>OX383270.1:7724980-8944079 GCA_947522985.1 Lithophane socia | reverse complement strand
TAAAATAAGTTTATTATCAATGTCGTTAAAATAATTATTTATTATCTAATTATTTCTTAGTTGGACACCTGGTCAATGTAATAAGATTAATCTAATATTTATTATCAATATCCGTCCGTTGCAACATCCGTATTTATTTTCAAGACTGCTTTAAAGCAGAAAAAAAAATAAGAACAAGTCAATGACGCTCGTCAATTCGTTTATAAAAATGTATGGTGAGAAAAGTACGTCAGTCACAGCATCACGGTTCGAGATCGAGTAGTGGGGCGTGGAGAGGGGCGGGTGCGGTGGCGCGGGGCGGGGCGAGCCAATCGGGCGCGGCCACGCCCCGCGCGCCAACGCTCGGGTCGAAAGGTCGCCGCTACACCGCGCCATTGGCTCGACACACAGATTTATTTCAGATAGAAGAAAAAATGAAAGATCTTTGCAAGTCGCGCACTAAAAATCCCGATCTGTAGGTAACAATTTTTTGTCTTAGTAAACTTGGTATACCTATACTAATGTCTAGTGTCCAGTCTTGGTATTGTGTTAGATGTATCGACGTTCCAATCAATACAGACTACATGGCCACTAATATGGCTCGTTTGCTCATAGGAATTTAAAAACCTTTAAAGGAGAGATATGTTAATAAGACCTACATTTTCTGAAAAGGTATTTTTCACATACCTATATCAGATCATAGACACTCTACTTACCTACATAACTTTAGGATACCGAAGCTATTTCTAAGAGTAACATTAAAGGCGATATATTAATTAAAAGGAAAAAATCCCTACTCTTGCAGACAAATAAATGTTACGGTAGATACGTAAACGAGGTACAACAATAATCAAAATGAAAAAGTAACTGCTAATATTATGGTGATACCTAACAGGAAAACTTTGTTACCAATCAAAAAGGCACAAATCATACTTACGCATAACGCAAGAAGAATTACATATGAGCACGTAACCGTAGTATTATAATATCTGTGACGAAACTAAGAAACCAAACCAAACTTATCGAAGACCACGAAACGTAGGTCCTAATAATGTTAAAAGTCAAGATAAAGAAACAAAAACAAACAGATTCAACGCATAGTTTGCCTCTAAGATATATTTAAAATCTCTGCACATCATTAGACCTTAAACATTATGACTATAAAGTTCAAAGTATGAATGTGCATGAATGAAGAAGATAGGTAAAAGGCGGACCATAGAAAATATGGATTGACTGTGTGAAAGATTTGTGAGAATTGAACACGGAGATGACAGCTAATATGGTAAGGAATAAGAAAACGTATACCAAACTAATTGGGATACCTAATAATCTTCAAATCATAAACATGACAAACCAGTTAAGTCTTAAGTATGAATATGAATAGTTTAAGATAAGAAGCAGACTAAAGAAAAGATAGATGGAAGTGAAATATGATGTCACGGTTAACACAGATGTAAGGGATTTAGAAGAACAAACATACAAACATACCTAGGTACTTAGAACTATAAGGAACTTGGTACGGGTAAATTGTATTTGATAATGAATTTAAGATTCCCATGGAAATTCACTAAAACCAAACTAGTACCTATAGATCAGTAGGGTAATAGAAGGGTCCTAGAATCCGATAAAGTTGGATACAAAATAAGAAACCAATCGTTCTTGATTAAAAGGATAGTCAGGAGACCATAAGGTAAGATGCTAGAGTGTTTGGAGAGGCAAAAGCAGAAGATGACAACACATAACCTAGTGGTATAGAGACGCATAGTAGTAGTTATTATGGATTTAAAACCAGGTGTTCCAGAAGATAACAATCGGATAAGTTAATCGGCCAATTAATTGAGAAAGGGCTACCAATCAAGTATTTATAATTTCACCAAGAAAGCTTATCGGCTGCTACAAGTATCTACCTTCTTAATGAGATACTGTTAGATAGTAATGAAGACTTAAGCATAGTTTAAGTAGGTACCTATACAAAGTAAAGTAATATTACTTATCTACGTCCTAAGTCGTCTTTCGCGATTACGACAGTAACCTTAGACCTGGCGGCAGCTGCGACACGACTTGTCGCACTTTTTTACTTGTTATTTGCGACGAAATTCGAGCCGCGAAAACGTGGAGTCGTTGTTTTTTGTCCTGGCAAGCACGCGCTAAGCTGCCATATGGTGTCCCGACAGACGAGCAATAACGATGTTTTTTTGTAACCATATTTCGAAAGTTCATAACAGGCCTTTATTCTTATTAGAATACCCGAAACATTCTGGCTATTAAAATGTGAAAACGAAGTATCTTTCATACAAAGTCAATTCTACCATTTAGATGTAGTCGATTACATAAGTCCAGCACAAAGTGATCTACATTCAACGTATTTTATAATAACGTGAAGACGCATATCGCGCCAATTCCCATTTGGGAACGGAAGTCGAAATATGATTTTTTAAAATTAGAATCAAATGCGGTGCGCAGGTGAGCGCTGTGACAAGCCGCAGTCGACGACAGCTCGCCGCCGCCCGGTGTTTTGACATAAATAATTTGGCCTCAATAATTAATTAAAAATGTAAGTAGACACAATTAAGGAACTCTGTATGTTACTGTAATAGAGTTGTTCAAAATACTTTTAATATATGTTAAATGCATGAAATATTGTCCCTTATAGTGTTTCTTGGCTGAGAAAACTCGACATCTTGTTCTCTGATTTTTCAGGGTAGAAGGAATGAAAATATATTCGTCACATTGAACACGGTGCAATTTATTAACTTCCCGTTTTACACAACTTTACTAGATTATTGGCAACCTATTTTAAAAGATTTTTCATTCAATTCAGAAATAGACAATCATATAGGACAGGTGCACATTTGAAAATGACAATAATTTGTCAAATGAGGGACGGCTTGGAAAAAATTTGAAAGTAATAGTGGGGAAAACTATATTATTCTTGGATAAGAGGAAATGGCTGTCAACGAGTGGTGTTTAAATCAAATTCAAAATTGGAACATCTTTCGGCAGGAAGCGTGAAATATTTTAAAGTCGTGATGTGTGAGCTATGACGTCGCGAACGAGATGTCCATTGTGTTTAAAGAGTATTTTTATGAAAACTGTGTATATTTCTTGCACTGTACCAATTATTAGCTCATACATAATAATACCAAAGCGTTGTTAGATACATTTAAAAAACACAGCTTAAGTGGGATTTCCTATTGGGTTAGCGCACTTTTCATCAGGAGGGAAAAATGTTACAGAAAAGAAGGGGGACAAAATGCCCGGTAGAAGATGTTAACATAATGTATAAAGCGTGCGATACATAACAGCCCGCAAACGTGATACGGTATACAGCACATGACCTCAACTTGCGTTTAAAAATAAAGAGTCGCAATCGGTTTTCCTGCGAGCGACTGACGCGAAATCGACTAACACCAGATCCACCGATATTTATTACCAATAAAATAGCGTGTAGCGAGCCGATAATAATTACAAACACACTTTTTTACTTCACTATTTATACATTGATTTTAAACAAAAAATAACGGAGTTTAATTTTTAGTCACAAATATAATTTGGGTTTTACAATAATATCCGGTGCAATATTACGTTTTTTTTTAATTTATAATCTGTCGCAGCAGATGGCAACGTTGATTTTAACACAATTAAAAAAGTTCGGTTGTTACATTAATCAAGTGAATCAACTTTAAAATTCCACGCCCGTAGATATAAAATATAAATTGACTGACTAATAGGTCCACATGCCGATTGTGCTTAAAGACTCGTAAACGATTCCTGGGAATCCGATAGTGGTTCAATAAAACCTTCGCAGTGCTCGGCAAATCGTTCAGCTATTACATTGTCTAGACTTAATAAAACGTAGAGTCACTAAGCCATACAACGGGCAGTCGGGCACGCTGCACATCACTACCCACTCTGTTGTTCTGCTTTAGAGTTGGATCATCCTTCTGAGCAGCTGGATACCTGTATGACCCGTTTTAACAAAAATAATATTTCATACAGTTTTTATTTCAAGCAAGTTAAAGTATTTATGTACTTATATCCTGTAAAACCTTATTTGCCAGGACCAATTTTTATCTCTTCCAATGTTTTGAATATTCCGCTCAATTGTCACAAATAAGCCCCTTTTCCATGTAGAGAGTGAAGTAGGTTTTGTAACTCTGTTCAGCATTCAAGTAGCAACCTACAATCTTATTTTGCAATAAAGCTTCTAATGCTAATATCAAAAATGTAAAATCGCGTGCACTATGCCTTGTCTACGGTTGTCGGTAGTCGGTATGCGTGGCAGGTGCGCGGCCACCTGCGCACGCGCCGCCAGTCGTTACAAAAACCGTGCGCGAGGCACGAGGGGGGTAGCACCACGTAAACACTCGCCGTCATACTTAGAACATAGCTGACATAAGGGAAGCCATTAAACCTGCCTCGCAGTATTAATAATATACGTTTAAAAGCCGATTTAGTTGAGCCCGGCATTTGGAGGAAATAAATATCGAATTACATTTATGAGTACCTAATTCGGATAGTTTTCATTTTTTTGCAACACTGTAATTTGCTAACGCCAATTTGATATGGTGTGATAATCAAGTAAAATCATAATAATGTAGATTAATTCAGCAGGGTAAAGAAACTGATCTTCAATAAAGGCACTGCGCTTGGCTATAAATAGCCAGTATTTCATTGCACAAAAATAAAACCAATGACACACTGCTCAAAAAAACCAAAGTAATAGATTTAAAGCAAATAAATGTAGTGTGGTGGATAGTAGTGTGATAGACATAAAACTGCAGGCAGGATGTAGCGGCGCTACAGACGACGGAAGTGGCGGCGCGGGCGCATCAATGGCGGCGACGTGACCTGCTCTGACGTCACGCCCATTCAACTCTCAAACTTTGAAATAAATACGTGATATATTTTGATTGCTAGATTCGCCAATCTATTTTAGAGACGTCCTGTGTTACTGAAAATAGTTTAATGTGTTAATGAAACCTATCCAACAAATAAAACAGATCAGAGGAAAACTAATTTTAAGTGCGACCGAGTTTTGATACTAAAGAAGAATCAAAACCTTCTATTAAGTTTTATGGAAATCGACTAAAATAATTATAGCATAATTGTATCTAAGCGCAACACTATAGTTTCAAGTCGGATAGGTAAAATGGGAAACTATCGGTTATGAGCTATGGTAGTCAAGTCAAAATCGATTGAACAGTGATATGTTCCTGGCTCGTCAGCTTTTGTATAAAGATGAGGCAAAGAAGCGGATACGTATGATGTCATATTCGGATTTCCTTGTTTTGTTAATGGCCAAACATCCCTTGTTCTGAATATTGTATCAGTTTTGAATGACTAGCGTTTTGAATTGTATTTGAATAGTATGATGTTTCCTTAACAAATATTTGAATGAATTAAAGGTCATAAATTGATAAGCTGAAGTGGAAGACAAACTGTCTATAGAAAATTTTGGAAGAATGCTGCAACAAGTTTTTAAGGCACACAAAAAAAAAATACAAATATAAAATGTGTAAATGTAAATGCTCATTCTATGCTTTAATGAATCCAATTTCTTAGAAAATATCGATTAGACTGAAAGCGTTTAAAAGTTGGTGTGGATTACGGCGAGTGGCGGCCGGAAGTAGCCATATTAATTTATGAATGAACCGAGCTACGTGACGTCACTGACAGCAACTGACGTCATCCATCATGCACATTGTTCTAATCGTGACCAGTATTCAGTTCGCGAAATAGAGGATTAAACAAGGAACGAATAAAATTATCCGCAGGACAAAAGAGCTCGTTAAGGTACACGATATGAATCTATAATGCTGATTAAAATATAAAAAAAACGGAAAACAACACAAAATATTTGATTTGTCAAAATAGCACCATTATCTTTAATTAACTAGGTATCAATATTTCAAATTTTGTTGTTTAATATAAAAATGTCTACAGAGTTAACGAAGTCGATCGGGTAGTTTTTTTTTTGTATCTGCTAATGTATAAAGGCGGTTTGTAGGTATTTGTATAGGTAAGTGATAAACTTTGGTATCGTGCACATGTTTCTTAGGTCACGGGGCAGCTGCGGGCGTTAGACAGGTGTTTCTAACGTGACAAGTTGTTTGTCGCCTTTGGACACAACACATGATAACATTATATCATCTAAGTAGCCCTTTCTGTGAAATAGTCATAAATTGAGACACTTCCTAATAGTGCTGAAAGATGGAACGAAATGAAATATTTATAGCCAGATAGTGTTTTCGCAATGACTCATAAGCATATTAAATTAATTAGCAGGATCATCCTGGTTAAGGAGATTTGGTAAAAGGTGAGCTTTGTATCTATTGAGCGATTACTTATATCACCCAAGATAAGGGTGAAATGGCCTCTAAAATTCTACGTCTGTGGTGTGATTAGCTCATTTGGGTTGAAATGTGATTTTTTTTCCATGTATTATGTAAAGTATGTGATTCAAATACAAAAAATGGTTTATATTTCTCCGGAATTTTGAATTCCGGAACCAAATCCAAAGTTCAAGTTGAATTGACTTTTTCGGAAGTCAGTACTTATTAGCTCCTTACTTGTTTGAATATTCGAATAGGAACCACCGGCCTTTATAAATGATTATGAAAATAGGACGTTTTTGAGACATTGCAAAACGTTTCCTCATATTGTGACATTTATGAAAGAATGCAGCTATTTTTGATAAAAATCTGATTTACGATGGCAACGACCTTTCAAATCTTTGTTTTTCGAGATTGAATCATAAAAAAGTATTAAAGTGTCCGTCGGCTGGTTCAAATCGTGATTTCGATCACGTCAACTACGAGATTTGCGACGACCTGTAAAAGGAAGGAAGCGATTACTGAAAGGTGAGCGACCTGGACCGTTACCTCTAGAATGGTCACCATTTATGACCGACCACCATTTGTGAGAGCTATGGATGACAGCCGACACGCCTCGACATCGATTACATCTGAAGCTATTGTATGAATATTCATACTCCATACGTGTTGTGGTTTAGAAAATGACTATCTGATTTTCAATTAACGTTTATTCGTGGCGAATTAGGCTCAGTTTGTCTGTGAAATATATGATAGAGCTATAAATTATTGTTATAATTATAATGTTTTCCAACATTAATGGGTGTGTGATTTCGTGTAGATTTTATGAGATCAATAAAAATAATTATAAACTGGATTTTCCTGTATTTGAACCAACGGTGTACAAGGGCATACACAAACTTTGGACAAAATGTAATAGTTAGGTAAGTTAATAGTAATATACGTTTAAATATGAATTGCGTGGTACGTGCTAGGCTAGTCATTGTGTGGAGCACTTGATTGGGGCGTTAACAATGCTTTCACGTAATCTATGTATGCAAATGTAAGCTACGTGACAATACTGCAAAGCTTTTTATGCGCGTCACGCGGCGGAAGCGCGCGAGGTGCGCCCGCGCACCCCCGCCGCCGGATCCAACATGGCGGCGGCGAAAGTGCTTCCGTTCCCAACTTGAGAGTTCTCAATGAAGCTCTGCTTATTTATAACGTAAATGTGTTTATGATTTAAATAAACGTTACGCTTTTATAAAGATGAGATTTGTCAGCGTTCGTTTACTTAGCTCATTTCCCGTCCTCGATGAAATAAGTGAGTGTTTATGAAATCAGAAGTGTAGATCGGAAATCTTGAATTAGTATTGTACGAATTATCCTATATTTCTATAAACGTGGTTTTGTAAAATACATTTAGTTCATTTGTTGATTCTACAATTAATTATGTAGATAATGATAAGAATAACTAGCAAAACCATTCAATATTTTCAAAAGTAGAAAACTTTAATGTAAATACAACAATGGTATCGTATAAATAATTCTATTTCAATAAATGTAGCTATGTTTCGCGTTGTTGTATTAGGTATTTACAACATTTATTAACAAGTTTATTGTATTTTCTAATAATTACTGTAACCGCAGACTTAATGAGTGCAGTTCATTGGTATTTAATTATAATAGGATGTAACACATTTAACTCAACGTCACTAAAATTAAGTCTTTAAAATAAACCACTAACCAAAACATTTTTATATTGATATAATTAAAATAATGACATAGCCAGTATATTTTTAAAATTTTTGAGATCAAGTGATTCGGGCAAAATCTACTAGGATTTTTTTTACTTATTTCAGTTTACGCGTGTACGCACCTGTATTTAAAATGAATGAAGGATCTCCACACATTGAGTCAACTGTAGGATCATAAGCAAGCCTGCTCTGCTCAGCATAGTGTAGCTTGCCTGTGTTGGGCACTGATTGTTCATAGCTCAGTCTAGCCACGCTCGCTAGAGCCTGTTCGTAATTCAGTCTCGTATTGTCCCTATTCTCTGTTTCAGAGTACGGTTTGTTCACTTTAGCACTGTAGTCTGTGAAGTTTAGCTTGGTAAGCGAGGACATGGGGATGTCGAGGGGCGCCGCGCACGGCGGCACGGCGGCTTCGCGCGGCGCCTCCACCAGCAGCATGGCGGCCCGGGCACCGGCCTCGGCGCACTCCACCACTGCTCACCAACACATTACACCCCAACACTGACTTAAGGATTTTATAAATTTTTATTCGCATAAAAAATATTTTTTTCTAATATTTTAAAATAAATCAAAAGTTTTGATGTTATTGGTATATAAAGTTACTATTTATTGTTATTTAAATATTTAAAAATCACTTCAAAAGGAAAAATCTTTTTTAAACAACGTTTATAACTATGAATGAATATGGACCGACGTAATATTATCGCGTTACTCGTGACGATTTCGAGCTTTTGTATGCGAGAGGCATTCGTAGCACCGCCCGTGTCGCGTCGCGCCTAATCTCCGACTGAGAGCTTTCGGGCGGATCGAGAGGGCGGCCGTGGAAAATGCGGGCCGAGTGTAGCCGAGTGCGAGCCGAGCGCGCCCGAAGCGCTACGAATGAACACGAGCCGCGACCTGTCGCGTCACCTGCTACAAGACCAACTGTTGCGCGACCGTTGATTTTTTTTGCTAACCCTCCTGATGAGTATCACGAAAATTAGCACGGGGCACCTTCTATCGAAATATATACGAACACAATACACAATCAGCTTTTGTGTCAGCCTTTGAACAATCTAAAAATAGAAGAGGTCAATTATCTGCGTACACATGTACAAACCGTATTTCTACTCTAATTAATCTAGCAATGCAAATATAACAAATGAACGTTCAATAATAAATATTTCATTCTTATTATAACGTGGAGTTATTTTCCTGTTGGTTATCATTTAAGGAAAATGAAATCTAGAGCCGCTGACCGTAGAACGAAAACAATGTAGAGTCCCGTTTGTAGAGCATGTGAAATTGTTATCGTGAAACACAGCAGTTTTACAAGGATCGGTGGATATGGTCGAAGACTCGAAGTAACTGTGGTTAGGTAGGTACAAGGTTTTTATTTTAGTGCGAACAATGCGTTGTAATTTATATTCTTCTTCACTTAAAAAATACTTTGCAGGTTCCTAGTGTGGCTGTAGTAGCATTGTTTCGCGAAGTTATAAAAACAAAACGATTAAATTGTCCGGACGATACACTACACAGATAATGAACTAGCATAATGGATAGTGACGCATCTAATTATATTTTTTCAGTGGCTACGTGAAAATGGAATATTGCAAAACTATAGATATAATGTACAAGTAACTTATTATGGAAATGTGTTCGTAAGCATAATTAACGCGATTTTGCAATAGTTTAATCTAGGGATTTTTTTCCGGTGCCTATTATTTTACCACGTTATTGATATACATTATATATTGTCTTGTCTTGTAAAAATACAAATACATTATTTTTAAAAGAAAGTACAAAACAGATTATTTTATTTTTAGTGATACTAACGTCCTTGAAACATTGTCAGCCAGGAAAATTCATATGAACTTTGAAAATCGAATTTCCATATTTAAAACAAACGCGGCAGTGACGTGCTACAACAAAACACGAGAGTAAAGATCATATTATTCAACTTGAGAAAAAACAGTTGGATTGTTTCGTAAATTCAGTGTGTAAGGTAACGTCGTGTATCATAATTACGTTATAATAATGACCATGACGCGTACGGCCTTGACTATGATTCTCATTCTCATTGTTTGATAGTGGCACGCGAGACGCAACACACTTGAATTTTAAATTCAGAATACTTCCATTCGTGTCTATTGTAAGACAGTGTTACTATTGTTGTAACCTTTATGTAATAAGAAATTTAGCTTTTTAATTTAGGTATTTCTTTTTTAAATAGCTTGTATAACATCCATATACGACAGCCAAGAAATGGATTTAAGATTTGTGATAGACGATAATATATTTAAGCTTCCCCTTATATCTTAAATACTGACAATGGCTTCGCGAATGAAACAGCGAATGTTGAATGCAGGAAAAAAGAGAGCTGATATTGATATTTGAATAGGCGTAGCAAATAAGTGAACTCTCCAGGATGTTGACAAAAGTTTCGCTTTACATGATCCTCGAGACAGATGCGTTAACAGACGATATGATAGAATACGATGCGATGGGAGGGCACGAGCTAGTGGGCTGGCCCAAATCTGGGTCAAGTTACAGGGGTGGTACTAAGTTGGGTCACAAAAGGTAGTTAAGGGGCGAGGATCGCACCGGGACATAATAGGCACCTGAGCACGTGTGCTACCGGATACGGAGGCTATTGTCTGCCGGAGGAAGCGATTTCGACGTCGTCCGAAGATCCGACGCCGATTTTTTGTTAGTATGCTATAACTAACAGCCACAAATATAATGGTTAGTGCGTGATAAGGGAGAAAAGTGACCATAAAGTGTTGTTGCCTAATTTGACAGGAGACCACACGGTGTCGCGACATTAATTGCGTCAAACTTTGATTCGACGAACGACTCTTGGAATCATACGATTATTTTTATGAAGGCACACAAATGAAGTTCAATATCTGAAAATTGGTTAACATGCTGGCCCAGAAAATTGAAAATCACTTATCAGTC
The DNA here is from genome assembly GCA_947522985.1 of Lithophane socia. NCBI lineage: Eukaryota > Metazoa > Arthropoda > Insecta > Lepidoptera > Noctuidae > Lithophane > Lithophane socia. Next base: position 8,933,092 of record OX383270.1, on the reverse strand, counting down.
GTATACGTATTTTTAAGCGAAACCCGGATCAAAGCTCAAGGTGTCCCAACTTATTTAGAAGCACGTTGTCAAGTAACTTACTTACAAGTACATGTAGGTTGCGTGGAACTGGGAGAATGAGTCTATGGAGCGCGCACAACGCAATTAGCGAGACGAGAGCACTCCGCGAGGCCTTTCCACCGGGAAATAGCGCGGGAAATGAGTTTCCAATATTTTAATAAATGCAAAGGAAATAAACACGCGGTGGATATTGTGAGCGACGAACAATCTCCATCATGTAACACTGTGCATCAGGAAATGGAAACGCGGAGAATTGTGGCGATGTGCGCAAAAACTATACGAGATATTAGTGGCTGTGTTACTGCTATTTTAGCACCGTTATTTTTCATGTGGACTTTTTCGACAGACTGTATCCGTCGATAAGCAACAGTTATCATTGCCTTTGTTTTGTATCTGGACATGCTAATGTACACTCAAGGAGTCGGCAACAAAAAGGAAAGAATTACGTATGGCACCGGCGTAATATCGATCGCAAAAGCCCAAACAGATATCGATACAAGCCGCTGGCGGCAATCGATATTCACAAAGTAAACTCCCCATTCCCATCGCCGCTTTAAATTTAAAAATACAATTTACCGAGGAATTCCCTGCTTTGAATTACATTAAGTGTAAACAATAAAGCGTTAGCGAGCGTATCGGCTGCGGCAGGCGACGGAAGTGCCAGATAAACAATCTTTTTTAGATAAAAACACTGAAAACAGTCCATAAATCTGTACAGCGGCACGGGAGCACTTCATCCAGAACTGTCAGAGACATAGCGATGAGCTTCAACGACAACTAACGGTTGCATATAGGTAATTATACCGCTGCCGACGATTGACAACTTAAAAAGGTTTTTTTGGTAACGTTCCTAACCTTTGCACTAATTAAAAACCAGCGCATCCGGCCCTGTCGATTATACAAACTGATTGAATTCTAATTTGAAATTCAATTTGTGTTCTCTATTAGTCCGAGTCTAAGGTTTTAAAATGTTTATTTCCGGCGAATTAAGGATACAATATATTATTTTGTGACATTCATTAAGTATAATTTGTTTTTATTTTATATTTCAAATAGCGGCTATTACGTTTAAAAGCAAATTTTACGAGATTGTGTTTGACGGCTATTATTTTGTAAGCTTGCATCGCAGCAGTTTTTGTCAACGACGAGCGGTGCGACGTTAGACGATGTTTCGTGGGTTGTGTTTTAAATTGGAGCGAGCCCGGGACGTCACTTCCGGTACCAATAATTTATTTCTCTCGGCCTCCGTCATGTGTCGCGATGGCGCGTGATACGACATTTATCCACGTTTATATTTGGAACGATTTCTAAGAACATTATGATTGTGACATATTCTTGTTTGAGCTGCGACCTCGGAACTACATAGCTGTCCACATGTATTGATGTGTTCATATTATAATTATAATAGCACACATTTAATATAATCTAAAATAGTAAATCTGCGCAGTTATATCGTCAGTAGCAGCTGTGGAATCCCAAAACCAGAATACTGATTCATCACGAACATGATTTTACTGAAAATATTTGTTGTTTTAAAGATGACACTATTATCATTGAAACAACAAATAATTGATAAACTGACAAGCCTAAATAAGCATGGCAAAAAGGAGAAAAAATAAATGTTATCGCGGGTTGAAAAGTACAAAAAGGAATGAATGAACAGCGCGTGGTAGTGTTGTGACAGCCATATCTCACTCAGGGGCAGTGTTGCGAAGGACAGTCGCCCACGCCGTCCGGCAGCCAGCGCACCCCGGCCCCTGCACCGCGCCCCCACACCCCCGCGGTACCCCTGCTGATGCTGATAACGTATCGGGGACACGTAACACATTATCGCAGCGCAGTCCATACTTTGTGTGGAGAAGAAGTTTGGCACAATATATCTTTTTTAAGTGCATATAATATTCCTGCTCTTGTGAAAAGCCCAGATTTTTTAGTTTTTCCCTTTATCTTGGGGAAAAACCATTTTTAGATCAAGCAAGATTAGATAGACTTGTGTCTGTATTAGTAAAGGTTCCATGTTTTAATCTTTACTGCTAGTATTCTGGAAGACTAATCAAGCGAGTATTTTTCTTTTAATTTAATACTTAAACTTCAGACATGTTAGTTTCGTTAATATCTTGACAGGCATTTAGGTGTCATTAAAAGCGTTGAGAAAAATGAGTGATTTATGTGATTTACTGCTCTCGGGCCGCAATCAAGACAAGCAAACGAGCCGGGAGACAATTAAAATTCGCACCACCTAATAACGGATAATGAAGACTCAGCAAATATTTGTTTTTGCGGGGGATTCCTACAATGAGCGTACCACAGCCGCAAATAAGGCAATTAATTGAATTCGGCACATCAAAGGTGCCGCCGGCGGGCTTTGTCGGCGCCTCGAGACGCGCAAACTGCAGTAACCCAACACTTGTATAGAAGCTTGTCTACCGACACTATGGGAACGAGAAGGATTCGCGAAACTCCTTCACTTGCCGCCATTCCCACACTTGCCGATTAGGATCCCAACACAAAAGCTAATGCCGAAAAAAACACCTGCAAATTTCTGAATTCGTAGACGTATCGATTTTCAAGAAAAAACTGAGCCAGCTTTAACTTAAATTTTTATTAATTCAATATGTTTGAAAGTATTCCCGAGCAACTCGTAATCAAAAAATATAAAACTCTATGTTAAATTGTTATCTAAGTAGGTACGATTGTGTGAAAAATTCCATGACTTATTTAAATACACCCACACATTTATGTTTATAGGCATTCAAATGTTATCAAGAAATAAAATGGAACATAAAAAATATCTAGGTATATAAACCTACATAAAATATCCGAACATAAGAAGTGGTTCCTTTTGACTATCTGAAGATTAAACGCATTATTGTTAAGGATCGACGCTTTTTTATTAAAAACTGAAACGTTTACAACGCCATGAAAGTTTATCAATGCGTTTCGACGATATTAAAATAGCAGTAAAATGAACGCGATAAGGGCAGCCTTTGAATATTAAAACCCTTTGTGATTGCACTGACCCCTCTTTATTTATTATGCGAGTACAATAACATCGCCAAGTAAATCAGATTTAGAATTTGAATCAAGGACACGTGGGATAGGTGAAGAAAAAGGCCTGATTGAAAGGGCACTTGGCGAGGGCCCTTATTAAGGGCTTATTGGAGGACAAGAGCCCCCTCAGGGTCGCAAGCACCCCATCAAAGAAGGACCCTTGCTCTTTTCGTGTGCCAACCCTAGAGGGCTGATTTTTTTATTAACTTCTTACCTGCCAGCACTTGAATGGGTACTAAGGTGGGATTACATGTTTTTTTTATTGTTATACAATGAATATGTGCTCTACGGTCTATTAGACTCGGCTAAGTATAATTTGAAGTAAATACCGTTCGTGCAATACGTTCGATTGCTAATAAAGTTGTAAATAGAATATTGATGTGGTGTAATGACAGTGCTTTAGATGCTAACAGCGTTGTATTATTTAATTAGTTCAAATTACTGTAAGTGCTTAGGGTTTTGTAATTTTGTGGTCTTTACCTAACTGTATTTTTAAACGTTGTGAGGGATATATAGACTTTTAAATCTTAAATTGTACCTAATGTGTCATGTTGACAAAAAAAATATAAATAGTAAAACATATTATGTCATTAGATGTTGAAATACTTTTGATGTGTATAACTGTCTTATTTTTTTCTTCTATTTTTTTTTGATTACATCCCTTAATCCTCTATAACGTCCTTTGTACTTGAAAATTTCGTAGTTGAAAAGCTTGCGCACGTGCGCAGGAGTGTGTATCGGGTTGCACCGGAAGTTCGCCAGTTGAAACACAATGGCGGCCGGATGTGGCTGCTCGAAACGACACGTATCTCTTTATTGATATCTTAGAAAGCTCAATATTTTTCTTGTCGACACTTCAGAACTATTGACAGTTATGAAGTGAATGTAAATGATATTGATTTCTGATTCTAACGTCCTGATTGTGTGGGGTTTTTGTGTAATATAACAGGATCTATTAAAGCTGTGGTAGGTCACTGCGCAGTAGCTGTTTGTTTGTGTTTTTAATAAAACAATAGGTATAAAACCGCAATGTATGACATAAAATGGAGATATAACTTGTATCTGTCCTGTGCCAGCTATTTCAAACGATGCTTGATACTCAGTTGCCCAGTATCTATTACTCGTACTCCACAAGGGACATTCCACACTCATACCTACATGATCAGCGTTTATTAAGCTAATACAAATGTTCAAAAGTCAAGCACGACTCATTCAATAAGATCACCCTATTATTTGTTGAAAATGGTAATTATGCATCGTAAATAGCAGAATTTATATCTTAATTACGACTAACTGAGCCTATTACGTTAAATTCTGTATTTGACATGATATTCGTTACTGGATATTTGCTTTTATATTATACCAATTAACGTTTGTTCAATAAAAAGCTGAATGGTTGTAGGGTAAGGCTATCAGGTCGGGGCGGGGCTTGTACGGCTGATAAATCAGTGCGAGTCGCTTGCGCAGGACACCGCCGGCCGCCGGTAGTCGTCGCCACATTAACTGCCCATATCACTTTATAGTAATAAATTATTATGATTGGCTGCCACGTAATACGCCCGATATATTGCTCTGGTAACTCATAAATGTACGCTAATAAGGATGACTGTACCCACTGCGGTTTATTGCCGATACGACCAGTTAAATGATGCCGTATTATTTTAGGACATGCTTTTTGATTTCTGTTTGTTTTCCCTTCTTATAATTTATGTTCAACCGCATGTGTAATCAACAGTTATCGGTATGTAATAGATACAAGGATAAGTGTATGTGCACATCGGAGGAGTTCGTTTCAGTCGAGTGAGCCGCATGTCGCGGCGACAACCCGGCGCGTGCCCATGAATTTTTCAGAACATTAGACATATTGTTTAAACTGTAAGCGATTTTGCAACGTTGTTCCGAGGCGTACGTCCGGCGATTAGTCGGCGAGTGCGCAACGCGAGGATGTGCCGGCGGCAAGCGATCGCTGGCCCTTGCGACAGCGCGGATGCCACGAAATTGCACCAGCACAACATTAACCATATACCCACACGGTTTATTAATACGAGTGCAGTTGCAAAATATTGAATATATACGATGTGTTTTTGTGCGCTAACCTTCAGCTTCGTCGGCCCACTTGCATTAGTTGGGCACGCTCGAGTTGACGCGAGGACGCGCGAAACTTACCCGGTGTCGGGCGCATGCGCGGGGTGACGACACACCATGCAACCTTCATGCACTCTACTTATCATTACTGATAACTTTCAGTAGATAGGTATTGAGTCCTTAAGAACAGCGAAACCTAACTATGTAGGTACTGGTTGTAAAACGTGGAAAGAACAAGAAAATGCTGAAAAGTTTTCTGTCGACATTACCTTGTAGGCAACGCAATTGCTAATCTAATTTGTGAATAACAAAATTCGTAGGTACAACGGACCGAAACGCACAGAAACGAGTCCTGTCTAAAAGTATTAACAAAATTATTGAAGAACTACAAAGGTAAAGAAAGAAAACTTCATTGAAAAGGGATTGTTCAGGAGCTCGCAAAAGTAAAACTCACCACGCCACACCATGCCAGGGTCCAGGTCTGTGGAGTCCCTAGACCGGGAGCTCGGGTGCAAAAACATAGCTTAACCAGAATCCAAGCTCTCCATACTGTGTCACAATACACTCGAAACACTTGCCACTTATCCTACAAAATATGACGAGGAAAATTAATAATAATAGTAAAACAAAAATAAGAAAACGTGATTAAAACTAATCAACTAAGGTTCAGGTAAATGGTTCCCGACACTGAACTTTAAGTGCGTGCAAGAATAATGTGAGTGATGAGTAACAGCGTAGCAACTGAAGACTGGCGCGAGCCAACCTGCGCACGCGCTTCACCTCGTGGTAGGGGCGATTGGACAATCTACTCTTAGATGTACTTGCTATTATTTGTCTTTAATTGATCATGTACTTTAACTAAGTTAGTTATCAGAACGAAAATGTAAAGTTTTTGTAGATAAGATAATTTTTGTTGAGTTTATTTTTTTGTAAGTAAAGAAATAGGAATGTCTAATGAAGTTAACTTTATGAAGATAAGAGAAATACCTTCATAATTTAATTAAGTAATTTTATTTATAAACGCAGTTTGCGAAACTTTACAGTCTTAAAATAGACGCAACATTTCATTGTTTCAGTAGCGTCATCGCAATTTTAATGATCAAGTAATTTAGCTAACAGGGTGGGCCGTGATTTATGACACACTAAATTAACGTAGGATTCCCTGTCTGGCCTTGTTTTTTAATCACTTTACCAGACTCATTGTCCTACCTTACAGACCGACATTGCAAAAAATAATTCTAGGTTAAGCAGTTATTCTTGCGTCATGAAAATTGTAATATCGTTTAGAATCATCAAAATAATCCTATGATACGAAGATGTCACGTTTGAAATTGTGGTACAAGGTGCAAGACGAGTTGTTAGACCTCGGTTCAGCTGAAAGAGAGCGGAAAAACAACGCCAAGGTCGGCATTGCGCCATACGCCCAGCCAACTGGAAACCGTATGTGTGCTGATACTTACACATTACTGTAAAACGTAGTTTTTTATCAACGATAGTGTTTTTATAATTAAGTTAACAAGTCGAAACGGTATCGGAGTAAGGTTCGCGATCGCAACAGTAAGAGTTATTGTGTTCGGTTGAGGGTTCATGTAATAGTTTATGTTGTTTTTCTTTCAATTAGTTCAATTCATGGAATAGAGGCATTTAATTTAGATTGATATTGGAATTATAGGTAAAGTTTGTAAAGTAAAGACATCTTGCAACATGTTGAAGAATCTAAACTTTAGTTATTGATGAAATAAACGTGTAACCTTAGATAGACGCCCTACGTAAAATAATGATCTAGACACTTTTGAATGGTTACCTATCCGTATTTCATTAGATAGTCAGTTATTCATCTCTGTGATCTCTTTAACTTTCAACTACGTAAAAGATTTTCATTTCGACCTAATACATCTGCATATAGCCTTTATCCATCATCGCCTATTTCCAAAACACGATAAAATATGCCGTACATCAATTAGTCGTGTAAATTAGTTGTCTAAATGTTTGAGGTGGTGACGAGACCACCCGTGCTAACGACGGCCAGAGGACATCTTGTCTCCTTAGTTAATTTATTATTTCAGTGGCCGAGCTCCGCGCTGCAGTCAAAACATCCCGCGTCGATGATTTACAACGCAATAAACACAACGTTTTATATCTAATGGAAATGAGCTTTTATCCGTGAGATTACGCAGCCACCCCCGATTGTAAAATTTGATTAATTATCATTTACCGACATATACATAAAGATTGGTACAGTTACATCATTCGATGTGAATGAGATGTTCGGTAAAACGACCTTATTGCTGATGTGGAGTTTTTGGTGGCTACAAAATCTACGTAAAAATCCCTATCGAGGAATATTGCATTTAATATGTATTGCTAGGACAAACTATAAGGTCTATTTTACCATAAAACGTAGACATACACCTATTTCGTACGAGAATAGTTATATAATTCGACGTAATATATGTGACTGCGATTAGATTTATGTGCTGATTAACAGGTCGATGTGAAATGAGCCGAATTTCCACAATGTTGCGTGAAGTTTACTGTTTTCTTGTGTCAAAACAAATTAAATAATAGGTCTAATCGTAATTCTGTTCGGGTTTTATGGTTTACTATCTTAGAATCGTGAAAAAACAGTACAAATAAATAACAATTTGTACCAAATGTAAGATAGCTTTATAAAATATTACTGAAGTATGTAACTAGCCAACTAAACAGAAGAAACAGAAATAGATTTTTGACCAATAGGGACGTCGCGTCGTCTAGCTGGACTAGTGTTTAGGTCCGAAAACAGTTTCTTTCATGTTTAAATTACACAAAATGTTATAGTTGGACATAGGTGTTACGCAAAGTGCATTAACTGACGAAGACCTAAGCCCTCACTGGTGCAAAAAATAGTGAGAAAAGATGTCCATTACTATATTAAAGAATCTTGAAAAACATTAATAATATTATGTCATTACAAACAGTTTTCAACCATTACTTGTGAGTAAACGTACCGCGTAAATATACACTTGTCATAAACGTATGACATTGCCAATAAACGCTGGCTGGGGTTCGAGCGCACCTAATTGTCGGGCTATCAGCTACTTGTAATGAGGCTCACTTTGCCGCAGTTAACGCCACCCCTTATCTCTACTAGGTACCCGATAGACGTTCTTTGAATGAAATAAAAATGAGCAAACATGAGCGTTCAATTGTTTTATGATGTATATTTAGATTAAAACATAAGTTAAGTGTATGTGTTTACGTTACTATTTTTTTATTGAGTCGAAAATAAATAAAAATTGAACTATGCACCACAATATACTTCTATCTACCCCTTTTGGAAAATATAGGCGTGATGATACTAAGAAATATTCTGCCTAAATATTAATTCATGCCTAAACAAATGAATAATATTATAGAAACTTTATTTGAGTGCGATAAGAAATCGATAGTTTTGATCTTCGTAGCTGCTACGAAATTGGCGTAGCAACCGTAGACCTCTCGTAGACCAGACCTACCCTATGCTACGCTTCATTTAAAATCCGCGTTTTCCCTTCCCATTTGTTGCTAATTATGTCCTAAGGCGGACTGCAAAACCTTACTGATTATGAAATGTTTTTGTTATTATTGTTTCCATTTTTTATCGCTTTAGAAATTATCTTTTTGTAGACTCTAAGAAGTATGGGACTTGTTCTAAGCATCAAAATATTTATGTAGCAACAGTTATAATTTTAGGTAAAATTGAGAATTACTAAGTTAGTACTAAGAAGGTCAAATCCCAGGGTCCTCTTGCTATTTCGTCTGACACCGTGCGACAAATGTAGAATATCAAAATAATGATACCATCGAATTAGCATGTGACTTTAAATGGTAGCATGGTCTTCCTTTTACCTGATGTATTTCTTACCTTACGTACTTCAATTTATAATATTATGTATAGTTATTGATTTCCCTTTTACCGTAGACTCAATTTTTTTTCTCCGAAAATTGCTGAAACGGGGACTGTTCAATTTGTTAGACGTTTTTGCTAAGTACAGTTGATAACTTATTGATGACTTACCAGTATTGTTGTTGTTGTTGTAGTGGTGCGCAGGCGGCGGTATGTACTCGGGCAGTTCGGGCAGGCACACGTTGCTCTCGTACATGTTCGGGGGCACGTTCGCCAGCAACGAGCGCTCCTTCTCCACATCTGTGTGACATTCTGACGTTTGAGTCTAGCTGTCATTTGGGATACCATTACGTATGGTGGTGGATTGAGACATTGAATCGAAGTCCTTTTGAAAATAAGTGTGTGAGGCTGTGTAATAACCGAAAGTTATAGTGGCACGAATACGCAATTACGCGATCGTTTACATGAATTGCGACGTACGAGCGCGGTTTCATTGGTCGCGCGAGTTGACAGCGCTCTCGACAAAGGGTGAGGGTTTGTTTATTTGTTTTAATTTAACCAGGTTTCAAAGTATACTAATGTTTACAATGTAAAGCCTTCTAATCTTTTTATTATCTTTAGTTTATTAGTCTCCATTTTGTAAATGTACTACAGGGGAAGTAGCGAGTCAGCCCCAACACAAGTATTGTTAATAACTTAACGGGGCTGCCTCATGCTATACGTATTGTAACGTTTTTGGAACAATAAACAATTTTTAATTTTTTTTTTAATTTAATTTTAAAGCCCGTTGTGTGTTTTCTGCATAGGATGCAGAGGATAGAAATGCAGAAATTGTTCGAAAATTGGCAAAATGTAACAGTGTAAATACGTTTAAAACCTGGAAATCGAGAAATTAACATTGTTGGAAAGGGATTCCAAGGACCGCTCGCACTTTTTAACTGCATTGTTACAGGACATTTCAATAATAGAAAGGGTTTAATAATAAAGCATGCCGTTAGCGGTATACAATACCTACCTTTCTGCAAGATTTCGAGATGTTCCCACAGAATATCGCCCATGAAGGCAGGTGCGCGAGCGACAAACTCCTCGCGACCCATGGCGCAGATGTCTTTGCCCTGGGTGCGGGCGAACTGCTGCAGGGCCACGCCTTCGAGGGAGAACTCCCGCGCAGCCCACCGCAGCCATGCCGCCACCGCCGCCTCGTTCCATTGGCGAGGATCTGAGGGCAAAGTGCTGGCTAAAGTAGGGAAGGAATATGGATTCTAATGACTAAGTTTTAAAGTTTGACAACATTAATTCAGTCATTGTGATTTTGTGCTTATCGGATTATGATTTTATACAACAAGTTTTCTGTGCTTCATTTATTCGTCTGAAATTCTTGTAAATACCTACCTAATACCTAGTTAAAATGGATTGATAACCATGAGTTATATTTATAAATATCTGGAGTTAAACTATACAAGAAAATGAACTATTTCTTATTTAAAATAACAACGATCACAAACCACGATTATTATTTCGAGATAGATAGATATTATGTAGATTATTGTAGACAGGGCACACATATGAAATCAGGCGTTCAGTGGCCGTGATTGGCGCTCGCTATCAAGTAGTAAAGTGCACAATTGTAGCCGGATGGCCGACAGGGCTGCAACATCAACAATTAGCAGGGCAGCGAACCGCCTGGTTGCCCAACAGCGGAACTTGCGCAGGCGCCGGAAGCGGCCTGACCTTGAAGCCCCAATGTATGCACCCAGCCGATTGTCTTTGTAACGGCGATAGAGGATTTCTAATATTATGTTACTATTTTTACTGTAATTTATTGTTTCTGAAGAAGATTTGACTCCGTGATTTGGCTAAAGGAAATATTGAATTATTATTTTTAAGGTTTGCAATACTTAACTATGTTTAATAAAACACGCATCACGCCTGTATTCCCCGAAAGGTTAGGCAGAGGAGTACCTATTGTGCACTCACATTTTGCCAGGTATGTTTAAATCCCATGTGATAGGGATAGGGGCGAGTCTTGTGCCGTCAACCAGGCACAAATCCAGACTGCGGCCTGATGTTGAGAAATTACTGATGGAAATACAACACTTTGCCCGACCTGGGAATCGAAACGAAGGACCTCAAGCTCAGCAGTACCGCAGCACTAGACTAACGAGGCAGTAATGTTAAGGGAAAATACAGTACTTAACACTACCATTCGAAAGCAAGTATTTCAAGCGAATAGGGTTTATCGCCTCGTAGAAGGAAGATCGATCAATGTAATCAGTGGTGGCCATTAAAGAATTTCTAATCGCTCCTAGCTAGGTTAACTACGAGAAAAAGTCAATCGATACAAATAGAGTTATGTGTTACGAAGCTATAAATTGCTCTTACACTCGGAACGTAAGTTTTTCCCTCGAAAGCGGGAGAGCTGTCTAATAATAAATAATTAGTTTAATTACAGCTTTTAGTCGGTGGCCGTCGGGACATGACGGTTAGTATTTATGCCGTGGCTGTGTGACCACGAGAACCGCGAAGACGTCGCTGTCAGTTCAATTCATGAAAGAGATTTAAAACAAAATAGAAAAAAATAATAAATTAATTTATAATATTAAATTGTTTTTATTTTTAAGCTCACCAACAACTAAACAGTAAGGCTTCTTGCTTGCTTCTTGTTGCGGGAAAGTCTGAAAGGGATACCGGGACCTTGGCAATAGGCAACTGAAGGAACTCGGGTGGGTTTTAGTCAGTAAAAGTCTGACACGCCCTTCCGCTCCGCCCAGAGCGGGAGAAGTCATTTGACGATTTTCCACCCACAAAAAACAAAAAAAAAGACTTCATATTTTGCCTGCCCACAGAACACGTCCTAGTTTGGGTGTCAGGAGTTTCACTAAATCGAGCATATACTTTTATTATAAGGACCTAAGTAACTTCAGAAATTAATTTTTAACTCTTTTTCTCTCCTTATGTATTAGGCTTGTGAAAATAAATTATTAAAATGGCGACATCAAAGGGAAATGACAACGTATTCAGTCGTGCGATAGTAAAATAATACTATGATTTACCATCGATGCTGTTGAAATATGACAAGTGAATACATGTAATGATATATTTCTTCATAAGAACAAGGTTGTAGTTTTATTGTGAGTTCTATCACTGATTCGATTGTTCGTTTTCATTGACTTGATTTTTTAAATTTGAAAAGTGGTCGGTCTGCATGCATACATTTTTAATTTACTTACACAAGTTTAATAAAAAGGGATAGGTACTAAAATCGAACTAATTTCTAGGGTCAGCCCAATTAAATCTATGCTAATATTATAAAGAGGTAAAATTTGCGAGTTTGTGTTTGTCGATGTAGTGTAGGGGGTAATCTTCGAAACAGATCCGTTTCCGAAAATTCTTTCACTAATTTGAAGCTTACAGTATTGTCGAGTGTCATAGGATATTTTTTATGTTAAAACAAGAAATTTTACACGTTAAGTCACGGACATAATCTAGTACTTAGTCTAGGAAAAAGTCACGATGAAAAAAAAACCTTAACGAAACAAATCGTGATTGGCTTTATATCGGTTTCCTGCTACCACAAGGTAAAGAACAAGATGTTTGTTTAACATTAACTAATAAATATAGTTGCGGAGCTCATGTACATTAATTGAAGCCCACAGGTAGAACAAAGCCAGTCCTTATGTTAATGGAGCAATTTTATTAACAATCGATGGCAAGATAACGCTGCACGCTGTCTCCTCGACTACAGGACGTCATTGTGGACGCTGGGATTCATTTTATAAAATGTTCTAAGATCTCAAAACAGATAAAGTACTGGCTCTACGACTATAAAACTACAATGAATGAACTTTGAGTTTGTTTTAAGTTCCATTGCGTGTATTTTTTCAATTGTTGTAGAACTTCATAAGGAAATACTGCAGTGGATATTAAAAAGTTTTTTGTACGTAAGCCACTTGTTAGTGGTGAAATCTTTAGACAAAAAATGTTTGTTTAACACATGTTTGAAGGCTACTTCTTTACGATAATTGCGTTACAGGTTTTTCTTTTTAAATGTTGATAGCTTACATGTGTATTTTACATTTTTTTATGTATTTTACTTGTTGGTATGTTAGACTTTTTCCCCGTTATAATTCCCGCTTCTTTGTACCTAAGTATTTTAATTTTATAATTTAGTTCTAAAATCAAAATGCAAATTTGTAGGAGTTCAAGAACATCTCTTGCGTAAATGAAGGCACATTTCCTTATCAGTCCATTTTCGTTCTCCTTTCAAACAAGTTTATTTAGAGTAAAAACGTTATTGCCAGTGTTACCAGTTCGCTACTTATCGTCCTCATGTGTTACTGGCTGTGATAAGATCTTACCGTTATCTAAACTGATATTACAAACATGACTAAGGTGGTCCCCCCACACGATGCTATGACAGTATTCTGGACTTTAGAATGCTACTTGCTACGATCTTAATGTAAGTAGGTACAATTTTTCAATTACAATACAACAACAACCAAAACAGCAACTACAATTACGCAACAACAATACAACAAAAAATTGCTAAAATAATTTTTTTCAGCCCTAGGCAGATAAACAAGTAGGTAGTCACGTACTTTGTGAACTGAAAATTTTCTCAATTATTTGTAAGAATCGCCTAATTCCTGAATAATGACTAAATTGATTATAAAGGTATATTAGGTAGTAAAAAAAGTGGTATATTATATGGTATGTATTCGATCTCTAACATTGTAAAATGTTTATTTCCATTCAAAGTACTTTGAAATTTTATCAAACTGGGTTTTATGGCTGAATTTATTACGTTGATCAATTAAAGAATCAAGTCGATTTGACAACACGTGTACAGCTGACGCACACAGCACTGTAGTCCTTTGATAACGAGGCATGTACCCACTGTAATGGCGGCGAAGAGTTATAGTTGTTCCGTCATTATATCGCTTGAATTCATGTTCATTGAAAAGGGCACTCTTGCGAAACATAAAAGCTCGATCAATAAAAGGTTGGCAGTTTTTTTTTCCCAATTTCATGATCCTTATGTCACTAATAGTTGTAATACGTTCACTAACTAAATTCATTGATAAATATAATAATCATAAAAGATTTAGCAAGTGTTATTCACATCCTGCGCGTGATTTCGTGTTAGATGCGCGGGCGCACCGGAAGCGCGAATAGACGCGGCGCAGACGCACGCACTTCCGCCGCGCTAGGGCATCGAACCCGCCACCTGTCCACAATATGATCCTAGGCAAATATCAATACGTTTAAAACAGAGTAGGAACAATATGCGCCACTAATTGATAATCAGCCATTATTTTTATATGCAACTCAAAGGGTTTCAGGTGTGCAAAGAAAATGTTTTACCATTTTCCTCTGTTTGATATCGATTGTCGTTAAAACACTTTTACCATAATGTAAGTGAGGAAAACGCTGGTCGTCCGTAACCACCAACAAAGGTGGAGGTGTGTATCGCTGGCGGTCGCGACACGGCGACGCGTCCGTCACATTACCATATGCAAATGATACCTTTTATTTATACGCTTTGTCAACTGTACGCTAACAGTTTTTGCTTGTAACCAGTATACACTTAAATATTGAACAAGGGAAAAACAAGACGGCTATCACAACATTCTTACGCACTAACGACTTCACTTTACCACCGCAGAGACAAAAAGTGTGGCGATTATTTGTCGCGCTTGTACCAGCACTACAGACCACACCAGGCGACCAATTTGCACTTAAACGATTTCAAGCTCGATCTTCTGCTAAGCGATCGACTGGATGCCTACTGCAACTTGCGACTTAGTAACAGAAATTAATCATAATTTTATTAGCTTACTTAAAAGCAGGTGCATCATATTAAAATGAACTGATCGCATTAATAATAACATGCGATGATTTTTTCCCTCCGTCTCTCAGATCTCGAGCGACTGAAGTCTAAAATTAATATTTATGTGGTTTTATTGCCTTTTCTTCCTGACCATAAAGTGCTATTGCTGAACGATCCCAAATGAAATGTCGGCGTTTACATTACTGTGAAATAAACCATTGCATGGGTATTTTCTTATTCCTCCACGGCTGAACACGACGAAATGTCTTTGTATGAAATTATCTAAGCATTTACTGAACGTTAAACGGTAATTAGAGTGTATTTTATAGCTCAACCTCCATCAAATGCTTACTTTAATTGTCTATAAACAAAAGTTAATTATTAGGACATAATGGAGTCGAAATTAGCAGTAAAAATGTAGCTATATCTATCTACTTGCTGAGTTTAAATACCAGTATTGTATGCATTTCAATTTATTTATTGAATCGTATGGTACCTGACTTGCTGTGGCGGGCAATTTACGCAAACACGTTTTTCAGGACATTTTGGCAAAGTGACTTCCACGTTCAGGGAATTCGATTACATATTTTTTTTTTATAAAAACCTTTTATGAAGTAAGTATGCCTAAGAAATTGCTGAGTTTATGGCTATTTTAGAGCCCTCAATAATATCATAGTTTAGAGTCCTATATATTCAATTAATTTCACTGATTCTGTTTACATCGTTTTATTGAATTATTTGCGCCAATAAATGAACAATTTTTCAATACCTCTTAATTATAAAGCAGAAAGTTAATCTGTTACCTTTAGGTACGCCGAGGCGCAGTTGCTCCTTCTCCCAGGAGGCGAAGGTAGCCTTCAGCGCCTCGGCCATCTTCTTGTTGGTGCCCGGCGTGAGCGGCGGCACCTGCGACGGGATGTCTGCAACAAAACATAAAGAAATCTTTAGCACTCAATTTTATCATGAACATTATGCTGGTACGAAACCTCCGAACGATTTATTTGATTGTAAAATGTTGAAATTGTTACTTTAGCCATATGAATATGAATATTAATTCCTAAAAACACTTGCTTAGACAAGAACTTCTAACAACAGTACCCTGATTTTCGTTCACTGCCACATCGTAGAAGCCATATATTATTTTAATATGCTCCTTACAATCAGGTTTGTTCATATGCACGGGTGCTAGATATGATCTGTTTGCAATGAGTTATTCATAAGCCTCAGGGTTATTTTAAACCATATCCACATAGATAAACGAAACGCCATAGGTTCACCGTATTTTTTATGTTGGAAGTTTTCTAACGTTGAAGCGAGTTCAATCTCTTGTCAACCAAGATCATTATCAATCGGATTAATTACTTTATCTACGGCATTTATACCGAGCACCGAAGAACAAATTAATAGCCAACTTTTTGAGTCTTGATGGTTTCGAATAAAATAAATCAGAGATAAACAAGCAAGATTGAATTTATTGCGCTTGTGTGCGTGAGCGTCCGTGTGTAGTTCTTGTGCAGGTTCGTAGGCTTCATTCATAAGTGCGCCTGGTTTGTGCTGTAGGTGTGCGCGTGAGTGTTGGTGTGCGTGTGCTGCGCGCGCGCACCTGCCGACCAGTTCTGAGATGCGGAGATTTGTGCACCTCTCCCACGGTCGGTGCCCGCTCGGCCTCTGATCTGCTCTAGCTGAACCTCGTTCTGATATAATTTAAATTTTTCTGTGTTCGTCGTTTTAGTTTCAATTAGAGCCAAAGAATTTTGTATTCCAATCACAATTAAGTAAAATAAGGCTCGAGATGCTGCTCGGCTCTTTGATGTTGTGTAAATGCGGTGTCTGTTTCAATACTGTCATGTTTTGATGTCTCTAAATGAGTTGAAAGAAATGTTCCGTATGAAGACTTCTCAGATCTATTATAAAACATGCTGTTAAACTTTTGATATTAAATGTGTTTTATTGCTTCATTTTCTTGTGGTTGACGTGAAGACTTTGTATTTACATTTTGAACAACATCAGTTGACAAGATTAAAATCAAACCGCGCAGAAAATAACCTGAATAAAGTACCTAACAATCGGGATTGCGGATTCTATTTTTGCCGTGGATAACATAAAGAGGTGTTCGATGGCGCAAGGTGGTCAAAGTCGCGCCGGTTGCGAATCACGCCTGCATTAATTGCACCACTCTCGCACATTGTGATTTACTCGCACTATATATCTCGCGCAGCTGCACTTGACTCACGATTATTGCGCACACGCATCTTTTTATACTAACGCAGTTACAATGAGATAGGAACTGCGTGCTTTGATTGCGTTGTTAGGGAAATCTTTATCATTTTAGCTATTTCGCAATTATTTTGTGAAACAATATTCATGCGAATTCCATAGATTATATTTAAACTGTCATTAAGTTTTTTTTGTTCCCTGAATACAGACTATATTTGCACATTCACATTAAAATTGTTAAGAATATTTTGTCGAACGATTCCATGTCGGCAATTTGTTCTTGAAAAGACTTTAGAAAAAGTTCTCATTGCATCTTGATGAATTTTTATTTACCTCAGCGGATATTAATGTCTCGTTTTAATTGAAGTATTTAAACTCATCTCTGTACATGCAATGTGCATTATACAATACGCTGTTTCTGTTCATTGTAGTGATGATATTATATTATAAGTGCGTATAGAATATTGCATTTATCAGACACCTGCTCGTGCGATATACCCGCATCGATATAATACATGTAACTGATTGTGAGGCTCCTCGCTAACAAGCCTCCGGCCCTGAGTAATTGTAGAGAAGTGATGGCTCTCTAATTCATATTTCTCTCAATGAAAAAAAAAAAACTTACTACTTTATTTTTATATCATAAAGATCAAACCATTCCCAACTAATTAATGATGTTACACATACTTTCACATCAAACAACTTGGTAAATAAAAAGTACATAATATTTAAAATTATGTTCTTTAAAATTATTTTAAATGTAATAGAAAAGTCGTGTCATCAAAAAGTTTTTAACAGAAATATTATGCACCGCCTCCGTGGTCGTTAACTCAAGGTGCTGGGTTGACCAAGGTTGTTTTTTTTTTAAGATGAAAAGAACATTCATTTTCTTTGACTGTTATAAAGTTTGCAGAATGTGAGTGTCATATGCCCCAGAACTCGCTGTTGGACATTTTAAAGAAATAATTTGATAACAAGTAATGACTAATTTGATGTTCTAATAAAAATATGGTAGAAATAAACAGTTATTTCTTATGAAGTGTTCTCTAAACTTGCAGAAGTTTAAATACGAAAGCTATCATCGCTCTGAAGAAATGAATGTTCAGAGACGCTTGTTTATTTCTTGAATTTTATAATAACTTAAATAAAGCTAATTGTAATTTATCTGAGGAGGATAATGCGAGAAGGTGGTGGCACGAATAACAGTCGTGCTTGGCATTAAGATCTGGAATGGTATTTTTGGCTGCACAAAAACTACGATGGCAAGACTTCCGTTTCCGTAATTAAAGTAATTAATCCCGAATGATTTCGGTTTAATTGTAGCGTAGTTTCCGATGAGCCCCATCCGTTGTACGATATTGTCACTGATAGGTTTTAAGTAGTTTTAAGTAAGAATGAAAAAGTGAATTACTTAATTGGCACGGCAGTTAATTTATAAGTTAGTTAATAACCAATGGCAGTTAATTTATTTTAAGCAGTATATTCTTTTTTTTGGGTTTTCCCACTGGAGAGAAGCTCGTGGCTAAGTAATAACAGCCGCAAGGGCCGATCCATCTCAGCTACGCTTGCGTGGATAGGCCATACCATCTTTACATACCGAGACTCTTTTTTGCCTTGGAAAGCACGTAATGCCGTTGGTCCCAGTCTTTCGTGGATCTTTGACAGTCGTTACGGGGTAAATCGTATTACCCAGTTACTGAGTTCTGGAGGTCAAATATGCAGTCGCGCCATGTAAAATACTGGTATTCAGCTGCATTCGGCTAGACTGGAAGCCGACCCCAACATAGTTGAAAAGGCTAGCTTGAAAAGGCTAGCAAATTGATTGGGTTTTCCTACTGGGGAATTCTCACTAGCCTCATTCTCATTAGTCTGGATTTGTGTCCGGTTAGTTGCAATACGTTATAGGGGGATTCCTATTTCATTATTGGGGAATTACCTAACTATTACTAGTGAAACGTGAAAGTTACTACCTACCTACGATTTTACACCTCCTAGCTATTGTTTTGATTGTCAGCATTTCAACAAAATAAATGTTTTTTTGTTATTTTTGCTTAGTATAAGCACCACTTAACAATCTAACAAGTCATCGAGGTCTCCACAACATGTCGAATGTTCTTGGTATAGCTGCGGTGAAGAGAATCGTGAATGGCGTAGATAAGTGCACAAAGAACCGGAGATGCGCCGCGTGGCTCAGCCGTGCCCGAGGACAGGCCGCAACCTTCGTACTTTCGGAGTTTCGGCCGTATTTACTAATATCTGCTTTGTTTTTGAATTAGGAACTCTGACGTGTGGAGTGTTTATGAAAATGGAATAGCTTCCTTATATTTGTTGAAATAAGGGTAGGTTCTGTCACTGTGTCTAGGTTGTTATTGCTAGAAAAGCGAGCTAAAGGTATTTTTCAGAATGTTAACAAAGAATATCTTAAGGTTTTAGAATACAATAGAATACTCTTTAATATGACATGTTTGTTGTGTTTTGTTATATGTACGTGTAAATACTTGTATACAGCTGCATCCGGTTAGACTGGAAGCCGACCCTAACAAAGTTGGGAAAAGGCTAAGCAGATTGATTTATTGACTCTTTAATAAGCACAGTTTAAGAATCCAAATTTTACATAGGTCGACACAATAATATTATCAATAAATAATAATTTTATTTCTTTATCAACGTTCAATTTGTACTCTGAAGTTAGAATTAAAAATTGAGTGAAACATTTGACACTATGCGTACTTATTAGAATTCTTTGAAAGTTTGAACTTCATTTTATATCGCAAAGCAATCAAAAAATTCCCAGTACCGCAAAATAAGAATGTATAACAAGAACAATGCACGCAACAGACCGCGTTTCTTTACAACTCCAACACATTTCACATTATGCTAATGTTCGGTGGTTTCACAGTAACAGGTGGCCGACAAGGGTTGTTCGAGGGGAAACATAACCGACACTTGTTGCGTCGACTTGCGTCCAGCAATTCCACATTGATAAACAAATGTAATGACTCCATTATGTCCCGTGTTTATCTATCTAGACCGAGTGACTTGTAAACGACAATTATTTCCAGGTAATTTTATGTTCTAGGTAGCTTTATATCTAAATTGTTTTGGGAATGAAGTGAAGGGAACAGCTGCTTTGGAATTGAGAATCAATCGACGAATTATGTTCAAATTATGTGCTTTTGCAATAATCGAATCTAATAATAGGCATCTATTGTGGACTGTGAGGTCTTACGCGGTTTTGGACATTACCTTATCTTCTAGAGGAAAATGAGGTGAACGTATATGAATTTATGTTATGCGTATCATCATAGTCAAGCAATCTCTACCGCGGCGGCCGCCACAATAGCAAGCCAGAACAAAAGCTCGCGCCATTTTTACCGAACCCATTGTTCATCGTTTGAACTTGGAACGTCGCGTGACGTAAACGGCGCGTGCGCTGTTTCGCATTCAAATCGCCTTCTTTTTGCTTATAATTATACTAAATATCATTGCAAAACGATCATTCTTGCTAAAAGCCGCGATTAAAGTACTACTTTGTAAGTAATTGCCGTATTTGTGAATGCTACTGTCAATTTAGAAATACATCTTTAAAAAGGTTTGCTTTAGCATTCTTTGAGTGCTTTTTGAACGGTGATTCGTATTAAGTTAATGACCCGTAATTATACCGACCAAAACTAACTTTTATGACTAATCTTATTACCCTCATACCCTACGAATTACGATATATATCGTTACCGTGTGAAGCCAATTATTGACTGCAAGTATGCATTTTGAAAAATTGTTCATTTGCTTACCGATGTCACCCTTCCAGTCGTTGAAGCGTGGAGGAGGGTTATGCCATAATGCGGTAAAATTGTTATTGTTCAAACGGTTCTCTGCTCACTGACGCAGAAAATGAACGTTTTGCGTATGAGTTGTACTTTTATTTAATACATTAAAATTCGTTACGCTGCCCAACCGTTGCTATACTTTAATAAATTGTAAGATTTCTACAGGGTCCAGGTAATTTTAAATTACCCATGCAAGGCAACATGAGTTTATTATTTTGTTACGAATATGAATGCACATTAGTTGTAAGTTGTAACATTCCTAGTTAGATATCAGAGGTCCTCATCATTTTTACCTTCCGAGGTGTAGAATCTAACAATGCTCACTTATCTTTCAGTGATCTGAGGCTACGTTGATCACGAACGTAGGCGATGGACCTTTGCTCAATGACAGAGGCGGCGCGGCCGGCCGCTGCGCGCGCGCATCATCTCATTGAGCGCGCACCGGATGGGCCAATCAGCGGCGTGAATGGACGCCCCCGCGATGCGCTGCTGCTGCTCCGCGTTATTAGCTCCCGTACTAGATGCCACTGTTTCTTTGTTATGCCCGTAAATTGTTATGACTTTTTATGGCCCAAAGAATGTGTTGAGTCGTAAATCCGTTGTTTGCCTCATTGATAGCGCTATTGTTCGTCGCATGAGAAAACGCGCGTCCTCAGCTACTGCATTTGGACCGGTCACATAGTTGAGCTTGTTAGCTCGGAGGTGACATGTCCGCTACTCGCTCGGACACCGGCGCAGCGCGGACGCTGGCGTGGCGCGAGATGCTCATGCGCACGTTTACGTAATGTTTGGACGGAAGCGGGGTGGCTATTATTTTAGTTTATGGCGTTCAATTAAATAAATGTATTTCTGTATTCAATTAGCAGTTTGATTTGATGTTTTAGGTTGTCGAAGGATGCTTAGATGCGTACATGGAGGTAAGAAACTCGTAAGCTCCAACGAGAGGATTTGATACTTTTATCGTTTGTTAATTTTCCGGCGAGTTTGTTTAGTGTCCTCCCACAACCATCAACAGCATGTGATCAAACCCCATCAATTGGCAGCACATTAACCGCAGCAGTCGTATTTTGGGGTCGATTAACAAGCAGCCAGTTTGTATACAAACAATGTTTCCAGTTCTCAGGTTATGAGCACGCAAGGTCTTTACTTTCAAGATCAGCAGAGCATACGAGGAGCTAGTCATAATTACGGTAATGGTTGGCCGAGTGTTGCTCAATAGAGCGGCTGTCTGTGCCCTAGCGAGTAGCGGAGCCGGACACGCTGTGTTTCAAAATACAGTGATATTAAAGGAAATTGAGTTGCGATATGATGCGCTGTTGGATGTTCGGCCCTTTGGGTTATTGATTGCCAGTTTTGTGGGCTTTGTATCAAGTTTGTAAGATTTTGGGGCGAGGGAAATTAGGGGTGTCTGTCGAGTATTCTAAGTTCTTAATTCTTCTATCCTACTACTGTATTTCCCAAGGCGAGAAAAGTAATTTTAAGACAGCAAGGCCACTGCTTCACGCACAATAATTTCGCAATTTCTACCACAACCTTTACAATATTCTGTAAACTTAACAGACCCATAGGTAATACTTTAGAAAATGAACGTTTTCATATTTTTCTTTTGGTCACGGCGCGTTCACATTCGGGACAAGTGCACGCGAAACCGAGAGCGTTGCGCGGTTGCGTCACCAAAGCGAAGCGAGGATCATGCGACGCCATTTTTGTTACGATTCCTTCGACTACGATCCATATTTGAAATTCGAACGCTATTGTGGAGCAGTTGACTCTATGATTTGGTTGATCCATAGCGTCTGGTCTAATTTTTTAAGTGAAACTTCGGCATTTCGATAATTGGACGACAATTGAGAGTGAAATATCAAAGATTCGTCACGTTTAGGCACATTTCGTTACACGAGAGAGAATCTCTCTCTCTCCCTGTGTCTCTCTTATTGTTTATTTATTAATAAGTTTCACTTCTATCACGTGTACGATAATGCGAGCGCAATTTTTTTTTTTTCCTTGTTTGTAAATTCAGCATTTGTTTGGTTAACTTGGTTGGCAGTCTTTACTTACCTTTTGGCTTATTGAAAGCTTTCATCATGACTTTGATTCCCATGCCTGCGATGGCCGCCGTCGCCTTGATGAGTGGTCTGCTGCGGGCTCTTGAAGTCCGAATCACAACCCGCCAGCAGGCCGATATTATCTATTGTTCTTTTCACTTATATTTATATTTACAACGACTTTTTATACACTATTTACTTAAAATTTTAATAAGATCAATAAATATCACACTGTTTTTGTTATTATAGTTGTTGTCGTCAGTCTAAACACTCTTCGCTATTTTTCATTTTGGCGATGGTACTATTGTCACGTGACGAAGGTAAAGTTCATTCCTATTTTATCACTGTTCATTGTTTTTTGTATTCATTTAACAGCACCTGTTAATAAAGAAATATTCTATGTAATTTTGTACTTGACTCCTATTTCCGCCGTTTGAGATGAATACTTTAACTGTTTGTAGAGTTAATAAATTAAAACAATGTTAGTTTTAATCTACTGCAATAGCTATAAATAATTGCTGAGTGGTAATTAAGAGATACACGATAGCGCGGTTGTATGATAATTGTTAAAAGTACTAGGCTGACCGAGTGTAGGAGGAGGTATAGAGGTACACAAATAGTGGCCAACATTCCCACAGGTGTGCGGAACGATCCGATGCAGGCGCTTCCGGCCCGGTACCCCACTTACCCCGAGTGGTTCCCACCCTCGCACCAACCCTGCCGCGTGTAACCCCGCGACTGCAGCGGGGTTGTTCTCACGCAAACCACTAGCCCGAGACTGATCATTTTGCTAACTTAATGCCGAACTGTCAAAGTCAGTTTAGTAACAATGTTAAGAAAGTTAGTATTCACTCTAGGCAAATACGCCATAACTAAAAGTTCATGCGATGTTAGATTCAAAACATTCTTTAGAAAATTTAATATATAGTTCTGCCTGTGTTTTTATCTAAATGATACCCAAAATATAAGTTATTTTTAACTAAAACAAGAATATATTTGTTATTTCAGTAGGTACTTAACTGTATTTTTCCATCCGTTACAAATAATATTATTTACGTGTATGATCAACCTGTTGAACATGTTGTGAACATTCGGTAGTTATAATGAACCATAATTGTCATGCTTATTTCGTTGTGCGTGACCACGATATGGGTACAATTATAATAATGTTGACTATGAGAGCTGTAACGGAAAAACAAGAACAGGCCTTTTAACTACACTTTCTAAAAACAAATACAATTTCAACATTAAATTAAAGTTGTGTTGTTTGAATATTCATTATTCTACAATTGATATCTACTTAAGATCATGTGGGTATCGAACGTAATTTAATCACGATGCCGTCAGATAATCAGATGATTTTTATGTTTTTAATATTCATAGCCATAACACTTTCAAATAACCAATAACTGAGCGACACAAATTGATGCAATTGGTACTACAAACCCCATCGAAAGTCCAAGGGTTAAGTACCAGTAAACATCTTCATTTCGCTTTATTAAAAAAGGTTCCATGAAAAGGGGTTCTAATGCTTGTTATTATTAAAAAAAAATGTATTGCCACAAGTGATTAATGATAATCTGTTAAGGCGCTTTTCAATGAATTTATTTTCGGTTCACACGGTTATAGAGCATATTTATTTTTTGGTTATTTTATGCTTATCTTTGGCATTAATTTATTTTTTATTTATAGATTATGCAGATAAGAACATAATTTTGGAATTTATCTTTATTTTTTGTTGTTGCAAAAAAGTTTCTCACGCTTATGAGTACGGCAGTGATATACAAAACCTAGTGCACATAGCATAATGTATAACATAATGCTTTAGGTACGTAGGTTTCAATACAATTGACATAGTATTAGTCAATCAAACATAGTTTAGTCATGATGGGGGCGACGAATTGTCTCTAATCAAAATCACATTTAGGAACATAACTGTCATGTTATTGGTCGAGGATTTTATTGGACAAATGACGCTGTATGAAATAATAAAACTGAACGCGAGGTTTGAAGGGCACGGCATTAAATTGTTGGAAGAATGGTCTTTTAAAATGTTACAGTAAGTAACTCTACTAAATATTAATTAGCTATAGTCACATACCCATGTAATTCAATCAATCAAATAGTATTATATGCCTATTAAAAGCTACTGCAATCCAGATCATTAGTCCCATACTGAATAAAGCGAGAGAATTTCTATTGACGCTTGAGACGAGTCCTTTGTGCCCTAAGTAGTCGCATTCAATGAGTCTAGTTGCTCGACCAATATTGGAGGACAATAGTCAAATAACGTGCTGCTCACAACGGGCGTAAAGCGAAAATTATGTTTTATAGAGGTCAGTCCAGTTGTACGTCTGTTGACTTCGTGATATTTCGAATGATTTTGAAGTATAATGATGCAATGCATGGTTTGATGTGAATGGAGTTTTAGAATTTAGTTGTTAATGTGAACTTACAAAATATTGTTCTGAATTTAACTATGTAGTTCATGTATAACATGTACTTTTCGTACAAAACGGAATCAATTTCGAGTGTCTTCGCACCGTGCGTTTGTTCAGCGTAGGCGGCTACGCCCCGTAGGCCACTACGCCACGTAGGCGCCTACGCTGCGTAGGCCCTGCGTAGCACCTGCGTTGACGCCAAGTTGTTTGAAATAGTTTTATTCCATACAATAAAATTATTAACAAAATGGATTCCGACGGGGAAGTACTACTGTTGGCAATTCGGTGTTACACTTTTTATCTCCTAAATATTTCATCCACGGTTATATAAGCAAGACCCTTTAATTGACTGTAACCCCTTCTAATAATCTGTGCAGCACAATTGAGTGAGTCGGATAGCTTCGTATCTATTACAGGGCAGTTAGTGCGTGTGTCTGTATGCCAGTGTGTCTGCGTGTCTATGTGTCCGTGCGGTTAATCGTGTGGTGTGAGCACAGATTGGCCGGGGCTCGGGTCAACTAACTCGATTGTCGCGCCCAATTTGTCACCCCACGCCTCAATGACACCGACCGCATTACATTTGTCTCTTATTTGTTACTAGATTACATTTTGATCACGTTCTATGACATTAGGCTCCCTTTGTTTGTTATTACGCCGCGTCCAATCGAAATACTAAATCATTTGGCAATCATCAAGCAAATTTAACACAAATTGAAGTAAGCATCTCTTTTTCTCAGTCTGTCGTTTCATTTTCGCTAATTCTAGGAGAACATCACGTGTATATTTAGTGATAACAATGTTAAATAACAAAAGATGCAAAAGCGTAGGCGAGTAGTCGAGACCAATAACCTACATAAGTGCTAATGTACAATGTAACCGAATGTCGTGCGACACTAATTGATGGCTCTCGTCTAGCGGCATTCATGAAGCAAATATGTATTATTTAAGTGTTAGGTGTGCGGAATGAACCTGCGGTCAAATGGGGTCGCATCTTCGACCCCATCTTAATGGGAAAGTGGACACCCGCATATCTGGACCGATGATGCAGACGGACACTAATTCGGTTGTAGATTTTAATATTTCTAAATTAAGTGGATTTACGATAACTGCGGGGGACCAATCGTGTGATGTAACGGTAAAAGTGAGCAGATACTTGCTATTTGGACTACAGAGAAAATTTCCGATGCAGTTTTAAAATAAAAAGTAATAAAAGTAGTCTTTATGGGTTTCTTGACAGAAATGAGGCAAGAGAATTCATTTATTCAGCCACTAGCTACATTGTGATGCGATCGAGAACTGGTTTGTTCCCGCGCCGCGTATCAATGCATGTTTTGATTTCGGCCAAAGTATTCGCGAGATTTTGCGCGGTTTTGCACGGATTGCGCGCGCATCAACAAACATGGCGACAATGGATGCTTCGGCGAATCGAGTGACGCGAGACGCACGATTCAAATGTGGAACAATGCGAGCTTGTATAACAAGAGCTAACAATTTGGCGGGTTGTTTATGTGAACAATAGCAATAGATTGTGCAGTTTGTGCGCAAGCAAGCGAGCTTTTATACTTTGTTTAGTGTTGCCACATAATAATGATCGTAACATTGTTAGCGTAAGCCTGAGTCAATATTAGCATGCGATCAGCGTAAATTCTTTCGGTTTATGTAATTGTGTTTTGTTGAATCTGTAAGTTGTTGTGTTAGGCTGGTCATATATTGGTTTGTTCTGGCTGGCGTGTCGAGGCTGGGTCACGCGGGGCGCAAGTGATTTGACCTCCAACCGTTCAATTAAAACGTTATTACGGACTGACTCGCTCTGCTCCGACTCATATTGTATCACTTTTGTTGGGACATACATATTTAACTAGGAGCTAGGGTCAAATGGCTATGTATCCTCATGTTACTATTTCGTTTTGTAGGGATGAGTAAGTATCAGTTAAACTTGTTTGTTTCGGTTAATTATTAGTTTTTTTTCAGCGTCTTTTTTGCTTATTCCTATTTTGATACAAGGAGAATGTTGATAGACATGGGGAATCAAGATAAAATTCATTTCTTGGTAAATTAATAAATATCGAGTTGAAATTAGGTGTTTATTCCAAAAAATAGTGTTCATAATGGCTACTGTAAATAATCTTAGTAACTTTTAAGGTGTCTTACGCCGTTATAGGCCGATACTATGTAGACATGATTAAAATTGCTTAATTTGATTTAAAAAAAAAAAACGTTGAACGACTTTTCCTAACTTGGCTACGTCGAGAAAAACCTACAAGTAACATACATAACTCTACCTACAGTCTGCATTGGTATATATCTAAAACATTAAAAGGTTTTTGCTTATTTAGTCATCTCTCCGTATATACTAGTTAAACTCTCACTGCAACGATTTACTGTGAATGTGTTTCGAAATATGAAATTAAAGTCCAGTAGTGAAAATAAGGGTTATCTGTCGACAAATTAACGTCACATTCCATAAACAAAAAATGATTTCGAGCGTTGGAATTTGGCAGCGCAGGCTGTGTGAGATGCGAGATTTTCCGGCACTTCTCTAATTATCGAGAAAAAATATAATTGTAGAACGGCTGTCATAAAACAGCTACGGTTTGGGCGACATTCTGTGGTGTGGGTGTCTTGGAGATACGGCCGGGCGTGTGGATGCGAGGCGTGGGGCCGTGGGGCGGGCTCGGAGGCGATTGGCGAACGCCTCCCAACGCCCACGCACGCGCGCACCGCGCGAGAAAAATCTTCGCGAGGAAAACTCTGCGAGTTCCATATTCTTAATGTTTGTTTACAACACGTGGGCGGCATAATAGTCGTTCGATGACTTGACTCGGTAAAATGGCGACGGCGGTTTATGAACAGATTATTGGCCGACGTTAAATAAATTTTCTTTACGAAAACACAAAAAATGCAATGAAATGCGAATAACAGTTTAATGTCCTGAATCACCGAATAAATTAAACTGCTGAGGCATTTAGATAACATTGTTTTTTGTCTACACCACATTATGCTTAAACATAAAAAGCAAAAGTGTGTCATCGTGAAGTCAGCCTAATTTAAAACAATTCAACTTCGTAGGTACAATTAACTTTTAGGTAACGTAATAAAAATTCAAATTCCAATCGCAAAATGTTCGTTTAGGAGAATAAATATAAACGCGTTAATTAGACATTCAAATGGATGCATTTTCAGTACTTTTGTATGTTAATTCATTTGGTATAAGGTTAAGTTCAGTGTCACAATCGCCATTTTATGTAACATAATATAGGTAAGTATGTTCATTTAAAGATTAACGTTTTCATGTTAAGTTATCCACAAATAAAGATACTTACTTGAACATATTGGATGTATAAGTTTTGATTAAAGAATAATAAACGTACGCAATTAAATAAAAGAATCAACATAGACCATCAAAATAACAGACACCTACAATCGAAACTAAAATAGTTTTCAAATGAAACAATAGTGAGGTAATTAACCATTTAATTTATGAAAATTGCCACATTAATAAAAGTCAACACAAAAAATAAAGTCCGCTCACTTTTATGAACAATTATTGTTACACGGTAGATACATCACTAGCATTTTAAATTTCAACGGTATCCTTTTGTTGTTTAAAGCCAGTTTGATGGGCAGAGCTATTAAGCGACACTGTTACATACTTTTATTAAAGTTACTCTATTTAGTAGCTAAAGAGTTACGATGCTCGTAAACTAATCTGTCACTAAAAGCAGGAATACGGAAGAGGTCATTTTAATGCTGATACCGGTGAGCTTCTTCGTTCGGATATTCATTTCGTCACTCGGAAAATTGGGTCGGCGCGGGCGCAGCGAAACGGGCGTTCAGTCTCTCACCAACATTAGTGACTATTAACATCGTGTTAACGTTCTTTTAACAATATCAATCCTCATAAAACTACTGATTTATTTTGAATATTATTAAACTTAACTAATTCTATGTTATTAATGGCTTTGTTATTGTCCTTCATTAGTCAAAGTTTCGAATTTTGTTTTACTTATGGCAAAATTAACTTATTCTATGGAAAGTGATTTTGAAAATTGGGAAGCGATTCAAGTCCTACATATCTACACTCGAAAGAACTAGTAAGTTCATTAAAAGCTCTGATTATAAACAAAGACAATATTAATTTATTGATACAAAATCTAGCTAAGTTCAACTGAAAACAGTTTGGTTTCTTGTATTAATACTGTTATGAGAGTTAACTAACTATAAAAATAAATAAATTAAAATACAGTTTGTTTTCAAAAATACCAACATGATAACAACAGTACGAGTACCTACTTAGTTATATGCTATCAATTATGTATGACCGCTCTGTAGAGCAAATACCTCGCTAACAATTGCCATTCATCGCAAGGCCTAACTTTGAGCTATCAATGAGGGATTCGTTTTTTTTCATTGGCAATATACTGACAGGAATAAAAAAAGATCTATTTGAACAAGTACAATGTTTTTGATGTAAGTATTTTCAAGTCGATGAGCATTAAACTTTAAAAGTGTGCAAAAGAGTGCATATATCCACAGTAAGATCCACAGTGAAAAGTCACGAAATGTGAAGCATTATTTTCCTCATTTTCTTTGTAAAAACACCTTTTCCAAGAAACTTGATATATTTCCCATGAAATCAAGGACATCTCAATACCAGCTTTAAATTTTATTTTGGAAACTTCGCTTTTACAAATGGCAACAGCGACTTCATGACTTTTCGCTTTACAAAGACGTTATTTTCAAACGATTTGCTCATTTCGTTTTTAGAACAGCTAGTGAGGGGACCATTTGAATTTGAATGCTAAGCGTTCAGTTTAACGCTCCTTTGTGAGTCAGAGGGCACGGTTCGCTGGCTGCGAAAATTCGACGCGTAGGTACATACACCTCGCGTTTCGGACGAGCGATGCGAAACCTTTTATGCATTGATATTTTAGGCAAGCTCTTAACGTTCTGAAATTGTAATTATTGAGAAATATTCCCAGTTGAGCAATCGATAAGTCGACGTAATTGGGTAGCTCGTTATAAGTGTTAATACTTACAAGGAAAATATTTAACTTTTCGTGTTTGTGCTATACGAATCTAGCATGTGCCTAAGGTTAAAGAAGTATGTAATTGGGTATATAATAATCAACTAGTTGTACATGTTACACCATATATAGTTGTAATAAACCTGTAATAGGAATCTCATAGAAAATACACCCGACAATATTGACTTATGTTTTAATTTCTTTTATTAATATGATAAAATAAATAAATAAACTGTATAAACTAAATAAAAGGACAATGTTTAGTTTTATATATTCTCATGTAAGTGAATTATTGTATTCTTAAGAGAATATAAAGTTATCTCAAACCTCAAAATAATGTTGAGCGTCTACATTATATTTCAGCAGACGAAATTCTTCATTTTTTTTGGTAATGTTGAGACGATGAATGAAAGTCGACTAACAAAAGGTATTTATAAGGCAGATGTGAGTGGAAACGCCGGGAAGGGACGCCCTAAGAGGACATATAGCTTAGCTAGTGACCTAATCGGTGATGTACTTCATAAAGATAAGGGGGCTTAGCACCACCGCTTACAGCAGTATTATTTTAATCTTACTTCGTGGGGGAAAAAGATAGCTATACGTCCTGTAGAGCTTCATCTCTTTCCTACACTGAAGTAATATTAAAATAATACTGCTGTAAGCGGTGGTGCTAGGCCCCCAGGTGCGTAGTACTAGCAACCGGCGCAAGTGTATGACCTGCACTTTAATTGCGTACCACACGATCAATCGTAATTTAAATCATTTTAAAGGATATTGCTAATCCATCTATATTTTCGAAAAATGTGTCTGCTCAACAACGTAAATAACGCAATGAAAGTTGTTGAATTGTCAAAATGAAACAGATTGTTGATCGTGTGTTACGCAATTAGGCAGATGTATGAATGTAAACGAAGCAGAAGGCGCATGTCAGGAGCTTAGCAGGTGGCGTTCTCTAGTTTCTGCCTACCCCCATGGGAAGTCGGCGTAAGTTTATGTATATATGTAAATTCTTCATTCACAAGCCGTGTGCCCAATGGGAGTTCTCATCGACAAAAACGAAAAACTACCATTTCTACCTAGGTACCTACTTACATACTCCATTAGTACGCACTTTCGTTATGTATGGAACTCTTGCGCAAAATTTCATGGTTCTAGACCCAGCAGTTTAGGCTGTGCGTTGTCTGTCAGTGAATTAGTGAATTTAAGATTTTTATTAAGAAAGTATCAGGTTGCGTTCAGTAGTTTCTGCCTACCCCTATTGGTAGTTTGATTAATAATCAATATTTTCTAAGTATTAATATCTTAAGTATTAATAGGTTGCTACTGTTATGGTCCTAAGACTGATTTGATGCATTACATCTTTACTATAACACTGAAATCAATCAATGACTTTATAGAGAATTTAGAGATGTTTTAATCAAACTCTATTGGAAAACGTCTCATGTTTACTCAAATCCTTATGAATGTTTGTTGTCAAAATTGGAGCATATGACGTTGTACATGCGCCGGCGCAAGCTATTGTGTATACTAATAGTAAGTATACAAGTTATTATAAGGTTTTTGGCGCGTGACTGCAACGTTAAAATGTTTACTTTGAGATGACGTAGGTATTTCTCTGGAACTATAGTTTTAAATAAACCATTAATATGTAATTTGATGTAATATTTATGAGGAATTTGATTACATAGAGGACTTGTTATTGAAGATGTCATTGCTGCTACGACGTGTTACGAACTCTATCGTTCCGTCATCTCTACCGTAATCTTTGCCGTTCCAGCAAAAATAAGTTGATAGTTCAGTGTCCTGTGTAATTGTAATCAATAACAATAATTTATACAATGTCAAGTAAACGGAACTAGGAAGTATCTGTTAGTGATTGTTAAGTAACATTGAACTTCAATTTACATAACTGAAAAAATAAGGTTCTAATCAAAATGTGCAAATGGCAAAAAGAAACAAAACTGCCAGACATGTTGTTTTTCTGCTCATCTCGTATGAAAGCCCTCATCGGAAAGGTTTCTTTAGAGAAAAAAAGTGTAAAAAACCACAAGTACGGGATTGTAAGACGGCTTCAAAATAAACACCTGTATCCGTTGCCGGGACACGGGGTTTTTGTGTTTCCCCCACAGTGTGTACAGGTCCTTAGACCTGTAACGCAGTAACCTATAACTGCCAAATATGTGTTTATGAAGCGAACTATAATTAGGCCTAAAGATCGTGTCGTGTTTTATTTTTAGTTTGAAATAGCTTTATCTTCGATGATAAAAATGAATGATTTAATAAAAACAAATAAACAATAACATATGAAGTTCTATTTAAAGTTATTGACGTGAGAATACCTATGTTGAAACGAATGAGAAAGAAAATCATTCATAAAAGTTACTTGAAGTTACAATTGACATTGTCACCAAACTGGCAATAATTGGCAGTAGCTTACAAAGCCATAAAAATTACAAGTATTTTGTAAATCGTTATTTATAATCTGATAAGAACTATTTATAATTTAATTTACATTCATGTACACAATAAATCTTCACATTATCTCAAATAAGTTTTTATTTAAATCAGTTACACCAAATTCGAAGAACAAAGGTAATTCTCGCGAGGTTTTTTAGCCAAGAATCGAGCGAGCGAGCGTAGCTGTACAATGTTAACCTTTCATTTGTTACTATCAATAGAATCAGCCAAAATATAACATTATTGCTACATTAACATAATCGCTGAAGCGTAGATCTTAACTAAGACTAGTCCAAGTATGAATCATCGGGAATTTTCGATGCAAAACGGATTTACTATGGCGCACGTAAATGAAAACACAACTAATTACTTAAAGGTACCCCAAATGGGTTCTGACGATGTTCTTATCTGGCTGCTATTGTTTAACACGCCTCTTTCATTCCCACGGTCGCGCACAGGCGGCGCAGGCGACTGATAACGCGCCGTACCTGCGTCGTGGCGGCGGAGAAAACGCCTCGTGGAATTCTTACTATGTGCGTTAGCGGGAAAAGCGCTTGAAAATCAAGTAATTGAAATCCCTACAGGATTTATTAGGACCGCCGTAATAACGCGCTTAATTGTTAACCTCTCTCACTAGTTATGGTAGAAAGTCCTCCTTTACACATAATGGTCTAAGTGATTTATGTTCAGCATTATATTAGAACTATTTCTCAACCACTTAGGTGCTAAGTGGCTACAACTAGTAGTTGAAAGTAGCCAATTATATTGCAAATTTCATAGGTGGTAAACGTAAAGTTGAAATATTATTATTTCGTAGCATATTACACTGAAAGTTATTTATTCAGCAGGTGCAATATAATCCAATTAGTGTAACAAATATTGTATGTTTACTTCACAAATAATTAGAGCAAAACTAAGTTAATAAAACACTAAATAAATAGTAATATTTGGCGTAGGTAGGTATGCATGAAGCTTTAGCATTCTCATGAAATAGTCCCTGGAAGTTTGTTATCGCGGTTGTTATGTGTTTGTACCTACTCAATTGATAGCGAACAATATAAACCGAATGTGGCTAACTATGTACTTAAACAATAAATACTACAAATATACAGTTTCGTATTCATCTCATGAGGTCAGAAATCGCATTGTTGAATTTAAATATTTAAATGGAACGGCATTAAACAAAGAGCAGGGCCGGGAGTCAAGTGCAAAATTCACAGCGACCCACGCTCCCCGTAAGGACGGATTATATGTACTAGGTATATGAGCCGAATCCATTATCCAATGACGTACACCAATTACCCATTTAATGCAATTTGGGCCATTGTAAAGTTGTCCAGGCCGAGTTCTCGTACATTCCCGGCGACACTCACTCAAAAGCACCAATTAGAGAAATCACTAGTGAGCTAACACTGTGTGGACACAGGTCGATCGTTCGCGGTCGTGTTTGGAACCGGTCATGTCAAAATTGGAGTAGTATCCAGAGAGTGGAGTGGCAAGGTGTGCGCGCGCGTGCGTCGCTGTGGCCGGCGAGCGACTACTCGCAGCTGAATGGGCGCTCGGCGGAGGGGCGAAGCTCGCACCGTCTCACTCCCAGCGAGCTTACGAAAATCACCAATTGCGACTGTCCCCTCATTAAACGAGGTAATTTCACATTACAACGACACACTTGTAGTTTCGATACGCGTCGAGCCGGCGCCGCGGGTGCACTAGATACCCGCTGCCCCGGGATGTGACTCGGTTCGAGGTGATGTGAAAGAGTACGAGGTTTTTTTTAAGAGCTTCCGATCGAAGCTCCGGTACATCGTTAAGCATCCGGTGCCACCTGCTCGCACTCGAGAGGAGACTGCGCGTTAGAAGGAGATGAAGTGATCGATCAGAACGCGGACCGGATGGCGGACTCGGTTATGAATGAATCGGCTGTCCCGCTCTGGCCGGTACGCTTGCGTAACGCAGTCTCGCTCCAACGCAGGTTGTCGCCGTAAAGGAAGTGAAAGGGTCGGGGGGCGTAGTAAATATTGCGCTCCGAGTATCCGTCGGGAGTATTTTCTAAAGGGCCTCGGTTTTTGTGGCACCATAAAGTGCAGTCCACCGTCTTCATTCATAGATTTGCACACACGCAACACATAGAGCCGGTG
Organism: Lithophane socia; assembly: GCA_947522985.1. Classification (NCBI taxonomy): domain Eukaryota; kingdom Metazoa; phylum Arthropoda; class Insecta; order Lepidoptera; family Noctuidae; genus Lithophane; species Lithophane socia. The sequence goes on along the minus strand of OX383270.1, from coordinate 8,898,046 downwards.
CATTCCTCAATGAATAGTAACGCTCATTAACATTAATCTGCTAAAGCTTACAATCTATATTATTGAACAATCCATGTTCAAGCAGGACGATTAAATAGTAATATCTGTGTACTAAATTGCGCAATAATGTTCTATAGCAGTTACAGGTAGGCAGGAAGTGGTACAAATTGGCAGTAACGTAGAGTACCTCAATTGATTCTTGACTATGACAAATGAATGAAACTAAGACAGGATGTTATGCAGGAGGCCTGTAGAGGGGCTTAATGAAGAACGACAGAGGTCCTTCATTGTTGAGGCAAATACTTGAGAATAAGTCAAACTCATCAGTTTGAAGTGCGCTCAGTTTGTGTTGTTTGTAGGTGTGTCGCTGGCTCGCTGGGTCAGGCGGCGCGGCGTGTTCATTGTTCGCGGTATTGTTATCTGCGGCGAGGTGCGCCCGCGCCTCGTCCCGTGTCAATGTTTGGTCGACATCGACACCACGTGGAGGCCCTTTGATCACGGCAAATATTTTGACATCAGCTTATACTGGGGATTGGAGATCTGATGTCAAAAGTAACAGGTAGAAGATAATGGATAAATCAAAGAATAGAGATATAGTCTTTGATCAAAGAGATTAGGGTGACAAACGGCTTAATGTTTTCGAGTAGATAAACAGCTTGTATTTCTTTTTAAAATGCAAACAATATTAATTTCCCAAGATCTTCGCAACGTAAAGAACTATTCCTCTAGTAATATATCAGTGTCTAGTCCACTTAATACAAAAGATAAAGATCACTAATTTATACCGGTTCCAATTCTACGCAATTAACATTTTTTTCTCACTCCACATTGATTGGATCTAATAAATGGAGATTTTAAAATACGAAGTTAATTTTTATTGAATTATGGTACTGGCGACATACACAACCCTGAAATAGAAGATTAAAATCTTTTCTTCGATGGTAATGGTTGAAAAACGCAACTTATTTCCAAAGAGTTTGCTCAAAACAAATAAAAGGCTTACAATTGCCTTTCACTTAAACAAATAGAGGATGTGGTCGGTATTGTCATCATGGCTCGAATACTGAATCACAGACTTGTTGAGCTTATGTTTCGGACTTCTTTTTGGGTTCTTAATTTTCTCCTATATGGATACTGTTTAGTATGTGTAAAATAAAAAAAAAAAAAAGTTTGGTCTTTGATTGAACTCTACATAGGTAAGTTATATTTGCAATGTTTAGAAAATGTTTCTCAAAAGTATTTCTAGTTCCCAGAATAACGCAGTCATCAACACGTTTGGCTGAAAATAACTAAACTAATGTAGAAATTAACCGACAAATACCTACACCAATATATATTCGCATCAGCATACCACGTTCGCAACAAAGAAGTAAACCATAAACAAAGGGTAAAATCAGATCAGAGCATTAAGTTCAAGTGCTTCTCGCCACAAATCAATGGGATCCTGTCGATGCATGTAACCTCTGAGCGCCAGGTGCTACGCGGGAAGTCGTCCCCCGCTCGCCCCCGCCAGCCCCCCTCCCCCGCACGATCCTCCACGCACACACACACAACGCAAGAGGAAGTGCACGCACACATGCACAACACCTACGTAGTGACGTAGAGATCAGTGCGGCTGTGTGTTTCTGTAATTTATTAATGGCTTGCATTTGCGTATGCGCTGCTCGTTGCGCATGAAAAATGGCGGATATAAATATGAATTGAGTGGACGCTAATTCAAAAGTATAGTCATTTAAAGCGCTTGTTCTTGACGCCTGAAAAGAGCCGACGTAAGAGCTTTTGACAACTTGGTTTAGTGCCGTATTTATTGATAACAAATGAACATTCCGTGATTTTGGTTCACATACTTTACATGATGTTGATGACACATCTTGTTAGGAGTCATATTTATTTTGTAATACTGATAAACTTCTGAATAAATATTGATCATTTTCAGTTCGATTTTTCGAACTAAGTAACTTTTTAACCAACGGAAAAAGGTTCTCAAGTCGACGCAATTTTTTTAATATGAGTCTTTTCTGCAGGTTGGAATGATTAAACGTTTGAAACATCGTAAATAGTGGCAGGCAATACAGAGATACAAGATTATAAGTACCTATTTACTTGAGTTATTGAGAAAAACATTTATTTAAACTTATTATATAAGTAGTGACGTAACTGTCTATTGCAAAAGATAGAAGTTAAGTTCATGTCGGTTAAGTGTTACTCATCGAAGGAATGCTTTTAAAAGTTTTTCTAACGTACAACATAGTATTGTGCTCGTTCACCACTCACAATAGAAATTATCAACAGGTAGCTAAGCTAAGGCCTATACAATGTGTCCTTCCGGTATCCGATCTTAACATTCACTCCTCTAAAAGAAACGTTATTGTCACAGCATAGAGCTGAAATTGAAATGTTACACAAAAGTCAAATAGTTTTACGCTCAAAATATTGAAGTTTGTAACATTTCAAAGTATTTTGAAAGTTACTGTCCTCAATTTAAAGTTCAGTTTTACATAGCTGCATTGTTCAGTAAGGTTTTAGTCTAACTTGCACTGCAGGGTTACCCACCATCCGGTGTAAGGTGATACCGTGGGGAAGTGAGCACCATTTCGGGGAAAGATAACCCTTCTATGTTATTAACATAATTAAACGTGTTAATAAAACATTTGTATGAGTATTTTAAGGTTAAGATACAGTTACAATAATTTCGATGAAATTAAGATTCGCGTTTATGTCTTTTCAATGACGTTTCCGGTCTTGATTGAAGTGACGCTTTTTGTTGGGTTTGTGAGCGAAGATAAGAGTTTTTATTGATAAAATGGTGTACTTTAGATATAATTTTATGAGTTCCTGTTTTAACATTCATCATCTCAAATTTCTGAACATAAAAATTATGATGAAGAAATTATAATTACTCAATAAATTCCCACAACGTAATCAATCCATCTATTTACACTTATATTTAATTTGTAAGAAGTTTCTATTACAAAATAATTACAAACCTTCAGATTGGTGCGATAAAAAAGTAGCTGTGACTTCAAATTTACATAAAGTACTTCTAAAAAAATCATTTAATAGACGCCAAGGTACAATCACGACGAGAAACTATAACCATAACTCAAACGAGAATAATAAAGTACTTCCAAATACCTACGTGGTAGTATTATGAGAAAAATTACACGCAACCGTATCTACTACATAAATCGTCCTGTATTAATTAAATATAATGGTTCACTGATACGTTTCTGTTCCCAACTCGCCACTCATCGAGAACCGGTTCTTTCTCCATCCATTAATTTATATTGCCCAAATTAAATTAACATGAAATCTAAACATTATCTGTAGAATATTAAACTTGTGTTGTTATCTCAGATTATTTCGTATTATCAACTTTTAAGTAAAACAAAAACAAAATATACGACCAATTCACGTCATGAAAATCTATTATAAATAAACATAAACTTAGCTCAAACTGTTCAGTTATCAATAATGCGAAGCTCTTACAAATGAAGACAGACTGGTACTCTTTATATAAGCAGCTCATTGTGGGACTACTCACGACGAGGTCTAGACTTAAATAAAAATAATCACAAACAGTAAATGTCGAACGGAACCATAAAAAGTTGAGTAAAAGGCGTCGAAAGAAGGCAGCGAATTTTGAAGCAAACCAGTTTAATGAGGGTCGAATTTAAATACGAAAATAAAGCGGTTCCCACGGAGTCGGTCGCGGGAACGGAAGCCTTGCGATGTCGCGGCGACGACGCGACGCGGCGCGGCTGCTCATATCGCGCGATCATCGCTCGACGCCTCGCGCACCGCCCTAGTGCACCGCAACCCGCAGCTCCAAGGTCGCACAGAACAATATGAAGGGACCAACAATGGTTTTACAAATTGAAGTTTTATTAAGATGAACTTTTCTGACAAAACTCTTGTATTTGCGATCAAATCAAAATCACTTGGGTGTTTTAGATTGCCAGACATACATTGATAAATAATTTTTGGGAAATTTTCAAAGATTTCCCAATATCCATTACCTACGTATTTTCAGTTTTCCCCACGTGAGAACATTAGGTACTTAAACATGTTATGGATAAACCGTGTCTGAGGTCGACGTAATTGAGCATAGATATGCGATCACGGCTCCCGTGAAATTGATTCGATTAATAGTCGTATTTCTCGATTTTTTGTCGATATAATTTGTTACGGTAAGCGGTAATTTATATCGTATGGCGCTCTGCAATCGGTAGCATTTTAGCCTCTGCTTTTAATTATCTATATCGATAAACAATAATTGTAGGCACTTAAAAAAACTATTGCGTAAAACATAATTCACCATTTACGGTGTCTTCCTAGCTTCCAAAGCAAGTTTCAAAAGTGCTACATCATTTACAGCTCTGAGAATGAGTCTAAGTTTATTGAAGCCATTAGTAATCTTAGTTTTCTTGACATATACAATAGTACCGATCCAGAAATAGCTTTTAATTCATTTCATGACCTATTTAAACTTTTCTATAATTTGTGTTTCCCGACTGTGAAAAAAAAGATATCTACTCGTAAACCCCCAAAATGGATTTCTAAAGGTATCAGAAGCTGTAGTAAACGGAAAAGAGAAATGTTATGGCAGTATAGGCGATCACGCAATATTGAAAGTAAACAATTACTTAAGCAATATTCAAAACGATTAAAAAAAGTGATCCGCTTGACACAAATATCTCAAAACAGTCATATAATTAAAAGTGCTGCGAATAAAACTAAAGCTACGTGGAAAATAATTAATAGATGTAAATCAAACTTCCCCTCTGAGTCCGTAAAAAAAATTCTCAAGGGTGATACACTAATAAGTGACCCTAAAGAAGTGGCTACGGCATTCAACGATTATTTTATAGACTCAATTCATCCTGACATTAATTATAATACTAGTAATGCTATATCTTACGTTAATTATTATCCCAAATCTCTATTTATGACACCGACAGATTCCTTGGAAATATTTAATATTATTAATTCATTAAAAAACACAAATAGCGTGGGTTATGATGGAATAACTACTAAGATTCTAAAATCTACGGCGCATATAATTGCACCTGTTTTGAGTTTTATTATTAATCTATGCATAGAACATGGCCACTTTCCTGATTTGTTAAAAATGACCATAATTAAACCACTGCATAAGAAAGGCGATACAGCTGCTGTTTCAAATTACCGTCCAATAGCTTTGATACCGGTAATGTCAAAGATTTTTGAAAAAGTAATTTATAATTCTATAAACTCATTCTTAGAAGTAAACAGTATACTTGCTAAAGAACAATATGGTTTTCGAAAAAACAGAAACATTAATAAAGCTGTCTATGAATTATTTACAGAAATTGTTAGTAATGTTGACAAAAAAAATCCAATAGCAGCAGTACTTATGGACATGTCGAAAGCATTCGATCACGTAAATCACGAAATATTACTGGGTAAGTTAGAACGATACGGCGTCAGGGGAAACGTATTAAATCTAGTTAAAACATATCTTACTGGGCGCAAACAAGCCACTGTCATAAATAGAATTTGTTCTAAATCCAAGACAGAAGTTACTCATATGTCACCAATTAGAGATACAACATGTGGTGTACCCCAAGGAACTGTCATTGGGCCCCTGTTGTTTCTCTTATATATAAACGATTTGCCAAAATGCACTGAGCATCAAACTGTTTTGTTTGCCGATGACAGTACACTTATTGTTCCATGTAAAAATATAGAAACTTATGAAGATGACATAAACAAGTCCATCCTTTGCATCATAAATTGGTTACTTACAAATAAATTAAAAATAAACATAGATAAGACAAAGTTTCTGACATTTTATCAAAGAACAAAAAAAAATAACTTAAACATAGCATATGCAGATCAAATAATAGCTGAAACAAGCACTGCTAGATTTCTGGGACTTCACTTGGATATTCATTTAAACTGGAAATGTCATGTTGAAACTGTTTGTAAAAAACTGAACCAGTATTCTTATGCGCTCTACAATCTAGCAAAAATAGTAAATGAATCCGTTGTTATAATTTCTTACAAGGCCTATGTCACATCTACATTACGTTTTGGAATAATTTATTGGGGAAATTCCACTGACAAAGAAATTGCGTTTAAGGCCCAAAAAAAATGTGTGCGTGCTGTGTTTAAACTGAAACCAACTGAAAGCTGTATTGCATATTTCAAAAAATTTAAACTCTTAACATTGCCCTGTATGTACATTTTTGAAACAGCTATATTTGTCAAATCCAACCTACATCTGTTTGAAACATTGAGATCTAAACGGCGCAACAGAGAGATATGCGCTAGGCCACATAGCACTGCTCTTTATAAAAAAAGTTTTTTAGGAATGGCACCTCAGATCTATAACAAAATACCTAAACAAATTAAAGAAATAAACGACATACACGATTTTAAAAAGGCTTTACTAAAAATATTATGCGAGAAAACATATTATACGGTGAACGAATTCCTAACTGACACATTATAAACACCTATTTATTATTATAATTTATTGATTTGACAACTTATACTAGAATTTATTATTATTATATTTTATTGGAATGTTTCATTGCACCGACATTGTATTGTTATGACATTTTTGTAATATAAACAATTTGACATGTATGTAACTCAAATATGTGACATATTTTGTAATATTTTAATTTCTTAATTGTTATTAAAAAGTCTTTTTAAATATGATTTGCATGCCCAGGTGACGGTAGAACATGGAGCACTGTTAGAAAAAAGGAAAACATCTATGTACTTATTACCCATGTTTGCAAACGAATAAATGATTTGATTTGATTTGATTTGATTTATTAATGAATTAACTAATAACTAGTGCTAAATCTCCCATGGAAAGAAGTTAATTGTAAATACAAGACAAGGATTACTTGCAAGCAAGTCTACATCTGTATAAACTGCTTTTGATGTGCATCTGCTGTAAATATTTGTTATAGTTATTTTTCTCTTAACTATAGTTAAACATTCGTTTATCTCTTTAGCATTGACCTGTTCGTGGAAACATCGCAGAAAGACAATTTATTTATTTTTCGAAATATACAATGTGTAAACAAGGGCCGAGGTCCGATCGCTGTTTGAGCTTGCTTTCGATAATGTCAACATGCGTCAACGGAACTTGCTCCAGCCGAGCCGAGACGCCTGGCGTTGACGCCGTCGTGTGCTTTACATAATCTACTTTTAAATCGTTTTCTACGTAGTTAACGACAAAGGAAATCTGCCTTCCGTTCATTCAAACTCTCCAGTTCATTTTACATCGATTTAACCGTGTAAATCACTGGTGCGCTAAAGAAAAAGGATTGTTTTACTAATTAAAATATAATAAGTTGTTATTTCTATATATGTAACGTTATTGCTGTGTTCATATTAATTCTTTATTTATTACATGTGCTAACATCTGCGCTGATATAGCAACATGTCCGTACGAGTGATGTATGAGTGTTCGTACAACAATGTCGCAACATCGCGCCTCATTGAGCACGCGTTGTGAATGACATGCTTGCTGGCTAGATGGGCGAGGTTGTTTGTCTTCAAAACTATGAATGGACCGGACCCGTTCTACTTTACTACGGACTCGACGTATGTACTCTGTCGCCTCAAGTTATCGTTGAAATAACTCGTCTTGCCTCGTCTTGCGCCGACGCGACGTGAATGTTCGACGAATTCGAATATTGATTCGGAAGTTATTGTAATGCTCTCAAAATAGCGTTCTCAGAACTATATTAGTTTACGCCGAAATCTGTCTTTGATGATTTTCTGAGAAGTTGATGATTCTTTGCAAATACAATATGCTGGGACGATGGATTCCTAGATTTATTGGATTACGACATAGTTTTCATTCACTTGGTACGAATATCTTTGATCAATTTTGTTGTTAGTTGAATTGTAGGTATGCCTACTACACAACCGGTTCTAATTAAATTAAGTTATGCCTAAAAGTGCTAGCTGCGTAGCGACCGCCATCATTGAGAACAAAAATCCTTAGTTGACCAATACCTGTGCTCTTTTGTTACATAGAATCGGCTGATATATTGTTCTACGCGTGTGTAGTGTAGAGTTAGGAGGTATACCTACATTATGTTCCATTTCCGTGAGTCATTTATAACTTTATAAGACGTAGTATATTTCTCAACACTATAGCACATCGTTGTAGGTTGTAGGAATAACACCATAAGACCAGTGTTTGCTGTGACAACATGTCGGAATCGCTGGAAGGCCTCAAAAAGCTCATGACTCATAACAATATGTAATAATAAAAGTCCACAAGGCAATAATAAAGGGCCAACAAAGTATTGTTGTAAATGGATATCTGTCTATCTGTGTAGTTGGACAATGTTATCGGTTGTGGAATTCCAATTGATAACTAAGAAAGATTATGAATTGTGTGTGAAATTGGAAATATGTAAAGTATTCTCATAATTTTTATTTGAGATAGTAGGTTTGAGCCTTAAGCGCATCATGCAATGATGAAAGTATGGACCGCATTACTGCAATCTGACATATAGTTGAATATGGAACAGTCTCTCGTTTGTTCCAACTGTCAAGTTTGCTAAGATTTTTTCTAATGCAAATCTTCTAAATAAATTAGTTATTTAAAGTATTTTGCCCCTGTTATCATTTCATCAGGTTATGGGCCCAGTACGCTTGGTAAAATTATCAATGACCTTAAATACTGAGCAAGAGAACTTAGAGAAAAAGAAAAACATTAATATATCAGCCCATTACGATAGTAAAAATATAAGTAATTCTTTACTACGTCTATATAATACTGCTGAGGTTATATGATGTACCTATAATAGTATCAATAGATTTAACTCAATGAACGATCATACCGTCAGCTATTGAGAATGTAATACTATTACTATAAAGGTCTCACAATGACTTGTTGACCTATTAACACATTCGCAATTTTTTATTCACTGTCTATATCTAGATCTCACTCATTCGGTTAAAATAATTCTCTCATTCATCAGTTGTGTCGTAGAATCTTATAATTTTGTACCTAACTATGCACGTTTTATCTCAACATCATCTTATGAGTCTCTTTTCCCTTGACTACAGTAAATTGGTAAAGCTAGTCCGAGTATCTACCTACAAATGACAGCATAGCTACGCTACCAAACTACAATAAATTACCCTCATAATGCATCACGATATGTTGATATCGTCAGACGATATCTCTATCAACATGGTGATCGCTTAACATAACTTTGGCTGCTTATACCATCGATTTGTTTTACATAAAATCGGTTATTTTACTTCCGTTATAGTCCGTTTATATCAATGCCTTCATTTTCTCATCGTTCCCTTGACATCTAGCTACATTACGAGAAACATTTGATACATCTATCAGAGATGAACAACATGTTATATTGTGTAAGTTATTAACGTCTGCAGCGGTGGTATTTGAGCTTTTTTTTAATTAAACGTTGTTTCGTGAGGTAATATTTCTCAATGCATCTTAATTTAGAGAGTACGTAATATAGTTGCGCTTAAGTAGTTATCGAGATGTGGAGATAGAGGCTGACGGGTGGACGGAGGCATCTTCGATAGTATCTTGAGTTAGGGCCGATAGCATCGCCCCTGTCAGCCGCCGATGCACCGCCACGCATTCAATTGATTACCAATTAGTGGTACATGCGTCTTCACAGAAGCATTTATAAGTGACGTGAATAGTAGTCAGTTGGTTATTAAAGGTGACAGAACCGTTAACATGCGCAGGTAGCTCATATTAAGCACATGTGACAAGACTAGTATCAAAGAGGTTGAGGCTGAGGAGGTGGCTCTAACTCAGAACTTTATATTCGATGACAGGTTTAATCCTCTATTTACATCTATAGTGAGGTTTTTTGTTTCAATAAATTATTGCATACTAAATCATACATCCATAAAAATTATAACATCGCTAACAGAATTATATATGATAAAATAAATTAAATATTTTCCTTTACGAGATGTTCTCGTGGGAACGGATGAGTTCGCATCTAATTAGTCAAAACCCGAGCAGTCTCCTGACAAATTGATTAATCATAATTTTATGATCCTTCTCGAGAATAATACAAGAGAACGCTAAAAGAACGCCATTTTGATTGTATATGGACCTTAATATGGACACAAATCACAGGGGAACAAACGGGTTGATGGCCGCATAGAATCATAATAATATTTTTCGAGTAGCTACTCATTTAAATAGGCATAATAATCGGAGCGATGTGATTTCTGATTACTATCATACGCGTGATCTGTGCGAGTAGTGGGCCGCATTCATTAACATACTCTTTCCATTAAATTCGATCGTTATTCTTTTCTAATCGCGGCCGGAGTGAGTTCGGTATCGCGGTCGACCGGTCTTCGGCGTTGCAACATTTTATATCTGATCTTGTCGAGCATTTTAAGCGCCATCGTGAGAACATGTACTGTTACCATTTTATTTTGTTCTACGTCCAAATGATCAGTGCGCATGTTTGAGCGCTCACGAAAATAAAGAGAGTCGCAGTCGCCGGGGCGGTAGACCGGCACTACGACTGACGAGCGTCGCGTCGCACCCATCAAGCAGCTTCAGTAAAAACGCTCATTTGTGATAAACATAAATAGGTGTGGTTGCGGTACGTACTGAATAAATTAGATCGATTAACCGAGTTTTATTTATCTCGTATCGCGTGAGAAAAGTTATGGAACTAAACGGGAAAGTTTAAACAAAAGTTATCTTTCGATTCTGTCGTCGTCGTTACAAAATATGTGGTTAAACTCCAAATTCAATTACAGGCGACTACCGACCGATACGATCTCGTTATCAGGTGTTCGAAATCAGTTAGCGAAGAAAAAATGGCTTTAACAGATTTTAAGGGGGCAATGCGCAGTAAATTGCGCAATTTGGTAAAAGTTATACGTGCAATTAGCTGTGCGAGCAAAAACCGCAGACGTGAGCACACGTCTCCGTTCCGGGCCAGCACGGCGGCGCGCGGCGATGCCAATGAGGGCCGCAGTAATGCCGCCGATGCCCATCTATCGGCCGGCACCGCACAAGGGAAAATCGACACGGCAATATACTTTTTTCAATACACTGATGAGCTTATTATTTGTTGTTATGTTCAATAAAGTGCGGAGGCATTTTTATGAACGATTCCAGCAACAGCCAAAGAAATGAAATAAAGTGAATGGCGTTCATGTATTGAAAACGCATCACAAAGAGATTAGATCAGATATAAATCAATGTGTGTCTACACGTGTGAATGACTTGAATCAGAGAAGGTGCAAAAATAAGTCGAGATTGTCAGACGTATAAAATCTCTTCAAAGCTACTTTCTTTGTAGACATGTTTGAATGGACTTTTAGGATCAAGAGTCGTCGTGCTAGGTGTACCTATGTAAAGAAGACTCGACACTTTACGGTTAGCCGGACGCAGGAAACGTCCGGCGAAAAAAACCTGATAGTCAGCATCTCCATAAGACACGGGAATCTTGCCTTCCGCTAATTATTTACGATGTATTGCGTAACGGTGAAACGCCGGGAAGGAGACAAGAAAAAAACGTGCTCCACAGGATGTGAGACACACTCGCCACCAGATCACGTTAATCCATATCTAACCGTAACGTGTTATCATAAAGTCCATAACGCTATGGCGATTAGGATCTCTTGGTCACTTTTAGAATATCTTTATTCATATTTCGAACGATCTCGATAAAGCAGAAATGGACTCCGATCGATCACTGGGCGCGGGAAAAATTGGACTCTACGTCTTGCACAACACGATCGCATTTGGTTACTCGTGCGGTTGGTCCACCACCGGTCTGTTTATGCTGGCGGCGTAATTAAAGATACCATAGCAGGAACCAGGAAGAGTGTCGTACTATCTCAACAGTTAGCCGGAAATCGCTAGATCTGTGAGTTCATTCATAAATGAGAGCCCCGGTGCGACAATGTTGTATGACAGGTTGGCGCACCGAGCTATACTGACTTCTATTTATACCTTGTATAGACATAGTTTGCTGGAGCAGCGAGCCTTAAATAATTAAACATGAATGAAACGCAGCACTTAATTGAGTAGAAATGTGAACAAACATTATGTCAACTAGCCCACGCTGTTTTAGTTTCCACGGTTATGTTTGGAGATCATGTATGGGTATCGAAAAATAAATGTTTGAGGGAAAACTTATGACAGCCGAAATGTACACGACACTATGTGATAGGTGTTGTGGACATTATCAGAACCAGTTGACTAAACAGGACGTTCTAAATTTAATTACCTACTCGTACCTACTGGACTGGTAATAGTGGTAGTCACAAAACCACAAAAACCTTTATTGCTATACATTTACATAAATGAAAAGCGAATGAATATAGCTTCTGTTTAGAAAATTATCGCAATTTTGAGCACTTTAGACAAAAAAACACTAATCCCGAAAACTGGAAACCGACCTGAAAACAACATTCATTTCTAAATCAATTACTAGGCTACTCATAAAAAGCATCATGAAAACAAACGAAGCACTATAATGTTTGTTGTTGAATATAGACAAAGAGTCATGACGAACAATTATCCCGAGCGAGACGTAGGGGCGTCGGGAGTACTCGGGAGCCGCCGGGGCAAAGGGCGAGGCTCTGATTGCTGTAATCGAGTTAAGACGAGTGGACATCTAAACAAAAAGAGTAGCACAATTAGCAGGCGTGGGCGTGCTTCCGCTAACAGGGCTGTCTAACGAACTTACTGAGATGGGTTTCATACAAAAAGTCAATTATGAACTTCGAAAGAGCGGTTTAAAATGTTTTGTTTATTTAAGAATTGGGTGGAGTGGAAGTTAGGGGACAATTTTGGGAAATTATTTCACTATAAAACATTGACTAACGTTAAAGATGTAAGGAGGATGCCTATGATTTCTAACGAGTTTACGTTAAAGCTATATTAAGTGTAAGAAAGTCACTTATGACCCCGAGCCAAAGGTGGAAACTAGAAACTAGAAACCATGACTCAAGCTTATAGCAGAGTTAAACATAGGATCCCATTCATAAAATATAATAAACAGAACATGATACGAAATAGAAAGATCAAAATGAGTTCTAAGAATATAGAGACAGAAATATGTAGGGTTAGTCATGAGTTGTGTTCCATTAACAACATTAACTGAAGGACATGGCAGAGAGAAGCCAACAATTACACATTACATTACAGTGGATGTGGGCGACGGAAGTGATGCTAAGCGACGCCTGAGCCCTGAGCACACGTGAGGAGAACATTCACGAAATTCTACGAATTCTACCGAAGTTTTGAAGTAAGGTTGGAATTTGTTTGTTTTGTTTCGTAGAGTTAAGAGGAGCTGAAGGTTAGACTATACCAGGATATCTATGGACTATAACTGACTGCTATGAATGTTTTGTGAATGCTTTCAGTCCAGACTGTCGTTTTAAACAGCCGTGACCAAACCGTCGAAAAATATTGGGATTTTTATAGTCTCAGTCGCTCCATGTAAAATACTGGTATTCAGCTTCATTCGGTTAGACTGGAAGCCGACCCCAACATAGTTGGGAAAAGGCTAGGCAGATTGATTGATAGTCTCAGTCTCTGTTATTCATGAATTAATTTTATTTTTAGCTCCAGATTATGTAATTTTGTAACGTTTATTACTTTATCGACAGCGATTAATGTTTGCAGGACACTGGCACACTATTATTCCCGCGACAGGAAGTGCTCTGCCGGACGCGCGTATCGAGCTACCTTATCTATCCCATTCTCTTTATAGATTTGTCATACTCCACCATCTCGCTCTCTCAGACCTACTTTTGTCCTTTTTCTGCTCATGTAACTTGAATTATACTATCCTGTTCTCTCCGGTACCATTCCACTCGCGTGTTGCGTAATGAGGCGGTCAAATTTTACTTTGTATGTTGACCGTTATATTATTGCGGCGTCATGGAGCCGAGACCACTCTCCGAACAGCTACTGTTTAATGATACGTCATTACAGAGCAACATCTCTACAGGTCATATTTTATAACAAAATATCCGATGTTGTCTAAACTTTTATTTATATGTTCCGTTCTAAAAATATATAAATAATGACACAGTGATACGGCTCGTGTAACGGCAATGGAGCAGAAGCTGTGGCCGCAACAAGAGCGGCTAGAAATCATCTCCACGTCCGGCCATTCCGCCAGTTGCAGCGTTTTAATTATTAATGAAACCGGCCGCCGCGGGAAAGCCGCACTACGCCCGGCTCCGCTTCCGCTCACAACGTTGCGCTTCATTCATAAAACCAAACATCTCTTACTAAACGTACTAACTCACATTATCATCCATTCCAATATCAACTCTAGCTTTAAGCACAAAAAGTTCATTTTCCATCTTCGGCACGAGCACAAGCGACATTCAAGCAGTACATAGCTTGCGCACAGAAATAGATATCGTAAAAAGTCGTAACTCAAAGCGAACGCATGCGAAAGTGGTTTTTCCATCGATAGCAGAAAGTTGTTTTCCGCCTGAGGAAACGGTACCAATTAGACCTTATAAGGTGTTAACGTTCTCGGTTGATTTACTCGCTTGTCGTGAATGGGATGCGTTCTGTGGTCGGCGAGGTGCGAAGATCTAGTAATCGGTGAATGGAGTCACCGTGGTCCCCTGGGCGAGTCGGGCGCAGCGTGTCCATATCGACGCACAGCTCGCCTAGCAACCGCCGGAAAAACACTATCACCTCACATTTCTTACAACATTCACTCTGAGAATATACTTAATCATTACATTTCCTTTATGGAAACTTGGTCGTAATGGAAACTGGAGTTTGGTATGAGGTTGCGTCCAAGAGCCAAACTTATAAGGACATCCCTATGGACTAAAATTAAAAGAGAAATCGACATCCTGCGTTACTCTCAAAGTTATGATCGCTTTGGCCACGTTTCATATTTCTGAGGCTAACTCTTTTACAAATCGTTGGTATATGTTGTTAGCAAATCGTGTTTTTAAATAATTGATATGCAGACTCAAAATTAGACGTTGACTTCCGATTTCATAAATAGGATGTTTTGTAACAAACAGCGAAGGAAGTCTGATAGACATAAAAAATGGTTGATCTATGTTTCGAAACCATGCTAGCTAGACTGCGTATATCTACAAGTCCGCGCCTATATCATTATATGCATGTTGATTGTAACAAAACTTCTTATCTTATGTAAGTATTATTATTTATTAGATATGTGTACAGACGTGAGGTAAACTGGCTAGGTTTACTGGTTATAGGGAAGCGAATGATGCCGACCAACCGTCTACAGTGCGACCAAGTGCTGGTCGTGTCTGCCTCAGTGAGAAGCTGGTACGTAATAGAAAGTGCCGCTAGAGTTATATTTAGACGTTACCTTAGCTACCTTATAGACTGTTATAAAATGAAAACTTATAGGGCACCACCACTTATAGAAACGATTGAAACACATGTGAAAAGAGGCTTATGAATCTTCGTTCCGTCTGAAATCTCTTTGAGTATTTTACTTGTTATTTATCTATGTTTTAGAACGTCATTGATGACACAACAAGTCTGCGTATTATTACAGTGTTCACAAGCTATAATTAACGAGCACTGGTATAGTATTACAGACAATTTGTCAGTCGCGGACGGTCAGCGCAGCGTTTCTTGGAAATAATCGATGAGTTCCCATTCATTTTTGGAGTATTTTGCAGGAACAAAAAGGTTTCGGTGCCACACAGTCTGCAGCCACAAAAGAGCGTCTTTTTTTACAAATTTTAAGGTACCTTAGAAATGCAATCTGCGGTTTTGCTATGCGAATTTCTGCCTTACGAAGACAATTATTAAGTAGAATTTGTGTTTTGGACTTCTTTTTCGCTATAATGAGCAATGTTTTTGTGTTACCTGGCGTACAATATGTTGGCACCGCTCACCGGATATAGTGGGATCGTCCATGAATGGCGCGGGATGAAAAAATCGCATTTACGATTATGCACGAGCGATTTGTCGCCGTCACCCGATACGATGCGCGGACGCCGCCCGGCGCGGCGCGTTGCGGCGTGATTATTGGATCACGTTACGCGGAAGATGTTGTTAGAGGAAGCTTCACATAATTGTACTATTTTGCCCTTTATTGCATATTAAATGTCAGTGTAATGAGAATAGAAGATAGCATGTTTCTTTAAATTGTTTATTAGTTTGTTTAGTTGTTTATTAGTTTGTCTGACAAATCGTTTGTCTTTGATACTTGGCATATAAATGGAAAACTTTTGGAGGACACAAAATTATGACAAATCCGGCCATGCATAAATGCATGTAATATGGTATGGTCTGCATTTTGAAGACCCAACATCGAATCTTTCAAGACTCGAATAAAATGATGTTTTGATTTAATAAATGCATAGCCGTGCATTCGGAATAATTCATCTCAGTTCCATGTAAAACACTCATTAGTGAGTGCAGCACGTCCATAAACAACGGTCATGTACGTGTCAATTACAATATTTTAAATTCAAACTTTGTCACATACAGAGCTTAATAAATGTCATCGTCCAAAGAACAAATCGTCTTTTTTTATTGTGTTGACTGAAGCAGACTCAACCGCTAAAAGTAACAACACGGTTTTAAGCGTTTTATAGCATAGACAACAAAAATTAACATGACTGCTTTATTTAATATTTTATTTGTTAACAATAAAAGTGTTATACGGATCGGATGTATATTTATTTATGAGATCGCTAACAAAATGCTTTGTCATATCATCACAATATCTCATTTGGGAGCTTTCAACAAATCAACACATTACGCTTTCAAAATATTATGTGTGTCGCGTCGGCGCGGGCGCAGCTTTGGGACGCTCTCCAGTTTCAAGAAATGATCAATCATAAAGCGCGAGGTGATTTTTCACGAGGACGTCCTCGACGCGTTTTGTTTTCCCAAAACACAAAATTAAGCTTCACTAAGTTTTAAATATAGTTTTTAAACGACGAAAATAACTGACTGTTGAAATAACACCTCTCTCACCTGCTGAGAGTTCGATATATCTCCGCTGTTTACGAAATCATTTGGCAAATACAACAGGATGTTTCGAAACTTATTTTTGAACTTTACTAATTAAATATTTATACAGTAGCATTTAAACAAGAAAAATAATATGCATTTAAGTGGGCTATTGTGCTAATTTAACATAATATTTAATCTGAGTTTTGTGTGCAAACACGTACCGGTAAGCACGGTGCTACGAAGTATCAATTGTGATTCTTTGATAGATTTATTTTCTACACCCAACAAAAAGTTGAAAAGTGTAATGTCTATATATGTCTTGTCCAATAGCGAAAACATGAAACGAAAAGTAACAAGTTCAACAACATAGCAACAAGAATCCTAACTGCTCACAAAACGTTTTAGCTTTGTAAGATGGCGATTCAAACGGAAATCAACGATGTCAAACAATTGTTTAGTCAAACATCGTCCTCAAATAAGCCAGTTGTATCTAAGCGCGTCGTACTTTATCTAAGAGTGTGTTTTCAATACGACGGAAATCTTCACCCGGCTAATGGCAGCTGGACCGAACTGACTGAGTGAATGAACCTATGACCGGTTTCGCCGTTTTCAATCCAGTTCATAACTACTGGTCACAAGATTGGATTATCCAAAACCATTTTGTATGGCTGTAAAACTATGTAGCGTTTTTGTTGTTAGTCTATGTTCTCTTTTGTTTGTGTTAATTGAAATATATTAATATATGATGTACCTTGACTTCGTTGAGTCCTGACGTCTCAGATGATTTAGTGGCGTTTGATACATACCTGAAACAATAAAAGATAATTTATGATTTGGAACAGAATTGAGATGAGATGTAATTATCACGTGAAAACCCACCTTTAACTCGTTCGCAATTTGAATACCACGTCTCTAAAGTACGAAATCCAAAATGAGACCTATTCATTCTTAAAAAAAACATCTTATTTCGCAAACCAGTTTTTGAAAACACGATATCCAAACTATTATATTCATGTATTCGATCATAAAAGAGATAATGTAAGTACTATGTACCATTACAATAAAAAGGCATTGTCAGTTTCACCCCTTTTTACCGTTGAATTCGAGGGGTGATGATAACATAACTGTCATATTTTAGAGGAAGAGGCGTGGTCACCAAACTACTTCCAATGGGAACATCAGTTGTTGACATTTGATATCAACTCTTTATATAACTTTGGACATGTGCTCCATTCAGTTAAATAGGGAACAAAGTACCACGTATGAACTCAAACAAGTTTTGGCGTTTAGATCGATATTTTCATCCTTATAACAATGTTATTTTATCCAAGAATACATAAGACTTTTCTTTGTGCGTCGTATTATGGCTGATTATGGTATGTCCAGGATATGAGCAGCTGCGACCATTTGTTAGCTATCCAAACGCTACGATATACTCCGTAGTGACACTAGTGGCACAGACAAAATACAAACTCAATCTCAGGTCTCAGATCTTTCAGGCTGCTGTTTCAACATTGATCGGACCGCATCGCACTAAGTGGTAAAAAATACGTATTGAGTTTACTTCCTAACAAAGTCCTGTGTAGAATTTTGTTGTGAATTAGCTTTAATAGATTTTCAGTCTGAAAATTCAAATTCATTATCTTATTTTTTTCTAGCTTTATGTAAGTACGTAGTTGTTTTGGCTACTTTTTACATGTAACGATATCACCGCGTTACTTGTGCCATGATACATAATGTGTCTTCTGTAGGCAAAAACTCAGAACTCCTGGGGGCCAAGTCTACTAATTTACAAAAGTGTCAGTGGTCTCACAATTATCAGTTTTTGACAGATATGCCAAACAAAATCTGTCAAAAACTCATAATTGTGAGACCACTGACACGTTTGTAAATTAGTAGACTTGGCCCCCTGGTGCTGAGGTCCTTCAGACTTTTCTAGCATTTTTCACATTTACGCGAGCATGTAGTTATAGTATATATAATATGATCGAGCTTCAATATTATTGTTACTTGCTTGGTTATGTCAAAGAACGATATTCGCGTGGCTTCAGTTTTAGCTTTTGACAGCTGGTAGTGGTTGTTGTTGATGTTACCATTTCCTCTGACATCAAGTTATTTTAAAATCTTTAATTTTTATAGCTATTAATTAAAAACAATCAACAGTTCCGGTGTCAATATTGTCACAATAAATAGCAAGAAAATGGGATTTTAGTTAGAAATGAGACAATTTGTATACACATGATGCTAGTGTTTAACTTTCTGCTACTGTCTGTAAACTGCGAGCGAGTATTAAGTTTCCAAAACGAACAGAAACTAGTTATGCGTATATTTATATGCTCTTCCGGCTATCAATTTCAACACCAATACAACTAACCATTTCTCACGCCAATCTGCTATTGGTTGACACGTTGACAACTCCCAAGCACCACTCACACAACATAAAAATTAAACTATTTCCTAATTAAAACTATTAAAAAGTATAGTCGACGATACAGTCGCCTACTTCCGCATTGAGTTATTTGTGTCGGTTAACCCTTCACCGGCTATTAAGGGACTGTCGGGGTTAAATGAGACATTTTTCAAAGCGGGCCCGACCGCTGACGGGCTTAATGAGATGTCGCCACGGGTTATTTTCAGTCGTACACCGGTTTGAACTAGAAAAAAGAACACGAAAATGCTAGAGATAATGAACCTTTCGGATCGGTAATTGAAAACAAAAAGTTGCTTTTGATGTGTGCGCATGTGTTCGAGTATGTGTGTTCATTTTGTGTGTGTGTGGTTTGTGTTTCTTGAATGATTCGTAAGTGGAGCGTAGATATTAGTCGGATGATCGGCTCTGGGCCCACGTGTATGGTTACATGTCAGGCTCCATTGATTGCGCGATGACGATGTCTAACAGTCTGTGACGATTGCCACTGCAATACAGGATTATTTATTGCAGCTGTTTTAGACATCGATTGATTCAGTGAATTTATTATTGTACGTTTCAAAACGAGACGACTTCAATTTCGTAAAATATATTTCATGATACTACCTATACAAATATAGTCTATCTTGGCCATCAGAGTAATCTAATAAACTGGCGTCTCAATTTATGTTCCATCAATTTTATCTTTATTAATTTATCAAAATGAATGGAGCAGCGTGATAATATAAAATTTAAAAACAATATGAGTTATTAGTGCAATAACGCCATCACCTACTGGTGCAGATGTAATCTGAAGATGTGGAGCTTCTCACGAAACGAGCAAGAACATGGCGGCTAGCTAATTATGAACAATATTATAAACAATCCATTAACGATTGGGCAATATGATAATTTTGTAACCGCTGTATGTAAGGCATGTTCGACATAATTTATGATTGGTAGCTCCATTGATTTCGCTGTTCGGTTTCACGTACCTACATAAATAATTTTGTAAAAAGTTACCGATTTGGGGAACAAGACGACAAAAAGGGCGAAAATAGGTATTCATGAAATAACGACTAACCAGAAATATAGTGGTTTAATATTGGCAATAAAGAACTCAGAGCATCAACATCTCATCATTCACAAGTCGTAAGTGGAGAACGGAGACAAAATAATGGCACAACTTCGAATAGTTGCGTCAATAAAGGTATGTTAGCTCGTCCATATACGTAAAGAGTTTATGAGTCTGAAAAAATATGAGACTTGAACAAATGCCTCTTCAGTATTCAGTAACGCTTATGCATACAATAGCGCATAATCTGATGTCTCGTGCAATATAAAATATAGCAACATCTTTCATTGTCACGAGTTATGAAAGCTACAGGTTACGTCCAGTGTTAATGCACCCCTCAGACAGTACAATTCATTTAAATAATAGGAAATTCGATAAGTATATCAAAAGGCGATCTTTTAGGCTATAGAAAACATGTAAAGGAGACAGGAAACTGTCACTGAGGTACTAATTTAGCCGGCCTCGTGGTAAGTTTCAGCTTATCTCCGGCGAAGAACTTGTTTTGCACGCCGTGGGAAACACGCTTACACGCGCAATAATCTACCTTGTTTTATTTATAGGGCTGTGCCACCGCAATGAGTAAACTACCGACCGAGTAATTTACCAATCGCGGCTTTCACATTCTGATTATGATCATTTATCTCCTGCCTCAATACACTTAATTCAACCTCTGTCATTATCTACAATTAAGAGAGCCACTTATGCTTAAATACCTCTATCAAATTCAATCGCTCCGCTTTTAAATTAGTTGTGATTTTCGGTGACGATTAAATATTATTGTCTGGTGGTAGCCCTATCTATAATCGCCGGTGGCAGCATCCCATTCATTGCCTTATGCATGTGTGTGTGCTCATGTGCGTCCGTGTGCTCATACGCATATGTTCCGAGCTACCGTTACCGTATGGACTACGGATAAGTATCTACACCAAATTGTCTGTCTGTCGGCCGGCATGGACAAATGATGACCTCTTTTTTATACTCTCGTTGTAACACGATTGTAATCAAAAAGCTTATTAATAATGTTGCGATCTCAATAAAGAGGGTACAATAATGAATGGCTGGCACTAAAAAAGGAAGAAAAGAACAGTAGCTTGTCGTTGGTTTTACAATTCTATTTTTGTTTCGATGAATGAAGCTCTACAAAAGGTATTGTAAAAAGTTTGGAATGAAAAAGCTTTGTATGAGAGATGTATGTTTGGGAGAGGACATTCGTTTTAATGCATTGCCGTGTCATCGGAGTAAAACGCAAATAAATTTTAAAAGCATTACGTATCCTGTGTGATAAATAACTTGGGTCGGTGGGCCGTCAGTAACCCCTTTCAGCGCAACACTTTACTAACGTGCCTCTAACATACACCGCTCAACTTTATGTTAGATGTGCTCCCTCGGAAAACTGGACTGATTTTAATTGCTTCCATCAATATAAACCCGTGTTATTGAAATGAAACAACTTTTACTGTACGTATCGCGTTTCATTTATCTTTACAATTTATATTTCCTCAAGTTTTGAGCACTTTTCACGTATCGTCGGAAATAAAATGTTAAAAATATAACGTTAGATACCGTGGAAGTCGGTTTTTGGGTTTTTATTTTATATAAAAAATTACTGAAGTCTTCAGGTATCTTGCATAATAAATATATATTGAAATACATACCTTGTAAATGAATTAAAATTAAAATATTATAAGTAGGCTAGGTTCTATGGTCTGTATCTATTATTATTTAAGCAGTCGTCATTTTAAAATGTACCTCAACATTACTAAAACAAAAACTACTTTTGCTGACCAAGATTTTTTACTATGCAGCAAACAAAAACCATTTTCTCGAGCAACATAATTAATTTAAAGTGGGTTCTACAAGTAGATAATACAGCCTTAATGTACGGCGATCGTGGACGGTATCAATTTGTTCCCAATAGGAATAAACCGAAGTCTACACGAACTATATGAGCGGTCAACGACTCAACGACTCGTAATCATATGTAATAACGCTACAACTATGTGTTTTTACAAGCGAATTACGGACTGCAGTGTACAATGGGATTTAGACGAAGTTTTATTCGAATGAGTTTTTTATTTTTCTTGCAATGCGATTAATTGGGATGATATTTGCCATGTTCAAGAATGATAAAACTTTCTTGGTGGTCAATAAATCCTGGGTAGTGAATTGGTGGCATCATAGACAATACATTAGGTACTAGGGCTTTTCAGGATAGGCATGTGGGAAAGTGTAAATGGAACCTCGTAAAGTGGGGTTACCTCGACGGAACGGCAGGGTGTGAATGGGGAGCTGTGTCACAAACTATGCTGGACCTACCCCCCAGATCAAGCATAGTTTGTCCCCCCGTGCCCCAAAACATGCAGTAAGAGTGACATATGCGCTGCCACTGATAGAGCCGTGGAAGTGGCGAAGTTTTGGGCCAACATTTAAATAACTGTCATGCCATCAAGAAGGTGATGGATAGCATTTATGTACATTTCACATAGACATGATGCAAATTGGCAAAGGCATTACAAAACATTTGTTTTTTCTGTTTTATTGCAGCCAGTACTCACATCCGTTATTTATAGGTATTATAAAAAATATTTAATTGCTATTGAATTATATTAATTGAATGAATCACACCGGTTGTAACATCTAACTTGAAAATGGAAGTCGACAAGAGATCAAGATAATATTTTGTCAAAATCATGAGATCTATCTGGTGTTGTAATTCATACCTTACAACTATAAAAATAGCGTTTAAAATACTTTGGATTAAAAGCAGTTTTTATTCATTTATCAATGCATCGACCGACAAAATCTAAATATCACTTGAAATTATATGAGTCATGCGAAAATCAGCGTAAGGTTATACTTAGACCGATTTGCATACTAATTTATTGTAGTTCCTTTTGCTAATTCACAAAAAATGACAGCTGTTTCATTATTTTATAGTTTTTTTTAATTAATGCAGGAAACATATGTTTTATCGTTTATAATAGGTTTCAATGCAAAATCTTTTTAAAGTTTACACTAGGTAGTAACTGAACCAATGAATGATTAAATTATAAAAACTCCCACCAGCTTTACAATGATTAATTATTATTTTTGGCTATCATGGTATCTTTGATTTATTGTTTTGTCAACACTCACATAGTACTTTAATTTAAAAATCGAATCCTTTTGCCAGCCAGAATTCTGAATAGTCTTCGAAATTCAAAAGTGAATCGAACAAACCTCGCTAATCGATGGCGTGTAGAGTTGCACTAACTAATTTAGTAACGCCACTTTCCGAATCGATTCTCGCGATTTAATTGCCAGCCACAGATTAATCGGTATACCCATTAAGTTTATCGAAGTCGGTAGCCGATCTAATCTTTACACCATTTTGGGAAGTGTAAACGCACTTAGTTTTAATTGACCGTGAAGATTTTTGGTTACTCTAATTATTATTGTTAGTTTAGCTACTGAACACGTTATAGATTTGTCCTAAACTACCGATTTAATGAACATATCACAATTTCCCAGCTAAAGCACTAGAAAGGTGAAGGGCGGGGGTTTTGGGGGACTGTCTTATGTAATTTTGACGTTCAAAAAGTGCTGATCTCAGTCTAATTTGATTCAATGTTATCCTATATCTGCTTAATCACCTTTGGCGAGGAGTCTGGTGATTTCCAGATCACCAATGGATGCTGCTCTTCATATCGCCACCCTAATTCCAAACTTTTCTAAGATAACCTTTGTCGTACAGATACAGTAATAGTTATAACGACAGAGAGGATGTACGCTTCTGTTATCTGAAATGAATTCCATGTCCTTAGATATTAAAGATTATTTATATTAGCATAAATAAATTAAATGGCGATGCAAACACCGCCTCCCTCACACCTAACGACCGACTTGGTATAACGCGCCATAAATTGATGTTTGTTTAACAACATACACTTAATAGGGAATATGCATGTGATTCAAATATGGGTCAAATATTTTTTTCTATAAACTATGTGACTTCAGAATTATGCCTCCATCAATATTTTTGAACAAAATTTCTTTTTGAGCGAGAAATTAATTTTTAAAAAGTCCCAAAAAACTGTGGGTAATTCAAATACTTGAAAAGGCTAAGAGCGGATGTGACGTAACAATCCGGAATAACAATCAAAATGTCAATGTCAAGTCAATTAACAAGTGTCAAGTCAATGTCAAACGCTCATAGAAAAAGGAGTTTTTGACGTTGACTTGACAGTTGCTTGTCTGTTTTCACAAACTGTGACGTCACCACACCAGGCGCGCCAAATGGAGGGCGTTTAAATAGCCCGGATCGGTTAGATATTTTTAAACATTTTTTTAACTACTTTAAATTGCTTTTTTGCCGTCGAATTTTTTTTTACTATTATTTGACGATGTAAACTATCGAATAAAAATATTAAAAAAATACATGCATATTCCCTATTCCATGTCTTCGTGTAGGTTTTTATGTAAGCTTATTATGCACGCTATCGCTAGCTCTGAACCAAACGTTTCTATACTTATAACTACAGCCACATTGACATTGGCACAGGATACGTTAAGGGGGAAGCCCTAAGGTAGATCGCATCGGTTTAGAGGTAACTTTGGAACTTTTTTCTATAGAGAAAATTTGATGTAATCGTTTTTTCGTCGAACATAAGACCTAAATCCTCAACTTCAACATATATTTATTTCAAAATGAATGCTGCAGTATTTTCGGCATAAAAGAGGATCATGCTAAGCAATTTGAGGTTGTATAGACCCTTAACATATTTTAAGAAATTCGAATCTTTCTATGACTCGAGTGTTTTCTAAACATTGGCAGAATGGTCTTATTTTGTCTTTGCTTGCCATAATAAAAAATATAATAGTATAGCGTGTTTTCTAAACGACTTTTACTTTGTAATTGTCAGGTTTATCAATAATCGGTTGTCATTGGTTGACCAACAACCAACAATATAACTCACCATACGATTTGACAGTAGAATTTACAGATCCGGGATTTGAATAGGCTTTTAGAAATCAATAGTAAAGCTCATAAATAAAGCTCTCAAACCCTTTAACAGCACAACAATAAATATAAATAAACCCTGCTTCAGTTTGATTTTCTATATTCAATTAAATTCATTTAAATCTAAGCGAAACCGGGCATTTGAACTAGTGTTTAAATCTCGAGTAGATCATTGATCTCTATTGATCGAGAGATCGGCGCCGGCAGTGGGAGGAGGCTGCCTCGGAACACCTGCCGCCCTAGTACTGTGGACCAGTGTCTCAGACACACAGCTTAAAACATCACAACTAACAAACAGCTCATATTAAATTACACTCTATTTTAAAACATTTAAAGTCGAAATTCGTCTTGTGGTAAATGAATTTTGAGCTATTCTGGACCTAGTTTCGGTCGTACAGCCAACCTAGTCAGGGTACAAATCTTGTTCAGATAATCTCCAACTACTTTTACTATAGGCAATGAGTTACTGCCGCCGAGTTTAATAGAACCTTCACAATGCTATGTGATTTTATAACGATTGAAACCTCGATGCAGCCGACTTTACCCGTTATATGGAAATTCTAAGCTTCCTTAGTGGTTGCAAGGAGTTATGTTGGATTCAGGTAATATTTGTGTGATTTTGTTCGACTAACTAGTTAGTACCGAGGTCTAGACCTCGGTACTTCATCACATAGCTTGCATAGTTCCTACTTGACATCAGACACTACATGCAAGAGATACTCTCGTTAGTTCTACGTGGTTTATGGAATTGCCAAGACTATATCATGACTTTGAAAACTTGATAACTATGAAAGTTTCCTGTCGGGTAAGGATGTGTTCGAAATGCAAAATATCCAAGTCAAACAAAGAATCAGACAGAAAAATAAAATTAAAAAAACATTTTCGATGCGTGTTCTTTTGCTATTCAAAGAATTTGTTAACTGAAAAGAAAACTGGCAGGCAACGAAAAGCTTTTAGTTTCTAGGTTTAAAAGTCGAACAAATATTCAAGTCCGTACGAACTCATTTGTTATTCCATTTCGTTTTATTGTTTTCATATGCCCCCAATGAAATTTATATTGATTTAATAACTGGTTCAGAATTAATACCAGTGTTAGTTTTTTATTTAATTATAACTTGCAGACTTTCATTCTTCAGATACATATATATAGGAATTATTACAATCAGATTTGAACACACAAATTCATTTAAGATAATGCTGAGATGACTACAAACTTTTTATAGATATATATAAATTATAGATTCAGATAAGTATATATAAAATGTTAGACGTATGTATGTAATTATGGACCGGAAGGCGCTAGATTATTTTGCAATTCACATTAGGGAAATAATTATAATATTAACAAGACGGTAGCCTGTTTCTTGATCGGGTAAGGCTTTAACATGGCTTTCTATTGGATGAAGCTTGTGTTTTTTTCATATTTTATTTGTTTTCGAAATACATTTATTTTTTAATTTAGAACGGGAAACCTCGTCATTATAAATAATTGGTACCTATCATCACGCCTTGTTTCCCCGAAGGGTTAGGCAAAGGTGTACCTACACACAGTACACACACATTTCACCAATTAATAGTTAAGTCCCATGTATTAGGGGGCGAGCCTATTGCTATCAACCGGGCACAAATCCAGACTCCGGTTCGGCTTCTTTTAAGGGGGATGCGCTAAGGTAGCCCGCCAAATTCAAATTTTCATACGTTTTTTGCAATTTGCAGGTCAGTATCAGGTTGTATGTTGATCTAAATATGATTTGCGGCCGTAAAAAATATGGAGTAACAGAATTATAATCATTAGAATCAGCAATACAACTCTTTTAAGTTCATATAAGAGCCAAATGACATGATTGAAATAGTCGTTCAATGCACTTACATGAACTTAGAGTTACTTATTCATATCTTTGAGCCTGTATATTTATTTATTCAAAACTGTCTATCCGGAGGAGGGTAATGACCTCCGGATAGGCTTTTTCCAAAAGATTCATTACACATAATATATTATGTATGAATTTATCTGTCGGATAATTTAACCAGAACTTTTCCAAAAGAAGTGAAACAAGCCCTAAGTTTCTACCACATAGCAAAAGTATTTTTTGCGATGTGGTAGAAAAATTGCGTAGGTAGGTAATAGGTACCTAGTGGCAATAAATATAGAAGAAAAATCAAGAGTCTGTGTTTAAAATACCTGTGTAAGTAAATACCTGTAAGAAATATGCGCCTCTGGGTAAAATACGGTATGCAAATAAATGCTTAAAACTGGTATCTCGGATAATTATGAATAAACAGTGTTATTAGCTTATAACAGAGCAATAAATTTAATATTCATTACTTAAAATGAGGTGTGTCCTGAGAGCCTTTACTGTGACTCATGCAGTAGCTGCAATATATCTACGTAAACATAAGTTTAAGATGTTTGTGCAGTCTTCAAGATTTTATATGACATTTTATTTTAACATAACTTATTACTTGATTGTTCAATAAATCATATTTGATTCTACTGCAGACCTTGGTAGGAATGTTTATGTATGTTTTTATATGGTAAAATCTACGATATTTCTTAAAAGTATATGGAAAAATAATATAGCTTTCCATTGTCCTCCTCTTACTTATACAAATTTTATCTAAAGATTTAGGTGTAGTCAGTAGAAAATTGCCTCATAACGACAATAGCTCTCCAGTCCTTCCTAGCTGATTATTTTTGTTTTGTCCCTAATAAAAAATAAAAAATAAATCCTTCAAATCTTGATACCAAAAGAGTTATTTTCTTGTATGTATCAATACTCATCAGAACTACTTTCTATCAAGCCTTGTTCAGAAGTCAAAAATCACGACTCATCCTAAACAAAAGGTACAAACGAAATGGTAGCAATTTGTCGAGCAACGCGCGCTCGTGTCGGTGAGCCCCGAGATAACGATCATAATGACCAATGAGGCCACTATTCAAAACTTGCCACCGAAACGCTACCAACGCGCGCTATCATAGGTGACTGCCATTAAAATATTATTTGAGTGGCCTTTTAACTTTGAAAGTTGGTGCACATTTAGGCCCGCTTGCACCACAAATCACTAACTGCCTTTTAGCACTAAACATCATTCTATGTCATTTTCTAACAATCAACTTAAACAGAACAATTTTTTAAATACGTTTGGTGATATACGCATTCAATTATTTGTGGTGCACGCCAGCCGTGCAAACATTAATCAATTAGTAAAATCTTTACTTAGTTTTTGCTCTGTCTTTGTATTTTAAATGATTTGTCTTTCAATAGACGACGCACATATACAAACATACATGCGGAAGTCAGAATTTAGAGGTATATATTTAGGTGCTACGTAGATGAATATTTCGTAGCAAATAGCTACGAAGTTATAACAACATGACAATTTCTTTTAATTTCATGAATGCTAGGGTTTTTCATTACAGACAAAGGAAAACAAAAGCAAAGCAAAGGCAAAGGTTCAAGTTACTTTTTACTTCTTTGGTAAATACTTTAACTTCTTTTCACCCCAGCGGCTTCTACTTATGCTATAGAAATCATCAAAATAACTAAATTCTAAATAAGTTTTTACTTAGTTGCGCAAATTGTCACTTTTATTTTTGTCGCATTTTCCAAGAACATTGGTTAAACGCGACGTATCGGTGGCTGATTAGTCGGGGCCAGCCTCGAACCCCGGACCTCTCGTTCTCCGAACGTGTCTGTGTGAGACGCGTGCGCAGCGTTTGAAGTGTGCCGACAAAAGCACCGCGCTCTTATCTCGCGAGAGACCGATTTTTGTTCTAACAAAGTGACAATAATGGTCTTTGTGGTTGATAAATATAGATTTTTGTGTACTTCCTGAAAATGTATCGCGTAGGAGGTCGTGAGTCGTGAGGCACCTCGGAGGAATGCTGTTCCCTCGCTCTTTATTGTGAGAGCAACGACATTGCAGTTCTTTTGAGTTTTTTTACGATCTTTCTTTGTTCTAGGAAAGTATTGGTAATATTCTGTCCGATTATGAGTTCACGAATTGCATTTGCAGTTGTATTCAAGGAAATTCTAGAAAATGCTGCTCGAAAATGGTTGAGTTGACAACGCAATGGACTTTCTTTTCTGATCAATACTTGACGGAAAACAATTGTTGAATGAAAACGCTAATAAATAAATGTCACTATATTATGTCCACTGTTGCACATAACAGAAAATTCATACGACACATGCTCAAACATACAAAAGACAAACTAAAAAACTTTCGAGGCTCAAATCTAAACACTACATGCATTTCAATGGAAAAAAGACCAGTTTACATTTACACAGAAGTGGGCTACTGTTGACAGGGAAGTTCTATTTTGACAGTAACCACAAGATGGCGGCCACGGGAGCTTGGAGCTTGTTATTTAATTAGAGCCACATTAATTTCGTAACAGCTACTTCCGCCCGCGGGGCGCGTCTAGACGTAACTAAGGTTTGTACTGACTACTTTTGAATTTTGAATTTTCATTTATAAGTATTTTTTTTTGTAATTTATTAGAAGTCTGGACACCTTGTTAATATAAGTCTGAAATCGCCAGAGCAGGCCTGGTGATCAATGCTCGAGCTTTTTCCGTATGAGAAGAAGCCTTTGTTCTGCAGTGGGACAATAATAGGCTGTTATTATTATGAGAAGTCTCATGTCTGCCTAGAAGTCTGGTCTTAGTGACGATATTCCTAGGATATAAAAGAGAAGCATGTCCGTAGTATGTTCACAAATGCAATGAAGGCCATTTTGATTATTGTTTGGTAGTTTATCAAAGATCGTTGAAATATTTGATAGGTCTGTTGTTTTAGTTGAATGTTGAAATTCAATTAGGGACGAAAACTTAATTAGTTACGAACCTTTTTCGATGTTGAATGTGAATAGAAACTCCTACCTAATAAATGATCGAAGAATGAAGAGTCGTATAAAATTAAATGAGCAGTTTTGTCGTAATTAAATATAATACAGTTGAATAAATGGTAAAGGAATGAAAAAAAAAGAGTTTATCGCTACTGAAATGTTGTAAAAACGAAGTCATTATCAGTCTTAAAGTTAACGCGATAAAAACAGTAATTACTTGTTTCTCAACGTATGTTCAATACACCTATGTTTTATATTGGTTCATATCGTTTGATCGACGCACTTAGACCTTGCTATTTCAGCACTTATGTCTATCTATATGCATCTAGAATAGTTGAAAGAATTGATTTAGTGCCAGTACTGATTTATACAAATTTGAAATCGTTGGAGCTTGGTTTATGAAATATGGTGATACCCCAGCGTAACATAACTCATGCATTTTACCTGCCTACTGATCAAAACTTGGTATTTGTCGAATGTGTGAGTTAACTAATTTGCGGGGTAATTGCGTAATACAATAACAATTGCAATACCATTATTTTTTACAATTCGAAAACATTCATGATATTATATACCATTGGGGATGCCGCCCTACGACTCCTCACTATATGCATGGCGATCGTAAACTTTCACCCCGGTAACTATCAGAAAGCAGGGAGCTGGTTCGTTGGTAAGTTTTGAAGTTGTCACGTGTACATTAATGTTTAAGTGTTGTCCAACAGACGAATTTTTCAAACTTAAGAAGCAATGGATTAGTAATTTCTTTCGAAATCGTTAGAATCGTGAAAACAAGTGTGTTAAGTTCGCAATTGGAGAGCTGGTCAGGGTTTGGTAATTTAACTTAAATGATCTGTGTATTATAATAAAAAAACAACAGCAAAATATACAGATTAAAAAAAGAAAGTCTGGTCACATAGATCAGTCAATGTTTAATGACGTAAAATTATTATGCACTAAAATACAATTTATGTCTTATTATTTGATAGAGGACATAAAACACGCCTGACTACCGGTGTTACATTTTAATTACAGGTAGGTAAAGCTAACCTTATTAGGAGGAAAAAAATATATAAAACGCCTCGAGGACAGAATTTATCGTTATAAAAAAAGTTTAATCAACTCTTGTGAAAAGACTGTTAAAATATAGGTATTAGGCTGAGAGACACTTTATTGTTTAATATCCTGTAATAGAATATGCATATACCTAAGTAAATACATTAATTATTTATACAAATATGGAACAAACCAGGAATTTTCTTAAACCTTTTGAAATCAACGATAATAAAAAATCTCGTCTACCTACTGTTCCAGATTTAAGACTCTGACATACTGGCGCGATTCGTCGCGCGACGCGAATTTTAACAAAACAATTTCTGAGAAAACTTCACGGCGAACAATGCGGCGGCGTCGCATCGCGCGACGGATCGCGCCAGTATGTAAGAGCCTTAATGCTAAGTGCAAAACCAAGCATCTAAAAGTTCTTTTCATAACAACCTTTCAAAGATAATAACAATAAACAAAGGCTAATTTCTCAAAAGACTAGAAGCAAGTAGGTACAGTAAATGCCTATTGAGGGACTCTTGGTGTTGATTATCTTTCATGATGTTAGTTTCTAGGTCACGTCGCGAGTCGCGACATTGATGGCAAGGTCAACTGACCCATTCTTTCAGTCTGAATTGGTGCTAATAGAAATTACCTACCAGGATTTGCCCGTTTTAAATCCTTTTGAAAAAACTAAAGATTTGTAGGCGTAGAAAACCAAGATATATCTGAATATCTTTCTTGAACGCATTCTCTAACGCCGAAAAGATCAAGTCTGAGTCATTTCTTCACTTTAATCTTTGTAGGCAAGACTTTTGGTCTAGCATATAGCATAGAATAGCCAAATTATTGCTAGAAGTGAAATAACACCATTGCAGTTGATTTATTAAAGCTTTATGCACAAATACAAACGATTTAATGCCTGAAATTAATGTTTCTGCTGGATTAGAAAGCAAAGACTTTTTTTCCAAAACATTCAGATTTGTACATCAGTGCTGCAATGCTTTCAAGCAAGTTTTGTTCAGGACTCATGAAATGCGTCCTTTGATGCAAGATCCAGATGTTTTGTAGGTCGCGCCCGCGCACCACGTCGTTGCAAGGTCACGCTGTGTGGCAACTGCGTCCCTTTCCGCTCCAAAAAGCAGGCAAGTTATGCAAACCTCTTCATACTGTACACATACGATACTATACATTGCGCACCCTATGTGTTTTTCTATTGTTTTTTTGTTTCATATTATGGATAAACACTGTGCCAATGGTTGAGCAAATAATATTTTATATTAGATGCTTTTGGGAATCCTCTGAATTAAGTGACTGCTGTCAGTTGACTGTGCATGTCCAGTAGGTACTTTTTACGGAAACTTTTAACTCAAATTTTCAAAGTCGTGACCGCAAATTCAGGCATTTCCTTTGCAAAAATGCCAGCCTCTTAGGCGAAATTAAGAGTCCTTCTTAAGTTTAAAATAATGACTACGAGGATAACAGAAAGTCGAGTGATGTCTTTATAAGTTTAATTGAGGTTGAAGATAAAGTAATTGTTTGTTGTCAATGAATTGTTACGATACTTCAAAACGAACAATTAGTCACATAATGAACGTTTGTACCTATTTAAGTAATTTACTGTACTTTTTAATGAGAAGTCTGAAAAGCATTCCAAGAAGTGGAATAATAACGAACACGACTAATTTTAGGATCATAAAACGTTGACAAGAATCTAGCTCATCACTAGAACACCCGTTCTCCTCTGTTTACTTTTATAACTTTAGTCAATTGTTATGTTCGTTTCATCATGATTTGTATCAGCATTGGAAGCTGTCGTAATATAAAATAACTAAGCATTTAATTATAAATGTATAAATAACATGTCAACCTACAGAACGAAGGTATAACAAGCTTGAACAAAAACCACAACGAAACATTCACTGTGCGTTATAATTAGTTTCACCATGTTTCATTATGACAGGCAGATTGAAAAAAATCATATAGCCATAAAAAATTACAAGTGAAACGGAAATGCAGATCGTAGACGGAGCGCGCGCGGGCCGGACGTGCGCCCGCGCAACTGGGTCAGTTTATTTCTGTTTTGGCGGGAACCTGGCCGGAAGGGACGCCATTGTGGATGCGCCGGGAAGCCCTGAAAACAGCCGGATTTCTAGCTAGTGAAATCTTACACGGCTGCTTCTGTAAACTGTAGCCAAGTCATTGTGTCTAAGATACAGCGCGTCTCGGATTCGGCTTTTTTCTTTGGAAGTAAAAGTAGCTGAACGGTTTTAAGAGCTAATTCTGTTGCGATTCTTAGATCTCCATTCATGAAAAAGTAAAATTTCAGTCCCTTAATGTGTTCTGACAACAGGACGGAAACAAATGTACCTACCCGTTTGTTTATTCTCTAATTAAACCTACAGAAGCAAATTAATCGGTCCGTGAAGTTGGTTTTCGTGTGAATTCGTAAGTATGGGGGTCATATTTACCCCAGTCCCCACATGATGTCGATGCGGGCGTTCGCAATAACATTCCTCGCAAAGACTCGTAAGGACTCTCAATTAAAATTAATTAAAGACAATTTAGCAATCCCTGAAAA
This sequence comes from Lithophane socia, assembly GCA_947522985.1. Lineage (NCBI taxonomy): Eukaryota > Metazoa > Arthropoda > Insecta > Lepidoptera > Noctuidae > Lithophane > Lithophane socia. The sequence continues at coordinate 8,864,114 of OX383270.1, read as the reverse complement.
TAAATGGTCGCTTGACAATAAACGAGATTTATTAATTGGTCAAAGTTGTACGCTTCGCCAAATGTCACATAAATATAGCTCGGAGTTCAGACTTCAGAATTGATTGTTGAACTCCTTAAGAGGTTGACAAATCAGTGTCCTTTGGTTAGTTTGTAGTTTGTAATGGTGGAATAGCATGATTGTTAGTGTTGCGTCGCCTACCGAGGCGTGACAGCAGGTGCGTGCCTCAGTTCCCACATTATCGGCTCCTCGGGATCCGATGGCATCAGTGCGATAATTTTATGCTTTTCATACTTCGTAATTTGATGCTACACCACCTCTTTTGAGGAATTTTTTTCCCATATATGAGGTAAATTGCATATTTTTATGGAGTGCCGCTATAGCATAAGATTTGAATGGCTTGCGGGTGTAATTTTCTGATATTTGAGATCTGCAAGCAATATCTACCAAGATATGTGTTTATTTGATTTTCGTCCACGGTCTTGGTTGTCTCGTATTAGAGCTATCTTTTCGTGTCATGTCATGTGTCGTGATGGCCCAGTGATGTAGGTACGAGGTTTTGGGTTCAAAGCCGGGCAAGTATCAATGTGACTTTTTCAATTGATAATGTACCTACTTTCTGAGTTTATCTTGGACATTACTAACATTGGTGAAGGAAAAATATCGTGAGGAAACCAGCACCCATCATATGTTATGCAATTAGGGTTCTGGACTTATAGTTAATATAACTATGAAATCGCCATAACCCGTCCTGGTGCTCAATGCTCGTGCCTTCTGTACTTCAGTATCAGAAAAGGTCGTTGCCCTGCATTGGGACAATAATGAATAGTCCGGCGTTGTTATTCGTGTCATTCCTATGAAAGGCAAACATACCTGTTCCAAACAAGAAGGCGAAGGCTGAATATATATCAGTCCTCCGCCACCATTCTAGGATCCGGTACTCGCGAAGCCGGCAGGATCTGGTCAATGTGTCTCCTCCATACTACACCGTCATCCGTTTGTACTTCATAGTGGAGGAGACCGATCCGTTGTAAAATTATTCCAAATTTCCATTTCTTATGACCTGAGTAATTTCGGGCTTGCACTCTGTCCCCCGTAGCAAATTTTCTTAGTACTTTAGTTAGGAATTTATCCTTCCCTGAATTAGACTTATGTGGGTTATCTGAGAACATTACATGTAAATGGGTCCTCACATCTCGCCCAAACATTAATTGATAAGGCGTAAGCCCGTTTCGGCCGGGGGTGCGCCGCAGTCTATTTTTGATAATTAGAAGCTTCTCATTTAAACAGTCACTCTCGCCCTCCATTGCGCGTAAGGCTCTCTTTATAGTTTGAACAAAGCGTTCTGCCTGTCCATTCGTCGCGGGGTGGTAAGGGGCGGATGTCCTGTGTGTAACTCCAATTTCTTTAAGAAAACTCTCAAATTCCTGCGCAGTAAACTGTCGCCCATTATCCGACACCAAAATATTAGGTATTCCAAAGGTACAGAATATCTCCTTCAGCTTCTGTATGCACCAAAAACTTGTAGTGGTCTTAGTCGGTATGACCTCTACCCACTTAGTGAATGAATCCACTAGAATAAATAAATATTGTCCTGAAATAGGGCCGGCGAAATCAATATGTATTCTTTGCCATTGGTCTGTTGGTTCTTCCCAATGATGTAAGGGTGCCTTTGGTGGTTCGTTCTGTTGTAGGCGACACGCCCTACATGATTTTACCTTATCCTCAATCTCTCTATCAATATTTTTCCAAAAAACAAAACTACGGGCTAATAATTTCATCTTAAGAGTGCCCATATGCCCAGCATGTAGTTCATCTAGAACGCGTGGGCGTAAGGTCTGCGGAATCATAATTCGGGTTCCTTTCAATATACATTCGTCTTGAAGGGTTAATTCATTGTCCTTATAACCAAGTTCTCGTAGCGATCTACCAGTTCGTAAGTGTTGTAACAATTGCTGCAGTTCAGGATCCTTTTTTGTTTCTTGAGCTATTATGTTAGGACGGACTTCTAATATGTTGATATGCTGTATTTGAAAAGCGCAATGTTGGTCGATGGAACTTTCTTTAGGGTTTTCAACAGGGAATCTTGAAAGGTAATCTGCATTGGAATGGTTCAAAGACCTTCTATATTCGATTTCATAATCGAATCCGGATAGAAAATGAGCATAATGGAATAACCGCATTGCCTTCGCCTTCTTGTTTGGAACAATATCACCTTGTTTCCAAGGAGTTATTGTTCCAAACAAGAAGGCGAAGGCTGAATATATATCAATACCTATGACGTTTGGCAAGTTAACAACAAAAATGTTACCGCTAATCGTTTCTCAAACAGAGGAAAGCATTTGCGAAATGTTCCCTTGGGCATAATGAGTGAATATTTACTAACACTGATCACAATGCGATACGAGGCACAATATTGGCGGGCGCTGACGGCAAGGTTCCGCGAAGCGCTCGGAGGAAACGTTACAACATCGTGCGTCACTCCGGCGCATACGCATCACGCGCACCACTGACGATGTGCTGCTTTGACTTATAGTGAAATGTGTAGCTAATGTGTTTGATATGGACAGTGGGCAAATAGTATTTTATAATGACATTGAATTGGTAACATTTTAGTTTTTCAGGGCGTAGTTTAGTCCGACTTAGATAAATTGCTGAAATCCTTTTTCAATCAAGCCATCTCGTCTTGTACTAATCCCTCATACGAGATATGTTGATTAACGTATAATGATGTAGAAAATGGTAAATTGAAAATGATGAAAGAATTTTACAGTAGATAATGCACATAGCATTATGCTAACAAAATATGGACATTAAGTCTCTAATAAACGATAAAAAAAATACGAAATGCCTGGTCTACCATAGAACCGCCAGAGCCATAAGTAAGTATAAAGTTACAGAAAATGCTGACTTTATTTCACCAACAACTAATGAGGAATTACCAAAATAAATCCTCATCGATTTAATTATGTCTACTAGCTCATTGTCATCGTACTAAGTAAACTAGTGTAAAATTGAGTTGAAAGGGTACCGCAGATATCCTTATACTTCAGGTCTTATAACGGGACTTTTATTGTGCCAGCTGTAACCAACAGAAGCTAAAGCCGACTTTGAAGGCTGTCAATACCTAGATGAGTTTACCAGCTTAAACAAATAGACATTTTAACATCTACTTATTGATGATAAAGTACGTAGACACATGTTTGGACTTGTTTAATGAGTTACCACATGCAATAACAGCACATAATTACGAAGCTTAATGAGAGCTTTTAGCGGGCAACACATTACTCTGATATTGCGCACGCGATCTTCGGTAACAAGAAAAGGTTAATACACATACTGGTATCATAAAGGTCTATTTTTTTTAAAGAAATTTATAATCGCCTTGGACTTAAAGTTAACAGCTCGGCACGTTTTTCGTGATGATGAAGTTATTTTCTAGATATTTTAATTGCTGAGTTTGACTAGTAGGTACCTCAACGGGTGGCCAACGACAGTGCCCGCTAGCCTAGAATGAATAGATTTACTAAAGATTTGAAGAGACATAATTATTAAGTATTTACACAAAATATACCGAGGTATGCAGATATTCTATCTCTGCACCTAATGTCTGATCCATTTTTCTACAAAATCTGTGAGTTGTAACTCGAAATTCATGACCAAGTTTGTTCTAGAATAAGGATATTAGTTTTCCTTGCATCCAATTCGAATGAAAACTATATTTTGGACAAAGTGTAATCATCCAATCGAATCAAATCGACGTATTGCCCAATTGACTCTAGTTCTACTAATATACACTGGTATAAATCGTAACAGGACTCAATTGTACTTGTAACGGGCCGTTTAGTGCCCCGTAAAGTTTACGAGGTGTCGTCCGTCGCCCAGAGAAAGCCATAGTGTTACACCCAACTAGATTTCGGCATTACAAGCCTTGCCACAATAGTAAATGGTGAAAATCGTGTCGAATCCTGAATGCGTTATTGTCTTAAGTTTTTAGTTTGTTTCTGCAACCTGGTTTCCTGCCTTTGTTGGATAATTTACACTGTATCTTTGCATTTGACTGGGTTTCAAGATAGTTTTTTTTTTGCAGTTAAATATATTTTATATTGGTGTTGGCCTAAATTACCCTTAATTGGTGGTAATCGGCATTTGGATTGAATCACTGTTTAATAAATTCTTACTTTTCTTCTTATGCTAATTGAGACAAAAGAATTTACGCTTTGGAATCAAGACCAATTACTAAGATTGCACTCACAGCTTAGCGAGACAAATGGTATGCCAAGTCTTGAACTACAATTAAAACTACAGTTAGTCCTCAAACGAGGAGGTACCAGTAATTGGTGGTAGGTACCATCTCTAGTTAACTCAACCGCGGCGTTTAGCAGGCAACTCATTAACAATAAATTAATCAATGCTAGGCGTGCTCCGCCCCGGGGCCCGCTTTGACGCCTCTCTGAATCCCCTGTTACTGTAGAATTATCGGTGATATTATTTATGACCATAAATTGATATCATAATGTGATTTTTAAATTACTTTATTCGCGCATTAGTAGTTGTTAGCTCGATTATTTCTTTCTGGAATTAATAATGAGCCTCTGTTTCGTCTTTTGTGCCTGAAGTGAATTGACTTTTGCAGATATTTCTAAAATGAATCATATTTGCGTTCTTATGGTAAAAATTTGATTAGAATTAGTATAATAGAATCCAAGTAGCAATTAAAATATACTTCCGTACCTGAATCTAATTAATACTTTTTGTAACACAATATCCTTGGGTGTATTGTGTTACAAATATTGTTGAATTCAAATACCTGTGTCTGAAAAAGGCATTGAAGTTTAGCAAAGCTTAACTGTATCCTGGTATGAGTAATTATTTCTCCATATAAATATAAATAGAGAACTACAAGTACCTACGTACTTAAAATACATTTATTATTATTATAATAATGAATTATTATTTTCTAGTAGGTATTATCAAATTGCTCTTGTTATTGAAATATTAAATAAGCTGATTTTTATCAAAGTCAGATATTTTTTAACCGTGGAATAAAATTGTCGTCTGACAGTTTTTGTATGGAAAAACTGTCATAAGACTTATACTCGGTATAAAAGTTTGGTGAAATTCGCCCTTAGTGTCATATTTCAATACTACACATAATATAACATCACGCCTGTATTCCCCAAAGGGTTAGGCAGAGGTGTACACACGGCTACACATCAAGCTATACATTTCCAGTATAAGCTGACCTCGCATCGTACGAAAATCCTATACAATACGGGCTCAGCATAAACTGGAAATGTATAGCTTGATGTGTAGCCGTGTGTAGGTACTTATAGTACACCCACATTTTGCCACTTATGTTTATTTCAATTGCTCGTAATTTTATATCGAGATCAAAAGGCTTTAAAATTATGCCTGTGATAATTTGCGTTCCTGAGAATTGCCGTGATATTGCACTAAGAAGAAATGATATCAATACTAGGTACTTAAAGAACATATTTATTGGTTTATAGTTTTCTGATTACCTGTAGATATAATGAATATTTAAAAAGCTCTATTTTTCATAAGAAAGAAAAAGCAAATTATGAAGTTATAAAAAAACTTATTATTAAATTGCATTCTAGAAAAACAGCACTAGCAACGAAGGAAGAACAGAATTAAATAAAAAATTAATCACATCACCTTTGACATGAAAGATACCTAGTAAAGTATTAAATAAAACCATTAGCTAGCTTTTACGCAAACTAAAGTTAGTGACCCGTTCGTCAGAAAGAGGTATACTTTGTGTGCTGACATCAAAGGGAGAAACCTCCCTAGCGAGAGGCCCCGGAGGCCCCTCGACGGAGGAATTTAATTTTTGCTCCACTTTTATTGAACCCCGCTCGGTCACCAGTAACTCACTTACTGTTAATTACTGTAAGGTTTTTTAAAACTTGCTCAAACAGCGCAGTTTAGAGTGTCGTGCTTTTAAAATTAATTGCTCCTTTATTGGCTTTCACGGAAAGTGGGGTTTTTTCATACGCTCTTTTTGTGCCTATATTAAAGTTTTGTTGGCTAAGTGGACAATGTGTAACGTTAGTTTGTAACAACTAATTCAATATTCATTCAGGGCCCATATCCATCCTGGCAGGGTTGCGGGTTAGTCCGAAAGGGATACCGGGACCTTGGCATCACGCAACTGAAGGAACACGGGTGGGTTTTAGTCAGTAAAAGTCTGACACGCCCTTCCGCTCCGCCCAGAGCGGGAGAAGTCATTGGATGATTTCCCAACCAAAAAAAAAAAAAAAATGTGCCCATCCCCATGGATTAACTGGCCAAGGGTTCTGCTGTCTTATTATTCAGAACTGTAAATAGGTAATAGAGTAATTTTATGCAAAATTGATAAAGTTTCAAAATATAATTTCGAATGAACGATTGGAACTTGGAAGCACGTAATCAATACGGTTAACGATTTCCTTTCTCTCTAAAGTCTGACATGATTTCATGCAAAAAATAAAGCGAATTTAAACATTACCACATGATAATTTATATTATAATATAACATTATGACCGTCGGAAATAACGATCCTCTTCCTTCCTCCTTTTTAATAACACCGATAAACTCTTTTACTAGTCTTTATTTTTAATAATGAATGCCAAGTGCCAATGGTACCGGAGAGAAATTTCAATATTCATTCAATACTCAGTGTCATGCTAAAGGAATTTTATTTTATTATTCTTTTTTTAATTGGCTCAGCCGGCGCCTGAACAGGGTCACAGATCCTAGAGCCTTTTTATTGGAAAAGCGGAACTTTCTCAATAACGGACTCTACGGAGAGCAGTGTCCGTGTGTGCATTTTGAGTATTTATAGTAAAGCATGTGGAGGTGTGTGTGTGTGTTCAGGATCAGTGGCCGGCGCGCGCGCACCTGCCGCGCGGTTCCCACGCCTCGCCCCCCGCGCCACACCCCCGCGTTCGCCCGCACGTCACATCCACATAAACAACGGTCCGCAAACCCGAGCTTGTTTTGTTTTTTGACGACAACATTCACCAATATTGTAGAATATAATTTTATTATTAGGTACCTCATTTAAATTTCAGATTAATTAATTGATAAAACTCTTTAAGTATCCTAAGTCTTTTAATTTTCTTAAATATATGGGCAAATAAAGTAGATAACCACAATGAGAACGGTGCGATGAAAGCAATTAATGTGAATTAACGAGATAAATGATTATAAATATCCGGTAGATTAGAATTTATATCGCGTTTATATTTTTAGTTTTAACCGTGTGTTCAGTTGTTCACGCATTTCCGTTCCAGTAGGTTTTATCGAGAAAAATCTGACGATGCGGAATTATTGGCTAAGTAAGTATATAAATTAAACATGAGGTACTTAAAAATTACCGGTTAAATTTTCATTTTAATTTTATTGTAAGTTGGTATATCATAGGTTCTTAATTTTTTCATATACCTAAGTACGAGTTGTTATTCATAGGCAACCCCAATGGTTAGTTTGGTCTCATAAATAAGTTGATCTAAGTATCCTATCGTTTTTATCCCCTGCTGCGACTTGCAAAGAAGGTTAGAATATAGAGAAGCATAGAACCAGTCAACCAGACTGTAGTCACAATGCTGCAATGTTAAATAGATGGATGCGGTTTTTACAGCAGTCGTCGTAAGTTGCCTTCCGTCACGAAATAATTAATATTTATTTTTAATTATTATATAATATTATAATTATTCTTTCTTTCTTAGATGTAAAAATTTTAATTAAATGTTTTTTTTAAAGAGCAGTTGGTCCTCTATGCTATTTTATTATGACGAACGAAACGGGCATCACAAAATTGACTTATGAATTAAGTTATTGATTAGGTAAATAGTATCTTACTTCAAAAAAATTCTCATTGAATAGAAAAAACTCTGACTGCACTGCCCTCTATCGCAAACCAACAGCAACGTTTAAATTTGAACGCTATCGCCACCTAGCGGCATTGTCAAGAACTACGGAGCAAACCAGTCGCTTGATTATGTTCCTTGCTTTATCCACACGGCGGTAGATGGCGCTGTAGGCCGAGCTTTTAAACATTCGATCGACGAAATCGTAGCGCGTCGTAGCTGCGTAGGCGCGAGCTTTACCTTTGTTTCCGATTTTTACAAGATTTTTTTGTTGAATTGTTATAACGGCATTACACTGAAATAGATTGGCCAAATTAAACTGTAAATACCAACCTATGTAGTTAACGAAGAAATTACTAAAAGAAAAATGCAATATAATAGTGAGTAGGTGTCTTAAAGTATGTAGAAAATTAGAGACCGCGGTTGAGTTTCAGGAAAGGATTTTTTTCGTGTTAATTAGGCGAAGGTGTATGTTTAGCGGAGCATTATTTTATTTTGCATTTATCTCGTTTGTCGATAAGCCAAAGAATTGAGCAATGGTTAAAGACTTAGGAATTCATTTCGTAAACTTTGGGATACATTTAATGACTCAAATAATTCGTGAACGAAACTGCATATTTTCTAGTTTTAGTTCCAATAAAGTCCCTTTACCTGTCGTTTCTGAGTTAATTAGGGCTACACAGTATGTTTTTAACTGTGCTAAGTATGTTAGTAGTAATTTGCAGCAACTTGGCAAGATTTCAAATGTCTTTGGTAGGATATCATAACGAGTCGGCATTGGATTTATAGCGGTATAAATCACATTTAAGGCACAAACTTTGGAATAATGCAGAAATTTATTACATACTTACTTATACATTTTATAATTTATCAAGATTTGAAAGATGAAAATTGTGAGGTTAAGTAGGTAATTATTTGAAAAATATTTTCAACGACTTTTTCACGAAGAATCAATTCCGAATGTGTCACGTATGTATTAATATAATTTATAATATTTTCGCTAGCAACTTTTGTATAGGTAGGTAGGTAGGTCTACAAGTATAATGCCTTTACGTAATAAAAAATCATTAACACATAAAATGAGAAATACCTATTAGATAGGTAGAGGAACTGAGATTTAGATATTATATAATACTAGCTGCGCCCCGCGGTTTCACCCGCGTAAGTCTCGATCCCGTGGGAATATCGGGATAAAAAGTATCCTATTTGTTAATCCAGGTAATAAAACATCTGTTTGCCAAATTTCATCCAAATCCATTCAGTAGTTTTTACTTGAAAGAGTAACAAACATCCATCCATGATCCATCCATCCATCCATCCATACTTACAAACTTTCGCGTTTATAATATTAGTTAGAAGTACCTACTCTTTAGGTAATAGATACTTACCTATTACCTAAAGAGTAGGTAGATGTCTGGTGGATGATAACAATAATTTAACTAGGTATGATAGCATTTTATGATTTTATTGAAATCCGTTATTTTCGGATTGGCTTTGATTATTTTATTTTTATTTATTTATTTTATTAAGTTCGGACCACCATATGGTCCAATTTGTTAGTAGTGTTAGTAGTACCAAAAAAACATGGACAAGAAAAGCTTGTGACTGCAGCAAGATGTGCAGAGAATGATAAAGCAAGGAATATGCTATCTGACCATTCTCCCCTCAGAAAAAGGGAGCAAGGGCTCTCCACCACTGTTTTCAGGATGCTATTGTCACTGACCCGCGATTATATATTGTTACACGTAATTGATCACAGGTTACACGTAATAATTAATAAATGATAACACCGATCCGGTAATAGATCGGTTAATAACTAAAGATATATGTAATAGTTGGTTTTTGACAGTTCGTCTGTTTTAGCAGATCACCTAGGTACTTATTATATTTGACGTAGGTATGTATCTAACTACATTACATACCTAGAGTTACTTATCTAAAAATATACATAATATATTCACAAAGTTTCGTTATCGGGTTGAACCTTCAATGGAGGGCTACGTAATTTTTATTATTTAGTTGTTTAAAATATTATTTTATATGTGCGTACAGTGTCGAGATAGGAGATTAGTATGCAAAGTATACGATAGGCAGGCGTAGCGAGGTGACGAACAGGACATTAGGATGCGCACACGCATAGGACGACGTGCTACGCATGCGCCACTGTTTTTAAACATAATAAAGTTTTACAAAAATTAATAAAAATGGCTCTTTACCTGGTGCTAGCGGTATCTTGTCGAGCGGCAGCGGTATCAAACTACTCATAGCATTCACAACGATTTTATGAATGAATTTTATCAATATAATCATTTTCCATTCATCGTGAAAGATTCACTGATAGACAATACTTTCTTGATGTACATATTACCAACGTATAGATTACAGTAACGTTTATAATTAGATTTGACTAAATAATTATGCTTCTAGGCAAATCATTATCTTATCTATTATAATACTTACTTATAACGATTGGTGTACAAGTCAATGTGATCAATGAATTCGATAAATTAGGTACTCAATAGATACGGTATCGTATCCTCATTGATAGTTCCTCTAGGATCTAGGATACACCATTGGGTATTCGAATATCGACTTTTTGGTGTCTATCATGCTTGTTGTAGAAGGTCGCTCTATTAATATTAAAAGAGTAAGTCCCGGAGAGGTTCTTTGCCAACAGTGAACAAATTACTTAAGATCATTCTAACGCTCTAACTATTGAAGGACAACCAACTCTAGTAGAGGCAAACGGTCAGCGTTGTCGGACAAATAAAACAACATGTCTGCCGACTGGTCCGCTTGCGGTACCAGGCGCACATAAGTCTTTCAGAGCTTTCGCTGCCACCCGCGCCCATTCACCAACCACTTTTATGAATGAAGCGAGTCTGTGTGCGCTGCTCACATCACGATGCGCGGTACATGTGTGCGTCTACACGTGTTTATTTGAGCCAACATGGTAGGCATTCATGAGAATTTTCTTGTGTCAACATCGACTCGAGCAGTACAGAAATAGTTCGTAGCTTTGTGCTCGCAAAGTTGCAAAGTACGCTTGCCATTCGTTTAAAATAATACGCCACAAGGTGGTCTGCTAAATCTTGCGTGCAAGTGCAAAACGTACAATGCAAAATGTAGTCTCTATTTCAGGTGTTAATTACAGAGCTTTGTGCGGCCACTATGACTATTCATTGCACGTTTGTGTGTGGCTTTTAAAAGTTCTTCAAAGATTTTAAGAAATTCTCAAGCCCCTCACGTCAACAAAGGTAGGTAGGTACGTACTCTTTTATGTTATTTCAATCACCATCACGACTATCTCAAACATCCGTTACCTTGATATAATTTTTCCCATAATTACACCCTTCAAATTATAAATCAAATTAATTTGAACTTGTCACCATTGATTACAGTTCCACCATATGACACGCAAGTGTAGCAACACGACTATCCACATGTGTCGTGGCTATGTGAAAATATTACAAATAACCATCTGCAAACCAAACTAGACTTTAACGAAGAAAAAATAAAGATGAAAGTAAACATTTTCTATAAAACCAGGTGACACTCGAAACTTGGTTTCAACTTGATCGAGCATAAAAAACCGCTTAGCACGCCATAATATAAAGTTACATTATAATGACCAATTTTTATTGTTACTCTACATCTACGATTAATGACTATAAGACTTTTAAATATGTAGGTAGTTATAGTTATTTATATTTAATAAAAAAAACTCTACATAGAAAATAGTTTCTGTGTTTTTATGCTTTTATGTAAAAAGTTGCTTTTGTGTTGTACACAAAAGCAACTTTTTGATGGAATTTTGCAATGTTCAAAAAATTCCATAATCACAAAGTGGTCAATGCCAAACAACTAATACTTGTTTATTCGAAAACAGACAAATTAAGCGCAAACTAATGAATGAAATGACAGCCAACAATGTAAACCCGCCTAAAACTTAGCACTATGTTTGTAAACAAAATGTTAAATAATAATTGTTTTCCACGTAACCGAATGTAACTTTAGTAGTTATGCGAGTAAAGTATACACTGTTGCGTCGTAGTTTTGGCAACATCCTGTATATGGAACAACATGCGAGGGAAATGGACACCGCAACATCCGATCTTGAGGTGACCAAGACCCGACTGGTTTTTCGCATTTTTTTACTGCATTTTTATGGATTTATTTCGATTAAAACTAAACTTTTATTAAATTTTTAAAGCCAGTATTTTATATTTAATTTGACAGAGCGTCCCACTCATGAAACCACCATTGTTTCGTATTGTCATTAATATTTGTGAATCAATAACGTTTAAAAACAGATTTTGATGGGTAAAGTTTGAAATAGAGGAGCCATTTGCATATTAGTCTTTAAAATAATGCCGTTGCTACGAATTTTACGCTCTATTTTATCATAAATTAAGAATAAATCACTTTTACTGCTAGAAAAATAAATGGTTTTAAAAAGATAATGGAAGATTCCCAAGCATTTTTAAGCAGGTTATTTATTTGAAGATCCCTATTCAACTATTCGACTATTCTATTTCGAGTAGGTTTTTTTTTTTTAATATCCCCAAAATCGGAGCAAATCCTTTTGCCTTTGCTTCTTGTCTTGTTGAAAGCCCTTTATTACACGCACTTCGACCAACAATAATAATAATTATGTAAACCATACCCTATGCATAATTTTTCCACTGCTGGGACACAGGCCTCCTCAGGGAGTGGGCTATAATCTACCACACGGGTTCAGTGCGGGTTGGTAGATGTCACATGTCTTCAAGTTTTTGGTCCTAGGACATGCTGGTTTCCTCACGATTTTCATTTTCCCTCACCGTTTTGAGAGCAGTGGTGTCGAAATAATAAAAAAAGTAAAGTAAAGCGCCTGGCAGGGTTCGAACCTACGACCTACAATTCGTAAGTCGAGCGAGTCGGGGCCGTTACCACTGGGCCACCACTGCTCAGTGTTGCATAATACATAATCATTAGCAAGTACATTATACCTACATACTTAGCAGTACGCGGTAGTGTGAATCACATCGGACGGCCAGTCTGATAATGTCATACAATTTGCTCCCATTGTACAATTTCTATGGTTAGTTGGAACTCTGATAATAAATGATAACGAACCACTAACAAATTGTTATTTCATTATTATCTTGCCCTCAACGTTTTCACAACGATATGTTTTATTTATAAGTCCTTTGCTTCTGTACAGAATAATTTTAATATTTCCATAGACGGATGGTTATTTACACATTTAGGTTTTTACGAAGAGACTGAGCTACGTTGGCTTTTGATACTAATTGCTTTGCGTGCCTTATTAATGATTGATAGAAAGAAGAACATGCTTATTCAGCGATATTTTACCGTTTAAAACGTTTTCTCACTCCCACAGTGGATCCCACAATGTGGGCTTGACTGAGTAGCATATTTAGTAGTATATTTTTAACATCTTCGACTCATAATCAGTCTATAATGTTCCCACTACTGGGACACAGGCTGGAACTGGGCAGTAATCCACGCGGGCCCAGTCCTGGTTGGTAGATGTCGCATGTCTTCGAATTATTGGTTTTAGGACATACCGGTTTCCTCCCGATATTTTCCTTCACCGTTTCGAGAGACCGACATCTTCGGCTAATCAATTTTAAAAGCCTGTAATTATTTTTCCTACTTACTGACATCTTCGATGAATAAATTTTAAAAGCCGGTAATTTTATTTCATCATTTGTACTGAAGTATTATATTTCAGGATTTTCAGGTCGTAACAGACTGAATGATATCTTTTGTAAACAACTGCAATGGATGCAGAATCAATTTACTTCTTGTTTTGACTTTTGTGTCACAATTATTTTTAAGACTTGACAAAACATCGAGATTTCTGAATTTCGAGATCTATTAATGTTTTAAACGTAGACTTTCCGGAATAAATTCTCTAAACGATGGTGAAAACCTCATCAAAATCTGTTGCGTGGTTTAGAAGAACAACGCGGACATACAGACAAACACGAAAAGCGACTTTAATTTATGATGATTATGTATAAAAGGTCATTCGCAACAACGTCGAGGGTGGCAATACTAATAACGATCGGCTAATAAGTTTGAAACAGTAATCATTGCAACCAGTCGCCGCGACGCAACCAAACCGCTCGGAACGATCAAGTTGCATTCATTCATTCAACCAACCACCATTCACCACTCATTCATACAGCTTCAAAGCTTACTGAAGGAAAATCCGGTCATAAATAATAATTATCAATAATATTAATATGGCGAGACCGATTTACCGGATAGTTGGTTTTGTATTTATTTCCGTTTTTAATTATTGATTAAAAGTATAAAAAATACCTAATTTTATTGTTTTTTTTTTATATGTGGGATATATGTAGTTGGCGTTCCATTCATGCAGCCTTGTTATGCGTAAGGAAAATCCGGTTTTACGTGTAGTTTATCAATGAAACGCTCCATTGAAACGAAGGGGCTAATTGGTTCTCGTATGCTTGTGCCTGATAGTATAGTAATATTGTTTTTCATTTTTAACTAGCTGCGTCCCGCGGATTCACCCCATAAGTCTCGATCATGTGGGAATATTGGCATAAAAGGCCAGGTCATGGTCTGCTCATGTGCCAAATTTAATCCAAATCTGTTCAGCCGTTTTTGCATGAAAGCGTAAAAAAAAAACTCACTTTCGCATTTATCATATTTGTTAGGATTAGTATTGTTGTTAAGGTCATGTACCTATTGGTACTATTCCAAGAAAATGTTGTGTTACTTATTTACTTTTTTTTTTTAATTTTGATGTACTTAATCCGCGCGCATTCTCGCTCAATACTTTACAGGTTAAAAGTACCTACATAAGTACTACCGAGAACATAAAATAAGATGGACATGCATGAATGAAGTATTGTTAATCTTTATTTAGGTAAGTATATAACATAACACCACAGGTGCACCTACAGTACGCCCAAATTTCCTTTTAGGTATATGTTTGGACAAATATCTATTCCTCGTAGCTTTGCTAAGCTTTTTCAGAATTTCTTTGAAGGATTCTCCGGTGCCTACAACATTGATAAATCAACCTCCTTCATATCAAGAACAGAAAAAAAGAAGTAGGTACTTAGGTAGGATTACCAACTTCTTTATTAAAAAATGACTTAACCACAAACAAACACATTAGTTACCCACTATTTATGGATCGAAGACAATTTGAATACATCGATTTACCTCACGTGTTCAGATATGTGATGTTCCCACGTTACATACACAACACAGACGAACATACACGGAGAAACAATGGGCCCGTATGCGGCCCACCCTGGAGAGACGGCGCTATACCGGGGTCAATGCACTCACGCACTTAATTACGTGCAAATATGAAAGACCTTCTGATTGAGCACTTAATTGGGTCACAGACATCTGTTAAGAAGTTCAGTCAATGACCAGGTTACAGGCAGGTTTGTTGGTGATAATTTTCGTACTTTTTAACCGAGTTCAGAAAAAGGAGGAGGTTATCAAAACGCCTGTTTGTTACGCGATATCTCCGCCAATTATAAATCGATTTTGATGATTATTTTTATGTTTGGTAGGTCATGCTTCAGAGGTGGTCCCATTTGCTTTGCGTGCGTAGTTTTTAAGTTAGCTTCACGACATCTTATATGACTCCGTCACTGTTTCGGAAGTCGGTGGCAAAAAAGAAAATTGAAAAGCAAAGACTTCCGTTTTTTTGGAAGTCGGTTGTTTTTTTTTTTTGTAAAGAGTTTTTATTTTTTGGGATTTTTTTGTCGGGATCCGATCAAATAGGATTTCTCCTATTCCTTCAAAAATAAATTGGGATAACATCGTTCTAGCTTATTCGATAATAAGCACTAGAAGTATGTTGTGCCAAGTATGTGGTCCTACTGCGATGCGATCAAACCTTTTAATCGTATAGAGATAACGGTAGATAATAATGTGTTCATGTCACATGATTTTGAAGTTCGTGTTTCGTTCGTTTTTCCGGCTGATGTAATTCACCAAAAGGTTGACATACCAGATGCCATACAAAAAAAAATAAAAGGAAAAAAACACCAATTATGGAACAAAGCATTTTTGTTTTGTTTTTCAAGAAACGCTGTACTGGCTGTCTTTTTGTAATTTTCATTGTAAGGAAAAGAACTGATAGGGCAACAGGTTCTATTAGAACAAGCCAACCACACTTTTCTCAACCACTGCAACTCCTGTATAACCAAAAAATATAGATAAACCAGACAAGTGCCAAAACAATGCATAATCAGCCTATGATGTTCCCACTGCTGGGACACAGACCTCCTCTTTTCGAGAGGGAATTACGGGCCCACGTGGTGGATAGATGTCACAAAAAAATTGAAACTCGCTGAATCCCGGAAAAATTATTCAGATTCAACTGTCTTGGAACATTAACACTATAAGACATTTGCACGACATTTATATGAACAAGTAGGCTAAGAATGTACGGAAGCTTCAGCAATGATTTACGAACCGTTTCATATGACGTGCAGTTTATCTCGACTAGATATATAATGCAGGTTATGGACGTGGACTAATCTGAAAGTGCACCGAGGTAACGAGGATGCGGCGTATTATCCTATTCGGGCTTCACCTATTTATTAATACGTAGTACAGTCGGCCTCAAAAAGATGGGGACCTATACATACCTATACATTAACATAATTCCGGCGAGAGTCAATAGTGGAAATGATGATGGTAAGATTTGTTGCGTTCAGACGTAGATGATGATGAGTCTACAATATCGGTTTCATAATATTGTATAGCCACAAAACATAACACATTTTGGATTAATATTAAGGAACAATGATTGAAGAGAAATATATACCTACGAATTCTTGTCGATATATACCTACATCTTTTTGCAGTTGATTGTACACGTACAATTACAACGAGTACCTATTATATACCTCCTGAAAAATGACTAACCTAACCTAACAAATAACTCAATTATTTTTGGTTTTATAATGCCCTTTTATAAAAGTTGGAAGAAAATTTTGAAAAAATTAGTCACAAGATCACAAGCTCTGATTAGATTTTTTTTTCAAAAGAATCAACCAGTTTACTTGCCAACTTTACTATTTGCCTCATTTTGCATAATAAACTCTTGTTTATTCATACATTTTATCTAAATCAATTGCACCAGCAAGTTGACAGCCCAACCACTTATAAAGTGAATTAATTTAAAACCCGGAATTAGCTGCGAAATCAAGACTTCCATTCTAGAATGTAAGTAATTAAGTATATCCAAAAAAAGAATGTACCTAGTAGGAAAACTACTTTTTTTTTTTAAAGTTGTCTCCCTGTGTCATCCCTTTGTTGGCAACTTATAGGTATATGGCAGTAACATATAACGCGTAACATCAGAAAGACACAAGAATGCGTCAATTCCGGCGGAGGTAAGGCAGTTAGCAACAAAGTGATCACAGGATGCTGCGCCGGAGACTGCAGACGTCGCCGACCCAGTTCCGCTCCTCAGTGATTTACCGGAGGGAGGAGATCGCCCCATCAAGGCAACCTTCCACTTCCAGTGGATGATGTTGTTACTCAGTTAAGCTAAACGATTGGCACGTCCACGACGCGACGGCTCAAGAAGATTGGCTGAAGATTGTTGTATAAGTTTTCTGCGTGGGTATCAGAGGCCCTAGACATAGTGACATTCTATCAGCGATATCGATGATGGAAAAGGCAAAAATGTATAGGACTGATATAAGCGATCGAAAAGCTTATATCAATCCTGTTGAAAATCGTTGTAGAAAATACGAAACGCTTTCGAAGCGATTGTCACTTGTCTAGGCCCTCTGATATCTGTGATGCGAATCGGTTTTTTTTGTCGTTCATTATGTGTAGCGAGAGTGTTATTCAAAAATACAGGAACCAGCATTTTATCGTTTGCCTAATTCCCAACTATGCTGGGGTCGGCTTCCAGTCTAACCGGATGAAGCTGACTAGTATTTTTTACATCGAGTGACTACCTATCTGAAGGTAATTCAGAGTAGGTACACGTAAAATACAGTGGTAATTAAAGACTCCCACAGACAGGAGCGAAGTGACTCTAGTAGAACAATTTCTATGAAAACTTCATGAAAGTTGTTGCACCAGAACGTACCTAGCACTTGTCTGCGGGAGCCTTTAATTACTGTCTTTTACATGTACCTATCAATGTATTCTCTAGCCTGCGGGTCTAATAATAGGCATGTTAAAATAACCGAACTATGGACAGATTCGTGAGTGAATATCCTAAAATAATTGAAAAGTTTTCGCGGTATTCTTTTCTTATAAACAAACTAATAACAAACGATGACGAAATTCTGACGGTTAGCCAAATTGGCGCAGAAACTGTAGCAGTTAATAATACAAGTTAATATTGCCAACCACTGTTATTCTAATGAACGTTAAAAGAAGCTTGTGGATTCTTACCTAATTGCTACGTAAACAATGAAATGTAAACGCAGACTAAATATTACATTGAATGTGAGATCAATTGGATCTTATTGTTTTTAGGCTAATCACGCCTTCTTCCCATGGGGTAGGTAATTTCTATTTTTGAGTCCAAAAAGACCATGTTTATAACGAACAATATGTGGTAAGCTCAGTCCAAACAAAAATCGAAGACAGTACGCTGCGAAAAATACAGTGAAGCATGCCAAAACTACACCTCCGTTCTGTGCATATACACGCTCGAGTGTGATAGATAGTTGAATCATTGCTCGACTGTATTTTCTTAGTCGTAAAATGCAAAATCACACCGAGTAATTCGAAGACTGGTTTGTGCAACGAAGACTGTTTGAATCTAAAGGGCCCAGACAAGTGACAATCGCTTCGAAAGCGTTTCGTATTTCTACAACGACTTTCAACAGGATTGACATAAGCTTTTCGATAGCTTATGTCAGTTATATACATTTTTGCCTTTTCCATCATCATTATTGCTGATAGAATGTCACTTTTTCTAGGGCCGCAGGACGTAAAACGGTTGCTTCGTCGCAGAACACAAAACATTTTGCCTTTTCCATCATCATTATTGCTGATAGAATGTCACTTTTTCTAGGGCCGCAGGACGTAAAACGGTTGCTTCGTCGCAGAACACAAAACAGTCGTAGAAAACGGTTCACAACGCCCGCCCCTAGTGAGGTGGTAAGCTGCTGCTAACAAACTTGACAATTCAGAGTTTTCTCTATGTAGTTTAGCCATCATTAGTAATCAGTGGATTTACGTTTCAAAATTCACCCAACGTTTTCATAAATTTCAAGGTTACCGGAAGTCCTCAATGTCTTTCACACTTCTGAATGATATCAACGCAAATTATACCACAGTGCACTGACAGCAACGACTATTTTTACATCACACAGTTTTCTCAACCTCGATGACTATCAAATAAGAACCTAATCTACTTCCGTTCCACATATTCAAAGTTATTGATATGCCTACTTGTTACTAGGCTAAAATTAAAGACTTTTCTAGAATAATCTAGACTTGGACTTACCTAGAGAAGCCTCGGGGTCCGACAGGTCGGAGAGCGAAGGCACCTTCTGCATAGCGCGGGGCTCCTCGGCCTCCGGGGGCTCAGTCTTGATGCCGTCCGCGTTGCCGCCACCCTCATCGCACTGGAAATATAGAACACAGTTAGCAACTGTCATATAAAGACACTTCCACTTATTACTTAATTGTCACATCAGAAACGTTAGAGGAGGTTTGACATGCTTTTTATAGGAGTCGGAAAAATACTTCAGAATTATGAAAAGAGGATTGCCAGCTGCATTCTCCTAGTTGCTGAGAAGATACTGGCAAACTACAGGAGAGAACGGTT
This sequence comes from Lithophane socia, assembly GCA_947522985.1. Classification (NCBI taxonomy): domain Eukaryota; kingdom Metazoa; phylum Arthropoda; class Insecta; order Lepidoptera; family Noctuidae; genus Lithophane; species Lithophane socia. The sequence continues at coordinate 8,844,418 of OX383270.1, read as the reverse complement.
AGATTAAAGTTGCAGCATGACTGAGTGACCCACTCAAAAAATTCAAAGCATAAATTTCAATAAAACCATTTATAGGCACTTCTGAATCGGCCAGTAAGTCAGAAAATTGAAGCTATTTGCCCATTAAAAACGTAGATATCTATGGAGAATCCACTCGATGTGTCGGTACCTCGTCTGTTACGAGTCCAGAGAGGAGAAACAGAAGCACTTCTTAACTGACACCAGTGTTGTACACACGGCTACATATCAAGCTATACATTTCCAGTATAAGCTGACCTCGCATTATATGGAAATCCTATACAATCTGCATGAACTGGAAATGTATAACTTGATGTGTAGCCGTGTATTGGCAGGTAGTTCTCAAAGTTTAGAAGTCCAATATGATTTTACTCAATTATTATCACGTTAGTCTGGGCACAGCTACTAACCAAAATTCGTTTAGCTTTTGTTAATTTTCATTTGTTTTTCACTACAAGACTTTCAAGTTCCACTGAAATTATACGCAAGACCAATTCAATGCAAAAACATTTTTCAAAACACTAAAAACAAAAGATCTTTAAGTATCTCTAGTAATAACCAATTAACGATGTCTTATCCTGAACGGTACTCAACATAATGAAGTCACACACTTAAGTGCGCTCATCGCAAATCAACCTTATCACCTACAGATAATGAGATCTTAGAGATATTACTCATATCAGCATAATTATTACACAAATCCTTTAAAACATTTCGATAAATTATGACCACAGTATTGTGCTTATCATAATAATATTTATATTGTTGTCAGCATAAGACAACTTTCGAACTTTAGTTTTTCGTAGAGCTTTCATATTATTTCCAAAAATAAACTAACTCTACATATTATAAAACCAAGTCCGTCGCGTCTGTCTGTCTGAACGAGATAAACTCAAAAACTACCGAACAGATTTTCATACAGTTTTCACCAATGGACGGAGTGATTCATGAGGAAGGTGATAGGCTACTTTACATCACGCTACGACCCTCGGGAGCCGGGCAAAAAGACAAAAAGTCAGCGTGTGCCACTCCCTCGGTTGCCCGAGGGAGTGGCTGGGATGTGGGTGTTATTTTAGTATATTGTGTATCCTACCACTTCCACGCGAACTCGCGGGCAAAAGTAGGCTTACATAAAAGGTATTGCAATTCATTATGTGTTGAAAAAAACGTACACACACTATAAAGTTTCAGCGAAAATCGACTGCCAGAAAAAAGGTATTGACGTGATTCTGAACCTTTTTTTTTTTTTTTTGTTTGGGAAATCATCAAATGACTTCTCCCGCTCTGGGCGGAGCGGAAGGGCGTGTCAGACTCTTACTGACTAAAACCCACCCGTGTTCCTTCAGTTGCCTGTTGCCAGGGTCCCGGTATCCCTTTCGGACTATTCCGCAACCCTAGCAGGTGATTGAGCCAACTTTAAGAACCGGCCTGTTAGCTTCAGAAACTCAATGATAATAATATCGTCTTTATTCCAACCTAAGGACTGACTCATTGTATCGGAAAATTAATTCACCATTAAGACGAATTCTTGTTTCACTTATCGACCAACGTTAGCAACTAAATGGCACCTATAAATCACATACAGACAAGACACCCGAATCACCAAGTAGGCTTTTAAAAACCTTGCATTGTCCATCAAAGAAGGATATATTAGTTTTTATAATATATATGGTGGAGGAGCCACGGTGATCGCATCGCCACATTACAAGAACGGGTATGCTATCCACACACCAGTCGCTTCCGTTCGCTGTTCGGACATGCGTCGCTTAAAAAAATATTCACAACACAATGGTTGGAAAGATCCTTTGATCTATGTTCATTCTTATTCAAAAGAATAAAGTCTATGCGATAAGAAATAAACACTGAGCTAACGTCAAGGTTTCGAAACCAATGTATTTTGAAACGAGAATATATTGTTGCTCGAACTATGAATTGGATATTTAATTCTTACAACAATAAATTAAGTAATTTTCTGCCCTCATCTGAAACTAATGTATAGTCAGGTAAACTATATGTAACGCAAATTACATTCAATCACTACTAACTTAAATTATCCGTAGGTATATTCGAATCTCAACTAGAAAATTGATAATTGCAAAATTTTATTAAAGCTTGACAATATTTCCCTGACAGTACAGTCAATACGTCACATTTTCTTTTGTCAGTGTGTTTGTATAGTGCACACACGCACATACATTTGTTTTTTCCATTTTTGTCTTTGTCCTTTTATGTTATTTAAAGTATAACACAATGTGCTCTCACCCTACTAATGATTTCCATTTAACGCATACTTAGTAATTTTTCCTTAATTTTCGTAAAATTAATTTTCGTAAAACACGCGACGTATTTTTTTCATCTGTTTTCCTGTCCCATACCGAATTATCAGAATTGTGCGCTATCTCTAATGACGATAAAGGAATATGTTTATTTAACAATATAACATAATCTGATCATCGCCAGAATATCGATGGCTATCTAAATTACCTATGTAGCAAAAACTCAGGCATTTCATGACGTTGGAGTAATCTTAATATTGCTTTATCTATCATCGAACATAATTAAGATCATAATGCTAATCGGGTCTTTCACCGATTCACATCGTTAGTATACATTTAAATAAATAAAAATGAAAATTAAATGCTGTTCGTTGGTAAGCGCATCAAATAATAATTTGGCTATTTCTTGTTTTAAAATGTTCCGAATTAGGTTTTCATGGAAAGACGACTTGGAATAAATAGACTTCGTACCCAAGTCGGGAGCAGCTAAGTCAATTTCCAGAAGTGGGGGTCATGGACGGCTCAGATCTCCGGTGCGTATGCGGCCTCTCTCCACAGACAATGGCCCACCTTCCATCTTGCGCCGCACGCCCTGTCACCTGCACATGTGAGGCCCTAATGGCTGCGTCGGCAAACCGTATTTGCTTAAAAAAATTATAGGTATGTGTTATTTTTCCATCCACATGCTAAAAAGAAGATGGAAAGAAAAAATTGGAAAAGTATCCCGGAAAATTTTTAAATTCGGAAAATCGGGTAATACTAAATTTCTATCTATGGGATTTTTGCACGAACTATTGAAAGGACAGGACAACGTCTGTCGGGTCAGCTGGTGGAATATAAATATGAATGTGGTTTTTTTCATAATATTTTGCGACAACAACAAGTTTTTACCGACTTCAAAAAAGGAGGAGGTACTACGTTCGTATGATCGAATTTTTTTATTTTTTTATTTATGTTCACCGATTACTCCGCCGTTAGTGAACCGATTTTAAAAATTCTTTTTTAGTTCGAAAGGGTACCTATACTCCCGAGATGGTCCCATATAAATTTTATTAAGTTTGCATGCGTAGTTTTTGAGCTAGCTTCAATATTACGTATTTTTCCCACAGTCTATGTAGACGATATAATTATTAAACTCCTTCACTGTTATTTACATAGCAGGTAGTAACTTGTGTGGGGTTGGTACCACCACTAAAAAGTGAAAAATAAAAACTTTTTACAAAAAAATAACAACCGACTTCAAAAAAAACACTAAATAAAAAGTAAAAAAAATAACTTTAATTTCGGAAGTCGGTGGCAAAAAACGAAAATTAAAAAGCAAAGACACCGACTTCCGAAATTAAAGTTATTTTTTTAACTTTTTATTTATAAAAATAGTGATTAAAAATGAGCCCTCACAATAATTCCAGTTTTTGGGGCTAAACTTTATGCGTGAAAATGTATCAAAAAGAAAGAGAAGCTCACTTTTAAATTAAGAACACGTACACCTCTGCCCAACCATTCAGGGAATACAGGCGGGATGTTATGTTATGTTTGAAAATGGATTAGCAGCCTGTCATTAGTTTAATTTTATTAACAGTTAACCATTTAAAACAATGCTCCCTCGTCAAACACCTTTTATGTAAAACATTGTTTTTAAAAGTTCCGTAATAAATTGTAAACCCAGCTTGACAACGTAATTATGTTCGTAAAAAGAGAACTTTTGCGTATCCCTCGCTGACCCTTCTCAATTGAATATCTCGTGGCCCATGACACAGCTCCTAATCACAAAGTATATCAATATGGTCCAATAAAAACGTCAAAATCGAATCAGCGTGTCCCCTCGGGCCAATCAACTTACGCTCCATGCCGTTATGATGTGACTCTATAGTCTATGAGACCCTACTGTCACAATGCTATGTATGTGTACAAACAGCTTTTAATGTGCTACATTTTTTTATTATGTAAGTATGAACGTAAATGAAGCAAAAGGAGTATGTAAGGATCGTAGCAGGTGGCGTTCTGTAGTTTCTGCCTACCCCTTGGGAAGATGGCGTGAGTTTATGTATGTATGTCATGTGTAGGTATGTATATGGGAAATCGAAGTACAAATATTATAATACGTAGGCACTTACAGTTAGTGCCATCTAAGAAGACGCGCTCCACTCCGCGATTAATGTATTGTAAGCTGTAATTTAGTACGGGGCGTAGCGGAGTGGGGCGCGTCTTCATGGCACTATCTATACTTATTCTAAAATGTGATTTTTGCCCGCCTAAAGGCCTATCCACACATATCAAGGCCTTGCCCGGAACGTGGCAGGGCCGGCCGTGACAAACACAGGGCAGACACTGTCCCTAACGGAGCACGATCCGTTCACGTCCACGGCCCTGATGTGTGTCGATAGAAATTATAGATAGATATATAAACAATGCAATAAATATAATAAAACGAACTAGACGGGTGTTCCTAAGTGCTACTTGCGTGGTGGTAGAGTGCATGTTTCTGAATAAGTTCTAATCTCCACTTAGTTGCAAATAAACTTGATCATAAAGTGGTAAAAGGAACTACTTTTCAACCAGCCAGACGCAACGTCTATTTTAAAACATAACGTAACGTTTTCAGGAAATACGTAATTGATTTTTCGAACAGGATGTTCAATTTTCAAAAGGATTTTCTGAATGACACAGACATTAACGTCATAATAATCATTACTATAATTCAGAATGAAACGCATTAATTAGGTGGCACGGAGGACAAAATCTTGACATCTTAACTGAATGCATATGGCAGAATAATGAATTCCTTGTCCATTGAGCCGTGTCTGTTGATTAACCCGTAAACATTCATGGGGTATTTTGGTTCGGTTCAAAGTGTGGGGTCGGGTCACCCCTATTTTGTCTTGGCACGTGATTACCGATATTGGGGGCACGATCCCAATTCACTCGAACACCTCTTATTATCTGGCTGTCGATTGATGCGCGACAGGCTTGCTTTTTTTACTTTGTATTAATTACTGGGGGTTATTCTCTTTTCAAAGAGATGAAGAGGAAGATTTATGAAATAAAAATATTGTAGGTTAAGTGTGAGTTAGTTCATTAATTTTGGTTACCATAAACTCAGATAGTATTTAGGACCCAAAACCATTAAAATAGGGCTCGGTCAGATTGGAATTGCCTAATTCTTTTTAAATTAAAGCGCTTGTGTCCGTTACAAAGTTAGTAAGATCGTTTGCAGGATAAGGGGACATTGAGTGCTAAATCACTGGAGCGTTCAAAGGGGACTGTATGACTATGAGGTTTTCCAATGGGTGGCGTCCTTGTGTGGCACATAGCTGGGGTCAAACTGACCACAAGACTTGCCGGTAGCCGCAACGGTCGACGTAGCAGGTATTTAGCGGTTAGGAAAACTGATAAAAACATGGTAAGAATAGAAGAACTTATATAATTTTCTTCTCCAGGTCATGGTCTACACATGTGCCAAATTGCATTCAAATCCGTTTAGCCGTTTTAGCGTGAAAGCGTAAACAAACTCTTTCGCATTTATAATATTAGTTAGGATGAAGTTGATGCTAAGTATCTTCTAAATAATTGGCATTTTTCTACTGTAAAGGCTAACACAGAGAAAAACAAAAAAAATCAGTCCCTAAATAACGCGTAGGTACTTGAGCGAAGTACAAAATATTTGTTTACTCTGTATACGACTGTGAAAGATATAAACAGCTCATTAAAATCGAACGAAAAAAAAGTAAAATAGGGATGTGAATAACGTATGGTCGAGGTTAATTGTCAATTTGTCGCTCGTTTATCGTTATAGAACGTGTGCGGTGTCGAGATCTTGTCTCCTTACATCAAGAGACGCTACTTTTTAAACGTGCCCTGATTTATCTGGTGTTGTTGATCCCCCTTCTGATAAATTACCCTTCAAACGGCGTTAAAAAGTAAATTATTGGTAGATTAAATTGTGTACCATTGTCAGAAAGAGTAAATTATGAAGTTTTTTGTTGTTTAATTTTGGAACTACGACGTTTGTTTGGAGTAAGCAGTTTCCATTTTACGTAAGGGACAGGCAATACAGTGATATTTTAACATTAGATGGAATATGAATTACGGTCGGAGGTCTACTCTCCAGTTTAATGTTGAAAATCATTAGCATTGCAATTGCACGTATGTTTGTATCCTTACACTCGCGACAATCTAAGAAGCCCGATTTGACGTTTCGTTCTCGTACATGGAATAAAACGATACTTATGCCTTCAGAATCAGTTTTACACAATGTAGATAAATCGTTTATTACAAACTCTCTAAGTATGATTAATGTATAGGTATGTCTCGAGAATTAGTTTAAAAAAAACAGTTTTTTTTCCATCTCTAACTACACAAAGTATTTTTATAGCTATCCAATCGGACATCTTAGATTGTCGTGAGTTTAGTCCTCATCTAAGATCAGTGGATAGACGTCTCTTAAGATCTTCTCGTTTTTAATTTTGATTTATTTGCAGTAGGTATAACGTGTCATGTCAAATAATTTCACAATAATTAAATTACAAATGCTCTACAAACGTTGAAATTCATATTAAAACGTTATCTTATTCTTAACGAAAAGTAACAACAGGTTCGGAAGCCAGTCGGTCTGGTATTCAAATTAGTCGCAAAACGCTAATGAAGCAGTTTCGGGCAAAAAGTAACCGATTATAGCTTAGTTAAACGTTTACAGTTACAGCGTAACCGTTATTTACAAAACATTATGAACACATCAGGCTTTATCAACATTTTGCGGTACTCGTGACGATTTTCAAGGGAAATAATGTTATGTCGCAATCGACTGGAAAATGTTACTTAGGTACTTTATTTATAATCCTAGACATATTGGTTGAGAAATTATATGCATGTAAATGAATCCATAACATTGCTTCAGAAAAAGACCGTTGGATTGAATTAGGTAATTTGGAACAAGACAATTTTCAAAACAAAGTAAACGTTATCTCACTGTAGGATCTCTCTGGAATTTCCACCTAATCTTAGTTACGTAATCAACTACCCTACTTGCGCTTGCGATAGTCTATTTAGTATTTACATATACTGAATAAAACAAAACAAACGTAAGCTTTCAGGAAAGGTATAAATAAGTATAACTTTTCCCAAGAGCTTTAGCTTTCTAATTCGATCTGACTTATTTTTTTTACGCACGTCTTTCTTTCACGATAAAATATTTTTTCCTTCTTTCTTTCTTTTCTTTCATTGATTTATATTTCCTTGGAATATGACCCGATACAAATACCTGATCCTTGCAACCAAAAAGGTATTAATATACGTTATAATCACATGGAAAAATCACAACAAATATGTCATATCCTGCGAGGCGGACGTAACTAGCATCGTCCCTTTAATTAGTAGCCGGAAATCGCCTAGCTCTCCCTAATGAGACGCGCCCGGATAGGCCGGATCATTTCTAATTATATTATTACATAAATAATTGTTTGGCATTACATATTTGCGAAGTTATGTTTGTTTGGCGTAGGCTGGTCATGGAAGAACTAAACGTAACGGAAGAAAACCATGGATTTAGTTACGACCTACTATGTGTACTTATAGGTACGAGAAAAACAAAACGTAACAACTGAGATTAGTTGCGTTTTGATTTAGTTCCAATACCTACTTGAGAATCGAGATATAAAATATAATCTCAACCCTATCAAAAGCAATCAACTTCGAGTTTCCTTAGAATTTTGTATATCTAATGATAAAGATATTCTTTGAAAACTTGAGCCGACACGAAGTCTGCAACGATGCGGTTCAAATTTTTTATTTTTTAGTATTTGATTCGACATTTGAATGTGATTCGAATCGAATACTTTCTTATAATGAACTCCTTAGTCATTTAAATTCAGTCACAGAAAAAATTACATTCTCTGTGTCACAGAAGAGCTGGGTGTCGACAAGAGCACACGTAAATCACGTCAGCGATTTATCCTTTATGGTCGCACTCACTGAATGAAGGTGTTAACGTCATAACACTTGACAGCCTCTTTATTTCACCCTTCGGTTATTAACAGTCTTTCTTAATATGATTTAATGATAGCTTCAGTTTATGAGGAGTCTGTAAATAAAAATCTGGGGCGGCTGGGTGGTGTGCTTTACTTTAATTTTCTTTGCATGGTTTTAATTACATTAAAAATGTTTCTGTTAAAAAAACACTTGATAAAATAGCATAAAGTAAACGAAAAAACTAGTACTTAACCCGTACTAAAATAATAATGGAGCCCTACCTATAATTTGAATTGATTAATTCCTCAACGATCAACTGATCCTTCCCAACTATCATAATTACGTTTCGTATAATTATTCCCAACCAATTCGTCAACCGAACCCTCTCGAATAATCATTAAAAATAATACAATACTCTGTAACCCATTCGTAAAAAGTTCCAACAGTTTTTCGTCGTACTCAGCTAATGTCGAAACTCATTAGTGCAGCTTAGCATCAGTGTCACGGACAAGTTTAAAAATAAAATAAAAAAAGTTAAAAAGCGCGGGATCTTTGAAATAAGAACTCGAGTTTGTTTTCGATACTCCTTTCTTCTAGTCGTTGATTGATTTTTACCTTATGTATGAAATAAACTACTTTAAACCTGAGTAGGTACCATGTTATTTTTGTTTGAGCTGAAAACCTGAATACTGGCAGACATGAATTCATTAATTATTTGCATGTTGTGTATGTCTAGCTGTTTTTCTGTAGTCTAGTTTTTGTTAACTATTATAAACAGACTGGGTTTCCTTGAACACAAACGAATATTGTGCTTTGGGAAAATTTTCATTTTCATTTTCCGTTTCTTTTTACTATTTTTTTTCTTGCTTTCTACAAATATTGTTCGTGATTGACTCATTTATTCATTCACAATAATTAAGCTAAAAAATAAAACGTAGATAGTGAAAGTAAATATATCTACCTACGAACAAAATCCCATTAAAAATAAACGCCAGTGCAAGTTGATCAGGGCGGTCTCGGTCCAGTGGTCCGCAGCGACACATCCGGGGATGTAAGGATACCATAGTTTTGCCCTCGCTCGTCACAAAGGTAACAAACATAATACCTTCATTGAAGGCAAAGTAACTCCATACTTTCTTAGTTTATGTTTTTACATGATATCTAGTGATATAATAAAAGATATAAGTAGAGAGGTCTCTTCATTATGAGCGGTTTTATAGATAACGATTATTTTTCAAGGTCCGCCCTGATTTTGCATTCGACAACTTTGCAACCTTATACATAAAATTGTGATGAGCAGCAGTTTAGTAGACATGAGGGAACACAAGAACATACATACATACCCGTCAAAATCATAACACTCCTTTTTGCTTCGCCGTAGTCGGGTAAAAACAGCAGAAAAAACACTCGACTATACATTTATTTTCCATGTTACTTTCTTAATAATACACATTACAAATAAGTTCCAAGGCCTGGTACACCGGTTTCTACGCCCAGCTAATTACAAAAACGCTACCGTTTTCATTTGAAAACCAAACCAGTCTATGCAGTTCAGAATAAGTTCTGCTGATTATAGTGTTCTTTAGGAAACGTGTATGGAAACATGTTCGAGTCATGGACAGTTGGACACGTTCATTAAGAAGAAAACCGACTGCTATGGTGTATTATTACTAGGTAAGCTACCTGTTCCAAGTTCTAAGTCTGTTTGTAAACCCACAACTGAGGAATTTAACATTGACGTTTTTCATTAACTCAATACTTATTAGTCAATAAAATCAATCTGCCTAGCCTTTTCCCAACTATGTTGAGGTCGGCTTTCAGTCTAACCGGCTGCAGCTGAATACCATTTTACATGGAGCGACTGCCTATCGGATCTCCACAACCCAGTAACTGGGTAATATGATACCCCTTGGTAAGACTGGTTGTCATACTTTCGGGATTGTGACGGCCCGTAACGACTGTCAAAGATCCACGAATGACAGCCGGGACCAACGGCTTAACGTACTTTCCGAGACACAGAGGAGTCTCGGTATGTAAAGGTAGTCACCCATCCACAGACCAACCCCGGCAAGCGTAGCTTTACGTCATGGATCGACCCCTGTAGCTGTTATTACTTAGCCACGAGCTTCCCCTACCTACCTATTAGTATTTATAACTATATTTTTTGTAATCAATTTGGACTAAGGCATCACCTAAATTGGTCCAAAGGTAGCGTTCTAGGCGTTTCTGAACTCAGATGTTAAACTACGACGTTTTACAATACGGCCGATATAACTTGACAGGTCTGAACATAGCCGCATATAACTTTCGCGCATGTTATTTCACTCATACTCGTCTCATGTCATCATTGGGTTCCTAAAAAATGTTACTGCGCAGTCCTCTGCGCGATGTTCGGAACTGCCAAGTTCTATCGGCCGTATTTTACAAACTAGTTTCCGCTATTTCCAGCTATTCCAGTTCAGACAATTTCAGCATAAAATATGTTGTGTTTTTCCTAAAAATAGTTTTTTTTTATAAATCGTAAACTTGGCTAAACCTGCTACTACTGCCTTATTGTGTAGTGAAGGGCCACATCGTGAGGGAATCGTCGTCAGGGTAACGTATATAGTAGCGGTGGCAGTCAATGAGGACTGATGTTATAGGTAGGTCTACGTATCTATGAACCGAGTAAATACGGTACTATATGTAGACCGGAGGTTCACTTCTTAATAAAAACAAGAAATACAGCTGTTACGCTTGTTTATCTTCATAGTATTTGGTATTTCCTTAATAAACTAATTTGACAGTCGAATCTGCGAATTTGAATTTAAAATCGGTTGGGGTCGTTGACCTTAGACTGAATTTTTTTTTGGTCCGAAACTGTTTTTTTTTTTTTTTTTAATCTACATAATTAAGTAGACCAGATTAGTTCCAGTTTTTAAAGGACCAATCCGTAAATCCTGATAAAGTAGTATGTATCTATAGAACAATGGTAAAACTGAAATGAGTTAACATAATATTTGTTGTTACAATTACATTAGATTTTCATCAGGCAATCAATACTTTTCTGGCACCTGTAGTTAAGTGAAACGGAAATAATATCGGGTTTGTAAACATTGTAAACGAAACCACGCCGATATATGGGCCAGTGCCAACTCGAAACTTGCCGTGGCCAGTTTTCTAAAGAAAACCAATCGCTTAGCATAAACGCTACAGCTTTTTCATGTCCATTCTGATTTCTTAATCAGTAGGAAGGGGTCATTGATAAATATAAGCACCTCGGTGTACTTTCTAAAGTACTACTTTATTTAGTTGCACCTCAGTTCCGGTGCACGGAAGTTCTCGGCACTTTACAAGAGATAATTATTTTAGTACCAATCACGTTGGGCGAACGTGACTTACGTTTTCCAAACTGATATTGGGGCTGTCAGTTTCTAGTTTAGCGTGCGTTTCATAAGAAAAATTCCTTTGCCGTAAAATCTCTAATATAGGATCTGCTGTTAAATAAAAAAAAACGGACCTATTGGGTAGCGCCGCGCGCCGCAGTCCTGCCAGGGTTGCGGGAAAGTCCGAAAGGGATATCGGGACCTTGGCAACAGGCAACTGAAGGAACACGGGTGGGTTTTAGTCAGTAAAAGTCTGACACGCCCTTCCGCTCCGCCCAGAGCGGGAGAAGTCATTGGATGGTATTCCACACTCAAAAAAAAAATGGTAGCACCGTAGCGGCGTAGTATTCGTATTGGTCCTACAATTATAGTGGAGCCAACATTACGGCATAGGAACTATTTGATGAAACGCACTCTACTACTGGTGACCGTGTTCATCAAATTCACAGTCTTTCAATTTCCAAAAGAAAAGACGCATTTTCTTTAATTTGTTTGTTTCTATCTGGTTGCAAAATTTTACGCTTTAGAAACTTCTTTATTCTTCAAACATTTTGAACAAGTTATGGGTTACCTAATTGACAAGCAATTAGTAGATATACCTAATAATAAATCTGTGATTAAAAAAACAATAATTTCTTCTCATCGTATCGATGGGAATAATTAAACTACACCAGTAGGTGAACAACTAAACAATGGATTTTCGTATACTTACAGCATTGTTAGTGTACCCATTTTGCCCACAAATTAATTTAAAGGTGTATCATCCTACTTCGTCATTCATTTTAAAGTTGCTTATACACTTTGGCGGGTGACATTGAAGGTCTGTGAACTTTTAAATTTTGACACAAGGCCGCCAAAACTAAACCTAAACGAATCCGAAACATATGTTTTTATGAATGAAACGCATCAATTATTGTTTATAGGCATTTCGTTGTTTCATGTGAATTCTGTTAAGGCAAGTTTGATTCTGGGAACATGAATACATCAAAGAACATTTTGTTTAACGTTAATAGTGGTTTTGAAAAGGTTTCAAGTACTGTATCAATCCTAACGGGTTTTCATAACTCTGCGAATGCAACCTTGTTCAGACTGGATCATTAAATGGGAGTAAGTGGAAAAAAGTAGCTGTGTGAGTGTAAGAACGACATTATATTATTAGGTATGCTTGCTTACAAAATAAATAAATTAATGCTCTTTTGAAGCTAAGACAAGCTGGGTTGCAGTGTGCAGTTGTCACTGCTGTTGGTGACATACAAGCAAGATATTGTTGTTTGTCTTTTTATGTAGATTTAGTTCGAATGACACTGTACAATGAAGAAAAGGACTGCGTTGGTTTCATGAAAGCTACAGCAGCTTTCTGTCCCCTTTTTTTTGAGTTTGGGATATCATCAAATGAGTACTAGGGCGAACCTACCCGTGTTCCTTCAGTTGTCTGTTGCCAAGGGCCCCGGTATCCCTTTCGGACTTTCCCGCAGCTTTCTGTCCCCTAAGGTTATCTATGTGTATGAGTCTTACGTCCTGGAGTGTAAGAAATCGTGGCCCTCCGGAACATGTACCTCCGGGATCGGGGCCCTCAAGGACGAACCCGTAATTTTATGAGCATCGAAATTCTGACCTATTTGAAATAATAACCGTTCAAAATCAAATCCTATTGCCCAAGAGCGTTTCTTGATGCCTAGACAAATTAATCAAAATACGTTCCTTCCATCGGTCCCCAGGGTTAACCTTGCTAGTGCAACTATGGCTAAGCTAAAACAAAGTTCAAGTATACATACCAGATCAAGTCTCAAGCTGAACGACACATGTTTTGTCGGCGGCGGCGCGACTGCCGGCGGCCCCTCGTAGAAGGCGGCCTCTTCCAGACCGTAGTCTGACTCGCTCTCGGCCCACTCCAGCTTCATATTGCTGGGGCTGTAACAAAAAGGAGTATGTTAGCATAATATTCAGAAATATTGTGGTTTTCAATTATAGTATCTAGTTCGGCTGTGAAACTCCAACTCCACCTCTGTTTCTGCTGCCATTGAACATTATAGTGAGTTCTGGTTTGTGGGTAGGTACCTACTAGGTACTGATGCTGGTGACATTCAAGGTTTAGGGGTATGAGGAACAGGGTGTAAAGTTCACTCATCCACCATAGAAAAGGGAGGATCCTTCTACCAGACGGTTGTTGTGTCTGGCGGGCAACTGCCCAACGCTTGATGTTGATTTCTTGTATATATGCACGGTAAACTTTGGAAATATCATGTAGTTACTCATACTATTTTTATTTTATACCTAAGTCTTATCAATTTCATGAAAAATTAAATTGAAGACAGGCAATTTTGGTTCCTACCCGGCCTTAGGGGGCGTATAATGACAGCAAAAAATCATATTTCACCCGCGCAACCCTTACCTACCCCTCTCATTGCGTGATGCAGGACTTATGTGACGTCAGGATTTTTGTGTGACGTCAGGTCTTTGATGCGTAGTTCTCATGTGGCGATGTAGATACCGCCACAAAGGTATTATATTTGTCATTTCAATTTTGTCACCACCAACAGTACCACAATATGCATCTTCCTGGCGTTGCAGGTGTCTCTCTAGACAGCCGTAACCATAAAAAAATGCTCACTATTCAATCTGCATCTAACAGGAGCGTGGCCAGGTGGACCAATCGGTCCTGTACCTTCAATAACCAAATCGTAAATCGGTTCGCAAATGCTAAAGAAAACAAATAAATATTCAAAGAGCGATGAAGAAATAAATCTCCAAGAGCCATAAAACTAAATCGAAATAATATCCAAAGATCCAGCTACAAAAAGTTATGTTTATTATTTGCCTATAAAATGTACCTCGCGTCTCGCTACCGTTCACCCATCAACATTTATTTTTATGACTACCAGTTGATGCAACGTCGCTCCATCAAGCCCCGTAATAAGGCTTCGGTAACCGCAAGCAGGCCTACTATCGCCAATATTCGACTGTAAATGTCTTTCCGTCTTGCTCACACGCTATAAAGTGGAAAGAAATAGAGTAGCCGTCAAATTAGTCGAAGCCTGGATAAGGTATTGAACCTGTTCCTTGTATCAAGGTACCTACTCGCTCTATCAGTCTTGTTTTTTGTGTAAACCTGCGTAGGAATCGTGTGGTTTTCTTTTTTGATGTTGTAAGGATGCTCTGAGTAAAGTTTAGTTTTATAACCATTGAAGGTTTTTTAGTTTACTGTCCAAGTGAATTAGGTAGAGCTACCTACATTATTAATTAACTGTAGAGCAATTATTATGTAGCTCTACATGCAGATAAGTTTATGATTAATTCCATTCGTAACAATGAATACCAGAAAATTAATTTAGTACGACGGTCGACCAGCATGAATTCGAAAATTAAAAACGATAAACAGCACTCTAAAAAGTGTCGTCATATTATTTTTAGTCTATGCCTCGCTGTTCGACGAATCGCCAGAACATTTTATACTCTAAATGTGTCGTCAGAATTCGGCTCGTCTGAAGCCGGCAGCGGCGTCGTTACGGCTAATATCCGCCGGATACGGCACGATCTGACACCACCCGACATTATTGTCTTGTAATTGAAGCGGCGTGTCGATTTGTTCATTTGAATGCAAGGGTGGAAAAGGGGAAGCCGATAGATAGCCCCCGAGCTCTAAATGTTCCATCAAGTCACCAAAATTAGGACTCAGTGATTGAAGAGGATGCGTCTAATCAATTGTTTGAAGTTTGAACTTAATTTATCAAGTTGAATGGGGTGGAATGTTTTGTTGAATGTCTCCGTTTATCGGTTTTATGATTACCCCAGGGTTGACTGAGGTTTCAAAAAACGAACTAACCCTATAAATGCATATGATACGTCTTGTTCTACCCAAAAGAAAACTATTAGGTATTCCCCAACATCATAAAAGCTAGGCTAAAATACTGATGAAGTCATAGTTACAACACCTGAATACCTACCAAGATAACTAACGTTCTTCAAAGCAAATACACAGCACAATATGAATACACAACTCAATCTAACGAAGCTAATATGGACTTTATAGTTTATACACTTTCTTCAAAGCACATTAATGACACTGAATCAAGAGCACGACGAGAAAAACCGGACAAATACTCTAATTACCGAATATTATTACCGGAAAAACCAATTAAGACCGAATATTACGCATCGCAATACTGAATAATTCACGCCGACTAACAAGGCTCCGCGAATATCGTATGACCGTCCAAAATGACAATGTACGCGCTATCTAATCATAACTGATAAAATTATCAGAATGTAATATGTAATATAAATAGCGCATAATATCTACAAGCGTTGTTGATATCATAGATAGATATGTCCCTTCTAGTTATTAGTACTCATTATAAGAGCGCGCCATGTCTTTGCACGACCGAATTCGTAACTCAGAGATCCGATCCGACGTAGGACTAAGGTTCAAGACGTTGGACTACGGGTAGCGGCTCTGAAATGAAAGTGGGCAGGACACTCTAGACTTGGCGTGAAAGCAGGTGGCACAGAGCCCTAAATAAATGGTTACTGAGAGACGGTCGAAGGAGCGTTGGCAGACCGACGGCCAGGTGGGTGGACGACCTACAAACGATCGCGGGGAAGACCTGGATGAGACTCGCACATACCAGGGAAGCATAACACAAAAGAGAGGGAGCCTATATTCAGCAGTGGGTGGAAAAAGGCTGCCAATTATGATGATGATATGATGATGGTATTACAAAAGTTAGATGCGTCACATTTCTCCTATATTAACCGACTCGAGGCTTCAAGAGAGTCACTTATGGATCTCTGCCTTTTCGCCGAAAATTGTTTGCCACATTTTCACTTGGCAACTAACGTTTCGCAGAATTTTATTTTGCCGAATAACCATTTGCCAACTTATCATATAATTTTGTTTTATTTCCCAACCTCACAGTTACCAACTGTACGTTTGGTCTGCTTTTCATAATGACACTTTTTAAAATGCCAACTTTGAAGTAAAGTTCAATTAAAATGAGTGAGTGTATTGAAGAGTGCTCAGTGAGTGAGTGTTTTTTACTTTATCTTTAATGTGACCTAACCTAACTTAACTGTTTCCTTTTACAAAAGCGATTCGCTTCTGGCACTTCGCCGGCCGCTGCCGCGGCACGCTTGCTACGCTCGCTCGGCTCGTGCGTTGTTTGTCATACTCTAACCTAACCTAACCTATCGTAACCTAAGATTGAAATGTTTGACAAATGATAAATGTCCCAAACGTTTTGTCATTATAATAATCAGCTTAACAATAATCCGACCAAATGAAACGTTGTCAAACAAAAATTTGCTAATCGTTACTTGTCAAAGTGAAACATCGGCGAAACGTTGGTTGGCAAGTGATAATCGGACAAACAATTTTCGGCGAAAAGGCAGGATACCATCACTTATGTTGCACAAATGCAAAATGACGGTAGTCATACATTGTATGCTTACAATGTATTACTACTCAAATAGTTAAGTACAATAAAGTCTCTAATAAATAAATAAGTAAGTACATCTAAAAAATGTGGGTATAGTACTGTTGTGTAAAATTTTGAAATAACACAAGATAGTGGTATTTGGGAAAAAAATGGAAGTTCTTAAAGCTACGGGAATCCTTCCCGATATACCCGAATTCAGAGTCAAAGTAGCCGGGTCTCCTATAAAACAGTTCTCTCCGACCTATGCAACCCGAGCCCGTAGGCACGCAATTTAGCATGAGGGTCTGACGTCTTGCATCGCGTGACTGATAATCTGATTATTTTCTACCTGATTTCATTATTCATGATTTGAATATTTTGGGACATCTTTTGGGGAATAGTTAAATTTTTTGATGATCTTATTATTGGTTATCCCGTTTTGGATTCTCCAATCTTTTTTTGGATTCGACCGATTGTTGCTTTGTAAAAGAAGAGCCACATACCTACAGTGGCTTCTTAAATTAAAAAAAAAACCCATAGATTTAAGTCATCTTGACATAATTGACAGTTATAATTTCAAATTATAGTCGCAAAACTCGTGATCATTTTAAAATAATAACATATTTAATAAAATCAAATGACGAAGAGAATTCTAGCTAGTTCCATAAAATGGAAAGAACTTGAAAAAAGAGTGCCGCCCGAGCAACGAGGCAACTTTTTTGCTTTTAAGGGGAAATCTGAGGCATATTTGCGCCGGTAATATATATTTTGGTTGTATATATCCACTTTCGTTACCTTAGCTTTATCAGATTATTCATTTATTCATACTTTATGCACAAGTTAAAATAACCGTACAAAGGCAGAGTTACTGACATTAAATCATCAATCAACTCAGCCTATCGCAGTCCACCGCTGGTCTTTAATTTGATTTTGAATTTTGAAAATATGGATGGAAATACATTAAAAAAAAATTGGTATATACACAGACGAACATAGAACCTCCTCCTTTTTGGAAGTCGGTTAGAAAGATAGTAATCATAGTGTCCGCTACCCCTACTTCTGCTATTAAAACATACTGCAATTTCTTATCTACGTTTTGGCTAACCATTCTGTTAACAAAACACCCTTACTAACAGTGGATGGGTACCAGCTTATATATATGTAGTTCGAATTCTTTTGTAGCATGCTATCAAGCCCTGCGGATCCGCCAAAGATGGACTGGGAACAATATAAGAAATTAGTCCCAGTCCCGGGACTTGTAGAAAAGTTCCAGTCCTCATATACATCTTTCAAGGTCCCATACCCTGAAGATAAGCTTACAGCTTTGATCGACAAACAGTGGTCAGAATTGCAGCCAGAAATCAAAAAGTTTAGTGAAGGCCAAAAGCAGAATATAGCAGCGTGCGTATCAAATTTTATGCAATTTTTGTAAAAATTTCTTCCGTGCATGTTTAAGTATACTTGGTGTCCAATTTAATGAGTCTATGGTAAATAACTAAGAGGTACCTAAAGTCTGTTTTGTAATCTCGTAGACTAGTTTGACAGGTGCAAATGTCCAACTTCAAATTGAAAAAAAAAAATCAAGTAATAAAAACTAAAACCCAACTACGACTTAAAAGGTATAAACAAGACACCACAGACAGATAAATTAAAAATCCGGAGTCACACGTGTTAGGGCATAAATCGAACAGATTACGTGTGACTCCGGATTTTTAATTTGTCTGTCTGTGGTGTCTTGTTTATACCTTTTATGTCGTAGTTGGGTTTTAGTTTTTATTACTTGATTTTTTTTTTAATTCTTTTGGGTTATAATATATATATTTTTGAAATGTGCTCATTAAGCCCTTTCATTTGATACCCAACATGGTACGATTAAACCATATTTTTTTTTAAGTTCCTCACTTTATGTCCTCTAGAGGGCGCCATTTTTAATTTAATGTGACTTCACATAGCCTATAACCAGCGGACAATCACGACGCTTCTAACGATAACTCATTTGTCAAATTGTGATAAGTGGTTTGGAAGATAGGAGGGAACAGATGAACATACATACATACATACATACATACATACATACATACATACCGGTCAAAATCATAACCCTCCTTTTTTCTTCGCCGTAGTCGGGTAAAAAACAAACAACAATCACTTGAAAAGTGAAATTAGTCTACGAGATTAAAAAACAGACTGCGTGCAAACTGGGTAAAATACACTCCGTCAATTTGCCTATATATAGCCATTTCATATAAACATCAAATAATGAAAGTTGTGATTTAAATAGACGGACACTATTTAAGTTGGTAGTCAATTTTTAGGGTTCCGTACCCAAAGGGTAAAACGGGACCCTATTACTAAGGCTCCGCTGTCCGTCCATCCGTCCGTGTGTCACCAGGCTCTATCTCATGAACCCTGTTACTTAGACAGTTGAAATTTTCACAGATGATGTATTTCTGTTGCGGCTATAACAACAAATACTAAAAAACAAAATAAAATAAATATTTAAGGGGGCTCCCATACAACAAACGTGATTTTTTTGCCGTTTTTATAGATAATGGTACGGAACCCTTCGTGTGCGAGTCCGACTTGCACTTGCCCATTTTTTTTGATTTTGTATTAGTAGGTAAGTCTAGGTAGCTCAAATCAAGGAGCTTCTCATATTATAAATAAATGAAAGTAGCTTTTTGGGTCTGTTTGTGTGCCCGCATTGTTCTAACCTGCGCAACGGATTTTGTCAAGCCGTTAAAGTCACTGATAGTTTATAATTTAATCTTACTAGGTAGCGTAGGAACTTATAGGTTCAGTTGACAATCATTATAAAGTATCAAAAGCAAAGATTTCTATATAAAATACGCCTTTTTTGTACCACAGGGCGGAAAAAGAGATAGCAAGAATAAATGCTCTTCCAAAATATGAAGACATGACGATGGAAATGGTGTGTGAGTACTTTCCTGAATCTGCAATGGATTTTGTGAACAGACCTTCGTTTTGGCCGCACACTGAAGATGAACAACTGGGCTATAAGGACCCCACATCTAAGGCAACCTAGGCAGAGAGCGGGAACGGAAGGCTTCCCTCACCTTTGTCGTTTAGAATTCAAGGCAAGGCCCTCTACATCTTCATGTCTAGCTGATTCTTAAATACATTTTTTTACATAAAAAATTGGTATTCATTGCTTCCATTTTACTATTAGCATCCATATTCAGTTTATTCGAAGAAATATTTAACGAATTTAAATATCTACGGAATTTATACAATGTTTCTGAATAATCTTTTCAAAGGTTTTCTTAGTATAAATGTTTTGTTCACATGTGTGAATGCGAGGAGCAAAACGTTCTGATGGTGGACGGTCGCCTCGCCTTAGGGCAAGTGCAAACATCGCGTGACTTATTGTTTTTTTATTTGGGATACTGGATAGCCGATAATCTGCCCAATTACTATCTGCGTCGAAAACAGCATCTGGCAAAGGGTGAACGGCCACTTATTTACATGACGATCTTTCATCAAAGTATAGGAGCGCGAGCATTGCTCCGGTATGCGTGCAGTTTGCCATTTCATCTTAGTCGCTTCGGCAACCCTAGGTGTGTCGCATGAAAGGGCTGCACTCCGTCTAAATATAGTGTCGTGTTCAGGGTCGCCGCGGATACAGCGGCCAACAAGTTGCGCGCGGCAAATTATGATTGATGATAAGTTTAGATTTCACTCAGACTTGTTTCACTTTAATTAACGTTGGTAGGGTAATTTATCCGTAACACTACGCTAAGAACGATAGTTATTTTGGGATTACGGTTATTAATCTTTTTGTGGAGCGACTGAATCTGAATAAAGCTGTGTCTAGATTATGCCAATTTATAGCTTTCTTTACACTTTTAAAGATGGTTTGTAGTGTTTTAAAGACCAAAGGTCTAGAGGATTTGGGTATAGAATCTTATTAAAATTAGTTCTGCGCTTTGTAAAATTGATAAAATCCGTACAAAAGCTTGTATTACTGAATGAAGTTGGCGCGCATATGTGGGTGCGCAAGCGCAGTCGGTTGCATTTGACGCGCACTAACTGTTCCAGCCAGACGCCCGCGCCTCTTCCGAGAAAACTCGCTCTGCACGATTTCATTATAACCGGCGCTATTATAAGTACGACGCCAACTATATCGCAATTTGATAGCAAATCGCCGGAAAGAGATCTCGAATGTAATTAACATTATTGGTTCTTAAACCTGACCTTGTTAATAAGGTATTAGAGTACTGAACGGTACTACATAAGCTCCGGTCATATCATTGTATATTAAACACATTGATAGACAGGATACGCAATCCCGTCAAACATCCTCTAAATGTTTTACAAAGTCGCAGTCGCCCACTCAATAGTAGGAAACGAACTCTTTATTCTTGAAACAACAAACATTTCAGTTCCGTAAAATCGTTTAAAAGTCCGTCGCGTGAGGATAGTTCTATAATTATAACTGTAACATCCCTTTCCGTTTCCTCGATGTTTGAGGACCGTCACCGATAATCGCGGATCAATCGGCACCCTTGACGGATGTCCGAGTATCCGACTGAATGCGACACTAAGAAAATTAATCACGCGAGGATCAATGAAAATCGTTCTTGACTAATAAAAGTTTTAATATCGGGACACATATTTTATGCTGCACGATTCTGCAGTGTCCTTTTGTCACGACCCATCTAACTATAAGCTTCTTCATAGGTATGTGGAACCGTATGTTAATGCAAGCAAAAGCTCTCTCACTGATCCTATCAGCAGTATTACATCATCACGTCGTCATCACAGAACGTGATTCGCTTAGAAACAGCAATAAAATAAAAACACACAGGTTGAGACCTACATTCCTAAGATAGACCAAGATTTTACGCAAAGTATCCGGCATAGTAATAAAATCTTTAGAATCGAAGCTTTAGTTTTACAAAATACTTTGAAACTCATTAAAATAAACCGAATCGTAAAATAAACAATAGGTACCTACAGACGAATGTAAATTAGCTGTTAATGTAATGAGGATTTTCTTTTGCATGCTCGTTGGAAAATCTTTCAAGATTTTCACTTTCTTTATTCTGTGTAGTTGCACAATGAGTGAGTGTGTCGGCCATATGCTGCGTGGGTGGATGTGGAAGGGTGAGGAACGACCACCTGTTACTGGCTCGCTATATTTAGCTGCTATTCCTCCCTCTCTCCCGCCTCACACCCCTTCAGCCATTCATAACTCGATGACTAATGTGTGAAACAGTATGTAAAATGCATTGCTTGCTTCTAACTCTAAAGCACTGGGTACACTCGGTGCAATGTTTATCTGAAGCTTTTAGGGTTCCGTCATAACAGGAACTACTGTCACGTTGTTGTTCCGTATATCCGGCCCGTAATTGCTTGATCGTAAGTATTCGTGAGTGGGTCTGTCGATGTTTAGGGAAATAAAGTGCATTTTCATAACTGGAACAGTTTCTGCGTAATGCATTTATCATCAAGTCTTTAATCGTAGATTATGAACCGTTGTTCGCCTCGTACAGATTACTCATTTGTTAGCACGTGTGTAGCTGTAAGATTATAATATTCAAACATGTGAGTATCTCTGTGACGTTATAGAGCATTATGTTAATAACAATTTTACATTTGACCCGGACGATTATAATTTAAAATGATAGTCGGTCTATAAAAATGCCGTGATTCTATAGAAAATTAGACATTTTTTTCTCTGGAAAACTCATTCTTTATTATCTTAGCACAGTATCTGAATTACGTAAGACACTCTTTTTTCAAAATTAGAGCTTCTTACAAGTTGCAGTACGTGACAATCTCAGGCTTCCTCTTTCTCCAATTGATCAACACTTGTAAAATTGAAACAAAATTTCATGATTATCTGACTGAAATGAGATGACGTTGCACTTTGACAGCTTTTCATTGTGATGCTGATTATCAAGTGGCATGGTGGTATTCTCGTGGTATCTGTCAATATTTTCAACACTACCTAACAAGTACAAAAAACTAATATGTTTCTATTCGCTGATGTTTGTTAAACGCAGATTCAAATCAGAAACCTTGGCCTACACCGTGGCGCGATGTGACACCCACTTGTAATGCAACACGAACTCACACAAAGGAATGCCGCTGAATAAACATTTTGAACAACTACTTAGCCTTAATTTATTTGATACACCCATCTTTAAAATGTAGGTAAGTAGAGAAGTACGTTAAAGTCTGTTTTTTTATCTCGTAGACTAATTTGACAGGAGCAAAAGTCAAACTCAAAATTCAAAAAACAAAGAACAATCACTTGAAATTTCAAATTACTTACTCTACGAGAAAAAACACACTGTAGGTCTGTTTTTTAATCTCATAGACTCGGACAATCTGCCAAGCACTTTTTAATTTGTGACTATAGAAACCCGTGAGAATAATTATATATTTTAAAGAATTTCTTACAGCTAGCTCCCATGGGAGGAGAGCTGACTAAAACTCTCTGTAGCCATAATCAGCATTAATTGCAAGACCTAAAATGAACTATCAAACAATTTATTGCATTTGTAATATGACGTATCATAATATGAGAATCATCGGGTCAAATCATAACCTGAATCCGAATATTTACATTGACTATGTAATTAATAAGTTTCTTAATTATCATAAAGCTCAGCAGCAGAAGCCACATATTTATAAAAAGCTATAAGAGCTGCCCTGTACTGTACCTACTTACACCAAGCTCTTATGAAGTATATTTTAAAAGCATAGACGAGTGCCTTTCATTCAGTCGATTCAAATAAACTTAAAACAAACGCCGACAAATAATATTGCTTTTGATCTGTTTTGTTGTTCTTATTTCAAGTTAGTTTTGAGAATCGAAGCTTTATAAACAAACTGCGTGGGAGTTGAAGGAATGCGCGAAGTATGAATCTAAATTAATTTAATCTGAGAAGACGCTAGAGACAAAATGATGTACCTTTAAGATAAAGTATCTGACTTTGTAATGATGTGTTACTATTTGCATGTCTTATCAAAATGTTCAAGGTTGGGTTCATTTTTAATTACTAATTAAGTAGGTCTTCTACGCATAGCTAATTTTATCTAATAGGTACCGTGTCTTAAAATAGCCTTAGTAAGTAGACTGGCAGTGGGCGTTAATAAACTAGTCTTTAAGGTTTTTCTTGAAAGTATTTAGTATTTGACTAACCGGCAGTGTCATACTAATTCCATGTACCTACCTATAGTAGCAGGTACATACTAATTCCATGCTGCCATGTCATCATGTCATGTGTTTTAAACTTTATTCGACCGAGTTCTGCTCGGGTGAAATTATATAAAACGAATTTACCTAGATATGAGACCTAACTAGATCAATTTTTCGCTCTCGTAAACCCTATATTGCAACTTTCATCATCAAAATCAAAATAGTTAGAGCCGGTTTCGAGAACGTGATTAAAAATATTTACATATTACTCATTTAATAGTATAAGATTTATATATTATATATTATAGTGTACTTACATAATAAAGAGTACCTATTCTATCTATCTATGATGTCAACTCGAAATCTCAAGAATTCAAATCGTATAAATCCATGCATGCCTTAGATTGGCTTCGATAGGTAATTCTCCCCATTAAAAAACTAGAGATACCTGCTTACTTAATTGTGGGTACACGGGCCTTAGCTTAGTCTGTTATGGAATATCCCAAAACGTTGATGAATACAAAGATAGGAGCCGAGTTGTTAAGACTTAACAAATAATGAAGATTAGATATGTCTTGATGTGTATGCATGAACGTTTTTGGCATCTATTAGCACATTAGTACACTCATATGATGCCGCTTATAACCGCCTCATACAGTCATACCTAAGTACCTCTACATTGTTTTTATGTAGAAGAAAAAGACGAGGAAAATCGTGCCACCAAGCCATAAAGTTAACAGCAACCTTATACGATTTTTAGGGCCGCTTCAGTGTCCATTCAAAAGAGGCTCTGCTATGCCAGAAAATGGAAAAGAATTTGTAGGAAATTATCTGCTAGAAAAGTTAAGGGAGTTATCATGAAGTGGTGAACAAAGCATGTAATTTGTAGTTCAAAAGAGTTCGATAGAGTTTTAATACTTACCTACTTGTCGGAAATTATGACCGATTCTGTATAACGTATTTCATGAAACTATTCACTATCTTCGCAAGAGATGTATGTGTATTCAGTGTATTGTATGTTGTATGGTCGTAGATAGATGGAGTTGGGTATCTACAGCGATATATTTAATAATATTTATATCAGAGAGTCGTCGACCCCAACACATGGGCGTGTGTGCGCATATTATTAATTGTAACTACTTATCAGCTAATTATATGGTTCAATCTATTGTACATGCGGTGGCTTCCTAGACAAAACACGACATTTTTCAGCCCTATGACGAAGTAGAGCGCAGACAGACGGATCTTTTTAACGAATCAATTGGTCGAGCCGTCATAATATACAATGATAACATCATCATAGTACATACAACTATGTATGTCGAGCCATAAACGACATGAAAATGAGTAATCGGGATTAGGCGCGTTTGTTGTTGATCGTTACTAATTAATTCATAATTAAAAATTCTGTGCGCCCGCGCAGACGGCCGCGTCAACCAATTACGTTGCCCACGCGCATCATGTGAATGTGGACACTATAGCCACGTACATTGGGTTCATTTATGTCATGATAAGGGTTGTGAATGAAGGGCAAGAGACAGTTGTTTTATTTTGTGCTATATTTAGTACAGCGACTGAATTGTTACTGTGCCAGCGGCGTTCAGAGCGATATGTGGAGACTGGCATACTTGCACGTCATTTTACATATAAATAGATGCTTAATTACGTATTATATTGATGTAAAAGTATAATAAAATCAAGTTTTTGTAATGATACGAAGATTATTATATTAGTCATCTTCTTACGCCATTGTACTAAGAATGGCAAAGATCTAATATTTGTGTCATAAGCGTGTGTATTTCGTTTATACAGTCGTGCCGTTTGTGTGTGTGTGTGTGTGCAAATAGTAAACGAGTATGGTGAACACTGCTGAACATCTGTTATTATCGGTTTCACAACCACAAAAAATGTTTTCAAGATTTATTTCTCGCTAGTTTAGATTTCTGCCAGATAAACGGATTTTACAATTTTCATGGCGGATTTCGTTTCTGTTTTTAAAACGGAATTGCATAATCGTAATGTAGGTTCCTATGTTTTTATGCGAACGTAGTTTTTCTTTGTTGTGGCATTGTGTTGACTGCATTTAGTAAACATTTCGTTCTAATTACCTACATAGTTTTGTAATAATTTCTATTTTTAAGCAATGGTCTTGCTAATTAATTTATCATCATAATCATTCACAGCAATCACATACGTATACTCATCCAGGTTACCCGCGCTGGTAAAAATATCGTACCGATTAATTACTTAAGTACTTGAATATAATGTACCTAGCTATTTATATTCTTCATTCATTTCTATTGGTTGCTTACGGCGGTCAAGTGATGCAGTTTGAGTTTGGCATTGTGAAGCCATTCCCAAATTATATTGCACCATATTATTCAGTGATTATTTATGGCTTTACAATAGCAAGACATTGTGCTACGTAAGTACACCTACCTACCTTCTTATAGGAACGCCTTCCGTACCTATCTCTCTCAATTAAAATACTTACACAGAATTCTCAAATCTCTCAAAAAGTTTGCCAAATCATCTATCGCCATTATAATTATTATTATACTTCGTGTTTCAAATCCATATTCGCCAGCGAGAAAGTGAGATCCGTTCCAAATTATGTCAGCGGGCGAGCGACGCGTCTACCTGCTCAGGGTTCGGTCCCGTTGCGTGCAAGGTGTACTGCACCCTACACGCACACTTGATTGGCCACCACGCACACAGGCACAGTGTGCCCCTGCGCAGATGTCGCCCCTACGCCGCCTCCACCCCCGCCGACGCCCGATAGTACACCGAACCTCAGCTGCGCTAGCTCGTCAGATGTTGATCGACAGATTTTTTTGTTTACTGTGGGATAAAATGAGCGCCTGAGGCTAAGGAATTAGGTAGGGGTAGATCATTTGCACATCTTTGACTAGTTCTGATATACTGGTTTTTCAAGTTGCTGGTGGCATTATAACTGGCCTACGTGCAGCTACAAACCAAGTGGATTAACGAGGCGAACTGCTTTTTCATAGGTTCTTGAATGATCTCCACTAAGTCATAAAAACAGGATTATCTTGATCTGTTGCCGGATTAAGCCATTCAGTTTTCTAACTTTTGGGACTAAGTACCTACCAAAAAAGTTGAGAATTCACAACAATAAGATTTGGCGATAACCTTGTATTTGTGACTTCAACGAACTGAATTTATCCCTGCAACCTCTATTTAGCGAAAAAGCAAAATATCGAAGATAGAATGACAACAGCCACACGTCGGGAGCATTTGACCTTCAGGCGGCCAGATAACGCGCGGGTGGTGTCTGATAAAACGATAATGGCGCATTGCAGAGCCTGATTCCTCGACGCACAGATAACTAGAAACATGGCTAAATATAATAGACGATCACATAACAATGTGATATAAATTCCATAATAAGATATCATAGATAACATGTTCCAAGCGAGGCGCGATGGTTAACTCAAGAGCGTCCACGTCCACTCTTGAATTATATTGTAATACTGATTTATGATAATTTTAAATCTTAGCAAACAAACTCATAATTATTACTCAATATTCAAGTAGTACAGTTACTCCTTTCTGTTTTTAGAGGCGTTAATAGACCAAATGTGTATAGTATAGTATAGCAAGAACAGACCCAGTTGGCACATTCCTGTTTAGAATGCGATGAACACAACATCAACCGAATGCATACACCATCCTGTACATGTTTCCCGCACTGAAAATGTCAAACACTTGGCTATTTTGAAAACAGCAACAACATTTTGGAGGTGACGCGCAGAGAAGAATGTTGCAAACACAAACACTAATATCATCAGTAGCCTTTAGCAGTCTATTGCTGGAAACAGGTCCCTGCTGGTAGATTAGTGGGTATGGCAGAAAAGAAAGGAGGTCTATACCTAACCTGCAGTGGGATGAAATAATAATGCTGATTAGGTCTCACCAATCACCAACATTTAACTGGATTCGCGGTTACTCTTTTTTAACCTCAACGAGTAAGCTATTTGCCTTCATCTCACCTGATGGTAAGTGATGATCAGGCCGAAGGTGGAAGCGAACTTCAACCGGAATCCCCAACCACATAGAAACTGGTTATCCTACCTCTACTGCCGAAACACAACAATGCAGACTTCAAACAAGGCCTACCACCAACCAATTCGAGCAGAAAATCAGCCACCCTGCGGAGATCGTGTCACCATTCATGGTTTCTACGAACGTTTAACATGTCGATCCGCATCCAGTGGTTTTGCCACGCGAATTTCTCAGTCACGTTGTGTGGACTCTGGTGCGTGAAAATAACAAATGTGGGAGCAGCTTAATAGAGTGGCTATAACTTGTTCGAACAACCTTCACGGTTAGCTGAGGCATCACGTGTAAGATATTTCATTTCACCAATAACCATTACGGGATTTATGGCGATGCAACAGTAATCGATAACTGCCGCACTCCATCGGAACACAAACAATGGTGCCGATTCTCTTGTACACCGAACTAAACTAACTAAACTATCACTAAAATTCCTTACTTTTTACTATGAGAATCTTAGAGCTATTCTGCCAACAAAAATCTCTAAATTTAAAAATTATTTTGACAGGACTAAAATCGAATTTGACAATCGCGACTCCACTTGGTACCTACTTGTTTGCCTACCACGTGATTTTTTTTGAGCCGGAGAGGCGCGCAATGTGGCCGTCTCGACGTATTTTTATATGGAATTTTTCACTTTTTGGAAGAAAACAAAAAAATTAAATTACCAACATGTTAAGTATTACGGCTTTGCGGGTTGCAAAGGGGGTCAAAATTTTCATTATTTTTGCGATAGGACACACCGTTTTCGAGATATAAGCAAAAGAAAATAAAAAAAAGATACAGTACCGTTTTGCAACTGAATTCGAGGTGTTGGTTTGAATTTTAGTTCATGACATCTAATTTTATTCCACACATTTTTAATCGTGATTAAAAATAGTCAGAGTTAGTTAGAGGATTTTAGATATAGAACAAAAATTTTGGTTAAAACGTCAAATTCAGAATAGCATTTTCACTAAATTAAAACTCAGTGCCATCTTAGTGCTGTCAAACTAAATTATAGTTAAGTTGTGTCACTTTAGTCTATTTTCAGAATAGGAAATCGTCGTTTGACAGGAATAAACTAAATTTTAGTGATTTTTAGTTTAGTTTAGAGAATTTGTGACAAGAGAATCGGCACCAGTGTGCCCCAATGTATTGGCGATTACATTCCGTTATTGTACTTGCCCTATACGAAATTTTACTGTTGTCGATCGAAATTTTTAATGAAATTGTTGGATGGTTAAGTTTTCGCTGGTATTCCAGGCTGTGAAAGGGGATTTCAAATAGATAACTTAACATTTAAAATTTTATCGGGAACTCTATAGTGAGTAGGTACCTTCCTACTGACTGCAACGCTACTGCTGGACGGGTATTTTCAGTTCCTTCCAAGAAACCCTTGTTTCCAAAAATAGCGGAGGCTATAAGCTATATAATGGCTCCACACACAGACGAACTGTGCCAGACATGGATTGATTGTGAAAATGCTTTTTAGATTCCAATTTTGAGATGACTGTTTCACTTTCGACTATTCCTTAAATTTATAAAGCTTTAAATCATTTCTTCAGGAGGATAGGAAACGGGGCGCAGTCATTTTTGTTCCGGAAATCGAGAAGGAGCAATGGTTCAAAGAAATGCTCAATGCCGATGGAGGTAAGCAGTAGTCACAAGGCCCCTATATATTCTTGCGAACTGTATTGTGTCAAAGTATTAAAATTTAAACAATGATGAGAATGTTATGATTAATATTTAATTCATATAAATTGTTTGAGAGAGAGAAATTGTTTCATGATCTGTTGGTGGTCTACAGTCCACAAAAGACGCGATGGATGGATTGTGTGAAAGAGGATATGGCTAGAAAGGGAGTGTCTACTGAGATGACGGCTAATAGAGATGTATGGAAAAAATAATTCGGATCTATTTAAATCGTATGAGGGCAGGAGGATATGGTCTGCATTCTACACGATAAAAATTGGATTATGCGTTAGTCAATTGGTACTTCTACAAACGAGCGAGCGACAATAATTTCATTGAACTTGACACTAGTTGTTTTATTAAGGTGTTCGAATTTTATTGTATTTATTGGCAATATCACTGCTCTGAGAACGAAACTTTAAACTAACGTTCGAAGGTAGGTGATTACAAAGAACTCTTGGTGAGAATTTTTAGACTGTTGTAATGAAAGGTACCTATATATTTCCGATCCGTTAAAGATTATTCCAGTCTAAACCAGAAAATTATTCTGAAAACGGATGATAAAAATGTTCCAATCTTAATCTAGATACCAAAACAGTCTGCAGGGTTTTCCTTCTTTCGTTTTGATAGGGGAATTACTAGATCCACCTATTTACACAACAAAATAATAACAAGATTGTGCTATTAAGCTTATCAATAAAATTTATCATAAATTATCTGATATCAAAGGTACGATAATTAACTAGCCGGAAAATTCTTGAACCACAGACCACGTGGTATTTAGAATAAGTGGGTAAGTTTTCTATCAAATTTTGATTCTGTTGATGACTTCTGTAGATACCTTTATATTTGTTTGTAAATTGTAATATGAATTTTTCCTGTCATAAAAATTTAGTTGCTATGCACATAGAGGATTTGCTTTGTTATTAGTTTTTGCTACGTATCAAGCAGTTTCACTGAGCCAAGGTTCGTAAAATATTAAGTGTTGTATTGCAAACTCTGAAGATATAACTACCTATGAATGTAAAATATTATGCAATGCGGTGCGTTTGTGTTTGAATTAGGCACATTTTATGTATGGTTTAATTAATTTGGTTACATACATCATGCATCTTTCTGCTCACATTATAACAAATTGACGGCAATTGGGTATGGCCAGTAGCGGCAGTAGCTACAGTTTTTCGACGTAATTTATTCCTCTATCAAAATAGGGTCGCGTAGTTTGGGTATGATGCACGCTTATATTATTATGAACTTATCTTGATTTCTTCATAACGTGAGTGTTCCACCTCGTGATATTAATTTTTACAGTGACG
The DNA here is from genome assembly GCA_947522985.1 of Lithophane socia. Lineage (NCBI taxonomy): Eukaryota > Metazoa > Arthropoda > Insecta > Lepidoptera > Noctuidae > Lithophane > Lithophane socia. The sequence goes on along the minus strand of OX383270.1, from coordinate 8,813,140 downwards.
TCATTGTTTCTTTGCAATAGCTAACCGTTAGATTAAGTTTGTTTTACTGTACGCGCGTAGGTATAACATGCATAATGAAATTATTGAAGCGACGTCTCACTGCCCAGCCGCAGCCGGCTAGGTAAACATGATCGTAAATTTTATGATTTATTGTTCTTTATCTTTTCGTCACCTTGCCACTGATAAAGAATAATTATCAATATTAATTATTACGAAATTAAACTAAACATCGAGCAAGTGTGTGTTGGTAGAGAATTCCTAAACAGTTGTCTATAAATAGTGTGGCTATCGGCGGTACTGCAGACAAAAAGCTACCTCACAGAATCGCAAGTTGCACGAAGGTGTGGTCTGCGGTATCCGTCGATATGGTGCGCCATGCCATTAGCGGGATCGACTCGCGGCGAGACGAGTCCACTCGACTCGATACTCAGGTAGCGCCGGGATAAAAACGCCACTTGAAATGGAGCGGACGCGGCCCGGTCTCACCTAGATAGCGCTCGCGATCGCTCGACAAAAAGAACAGTCGTGCCATAGCCAGCGATACTCGGTGATACTTAGAAATTCTCAAAAAGACCTCATTGCGATGTAGGTAAAGTGTGCGCCGTCCTATCGCCGTGAATCAGTCATCGGCTCGATCTCCGTCTGCTCACAATGAGTCGCCCTAATCACCCATTCATACGGCACGCACGTTGATAATAATATAAATAGGCCCAAACGTCCAATGAATGAACTTATAACATGTAAATTCGTCGCTCACAAATCGCGACACAGCTCGGCGCGTAGGCGTCGGGGCTTGAATGAAAATAAACATATTCGGTGTAGTGCTTACCTCTCGATTTTAATGATTTTATCCAGATTAGCGGTAGCGACACAACACTTGGTGAAATCGTTATCAATGTGTTGTTACACTGAACTTGTGGGCATGTCACTGTTATGAACGAGGGGTGTATTCGCGACGCGTCGAGGGGCAGTACAGCGCGGCCGGCCGGTTGGATCGACACTGCGCGTGAACACAGGCGTAGGTGCGCCCGCGTCGCACGCACACACGCGCGTTCATTCAAATAACGTCGCTCCGAGGGGAGGGGAGAACTTATGAATGGACGTAGTGAAGCCATGTCGTATAGATACCGCTGATAAGGCGCTATGCAAGCATTATACAACATGATACGAGCGAGCGGATCGCCTGGCTGTGTTACCGCTACCTAATCAACTAATTCATATACATCCTATTTGTCAGCGTAATACAATACTATACCTCGTATTTCGACATTATAGAACAGATCTTACAAAATAAACCTAGTTTACTAGCTAACAGCAAGCACAATTAGCATTAAATAAATAATGTTTGAATACTTTTTTTATCTTTGGAAACAAACAAAGATTGAAACGAGAGTCAGTAAATGAAAAAGATAAAATCATTATTTAAATATTTTTTAATACTTTAGAAACTTATAATGTTCTCTTACTAATATACAAAGCAACAATCTATCACTTGGATATGTATAAATACTTAAGTAAGCGACTGTCTATGACTTACATCGTTCTGTCGATCGGTAAACTATACATTCTGGTACTAAAGCCTTTTAATTCAGTCAATCGAGTATATAGAGGCCTATTCTTACTAACTTTTCTACCGTTATACAAAAATCTTACATAATTCAGTAAAATATTTTAAAAGATGATCATACTCAAGAATATGAAACACTTTTAGCAAGTCAGGAAAAGCGAAACAAAAATCCTCTGTTTCATACAATTTTGATTTACTTAATCGAAAAAAAAAATGGTGTTCCATACAAAAACGCAATACTTACCTTCTATGACATTTTTTGTATGGAACAACATTTATCATTTCGATATTTCCGACATTGCGAAAGTCTTACATATTCATGAATAATACTATTACACCTTAAAACATCTCACACTTTGATTGTAAGACGTGTATTTAAAAAAACATATTTTTTACGACAGTCCTTTGAGAAAGCCGGATAGCTTGTTAGTCTTGTAGTCCGCTCTCAGTTGTATGAAGTTGTGTAGTATGGAATGATCCAGTTCCGCCTGTGGTACAGAAAAATTGCTATTAATTGATGGTAAGCCACGGTAACTTTGCTTATTGGTTCTACCGGTCGTGTGTCTAAATGTAGGTAGCCTTGAACTTCATTTCGGTAGCACGAGGATATCCCGTTACTTCATAACCAGCCTGTATTGTTCCCACTGCTGGGACACAGGCCTCCTCTCTGTGAGAGGGAGCGGGCCGTAATCCACCACGCGGGCCCAGTGCGGGTTGGTAGATGTCACGGTTTCCGGTTTCCTCACGATAGAAAAAAAGAGAGGAGGCCTGTGTCCCAGCAGTGGGAACATTATAGGCTGGTTATGATATGCTTATGCACATTCTTAGTTCGGGCCCCAAACTAATCATGTCAGCAAAGTGCTACAGAGTTGGAAAAGCACGTAACTTCGGCCGAAACTACGCACATTGTGCTCAGGGAGTAGACCCCCTGATTCGCACTTGAAACTCGAAACAAATTGCTGTTCGGTCTTGTGTGAAGATGTAGGTAACCTTGAACTTTATTTTGGTATTATGCAATACTATTACGACATCCGCGAATGTGGTAATTGACTATTATGGTGATAGTTTATATCAAGTGGAGTGGCGCAATTAGGGAGGGCCTATGACCTGAATTGACTGTGATAGGTTGAGTGGATTGATTGAAGATGACTCAGTTTTTGCACCTCTGTCAAAGAAATAATAATAAAGACATATATCCTCGATATTATATCTCATTGATTGTTTCAGAATGAGGTCATTATGAGATGAATACAGTTTACATATTAGTACTACTTTCCTTCTTTATTCATTGGTACAACTTAAGGGTGGCCATACACGGCGGGAAGCTTGAAGCAGTCAGGATCGGCTGCTTCGAGCTGCGACTGCATAGTGAACTACAGTCTTTTTTTTACATATTTAGGGGTATGAGGAACAGGGTGTAAAGTTCACTCATCCACCATAGAAAAGGGAGGATCCTCCGACCAGACGGTTGTTGTGTCTGGCGGGCAACTGCCCAACGATTGATGTTGGATTCTTGTATATACATATGTCCATCGCGCGGTTAACTCTAATTGCGCGATGCAGGATTTATGTGACGTAAGGTCTTTGATGCGTAGTTCGCATGTGGCGATGTAGATGCCGCCGCACATACATGGAACCGCTCGAGCAGTTGCAACATGTTTTTTCCTTCCATACTTCTCTATTAGTCGTCATCTCGGTAGTCACCCCTTTTTCTAAGCCATATTATTTTCACACAGTCCATCCATCTTCTCTTTGGTCTTTTCCTACTCTTATATACATACTATATTATTCCCCCATATTCCCCCTTTGTGAGCAAAGGGGATAAAAAGGGGGGGAAAACAAAACTCTGCCTTATTCAGAACAGGGGGCCTAGACAAAATCCCTTTTCTGTAAGCGTTAACGCCAACGGAAAGATCAAATTGTACGGAGTTGACAGCAGCAGTCACGTGGCATCTCTAAAACTAATGTCAACTCCATACAATTTGATCTTTCCGTTGGCGTTAACGCTTACAGAAAAGGGATTTAGTCTATAGCCTCAGGTTTACTATTTTATGAACGCTAGTTTACTCTCGGAAATTACGTTACCACTCCACCTGCCACAATTTAATCTTATTTTTATCGTTCACATAACACATAATTTACAGTTACGTACAGGTAAATTTTGTGTATGAAGGCGAGGTCAGGCGGTTTTTGACAGCGAGAAGGAAAGATTTCATTAACTGGACAAACTAAGGCTGTGTACTAAACACGAAGTGACATAAAACCAGTTTTCAACGCCGACGCAACCAATCGCGTTAGCACATAGGTACAGCTTGGCAAAAAAGAGTATGATGCGGTGACAGATGAAACTAAATATTTTACTTAGGTAATGCAGACCTATGATGTTGGCACTACTTTGCCGACAAGTGCTAGTAGGTTTTTGAGTCAGTACAAGCAGCGTTTTTAACTATTTGTTTAAATTCTTTTAATCATTTCCCATGTGAAGTGACCTGTATGCGGTAGTTTTTTCCAAACTCTTTTTACATTTCTATGGTGGATTGGTGGTTCGCACACGATACAACTTGTTGACAACCAGTTTTCAACTGCGACGCAACCAGACACGCGTTATAGTGCAGGTCGCCCGGCCGATGCCAAAGCAATTTTTCATAAAATTGCCGCATTTTCATGAATGATGAAATGACAAAAATTGATACAACTTGAGTTGCACCATGTGAGAGTACCAGTTGCATCGCAGCGCCCAGTTTGAATGAGTTGCCGTCACCCCGTGTGAGAATAGCCTAAGTGTCATCTTTGAGCTGGGCTTCTTTTAACGGATTGGCCAAAATCTTAGTATACCGGGAAAAGTAGTAAGAAAGAAGTGAGGCTTTTGCCTTGCAGTAGGATATTATTGACTTATAATAGTTGTGTTCTTAAAGGTACGGCAGTTGCAGAAGACAATTACTGTTCGATGCGATTTCAAACCCCCTCTAAATGTGGATTACTGGTAGGCTATGCAGATTCCACCACCCGAGTTGGGACACATGTTAATCTGCGATGTAAAAAGGACAGTAGGTATGAGTACTTTTGATTTCCCAAGGAGTATTTTTCAAGCCTTTGGCAGTCTGTCTTTGGAAATAGCTTCCAATCGAATGGCCTGATTTAAATCCGTTTTTTTTTACACAGATATTTTTGAAACGTTCACTAAACTCCACTTGATCATAGTAAAGGGGTAACTCACAAGCGTCTCTCCCTCGCAGACTTGATGCAGGTTCTCGGGCTTGACGAGCAGCAGGTTGCAGAGCGCGTGCAGTGCGTCGAAGAGCGCGTGCGCGGGTGCAGGGGCCGCGCGCGCGCCGCGCCCGCACGCCGCGCTGCGGTACTCCTTCACGTCGCAAATTGCTATCATTGCACCTATTAACAAGATAAGGCGTTAACCATCGGACAAATGGCAATATTGTCGTACTCTATCATCGACCTTAGAAACGATGAGAGACCAAGAAAGCAGTAGTTCAAAATTCAAATGTATCGAAAGTGAAAATTAAATCGTAATTTTCACTATAGTCTGTTCCAAAAGTAACTGATGAAAGTTTAAACAAACCCTGTTCAGGCTGAATTCTTACTGTATTATATCACATAAACCTTCCGGAATAAATTCTCTACATAATGGTGAAAACCTCATAAAAATCCGTTGTGCAGTTTAAAAAAAACAACGCGGTCACACAGACAGACACGAAAAGCGATTTTATTTATATGGATATAAATACAACTTACCTGCAGAATTAAACTGATAGTTGTGCAGATGCTCGTATATGACCCTGTGCAGTCTGACGGCCAACTCTAAGGTGACCGCGTGCAGGTTGTCGCCGTCCAAGCCGCCGTGGATCTTGTCCATCACGTTGTTGAGGTACGACACCACGGCTAGACACGCCTGATGATGTACCGTGACAGTTAGTTATTTGTGAAAAGTTATGAAATAGTGACGGAAATGGCGAGATGAGGTGGATTTCTTCGACAAAGACTGCAGATCCCAAGTAGCCCTAGCATTTGAACAACTTACCGAAGAAGCGAGAGTATCGATATCTCCTTCCGGCTTAAAATCAGTCTTCTTCTGCTCCGTCTGTAGATGCAGCTTGACCCAACTCACAATAGCTACAATAGCTCGCTCCAGTCCAGCGTCCAGCTTATTCTCAAGCTGCTCCATTATGGCCGTCTTCCGGTGCATGCACTCATTCTGTCTTGTTGATGAACTGAAATTACGTTGGAATATTAGAAAGGGGAGATTTTGAAGCGCAACGCAGACAACCAATTACAGGGTATCACCAATTTGTCTTGCCGACTATTTTTATTTATTTTACGATTGTTTATTTATTTTTCTAAGAACTCCACGCAAACCCACGCAAACTACATTTTGAACTAATCGTGCATTAACGGGATGAACAACTTTTCATAAGCAGTTGGGTCCAAATTGTGGCCGGCGGACCAAGGAATAATCGGGCCACTAAGGCCCAAACCCAAACCCGCAAGCCCAAGACCTCAATTTGGACCCGATACAGGTTGATGAGAGAAGAATGAGAGAAGTTCTTTACTTTTCGTGGGAGAATTACAAGTTGGTATTTAGGGAGAAGACGATAGATGTTAGTCGGTCAGACGCGGACAATTTTTTCACGGATAATGAGGCTTCTGCGTGCTAATGCAATAGGGTTGCTACTCCTACAAATTTTACCTTCTTCGCTGTCTGACGGAATTAATCCCAGTTGTTGCCAAAGGCCGGCTTCAAAATACAGGCAATTATTTTAAAAAGCATTAATATTAATGACGCTATTTATAAGAAATAAGTTTATTTTTTAATAAGTTAGGTCGTGTACACGTCATCGCCTTAAAATAAGGAGTTTTGTTCATACTTTGCAGTTTAGAAACAATACTTACGTCATACAAGTAAGGATAGATTCTTGATAGTGTTCTTCAAACATTCTTACGATTTTGTTAGCCTGCTTCACGATGTCGAAGAAATAAATCTGAGAAACGACCAAGTATTATTATTACCCTCTTAGATTGTTGTATGACCTTGCTTGTTGAGTAATATGTATAAAGTTTACAGCAGTTTTATTTTATAACTTCATGTAACAGTTGTTACTCGTGACTATTTCGAATTGAAATTCTTTCGAACATATGTTTTAAACTTTTATGTGCAAGTAATTTATTTGTAACTTTATACAGGGTGTTAGGGTAAACACCGTTATCCTTGCAACCAGTGGTTTGGTTTCATTTATAGAACGTAAAATCAATGGAAAATTACAACTTTTTTTTTCTTTTATTTTAAAATACGTTTTACCACAAGAGACGCAAGTTCGTTGTCCTATGCGCTAGGGCAACGAACTTGCGTCTCAACTCGGGCGGGGGGTACGGGATGTGACCTGACCGGCCGCGAGCACGACCCCTCCCTCAGTCAGTCAGCTGTTTCGCTAGAGAGCACGGTTTCGGATATAAACTTTTTAAAATCTTGTAATGAAAATTACGTTTTTATTTTTGTTGTGTTCGGTCATTTGTTTTTACATTTAAGTCAACTACCCATGGTTTGAATGACAAGACTGTTTACCCTTACAGCCTGTATTATTGAGGGTTAGCACTTGGATAAGGGTTTATTTGGCTATCGCTTTTAAAGGTATTATGAATTTCGCCAATTCACCATTTTTTTATATACATAACATCACACCGTTATACCCCGAAGGGTGAGGCAGAGGTGTACCTATAGTACCCCCACATTTCGCCAGCTATGTTTAAATCCCATGTAATAGGGGGCGAGCCTATTGCCACCAACCGGGCACAAATCCAGACTCCGGACTGCTGCTGAGAAATTCCAGATGAAAAAACCCAATAACACTTTGCCCGACCCGGAAATCGAACCCTGGACGTCATGCTCTGCAGTAGCGCTTGATTAGATCAACGAGGCAGTAAACAAATTCCAAAAGAAATTAAAGTAGACAATTTATTCACTCAAAATAAAAAATAAAGAGCATTATAAATAACGGGGCGCGCGGGACGTTACATGAACGGCCGCGGGCTCGCGGCCCCTCTTCAGTCAGCTGTTTCGCAGCTCTCTCGAGCGCGTATCCATGAGTATCGGGACAGTGACGGATATTTACTGTTTAAAATCTTTTAATGAAAATAAGGTTTTTTTTTTGTTGTTACTGGGTCATTTATTTTTATATTTAGGTACCCATGGTTTGAATGACAACGGTGTTTACCCTTGCATACTGTATATTAATGGCATAGTACGAAAGTTCTATTTCTATTACCTGGGGTGGGGACTTGCTCTCGGCGATGGGAATGGACTGGAGGCCCAAATCTAACGCGTAGTCCACGTGTTCAATAAGTAGATGCTGGATCAACACTTCTAGCAGTGCCACAGTCGTACCCGACAATTCGTTTGCAGTACACAGCTGAAAGTACAAGGTTATTATCACTTCGGGCGATTCCTTTAATGTAAATCCGCGAAATTCAAAATTCCTTCCGTTTTTTGCAAATGGCGGCGCTGTTTTGCAATGTGTGTTGATCAAAATTTAGTACGCGGCAATTATGATAAAATAATTACTAAATTTTATTAATTTAAAACATTAATATAGCTTTCGAAATTATATTTCATGGAAATCATAACTATTTCGTGAAAATATGACGATTAGGCAGCAATATACAATGTAAAACAGCGTGGCCATTCAAGTATTACGTAAGCAGAATTTTAGTAGTTTTTAACCCTGAACTTTTCGCTTTCGAGCATAGACAAATAGGGTTGCCATATTTGTTCAAATCAGAATATACTAAATGCAGAAAAATCAGAAACAATAAAATATCTGTCCCCCATGTTATCAAAAATAAGCAAAGCAAAGACCCCCCCACCCCCTTCAATACTTGAATAACCTCATTAAACTTGATGAAGTAATAAATAAATACGTCATCAAGTGAAATCAATCTACCTAGCCTTTTCCCAACTATGTTGGGGTCGGCTTCCAGTCTAACCGGATGCAGCTGAATACCAGTATTTTACATGAAGCGACTGCCTATCTGACCTCCACAACCCAGTAGCTGGTGTTATATGATGACCAAATCTGGTGAGTGATGACCAAAATTAATACTATTAATTTCAACTCAGTGCAAGATCAAATAACATCGTAATGAATTCCTTTTAACTAGCAGATTGATCTTCCCGTTAAAATTGTCGAGCACTCATTAATTAGGTCAAGTTTAAATGTAATAAATAAAAATATTTTTTCTCTCTGTAATTAAATGTAATCTTAATTAATAAACATAAAACACTTCAACAGATAACAAGGCAGACAGCCCGGAGTTTGCTGATCTGTTACGCCTACAATGCTCCATTGTCTTATAATCTAACTAATATTATAAACGCGAAAGTTTGTAAGTATGGATGGATTAATGTTACTGTTACTCTTTCACGTTAAAACTACTGAATGGATTGGGATGAAATTTGGCAAACAAATAGTTTATAACCTGGATTAACACATAGGATACTTTTTATCCCCATATTGCCACGGGATCGAGACTTACGCGGGTGAAACCGCGGGCCGCAGCTACTAAGTAATATATTAAAGAGTCCACTAGTAGGTAGACACGTAACTTTTCTTGGAACATACGATAGCAAATTGTGATATCTATACTCTTGAAATAAGATTAGACATTTAAATAAGCCTTTTTTACAGTCCGTTCAACCGATTTTGACTTCTATTGCGTTGGTGGCATGACAAATAGCAGCTGCAGTAGACAGTTGGTATTGTGTAACCTTTTTTGCTTTTAATGCCATCCTTATAACTACGGTATAGAAGTAAAATTCGGTTGAACGGACTGTAAAAAGTTTTGTTTAAATGTCTAATCTTATTTCAAAATGGAGTAGGTAAAGGTACCGTAAGAGGAGAATTGGAATATCGCCGTCAACTTGTCAAAAGTACAAAATATAAGTAGTACCCTTTTGCCAACAGTTTTGGGGTCGGTTTCCAGTCTAAGCGGATGCAGCTGAATATCAGTATTGTACATGGAGCAACTACCTATCTGACCTCCACAAACCAGTTACTGGGTAACATGGTAAGACTGGTTGTCACTTTTTGGCTTCTGACTACCCGTAACAACTGTCAAAGATATACGAATAACAGTCGGGACCAATGGCTTAACGTGCTTTCCGAGGCACGTAGGAGTCTCGGTATGTAATGGATGGCTAAACCTTCAATCGACCAGTGCAGCGGTTATCATTTAGCCGCGAAATACCTAAAGCATCCGTTTCGGTGTCAATAATGTAGTATATACACTTGATTATAATTAATAAAAAGTGCATCATCCTTACTTACATATTATAAAACAAAGTCCTCCGCCGCGTCGTCCTGTTCGCGATAAACTCAAAAACTACTGAACCGATTTTCATGGTGTTTTCACCAATGGATAGAGTGGTTCTCGAGGAAGGTTTTAGTACGTAATAACCGACATCAACGCGGGCGAAGCCGCGGGCATCAGCTAGTAAAACATATAAATACATCATAACTTACAGTCTTGCACCTGGTAAAGGACGTCTTGGCATCGTTGATCATCCTCTGAACCAGTTGTTCGCTCAGAAACGTCTCCCCGCCATAGTTCTCAATCTGCGCTATGTTGATATTCGCGCGGGTACCAATTACCGCTTGTATGTCGCGTCTGAGCTCTTGGAAACTGTTGGAAAGGAATATGGACTTTATTTCAGTACACGAGAGTGCGATTATCATTTAAAATACCGGCCAAGTGCGAGTCGGACTCGCACACGAAGGGTCCCGTATCGTATTAAGATCGATCAAAAAACGCCAAAAAAAACTCGTTTCTTGTTGACATACAGACGAACAGACGGACGGCCTTCACTAGTTGGTTATCCCCGAATTAATGCAGACATGTAAACACAATAAAGGGAATCTGAAAATAAGAATTAGTTTCAACTCCATTCATTTTGTCGGTCTAATTAAGTGAACAAAAATGTATAGAGCAGCTGATATTTTTTTCGCAATTTCAGCGTTGGCATAGTAAAAACATGCGGGGCACTTTGAAAACTAAGCAAAAATGCGTAACCTCAACGTAATTCAAACGGTAGACGGTAGATGGCGCTAAAAACATTTCTTCAAGCGTGGCGGTGACGATGACGTGAGTGAGTTCCATGATTTTTGTTCACCCAAAAACGCGCCTAGAGAAATTTTCCCTTCAAAAATTCATATTGATTGATGAGTACAATGACCCCTATTCAGGTTAAGGCTAAACAAAAACATTGTTTATGTGCAACTCACCCGCCACCCTGTATCTGTTTCTTAACATGCTGCTTCTCAGTATAATACGCGTTCAGTGCATTAGACATGACAGCTTTCAATCTTCGGGTCTCCATGACCGCATAGCCGTCGTTGGCGCCGGCCATCGCGCCGTTGACGAGCGCGTCTCGGCGAAGATCGCCGGTTGTCGTGTTCCCTTCAGCAGATACTAGCCCCGCGAGTACTAACTCGTCACATACTCGTTGGGTACTGGAAAGTATCGTGTTTTGTTAAATAGCATTTAAATAATATTGTTATTATAATAATTTTATTATCATATAATATTTTATTGATAATATAAGGCCCCTAGCACACGGCGTATTTTAAACGCGCAGACGACGCGCGTTTCAAGAACTTTACTTGAAACTTGACTTCGGACGACGAAAAAAAACTATAAAACGCGCAGACGACGCGCGTTTTATAGTTTTTTTTCGCCGTGTGCTACCGCTCTAACAGTTATATTACGGTACCGTAATAATGTAATAAGATTCATTTAAATAATAATTTACGTTACGAATGTACTCAAAGTGCGATAAATAATTTGAAATTTCTTAAATCCTGGGATGAAAACGTTATCTTCTTCATGTTACTAAGGGCGAATTTGACTAAACTTTTATTCCGAGTATGTCTTATATTATACATATTATGCTGTGAATAAATTTAGAATTTTGACATTTTGTCCATACAAAAACTGTCGAGACTACAATTTTATTCCACGGATAAAGGATATCTGACTTTGATAAAATCAGCCCTTACTACTTTTAAGTTTCGGTAAATATCTCAACCTATTCCGATCTACGTTTATGACCTACAGACATCAATTAATCTGAAGCAGTCTTCAGAGTAGCAAAAAAAAACTATTTAAAACCTACCTTGTAGACATCTCATACAAATTCTTCAAGTACTTCTCCACATCATTCTTATCAGCCAGCTTGGTTTGTATGTACTTCTGCAGCTTCAGGTGGAAGATGTTCAGCACAAACTTAGACATCACCTGGTCGGGGTTCGGGAACACGTTGCTAATGATCGTGTAGTTTTTCTTGCAAAGAGGTAACACCGCTGAGAATATGTCCTTGCCTAGTAATGTGTTCTGAAAATTATATTAAAAATATTAATTGACAAGAATAGAATAGAATATCTTTATTTTGCATAAAATATGGTCTTAAATAGTCCCACATATTTTGCTTACTAATACATTTCAGCATGCAAAAAATACATGTATGTTAAAAGCTGTGCCTAGTGGGATTTCTCATCGGCAAGTACGATTTTCCATTCAAACTTTCATCTCAAATTTTTCTACAGGTGTATTGTTGAATATAACAGGACAACATCTGCTGGGGCAGCTAGTGTGTAATATAATGATGTACTTACCATTTGACTGGTCTCAATAAAAGCATCAACACACTGAGAGTAACCCTTAAAATTGGTCATTATATTCGCTAATTCTTTCATCTTGGCCATATTGCCCTGGTTCTGGGCTTTCACAAACTCCTCAATGAGGTTCCTTTCGATCTCGTCATATTTAGCTTCTATTTTCTTCTTGGCTACCTCGAATTTGTCAGGAGGCAACTCTTGAGCTATTGTGTGGAGTTTTTGTATGACGTCTGCTGCTTCATTTAACTGGAATAATACGATTTTATTATCGATTACGATGGTATGTAGGCAAATATTAAATGAAAACCTGTTTGAACAGCTTTGAATTATAATATCAATACTCTTGTACAGTTCAACCAGAAAAGGTTTGCGCTTCGGTAATCTTCGTGTTTCTGAATTAGCATGAACGTTCGTGCAGTAAACTGTTCAAAACATTTGAGTGACAAATGACGTGATACTTCGTAGAAAACCAGTTTCTATAAGAAAAATACTATTCGCAATTAAGTCCAACAAACCTTGCTAGCATCATTGAACAAGTCAATAAGCACAGGTCCGGGGCTCAGGAAGTGCGACAGATGCGACAGCAAGTCCCGGGCTGCCGCAGCCCTCGCCCGCGGGGCCCGCGCCGCTCCCAGTTTCTCCCCCACATCTAACGCACGCCCACCGCAACGTGACATGCGCTCATCTAGAGCGCTGAATACACCTACACAATGCTGGAAAAAGAAATATGTTTTGTCTGTATAACAAGGGAAGGTTTTAGCCCAGAAGCGGAACATTACGGGCAAAATAGAGTCAAAACAGTTTATAACAACTTCACTTAAAACAACATACTGGTTATAAAGACAAAATTTAGAAGTCCCAGCATTTCTATTTATTTAACATAGTGTTTGGTTATAATGAAATGACTATCGGCTATAACAACCGTAATGCTAATGAGGTCATTATAAATAGTTTTGACTGTAGATAGATAACCAGCCATGCACCTGAAGGAAATTCCCATTGGCAAAAATGAAGAACTTGCATACATATCATGGTATCCACTATTTAACACCTTTAGAGATGAATTTTCAAAAATCCCTAGTGCTCAGTTTCGTTGTCAAAGGAACTCTTGCACAAAATTTCATGCTTCCTGACCTAGACCTTTAGGCCGCTTGTTGTATGTATATCTGATTTAAAAAATGATAACTTTTAGATAGTACTAGCTTCCGCCCGCGGCTTCGCCCGCGTGGTATGTCTATAAAAAGTAGCCTATGTCCTTACTCAGGCTCTAGACTATCTGTGTACCAAATTCCATTTAAATCGGTTCAGTAGATTTGGCGTTAAAGCGCGACAGACAAGACAGACAGACCTACTTTCGCATTTATAATATTAGTTAGGAAAGTAAGGATTGATCATTTAAATATTATCTTGGAAATTGAAGTAAAAATATTCCATTGAAATTTAATATTATGTTCATAGAATCTTACTTACAGTGTGTTGATCCATGATTTCAGCCAATTTAGCACCATACAGCTTTTCTTCCTCCTGAACAGATTGTTCCAGTCTGGCACATTTTCTTTCCTGTCTCTCTTGTAAAACCTGACAATTATACAAAATGACATTTTAATCTACTGAAAATATTCAAAGGTTTGATTGGCATTGAGATTAAGGCTAAATTAAATGCTTTGCAGTTAGATAACACAAAAAATACCAGCCAAGTGCGAGTCGGACTCGCGATCTAAGGGTTCCGTACCATTATCTATAAAATGGCAAAAAATCATGTCTGTTGTATGGGAGCCCCCTTAATTATTTGTTTTATTTTAATTTAATTATTTATTTTTAAAGTGAATATATAACTAAATATTCTGTGAATATTTCAAGCGTCTAACTGTTGCCGTTATCAATATCGAGCAAAAACAAGCAAAAAATATCACATTCGTTGTATGGGGGCCCCTTAAATAAATTCCCCCCATTAAATCCCTTAAATTAATTTTATTCTGTTTTTTAGTATTTGTTGTTATAGCGGCAACAGAAATACATCATCTGTGAAAATTTAACTGTCTAACTATCACCATTCGTGAGATGCAGCCTGGTAACAGACGGACGGACAGACAGACAGACAGACAGCGGAGCATTAGTAATGGGGTCCCATTTTACTCTTTGGGTACGGAACCCTAAAAATAATGAATTTTTTCATTAAAAAAATAAATAAATTATGCAATACCTATTTTTCTTTTCTCTATAGGTACTTACAGTAAGTGGTCAATACAATTGACCATACTATAGCATGCATACAAAGTACAAACCTTCAGATCTTGTATGGCTTGTGTAAAAATGTCATGTATCATTTCAGGATCAAACTGGTCATCCTTCAAACGGGACTCTTGCATACTCCTTCTCACCATTCGTTCCACAAATTCATCAGGATCGAATGGATCCTAGAAAACAACAATTTAATAAAGATATGTAGGTTGGATTTCATTTAGAATTAAATGTCCATTGCAAAGAGAAAATATAATAAGCAAGGAAAATCAACAAATACAAACTAGTACTTACTTGTTCTAACTCTTTTATGTATTGGTTCATCATCTTGGCAGATTTATGATTTCTACAGTGAAAGATAATTGGTTATTCTAAAATAATAGGTAATATAAACAGTTCATCAACACAAAACGCCTACTTTAGAAAAATAATCTTCTTGTCCAAAAATGACAACACACACACCATGACATTGACAGATTGACAGTGACAGACGACGGTTTATCAGTAGTAGTGTAGTGATGTACATCCGTTAGGTTACAGTATCCATTCAACATGATAAAACACTATTTTTGGATTGACAAATGCTTGGATCGATACAGAAGTATCAGTATTGGAATGAATGAATCGTGTCATACCACATTATCGTAAATTATTATCCTAACTAATAGACGCGAAAGTTTGTAAGTATGGATGGATGGATGGATGGACGTTTGTTACTCTTTCACGTAAAAACGACTAAATGGATTTGGATGAAATTTGGCAAACAGGTAGTTTATAACCTGGATTAACACATAGGATACTTTCTATCCCGATATTCCCACGGGATCGACAATTACGCGGGTGAAACCGCGGGGCGCAGCTATAACACACTCAGGATGCTAGTGCTACTTACACGCACTCTGTGCAGCAGTGACGCCGCTTTCTTGTGTAAAAGGGGTGATAGACGTATTTATGGCTCGGCGAGCTTACTCGCCCGTGTGTCATGCTAAGTACGTGGACTTAAAAACCGTTGAATAAGTTCGTCGGCGATCCAACGGGTCTGAAATTTTGCTCGTAGCCCGCCTTGGCTCGCCGTCTGTCATCGCCGCGAGCCGCGACCCGCCAATTTGACAGTGACATTTTGAGCAAGGTTTACGTGGGTCACCGACGGCGAGCCAAGTAGCGTCGCGAACTTAAAAACCACGTAGGTACAGTACGCACGTCTATCACCCACTTTTGCCGCGAAACCATCTGTGCATGCCTCCGTGAATATGGTGAACGCGCTGCAAAACGGAGGGAGCCTCAGCAGCATCTTGAATGTGTTATTGTATTGGACCCACATCACCCGCAGAGCATTGACAGCCCTTTGCGTACCTTTATTGCTGTCCACAGGCTGCTGGAGTAAAACGTCTGACAAAAGGATTTAAATATCAATGCATTATTCGTGATCGGTAGAGTCCACTCGAAAAATATTTTTTATTTACGGTTGAAAATTGAAAACTAAAAACAATATTTCTTGTTCTCAGTTGTTAGGTAGTCATTTGCTTTTATTATTATGCTTTGTTTGTACTTAGCAATTTTATTGTGATGAGTCTTGTGTGGGTGTCTTTCTAGGATCCTTTCGATGGTTTATCGAATCCATTCGAAACGATCCTAGATTTGTATCGCATAGTTTCAATCCGGTATCGATACAGATGCATGTATCGTGTTCGTACATCCCTAGACAGTATTGACAGCACAGAATAAATAATAGTGGTGTCAGTATCAATTTGTATTTTCCATGGAATTAGTAAGTACTCTAATGTAGTTTTCTTTTAGCAGCATAAACTAAATTATATTCGCCTTTACCCTAATGTGATAGTTAACAATTACACATGTACCTACACCACAATTAGTACACATGTACCTACCTAAGTAAATCTACATATTTATAGAACTATACAGAACCCTTAAAATATACTAGAACCCTATAAACTATTATTATCTTTATAAAAACCTTGGAGCATAAATAAACAAACTTGAAATAGTTTGTTTATTTATTATGGTCCAAGATTACGGCGCTATCTAAAGGTCCGTTTTTTTTAATATAACAGTAGAGCCAACATTGCCCCAAAGGACCTGTTTGATAAAACGCACTTTAGCGTCTCTAGCGCCCGGCGTGGCGGCGCGGCGCGGCGGCGGCGGCGTAGCGTATTCGTATTGGTCCTACAACAGTGGAGCTATCATTACGGCATAGGAACCAACTATTTGATGAAACGCACTCTACTATCTGACTTACCTATGGATCAACCTTGCGAAGCGGTTGGTTGCGTAGCCTACGTAACTGCGTCTGCACTAGCGGAACATTCACAACAAAACATTTCAAGTCTCTAGTTCCTGTCAAAAATTGTATGGAACATTGACAGAAAAATAGAGATTTCGACATGTTTTGATAATTAAGAATGTTGCGCCAGTGCAAACGCACAGTACTAACGAATCGAACCATACACAGCGTAGGGTAGGTACGATTCTGCGGAAAAAAAAAACGGGTTTGCCTGTCACATTGTTCCGACTTCGGATAAAGGACTATAATTTTTATGAGTTCATGGGTAGCCTCGGGTAGCATGCATCACTTCTCCTTCCTGCCACTATCCCTAACCCAATTAATTTGGAGTTGGTTCAGCATGTTTTCAACTTTTAGTAGTTAGTTAGCTTAGCATTCATCGAAGTAGGAACTCACCTTCTAAAATTGTGTTCAAAGTCAAAGTCAAATAATTTATTTCAAAAAGGCACTCTTGAACGTCAAAAATAAAGAAGTAGAACTGATTCTAGTTGCCCCTTCCAAAAGGTAGGTAGTTTCGTATGGAGAGAATGGGCAAGAAACTCCACTCCGATCTTTAACACAATTTTATTCATCCATCATTTCTTTGGTCTTGTAATAAGTAAGTAGGATAAGGTCCATCCACAGTCATAACATCATACAGATTAAATAAAACTACTTAGGTAGGTAGGTACTAAACTACTGACTTTAATTCATGTGATTGATTGTGTACTATTCAACTATACGGCGCTCATTCATCATGCACAACTATATGTTGTACCAGGCGTCGTCGTCGCTTTCAAACTTAGTTAGGTCTACCTTTATAGGTAATTACTAGATTCCAATAATTTATCCGTCCCCGTAAAACCAGCTTCCCTATTCACCACACATTTTAACATTCTTAACAAATACCACCCTGATAACAATCACACCAAATAGAATCTTTTTGTAAATTATTTGATGTTGGCTTTTCTGAAAAAATATCATTTTAATTTTAGAAACAAAGGAAAAAAATGTCATAAATGTAGCAAATACGTCTTTTTGGAAGATTTCTTACTAGTGAAAGCGTTTTTTATATCCAAATTCTTTGTGATGTCGTAATATTTTAACAAAATTTTGTGCGTGCTATTGACGATTTATTATTATTATATTGTTTTACTCTCTTTCATGAGAGTTGTGTTGAAAGCTAATATAAATCGAAAAGCTAACACTTTGACAGGAGGATCACTGAAACCTTGGACATACGTGAGTAGTGAGATGTCCAATGTATCCTAAACGGGTTAGGATAAAGTCTATAGAGCTCAATGGCTGAGCGCCTCAGTCCTCGAAGCTCCGAGGTGAATGCCTTGGAACAACGAGGCTATCTCATCGGCAAGAAAATCGGGCAAGGATCTTACGCCACTGTCCACCTGGCTGAGTACTGCGATGCATCAAGCCCGAAGCGGATGCACCTTGCGTGCAAGATATTCGATAAAGAAAAAGCACCTCGGGATTTTTTAGAAAAGTTTTTTCCTCGTGAACTTGATATACTAACTAAGATCGAGAATCCCCATATCATTCAAGTGCACAGTATTTTACAGCGTGGACCGAGAGTGTTTATTTTTATGCGTTATGCTGACAACGGTGATCTGTTGGATTTCATAAAACGGAATGGAGTTGTGCCAGAAAACCAGGCAAAACTGTGGTTTAGACAAATGGCTAGTGGCCTGCAATACCTGCACAGCAAGAATATAGCGCACCGTGATCTGAAATGCGAGAACATTTTGCTGTCAAGACGTTTCAACGTGAAGTTGGCGGATTTTGGATTCGCTAGATTCTGCACGGACGGCGAAAATCGACGTGTACTCAGCCAAACGTACTGTGGGTCGGCTGCGTACGCCGCTCCTGAGGTGGTGAGTGGCACACCCTACAATCCCAAACTAGCTGATGTGTGGTCTCTGGGAATTATCCTCTACATAATGCTGAACGCTTCCATGCCGTTCGATGATTCGAACCTGCGCAAACTATTGAAGGACCAAATGTCGCGCAACTGGGTTTTTAGATCCAGGATCCGTGATACAGTGTCGGCGGCGGCCAAGTCTATCGTGCGGCACATTCTGGAGCCTGACATCACGCTTCGCCTCACGCTGGACCGGGTGCTTTCGCACGAATGGACCCGGCCGCGCAAGGACAAGAGCGCAAGTCTGATGGGGCGGTTGGTGCAGTCGGCCCCCTCAGCGCCGCACTCGCCCGGCAAGCGCGAGCACGATGAGGCCGGCACATCGGCGGGCGCGCGCGTTTCCGGCGACCACCGCGAGACTGAGCGCGAGCGACACGACGACATCAACATGCGCTCACATGACTAACGCACCCTAAACTTAATAATAATAGTATTTACTATGTATGGATAATAATGTTTACGCAAAAAGTGTTAATAATCTTGAAATATTTTTGACCTTCAAAAATTGAAAATTCACTTTATTATTTTGATTTTTTTTTACAATTGACGACTTGACTATTGTTGGTCGGCAATAGTGAAAATAAAGTTTTTATATAAAATTACCATAATTCTGATTTCGTATTATTCAAGTATTATTTATTTGCTAGTAAATAAGTAAGTACTACTTAACTCAATATTTACATTAGCTACAGTAGGTAACCGGTGAAGATGTCCTTGAAAATTTCAAATGCCTTTGGATTTTCTGAATAATTTTCTCCATGAGCTCCATACTCTGCTACGTAGAAGCTTAAGAGAGTAACCAACAACTCCAATAGGTATTGCTACAACTGGCTGCCTTATGTAAAACGTCAAAATGTTCGTAGTTTCATTAAAATATATCTCCACACTTGACAAGGGGCTGACATACTCCACTCTGATATATGTGTATCGTTTTTCCAAATCGGATCGGTATGGCTAAAAAAATAGTGAAATAATGTACTGGCAAAAGTCGGATTAAGTACCTGTGTAAATAAGTAGCAGTAAATAGTCATTTGACCATAAAAACCACGGGCAACCTAATCTAGATGTCAATTAGTATAACTCTATCTCGAAATAGGTATAATATTGTCGTAAACCAAGTCAGACATCCTAGAGGATTTAATTTTACAACCCGAAAACAAATTTTAGTCTAAACTTTGTTTTCGGGTTGGAAATCCTCTTGGATGTCTTCCACTGTGGACCGGGGCCTGCCAGACTCTTACTGTTAATGAGCTGTGGACACATTTTAATTCTGTGACCCCTTTGAGGAATAACTATGATCAATGGTGTATATTAAAAAATATATTTACAGGTACTTTTTTTATGCATAATCCACACCAATATTATGTTTATATCTGGATCTTTTAAACATATTTTTAATCGATTTGGACCGCCTTCAAGTACCTACCTCGCCAGTCACCAAGTCTTTCATCATTTGCAGAGGAAATAATAAAGCTCACTTACCGTTACATTTAGTGTATAAATTGGGATGTCATGTTGAATGTAATCATAGACTTCGAATGATTTTTCTTCGCCTGGAACATGCTTACCTTTAGATCAATTTTAAAATATGTAAGCATTGTGTTGTGTGTCGGTCCGAGGGGCCTATTCGAGGGTGGTCCGGAATTGCTAACGCTGAGCAATAAGTAGCATGTCCTGAGCAATAGCTGACCTATACTTTGATTGGCATCGCCACAACCAAATCCGTTCACAATTCTTTCTATGAAACTCCATAACTCTCTTTATCTCATATTTTATATACGAGTAGCACTGGCACCGTAAAGCCAAGTGAACATTACATCCGCAACGGGCCACGTCGCAAAACATTTTCATACAAACAAGTGCGGTGCGGTGCGGTCTGCCTGTAGTGTGCGTTGATAAAAAAAAAACGAAAGTTATGAAGAAGGATTTCTGCAATGAGTTGCGTTGTGGCCCGCACTAATTTACGCAGCCTCGGGCGATTCGACATGGACCTGTACCTACCCTGTTTATCAAAACTTACAAGCCTTGTATTACCAAATATTTGTCATTATTTAGTTCAAAAGTACTTACATTTTGACACTTTTATTCGTGAGTTAAGTAGTAAGTTACAACTTGTAGAAAATCATAACAAATCCTGAGAGTATCCGGCGACTCTCTGTTCCGTCTTACAAGCTTACAAGTACCGCAATAAATATTTAAATTCGATTTTCTTTTTTTAAATGAGTTCAAAAGAGGTAGATGACCTGATGCCCGTGTCCCAGCAGTGGGAACATTAAGGCTGATTATGAATATGGAGATGAGCTATGAATTTAACGAAAATAACTTGTGAACGTGTAGACTTGTAACTTTTGATAAACATAGCCCAGCGGGCTGACTATGAAGTATTAATGCCATCATAATTCCACTGCGAAAAAAGGATGGTGCTAGCGGCCTTGTATAGCTCCGTCTCTCACAAACACTGGAAAAATGGTGGCATTAATACGTCGTAGTATAGGTGCTGATGTCGATTCGCAAGTCGCGTCTCGGTGACTCGTGGAGTCAGGGCAACTTCTGTAATTTATTTTCTCCGCAGTAGTCGCTGTCGCGTGTCACTTGAGCGTTTAGCTCGTGGCCAAGAGGTAACGACATAGCCTCGCCTAGCTAGTCTAGCTAGTGATTACTGAACCGATGTATTTCGCTATCATGTTCACACATCAATTGTGCAAGGGTCATACAGTTCGTCGTAGGTAATCACTTCATCAGCTTCCGAGTCTTTACTGAAGATTTTTTATAAGTAAATTATATGTAGTACCCACCGTATTCAAAAAACGCTACTAACTGTTCCAAAGAATCGTTTTTAGCACTACATTCACTATAATTAAACAATATTAATCCTAGGGTGCAAAACGACAAAATTCCGTACATTGTTATCTACGAGTACCTACGGTCTGAATCAATTATTTTTAAATTACAGAAAGTTATCAGTATTCCTATGTACTGATAACTTTCTGTGATTTAGAAATAATTGATTCAGACCATACGAAATTGCAATAAGTATGCAACCTAACCAACAATCTGCCTAGCCTTTTCCTAACTATTTTGGAGTCGGTTTTCCAGAAGCGAGAGCGGTGCCGCAGCGGCGGCAGCGGCCGGCGAACGCTACGTCGAAATTGGTCGCAGTAACAAAATTAGGGCACTCCGACAGTTAAGAACCACTTTCTCATAACTAATTACGGTATATAGCTATATCCCTAGGGATATAACTATTACGGCATTGCGACATTTTTTAATCTATGATAACAAATTGCACTATGAAGCTTAAAATTTTGCAAACGGATCCCTGAATCGAAAAAAGGTTTTCACACACACACCATGGGAAAGACGAGAAATAAAGCATCCCCACTTTACGTGAAAGGGTGGGTAGTCACCATGAAAAAAACCCATGATTTTATTTTAAGTAGGTAGGTAGGTACCACTTTGTCCGCGTGATTAAATAAGTAAGTGCCAAATCACGGCTTTTTCTAGTACTAATGCTACGGCTACACTTCGCGCTATCGCGAACTTTTCTTTGTGCGCTCTCTGTTGCTCAGCGAGTAGGTAATCGAGGGGTGTGCGAGAGAGACCGCACAAAGAAAAGTTCGCGATAACGCGAAGTGTAGCCGTAGCATAAGAGTCGCGCTGAGCTAAGCCGTGGACAGGCAGACGGACATGGCGAAACTATAAAGGTTCCTTGTTGACTACGGAACCCTAAAACTGGGCCAAACTAGAGCCATTGGGTCTCAAAATATCTACTAGTTAAAGTGGGCCAAACTAGAGCCATTGGATCTCATTATATCTAGTAGTTAAGGTAGTATAGTATTTGCGTGGTGAATTTAGTTGCACCAATAATTGTATTTTTCTGATGGGATTCTACATCATGGATGCGCGGTAAAAAAAAAACTGCTCCGTAAAATTTGTTGAGTTATTATAAAATAATTATTCCATTCACTGTTTAGTAAAAAGTACATAAAAGTATGTTAGCAAATTATTACTTAAGTACCTATTTATTTATTACTAGCTTCCGCCCGCGGCTTCGCCCGCGTGGTATATCGATAAAAAGTAGCCATGTCCTTTCTCAGGCTCTAGACTATCTGTGTATCAAAATCGGTTCAGTAGTTTTGGCGTGAAAGCGCGACAGACAGACAGAGCGACAGACAGACAGAGTTACTTTCGTATTTATAATATTTAGTAAGGATTATAATATATAATATTATAAAGGGCTGCTCCATATACGTGGACGGTATTCCAGTGTCTCACAACCGGGTAATCAACCCTTCCAATCCCAATATGGTAACTATTCAAAAGGCTGTTGGTGTTGGCCCACACGCGGCTCATTTCGTACTATTGGCTTAAAGCAGTCCGTGCTGGCCTCAGTAAACATACCTGATGCCAGGCAACCCTAACAGCATCCTACAACCATTACCTATTGTACAGCACCCGCAGGGCATTGAAAGATCTCCACGTATTACGGACCCACAGGCTGCAGGTATAAAATGTCTAGCAGTATGCCTTAAAAACAGCAATTTTGAACTCTGTTGTACACCGTGCAAACCTGTGTGCCAGCGTATTGCATCTGCCAATGTCCTACGTTCCCGTTTAATATCCAAATCATCAGAGAGGTCCTCGGTGTCCCAGTGCCCCAAGGTACTTAAATTTGGTGACCCTACCTAAGGGCGCACCTTACCTCAGATTTTATCCCGCTCGCACAATACTACTCGCGAACGAGACGGAGTGGGGCGCTAGCGGCTCTAAAGCGTCGAAAAGTTTAGGTTTAGGGAATTATTATTACGGTGAAAATAATGGTAGGTAATTAAAAAAAAAAAAAAACATACTACCTGCTTTATAGATAGTTCAGTTATTATGCAAAGTTTCATGATCTAATTTGAAGTATTTTTTTAATACCAGCGGTTTATAGTTCTGTTTAGAGGTAACTTTGGATTTTTTTTCTATCGAGAAAATTTTATGTACTTAATCGTGTTTTCGCCAAACACAGGACCTAGCCTAGCATCAATCCTCAACTTTAACACATATTTATTTCAAAATTAATGCTGCAGTATTTTCGGCTTAACCTCATTGGATCATGCTAAGCAATTTGAGGTAGGGTGCGCCCTTAAAGGCATTCCTCCAAGTCTGACCGGTTGGAACGGTTTTCAGACTCTTATATAGGTTTCTTATTTAGGTACCCGCCTTGATAATAATTCAATCTTCTTACAATTGTACCCCCGCATACTTACGAGAATGAGATACATACTTATGAGGATGTTAATGGCCCCCCTTAGCTACGGCCCTGCTGACTCACGGGAGAGAACTTGAAAAAAAAAACCAGCTGCTCTTGGCCGGGCTATATTCGTCAGTGTAAACTATGTAATTTACTAATTACTCTGCTCTGAATAACTGCTCTCGCACATAGGGCCAGTTTCTCGAACGAAAATTATCGCAATATTTATTTTAAGTGACAAATAGGGGAATATGCATGTGATTCAAATATGGGTCAAATATTTTTTTTTATAAACTATGTTACTTCAGAATTATGCCTCCATCAATATTTTTGAATAAAATTTCTTTTTGAGCGAGAAATTAATTTTTTAAAAGTCCCAAATAACTGTGGGTAATTCAAATACTTGAAAAGGCTAGGAGCGGATGTGACGTAACAATCCGGGATAACAATCAAAATGTCAATGTCAAGTCAATCAACAAGTGTCAAGTCAATGTCAAACGCTCATAGAAAAAGGAGTGTTTGACGTTGACTTGACAGTTGCTTGTCTGTTTTCACAGACGGTGACGTCACCACACCAAGCGCGCCAAATGGAGGGCGTTTAAATAGCCCGGATCGGTTGGATATTTTTAAACATTTTTTTAACAACTTTAAATTGCTTTTCTGCCGTCGATTTTTTTTAAACTATTATTTGACGATGTAAACTATCGAATAAAAAGATTAAAAAAATACATGCATATTCCCTATTGTCAAGCCCGCGTGGTATGTAGATAAAAAGTAGCCTATGTCCTTCCCTGGGATGCCATCTATCTCCTTGCCAAATTTCATCCGAAATCCGTTCAGTGGTTTAGGCGTGAAAAGGTAATACAGACAGACAGAGTTACTTTCGAATTTATAACATTAATAGTAAAAGTATGGATTAGCAATATCCTTCAAAATCATTCAGATTGTGATTGAAAGTGTGTTACGCAATTAAGATGCTAGCCTAGCGCAGTACTGAGTTTCAATAGAATGAGAGGCCAGCCTATACAGATACTGGTTTTATTAACGTGCTACATATTGTACCTATGAATCTTTACAAAAGCAACACTTCATGTTAAAGAGGTTCTTTTTAATACAATAGGTAAGTACATATTTTTAATGCTTTTTGATTTTCTCCATGAGTTCCATACTCTGCTACGAGGACGTTGAAGAGAGTAACCAACAATTCCGTATGGTATTTCCAAAAATGGAAACTTTATATAAAATGTCATGATGAACGACTCTGGATTATAATCTATGTCCACAGTTGACATGGGGCTGACATACTCCACTCTAAGATACGTGTATCGCCGTTCCAAATCTTGTCTCGTTGGCTAAAAAAATAGTGAAATAAGTATCTAGTTAGTAATTATAATCAGAACACAGAAGTCGGAGTAGTACAGGGTGTTAGGGTAAACACCGTTATCCTTGCAACCAGTGGTTTGGTTTCATTTATAGAACGTAAAATCAATGGAAAATTACAACTTTTTTTTTCTTGTTTTTATCTCTACATTTTACTACAAGAGACGCAAGTTCGTTGTCCTATGCGCTAGGGCAACGAACTTGCGTCTCAACACGGGCGGGGGGTGCGGGATGTGACATGAACAGCCGTGAGCGCGACCCCTCCCTCAGTCAGTCAGCTCACAGCTGTTTCACTAGAGAGCACGGTGTCGGATAGAAACTTTTTAAAATCTTTTAATGAAAATGACGTTTTTTTTTTGTTGTGTTCGGTCATTTATTTTTATATTTAAGTCAACTACCCATGGTTTGAATGACAAGACTGTTTACCCTTATAGCCTGTATACCTACCCCTAAAAATTATTGCACACACTTTTATGAGTAAGAATTAGGAAGAATATACTTGTTATATGTTCTGGGGCCATACGTACCCTTGACCCCTGCCCCTGACCCTTAACAACGGTACCTACCTACCTATATTACATAGGTATAAGCATCTCCTTAGTAGGTACCTACTGTTCTTTTCTTGTCTGATTATGTGTGTGCATGCACACGCGTCAGTCACGTCAAGTCGCCGATCAGTCGCGTCAATTTCAGGGACGTGTGTGTGACCAGCGGAGTAATTCTCTTATTTGTGAGAACGTTCACATTAGCATCTCATTAGTAATCTGTCAAAAATACTATCAATTTGCCAACATTTACGACAGGTTTGACAGATTGCGACTTGAATGTGAATGTTTTTTATGTACGAAAATTTGCCTTCTGTTTGAGATTGCTGCACCTATCCTATACTACAACGTATTAATGGCACCATTTTTCCAGTGTTAGAGACGGAACTATACAAGGCCGCTAGCACGATCCTTTTTCACAGTGGAATAATGATGGCGATTTCGACGTGCTCTTTTGTACTTTCACTTGGCCACCTCGTATCTTTGTCACTCGATTTTCAAAACTCCCGGCAAACGTTCCAGTAAAACTACCAAATGACTGGACCATAAGAAACTGAGGAATGCAGACGTGATCAACTGCCCCTTATTTGCGTAACACACGGTCAATCGCAATCTGAATCAGATTATACATACACATTGAGTTATTTACAGAAAATGATGAAGCAATGGATAAGCAATATCTTTCGAAATGATTGAGATTATGATTGATCGTGTGTTACGCCTTTAGGGTGCGGATTAAGTGTAAGACCTACCTACAAGATAAACTTATGTAGGTACCTGTACTTGTGCGTAGTAGGCGTATTTATTATAGTCGTATTCTGACAACAACCATTACATACATAATGTTTTAATGTTAAAACTAAGTTAAGTAAGTAGGTACCTAAGTAATTGATTTTTTATTTATTTAAACCAATTGAACCTCCTTCAAGTGTTTTCTCCTCTTTCTCGTCAGAAGTCTTCGCACTTTCACATAATTGCTGAGGAAATAGTAGATCTCACTTACCGTTACATTTACTGGATAATGTGGGGTGAGATATGGAATAACACCGTTTACTGCGAATGATGCTTCCTCGCCTTCAACATGGACACCTTCAGAAAAATGTTATACTATTACTTTAGAATGTGTCTGCAGGATGAGTGTGATCAGCGAGGTAGTTGCGGTACTAACGGTTCTAGCAATGGCTTTCATTTTGACAGTTCAACAACATTCTAGAGACGTTAGGACTAGAGATCGGTTATTCGGATGCATTTACCTACCTAAAGGTGTTGGTTAATGCACTTTTGTACCTACCGAAAAAATCCCGTACATTGTCTCCTACGACAGTACAACTTTCTTTGATTTAAAAATAATTGATTCTGACCATACGAAATTGCAATTAATATGGTATTTGCAGGTACCTGCATACATAACGGTCTATCTATAGGTACTTATTAGTTAAATAGGACCCTGCGGGGTAATTGCGTAACACACATACAATGGCAAGGTCTTTAATTTTGACAGTTCAACAACATTCATTGCAATAATTACGTTGTTGAGCAGACAAATTTTTCAAACATTATGAAGCATGGATTAGTAATTTCCTTCAAAATCTGTGATTGAAAGTGTGTTGAGCAATTCCAACGAAGACGAACCGCATACGTTTCACTAGCTAGTCTCGAGTAGTGTTGCCAGCTCCGATTTGTTTTAAATCGGGGCAGTAGGTAAAATAAATCGGGATTTAGGGTTGTAGATCGGGACCCTAAAAAAACGTTTTTTTTTTAAATTACGGTTTAATTTATTGTCCTTCGCAAGTATTATAGTCAGACTTGCTGGACTAGTAGAAATTACAAAATATTACAATAAAATGGTAGTTCATGTATTAATTATTGACGCTGTTTACCACATACTCTTTGTATGTGGTTAAGTATCAGGGCCGTAGGCAGGAATACATTTCGGCTTTTTTTTAGAAGAAATAAAGTACTTCTTGTTATTTTTAACAGCATTTTTTGTTCTTTTAGCTGATGTTACATACTAAACTTAGTTGTTATCAATTTCACTATAGCCCAGTTTGTTTCTTCCGGCCATTTTGTAACCATAGGGCCACATGGGACAGCTATGGAGAATATAGGATGCAAGAGCGGGCGAAGCGAGTTCGAAATTTTTAGCATGTCGCTTCGAATAAGTTATGTGTTCTTTCTCTTTGATTGTTCTTACTTATACAGAAATATAAGTAGGTTTATAGACATAAGCAGAAAAGTTTAAGCAAATGTAGGATGCAAGAGCGAGCGAAGCGAGCTCGAAAATTTTAGCACCCCGCCTGTGATATGTAGAAATTCATTGAATGAAGTTGCAGGAATTCATTCAATATGTCATGTATTTGTTTAACACTACCTTCCTTCACTACTACTACCTGCCTTCACTACTTCTTTGATTTTACACACTTTTTCATAGAGATGGATCACCCATGTCGAAGAATTTTCCATCACGTTAACCATTGACGCGTAAGTGAATGAATCGTCCAGGACATGTATTGATTTATCGGGAAATTTAGTGTCCCGATCAGGTGCAAATCGGGACGCGTCCCCAGACCCCTGAAAATCGGGACGTCCTGCGCAAATCGGGACACCTGGCAACACTAGCTCTCGAGGCACAGTATAAATATGTACCTTCATCAGTATCTTCTTCAGAACGACCGAAACGACGCGCTTCGAAATCGCAGTGTATATCAGTACGCAACAGCAGGTCTACTCCCTTTTTTTTTTTTTTTTGTGGGTGGGAAATCATCCAATGTCTTCTCCCGCTCTGGGCGAAGCGGAAGGGCATGTCAGACTTTTACTGACTAAAACCCACCCGTGTTCCTTCAGTTGCCTGTTGCCAAGGTCCCGGTATCCCTTTCGGACTAACCCGCAACCCTGACAGGCATCGGTCCTAGCGGACCCCGCCAATTGTGCTGACAGGGCGTCTCCAACAGCGGCGGTTAGGGGCGTGAGGGCGCAAACTTTGCCTCTCTCTCATGCGTTCCGCCTCCTCCTTCGCGAGCATTACTGCTTCGCAGAAGGAGGTGACTGCTTCCCATGCCCTCTCGCTCCGTACCATGGCCTGGACCAGAGCCGGACGCGAGAGGTCACCGCCGCCAATCGCCTCCAAGAGAACACGGCGGGGCTCCGCCCAAGCAGGGCAGACCTCCACCGTATGCTCCACCGTGTCCTCCGGACGATCCACACAGTGGTGACACCCGGGCGTTTCCTCCCGCCTTATCCGAAACAGGAACCTCCCGAAGCAACCGTGTCCGGTGAGGACCTGCGTCAGGCGGAAGGTGAGGACGCCGTGGCGCCTCTCTAGCCACTCCTCAAAGAGGGGACTTATCGCCGCAATTGTGGCGTGCCCAGCACTGGGTTGCGACAATCGCACTCTCCATGCCGCCATGAGATCCTGACGGAGCTCTGTCCGCTGAGCCGCGAGTTCTCGCGGCAGCGGAGTTACGCCCCGGCGCTTTATCTCCTCGCGCCACTCCCAGATGTGCGCGAGGACCTTCCTCCTCCAGATCCCATGGCGGTAATCCGGCCAGGAGGCTCGCCGCCTCGCGGGAGACCGTGCGGTATCCCCGGGCCAGCCGAATGGCCATGACCCTTTGGGACGCGTTCAACCGGCGGGCTGGCCGCAGCCTAAGGGAACGCGCCCACACCGGTGCCCCGTAAAGGGCCATGGACCGCACGACCCCCGCAGGTCTACTCCCTAACCACGACATCCGTAGTTTTGGTTGAAGTTACCGGCGTTTCTTGCCCCGTACCTATCACTTAAGCTACGGCTACACTTCGCGTTATCGCGAACTTTTCTTCGTGCGCTCTCTGTTGCTCAGCGAGTAATCGAGGGGTGTGTGAGAGAGAGCGCACGAAGAAAAGTTCGCGATATATGATTAGTTGGGGGCCCGAACTAAGAATTACCTAACGACAACACAATTTGTCAGTTGTCCCTACTCCCGATTAAGTTATTTGCCCATACAAAAAACTTAATTTTACATTTGTTTTGACGGATCAACTATTTAGCTACTTTTGGACGGGCCCATATCTTCGTTGACGGACTTAGAGAGTAGACCCCCAGTATCGAATGATGTGTCGTCCGTGCGTAACTGCCGCACTCACGTTACAAACGGACGCGGAAGGTTTATTATTTACCCGACACTGACAGTCCTGAGGGCCTAGACAAGTGACAATCGCTGCGAAAGCGTTACGTATTTCTACGACTTTCAATAGGATTGACATAAGCCTTTCGATAGCTTATGTCAGTCGTATACATTTTTGCCTTTTCTATCATTGTTATCGCTGTTAGAATGTCACTTTGTCTAGGCCCTCTGAACAGACAACGCACAGCCTAAACCGCTCGGACAGCTGATAATTTTCTCGATTACGATGTTGGTCCCATGGAGAAAGTTGTTAAGTTTGATGCTCTGTAGGTACCAAGTTTTAGGGATGGTTTTCAATGTAAACAGGTACTCATTCAAAAAACTAATAGGTATATTTTAGTACATAGATAAAAAAACAGCAGCATTATGTATACAAAGTAGAAACGGTCAACGATCTGGAACCGTTTTGTAGCTTTTCTACGATTGGTGTGGTGATGACAGCATTGCCGAGGAAGTGGCTATTGGGGTCCTGAACTTCTGAAGGATTTGCGGTTGGATTTGCGCTTATCTAAAGAAACTAGGTATCCAGATTGTCAAAGACGTCCGTGAACATATATATTGCATTTAGATTTCCTCCATGACCTCCACTTTCTTCTACGTTGAACTTTGAGAGAGTAGCCAACGATTCCAAAAGGTATTTCAAAAAATGGAAACTTTATGTAGAAAGTAAGGCTGGCCTTGTCTGGATTATACGATATATTTACTGCTGACATAGGGCTTCGATACTCCACTTTGAAATACGTGAACTTTTTTTCAAATTCTGGTCGTGGTGGCTAAAAATACAAACAAATTTATTAGGGGGACATCAATATAAAAAAAATCTCAGGGCCTACGACAACAAATTATTTAGATTCTAGTGCCTGCCTAGCCTGGCCCGTCGAGGAATACGGACGTGATCAAGTTAGGTAGGTAGGTATATTCTTATTTTATAAATAACTAGCAATTCGCCTGCGACTTCGTCCGCGCGGATTTCGTACCTTCTCCGAGCTTCAATACCCCCTCAATCACCTTTAGGGTAATTTTGGAAAATTAATTATTTGGCAAAAATCAAATTAGAGAAGTACTTATTTCTGCTTTCTAAATCAAAGTAATGTGATTTTTCTTATTACAAATTGTTTTCTCGCTCTTGCCCGACAGGGGCAGATTGTAAAAAATCTTGTGATTATTTCTCGTACTTTAATTTCTATAATCTGTTGGTTAATTCAGAATAAGAAGTTTATCCTGGAATAAATATATATCGTAATGTATGTACTTACGAAAAAAACTTATAAGTACCGACAAAACTTACCTATACCTAACCTGTACCTAATTCCTGATCTCATAATATGTAAAAAGATTTTTTTTTTAAACCAAAAGAATTCAATTGAGTTTTTATTCATTCGATTTGGTTTGCCGTCATCTAGTGTCTTATTTTTCGTGGGAATAAAGCTCACTTACCGTCACATTTATCGCATAAACTTGTCTTAGATTTGGTATAGAAGAGCTCAATGCGAAAGATGGTTCCTCTCCGTTGACATGTTGACCTTTAAATAAAACTTATTATTTAAGTCTAAAATGTGCGTCGAAACTAATAGCTATGATAGGAATCTTCGAGAGCGGTTTGGTCAGATTCGCTTACGTAGGTATGCAGAACATCTCTGCGGGTCTTTTTCGATCATACAAATTTCTTATTCGCGAAACATTCGGAAGTATCGTATTACGTACGGAAAATATTATCGAAAACATAACATGTAAAACAATGCCAGTCTCGCGACGCAGTTATTCTACCGCAAAAAGATGTGAGAATTAATGTAAAACCAAGTACCTACCTATGTTTATTTATTCAGTACCTATACCTAAGTAGTCATCTTTTTGTCACCTTTAATTAATAAATTCGAAACTATGTAGTAAAGTATCAACGTAACGTAAGGGTTATAATTTATTTCATATAAGTTCGAGCGGAGCTATTTCGACAATAAAAACACAAACACCAGCTTCAAAAGTCTGCGCACCCGTCTTTGAATACAATATGGTAGATTAAATGATAAAGCTTTAACACTTTCGCGGACACTGAATGATGTCTATGGGCGTTTACTGTCCGCAAAGTGTTAACACATAGGATATTTTTTATCCCGATATTTCCACGGGATCGAGACTTACGCGGGTGAAACCGCGGGGCGTAGCTAGTCTTATATATTCAAATGAACCATGTTTTTAAAATTGGGAAGAAATTTTTACAATTAAGTACCTTTTTTTTGGAATACAATTTTTACAATTTCAACTTTGCCACATATTTATCGTACTAAATAAGCCGCTATCGTTTTGAAATTGAGAGCCAGAGTATATTTATGGCATATAACATACCAATCTATGGCTTATTGTCTCCTAAAATGGTTCAGTGAAGTAATAAAATACTTTAAACACTTTGAAGGGACAATTTCGACTTTTTACATAGGTAGTAGTGCAGGGACGTATGCCAACCAACATTGTCGATCAATCAGATCAACAACAACCACTTTACCACCACCACAACAACAACAACACACAAACTTTTATTAATAAAAAAACGTTATTTTAGACTAATTCAAATAGAAATAGAACTAATGCAATTTTTTTATTTTATGTTTCTTATATTTTTTGGGAATCTATTTTTCAAGATCGTTGGTTATGTTGTAAAGAAGCTAGCTGTTGCTTAAACACTTCGAAACCTAATTGTTTATTTTAAGAGAGGGTAAATTAGCAATCAACGCAATTGTCTACAACATTGGATAAAGAGTATCGATATAATGGAACATCATCACATCAGTAGTGCTTGGGCATACCATACAAAAATTAAGCGGGGTAATTATGACTTTCAAGTTAGTCGAAATAACCCTACTTCTTCTTTTCGTGGGGCTATTTAAACTAACGAAAAATCACATCAAAAACCTATAATTCCAAAGAACAACTAGGCGAGAAACAATTTACGGTTTATATTTTCTCTAGTCACTGTTTAATATTGTAAAAACAAGCGTTGTAAACACTTTTTTGACGTAAATTGTGACGAATGTCTTTTGTCAACACATACACAAAATGGCGTCTGACAAAAAAAGGCGTGTGGGTCAAATAGTTCGCGCTTTAGCAGCGCTATCTATGAAATTTTGCTAGAAGTACCATAGAATTTTGATGATCGGTCAGTCATCAGTATGTCAGTGTAAAAATTAAAGAACTTTGACGTGCAATAGTTCTTAAACAATAGGTTCAAATTTAATGTAATTTGGGAATATACTTAGTTATAGTAAGCCTTCTTTGTCACTGAAAATTCAGGCTTCTAGCTTTATCCACAATGAAGTTACAGGGGGGTAGAAAATGTCCTGAATGGCTTCGACAAAAGATTGGACGGCTGTGCCTTTGGTTGTTTGGCTCGATTTGGCGGCAGATAAGTCATATAGTTCAACATAATTATCACAGCCGCTAGGGCACATTGAAGACAATGAAAGACATATTGCCCGGTAAATGGTAGCTCTATAGTACATGTATGCTATGCAATTATATGTAAGTATAATACAAAGGAGATTGAGTTTATACAATGCAAAGATGGTTTTACAATCTTCAGCAGCTCCAACAGTATTTTCGAATGTTAATTAGCATGAACCATGTACCTACCTATCTATCAGAAAGGTGTGGTCATAAATTTTATGGATGTGGTACAGATCATCAAACTGAACCATTATCCCCATGACCACCACGTAATCGCAAAAAAAATATCAGCCGTCCCGTCCCTTAAAGGGTCGAGTAGGTATACTCGTAATAAGTATTGAAGTAATGTAAATTAGGTACCCACCGTATTCAAAAATCGATATCTGTTGAGAAGGGTTGTTCCAGGCAACACTAAATATTATATTAATTACAAACAGTATTAATCCTAGCGTGTAATGTAGTAAATTTCCAAACATTTTGTCAACTTGTACTTTATCACTACTACCTACCGTACCCTACTGCATGATTACACGTAGTAATATCTAAATCAAAGAAAGCCATCAGTTACGATCCATGATTCGGGAATCATCGATTTACACTGTAAGAAATTGCAATGATATGCTATCTATTGCTTTTGATAACCTTTGTATCATAATATAGCACTAGCGACATCGTATGAGTGGATTTCGAAAAATAGCACTTTGTACGACTTTATACAGACATGAAGTTAAAATTCACCTACCTAGGTATGTACCAATGTTATGTCGTCGGCCAGATCTCAGAATTGATCATTTCATGAAGTGTTCCATCCATGCAACCATTTCTGTATTTCATGAAATAGAACATCGACCGCGCGCTGGTCACATCATGATAGGGTCTGGCCAGATCATTGAATACTTACTAATCCAAAGTCCAAACGGTTTTGGGCGCCCCGATTAAATAGCATAATAATATGGTAGTTTTGGGTTAATTATGTTCTGTAAAAATCACATATAAGTTATAAAAAAATCTTTATTTAATTCATCTATCAATTCCATTACAAAACGGTAACGGTCACGGGAGTCCCGGATCTGGTACCGTTGTGCAGGCTATGATTGCAGTACTGGTATGTGGTAATGACAGCATTGCCGAGGAAGCGGCCAGTGGGGTCCTGACGTACCACGTGCATGTACTCGTCGCCCAAGGTGAATTGCACTTGAGGAGGTGCTGCCCAGTCACACACGGTCGTGACCCCTTTGTTCACTGTGGGTGGGTTCACGCAGAAAAGCTGGAAATAACATACATCCATAACTTCTGACCTTCCTTTTTATTAGGGTTCCGTACCTAAAGGGTAAAATGGGACCCTATTACTAAGACTCCGCTGTCTGCTCGTTTGTCTGGCTGTCTGTCCGGCTGTCACCAGGCTATATCTCATGAACCGTGATAGTTAGACGGTTTGATGTATTTCTGTTTTTCTGTCCGACTCGCTCTTGGCCGGTTTTAGCTGTACCTGATGCTGCTCTAATAATGAATCAAGCGAGAGATGTTCAGAATACGCGTTTGTGCCGAATCGAACATCAATCAATGATTTCGAAGAATTTATTCCTCGCACAAATCCGAAACTCAAAAATGTTGGCAGTTTCAATTCAAATAGACGGCCGCTATTCAAGGGCAAGGCAATAATCGAAAATGTGTCATTTTCGACACGGCAGCCTGTCGAATCGTTGCTGTGAATAGCTACGCTGTTGTGTAAGTATTTGAGATAGACCACTTCTACTGTTGCACTTTTGTGGATCCAATGGGTTACATATCGGATAAACAAGTTAATTTACATAAATATCGCTTACTTACTTGTTGATAGGCCTCATGTTGTCCAGGTTGAATATAAGCGATTGGATAATCGTACTTAAACCTAGACTGGTAGTCCGTATCTGGAAAAAAATATATATTGGTGTGACTAGCGTCGGTACGTAGTTTAAGTGCCTACCGGTATGGGAAATAGATGTATTGTAGCTACTCAAAATTAAAATCGTGGAAGTACGTAGTGGCGCAACAAATTCCCCAGCAACTGCGGTACATACAGGAGGAACAGCAATTTTGTTTTGGCTATTTTTTAAATAATTACATATTTGGATTTATTATTAGCATAGTATCTAGGTACTCACCTTTTGTTATTTGCGTGCAATGAGGAGGCGTGCTCTGCTTTTTCCCAGACCGTCTTAAATTATGGTGATGTCTACTCCTTTTATACGAATCTACCATTAAACATAATAGTAAAACAAATAATATCGAATAACGTTTCATCTTGCCGAAATTAAAGTCACAAATGGAGGAATATTTACTTTATTAGCTTACATGGAGTACTTATCAGGAGTTAATTAAAATGATTCATCGGCCGTTAGAATTAGGGTTCACTGTGAAATTATAATTATCGCGACCGCCGCCGCCGCCGGCCGCAGAGTCCGACACCCAAGCGGTGCGACATTGAAAACAGGAATGCCTGAGAGATATTACTCGAAGGCATGTGATGCCAAGGCAGAGGCCTATCAGAGGCGGCATAAAAACTCTGACAAACCACACGAAAAAGAAGAAATAGGTAACAAAAAATTTATGGAAGAAAAAAGTTAAGTAGCTTTGTGAAATTACATAAGTACTTTTGTCACTAAGGAACCATTTCAGTTCGATCATGTTCAAGATTGACTACAGGAAAATCGTTTTGTTATCAGAACACATAACCATGGTGGCAACACGTCAATTAATTTTATTCTCATAGTAAACAACCCGTGTAGGTTTTTATTTACAAGCCTTCAAGGCCACATATAACCGCAAATAACACTATTACTATTCTGGTTTGCAGATAAATCTAACTGTAGGTATGCGGTCTATTAAATTCCTGCCTGAACCTAGTTAAGTATTAAGTATTATGTTGGCATTGACTTACGGCATAAACATCATTTATCAGAAAGCTGTCAGTGGTAAAGATAAGGGTGTGCAATCTGCATAGGTACCTACCCTTAAATTCCACTTTTTCCGTGTGACCAACATCGTAATCGCGAAAAAATAATCCGTCTCATATATTTGGGTCGAGTAGGTAGGTTGTCCAGTTTGATGGTCTATTAGAAACTATAGGTATGTACTTACTACCAAACCTTTCTGATACAGTAACTACATGCTGTATGTTTATATGTTATGTACACACGGCTATAAATCAAGCTATACAGCAAGCATCAACAACAGCATCAAACACACATCAAACTTTCCAATTTATGCTGATCTCGCATTGTATAGAATTTCCGTACAATGCGAGGTCAGCTTATACTGGAAATGTATCTATAGCGTGATGAGTAGCCGTGTGTACCTTAAAATAGGTATTTATGTTGTTTGTGTATGCTCCTCCGTTTCTTCATGTTCTTCATCTCCAGAATTTTCGTGTGAATCCTTGTGAATTACCAGCATATCGTAAAAGAGCTCGGCATGGAACAAAGCTGCTGTTTCAACTTCTATTTCAGCAGCCTCCACTAAAAAAAATTTAAAGATCTGTTAGGTAGGTACCTACCTACATAAATATGTATCTACTAATCATTTATTTCTACTGCTACGGCTACATTGTGCGCTCTCTGTCGAGACAGCGGAGAAAAGAGCACGTGAAGTGTAGTTCGCCTTAATTAATGTAGAAGAAAACTCTTTCTCTCGTGGTTTATCGACATCGCCATCAGCCTATACAAAGACAAATTGAATTAGCTAGCGTAACTTTACAGACTACGGCCAGTTTCTTCATCAAAAGTAACAGCCAAAGTAATATAGTCAAATTAGTCAACTGTTCTTCCGCGGTGTTGGATTTACCTACATCCCTCGCCTCAGCGCCGAGGATTGAAAATACAACAGTGCAAAAGAACAGTTGACTGTTACTTTTGATGAAGAAACTGGCCGTTAGTGGGTATTTTCACATCATGACAAATAAAAAAAATCTATGAGATCTGGCGTGTCGAGATTGGTCATTCGAGATCTCGCCCGGTTATTAAGCGAGATCTCGTTTCAAAATTGAGTGAGATTTCGCCGAAGTACTTACCTATTTTTGGAAAAAGTGCTTTTTTTTTCTTCATTTTTTTTGTAATAAATTAAAATGGAAACTATACCTACTAAGGGTAACCGTGGTAACCTATTTATCAAATACAAAAATATTAAGTAATCATATCTCGACCTTTTTGCTTCGCCGTAGTCGGGTAAAAAAGGCTCGAGATTGCATTCCCTACCCGTTGCGTCTACGACTACGCCCCAGTCTAACTGGATGCAGCCAAATATATAACCGGAGCGACTGCTTATTTGACCTAAGTATTACAATGCCCTGTATTTAACTAAAAAATATAATAAGCAACTAAGTACATCCTTTAGACTTATAGTTAGGCAAGTAGGTAAAACTAATGAAATCGCGTGCGAATGCAAATGGTACAATGTGGTGCAAACTTACTGCGTAATTTCATTAAAACTTCAACACTTTTCTTCATTCGGGCCAAGTCAGATTCTATTTCATTTTGAACTTTTTCGTAGAAATCTGGGCTGTTAACATCAATATCTTCAATATTATTTGGTTTTTCATCCATGTCTTCAAATATTTAAAAACTATTGGAGACGATTTTATTTTATCTTTCCCGCCAATTATTGAAAAATATAGATAGACGCCGGATACAGATCGATCAAACAAAACCATCGACAATAATAAAGTTTTTTTTTTAAATAATTCTATGTCTTTCGAGGAGCTCGTGGCTAAAGTGGGTGATAGACGTGCGTATTTAAAGTACGCGGTTTTTAACTTGGCGACCTTAATCGGCTCGCCGTCAGTGACAGACGTGCGTACTTAAGCCGTTGGTCCCAGCTGTCATTCGTGGATCTTTGACAGACGGGTCGTCAGAAGCCCAAAAGTCTGACAACCATTTTTACCAAGGGGTATGATATTACCCCAGTTACTGGGTTGTGGGGGTCAGATAGGCTCTCGCTCCATGCATGTAAAATACTGGTACTCAGCTGCATTGCATCCGGTTAGACTGGAAACTGAGCACAACATATTTGGGAAAAGGCTAGGCATATTGATATTTTATGTCTTTGGAGAAAATAGTCTTTTATTCTAAAAGGGGTGATAGACGTGCGAGCAAGTACGTGTACTTATGGCTCGGCGAGCTTACTCGCCAGTCTGTCATCGCCGCGAGCCGCGAATCGTGAGCCAATTTGACAATGAAATTCTGAGCAAGCTGTACGTCTGTCACCGACGGCAAGCCGAGTAAGGTCGCGAACTTAAGACCGCGTACTTTAAGTACGCACGTCTATCACCCACTTAACATGTATTTTTATCACTTTAAAAAAATAATAGTGAAATGATATCTACAACAACATTTAAATTTATGGTTCTGGCTGTATAACCCAGGCTTTCTTCTACACTTCCATGGAATATTAAAAAGTGGAGATCTTTGAATAGACGACTAAATCAAATTGTCAGGGCATAATATTTCTGTTTCACTCCTCCTATGTAAAACTCTATAGTGGTGTCGCACTTTACGTTAACGACGCGTTATTGAGTATAGGTTGCATCACCATAGATCTGTCATTGTCACGCCTGTTCACTTCAACTCTTCAACTCAATTCTAATTTTTTGGTTTCTTTTGTGCATATTAAAACGGATAAATAACGCGTGTTTTGGATAATTTTGTACTCGTGCATTTCACTCATGATTGTTTACTAATACTTGTGCCCGTGCAGTTGATAAGAACTCATTAAAGATGATGAGTGACGACGATCGCGACATCGATATTGAAAGTGATGTAGGTGTTTTCCTGATTTGACAGTTCACTGGGTTTGTGCTGCATGTTTATTTTGCTACTGATAATATTTTTGCACAATTCCAGGCTGAAAATGACTCTGACTCTCGTTCACATGCCAGGAACAGTGTTGGTGGCAGCGGATACTACTCGCAGGTAAATTGTGTTCGTATCCATTTCAAAAGTACTTCAGATTTGTCAAATATTTAAGCAAACCTAACGTTGCATGTATTAATATAATGATTACAGAAACAAATTGATTCGCACTCAATCATTATTGCAATGTGTACAATCAACGAAACTGCTGAACCGTGACACTCAGGGAAATTTTTAATGTTACAGGCAGAAAAAAGAGCACACCACAATGCATTGGAGCGAAAGAGAAGAGACCACATAAAGGACAGTTTTACATCACTAAGGGAATCAGTACCAGCTCTCCAGAATGAGAAAGTGGTATGTTCAAAAATTGTAAGCATTCACATTTTACATGTGGTATTGACCTTTATTTTTATAGTTTTTAAGTTTTTCATTACTAAATGGATGAATGGTGTAGGTAATATTTGTTGGTGACCAAAAGTTGACTGAAAGTTCAAGGTTAGCCGTAGGTTATCTAATAGTGATAACTTTCTTCTATAACTTGACGTTTTCACAATGTTACCATACATGTAGATCTGGTGAAATGATGATTAAATTTAGGAAATTGATTATTTTTCTTTTCAGTATTACAAATTTACAAATAGTTAGCTGCTATTTGTTACTAGCAGCTAAGACATAATAACACCATTCCATCCATGAATGAGAGATGCTTATTTCCTATTATTGCAGGATTTTGATAATAAATATTAATAGCTTTCTTTTTAGTGCTTATCATTGTAGTAATTATTATGCTTTTACCAAATATTCTTAGTGAAAGTTGCAGTTACAAAATCACTAAAATAAAGATGTTGAAAGCCCTGACTTCACATAGCTGCATGCATGTTATATGTACAAAACAATGTTCCTCAGAATGTTAAATCATTCAGAAAGTTATTGATCAAAAAAGTATTGTTTGTTACAGGCAAGTCGAGCACAAATATTAAAAAAGGCAGCTGAGTACATACAATTTATGAGAAGAAAAAATAATTCACACCAACAAGATATTGACGACCTCAGGAGACAGAATAATATGCTTGAAACACAAAGTAAGTAATGATTATGAATATTGTGCCTCTTATCCACCATCTTAGATTATTTGAAATTAAATGCCTATCCAAGAACGGAAATTAACTCTTTTTGAAAGAGGAAAAGTAATAATGATGGATGGAATGTGTGAGGAATGGTATGAAAGAGAAGGGAGTGAAGTGAGGGAGTGATGGTTGACAGGTGAGAATGGACAAAGAAAATGTATTAGGTGATGAACTGATGATGAATTTTAATGAAAATATGTAGGTACTGGCAGTAACAATTTGATTGGGTGATGCACACTCAATTAGACAAATAAAAACAAAGACATTCAATTTATTTTATGTTTTACAAATGTCTATTATTACACAATCAAACTAAACAGCATGTTTAGTTTTCAAGTGCCCTTGTCTTGAATACAAGGTTAAATTTCAATGACAGGCCAACATTTGTATGGCTCTCCGAACAGAGAGCAATGGCTTTCATTTCAACAGTTCAATATCATTCATTGCGTTTTTTACGTTATGACCAGACAAATTTTTCGTATATATGAAGCAATGGGTTAGCAATATCCTCCAAAATCTTTCGGATTGTGATTAAAAGTGTGTTATGCAATTAGGGTTAATTACTGGTATATTCGTAGCATCTTTAAAAAACCAAACATATTTCATTTACAGTAAGAGCATTAGAAAAGGCTCGACAATCAGGCAACTATTCAGATGCCCACGAATTGGGGCTCGGCGTCAAATCGGAAGGCGATTCACATGACACTGACAGTTCAGACGGTGAGGCGACCACACGCAGGGTCAAAAAACTCAAGATCAATGGAGTCATGTCTAGTAATTAAGCTGGTTGTGAGATGAATTCGTCTTAGCTAATGATGACACAGACTTCACACAAATTGTTAACCAATAAGGCTGGAATTATATTCGCCCGCGCGGCCAGGCGGGTTGGCCGTTGTGGTGTGGTTCACAATGGATCATGTGAGCTGCGGTGTTGCGAAAAAATGTCTTGTGATATCGTGGCACAGAGGCAGGTCCACCCAGTCTCGCGGCCAGTATAATTCAAGCCTCACAAACTACTTTGTTCCAATACATAATTATATTTTTGATACAGATGAAATGAAATTAGGTAATTTGAATGTGTAGCGTGTTAGTATTTTGTCTATATTGTAATAGTTATATGTATACATCAGCTAGTTTTACCGATAAGAGCTGTACTTTTAAAAATAGTTTCGTTATGTGTTGTTTTCTGTACATAATAAATTAGGAATTTGGAAATGTATGTATTTATACTGGCTGATAAATTCTAACAATATGTACTCCACTTTTCAATATTTTATTGCGTTATGCTAAATGTAATGATAGAATAAATTATAATCATAATGAAATTTTGCAGACATTTTTAGATTCAGTCAGGTAATATAAAATTCTAAATAGTCTAATGTTAAAGTATACAGTACACATTCTTATGAGTTTATTTTATGTAATTAATAATAATAATTAAACAATTATATTGGTTTATTTCTGTTGTAACAATGGCAATCATTACTGAGAGTGATTCATCTTTCTAACACTTTGTAAGTACGTTCTTTGATAATAATATGCGATAAGTGAACTTTACATTGAATTTTCTTATTGATCTGTTTTTAATTATTTTTTATTATGAAAGATTATTTTTAAGTGAGAAACAATACATTTGTAATTGTAATTATATCATTGATGATATTTAAATATTTTTAGCCTCTATGCAAATGTTTTCTATAACCATTTTACTACTGTAAAATCGTTTTCCACTACTAATAATAAACGCCAATTTATGCAATTACCAACTGCATGTGCTGCAGTTCTATTTTTTTATAATAACATTATTGTTATGTGTGTATTTTTACATTTTTAATAGAATATTTACCTACTAATTATAACCACCATTGCGCCATGGCCCACCATAATTTGAGGTCACTAACATTAATTTGCCATCTATGTACGAGTCTATCCGTGGCACATTTTCGGTATCGCGAGTAAAATAAATTAATAATAATAGTACTCTTTAAACCCAGTAGAGGTGGCCAATCTGCCTTTAAAAATGCTCACTTGTAAAACTTTGCTAGATGTGTGGTCGCACCATTCAGGCCCGTTTACACGAAGAAAATTCATTTCCCGGTGAACGCAATAAGAAGAAGCAATAATAAAATTTGTAGCGTCCAAACAATGTTTAGAGGGTAGAGTTTACTGGGCAATTAAATGGCTTCGTGTAAATCAGGCTTTCGTTTATGTACTTACCTACTGTCGAAGGATGCTCACAAATATACAATTAAATAAAAAACAGCTGTAAGTATTAGAAGTTGATTGATTGCATTAATGATAAAATTTGATTATAACCGATCCTCGTAATTGCTTTAATAAGTTGATCGCGA
This sequence comes from Lithophane socia, assembly GCA_947522985.1. Classification (NCBI taxonomy): domain Eukaryota; kingdom Metazoa; phylum Arthropoda; class Insecta; order Lepidoptera; family Noctuidae; genus Lithophane; species Lithophane socia. The sequence continues at coordinate 8,770,308 of OX383270.1, read as the reverse complement.
ATGTACACACGGCTACACATCAAGCTATACATTTCCAGTTTCTGCCGATCTCGCATTGTATAGTATTTCCGTACAATGCGAGGTCAGCTTATACTGGAAATGTATAGCTTGATGTGTAGCCGTGTGTACCAAAATATTTTTTTAATAGAATCAATGAGTTAATGTTCATACATTTTCGTATCTTGCTCTTGTAAGTACACTATCCATGATTGTAAGATAATTCAATATGAAGTGATAGATGTAAGTTTTAGTCTTCTAGAACAATTAATTCGAATAAGATCGTGGTACAACAATTATGCACTTAACATAAAAATTTACGTACATAACGGATCTTGGCCTACGTCGGCCGGTACAGTTGATGCATTTCACGAGCGCGCGTCAAAGTCTGTAGCCGATAGAAACCAGTAGTGTCGGCCTGCTGTTGCTGCCTGCAGTCGACTACGGAATTTTTAACCTTATTGTCAATGACCTAAGGGTAAAAAAACGCTTGCTTTGATTTGCAACGACTATTTAAAAATAAAGTGCAATATTTCGTGTGCTTCGTGAATTATCTTTTACGATAATATTATTTTTATATTTTGTCATTGCAAGTAAATGTTAGATAATAATATTTTTTAAGTACCTAAGTATAGAAAGTTATTTGTAAAGCTACGAAAATGTGTTTGTTCTTGAAGACTAAATAGTTTTAACGAAAAAATATACATAAATACTCTGTTAAAATGTTGCTTTTTAATTTTTTAACCTAGACTCCGTTTTTAATATCAGAAGACTGAAGATTAGCATTTCAGCAACGAGAGTCGATTATGGGTCAGCTCAGACGGATCGTATCGGATCACAAAAAGAGCGCGTCGCTTCGCGTCTAGATGTGAACTGACCCTTACGCTTAAGTGTTTTTTTTAATCATAGAAGACATGGTCCGAAATCATTCCACGGAAACGTACTACCGATACCGGGATAAAAATACCTTTGTAACCTAGGTCATGGCCTGCGTGCCAAATTTTATCGAGATCGGTTCAGCCGTTAAGGCGTGAAAAGGTATCAGACAGACACATACGAGTTACTTTCGCATTTATTTATAATATTACTATTAGTATGGAAGTATCGATGTGCCCCATAGCACGGGACCGGCCGCCGAGGCGTCTCCGTGCTGTTTGCTCCCATTTCGTTGCTGACTCAGATGGTGCTCGATGGTGGCAAAATAATTTTATTGTGCTTGTTATTATTGATATAAAAGCAATACAGTAAAAGGTCCAATTAAAGTACTGGTGAATCCTCGTTCTAACTAAAAGCGATAGTCGCGCTCTTTTATAAGAATGTGACAGTCGCGCGAAAACGACCGCGTATTTGCGCGAAATTCAATCAAAATCAACCAACTCCGCTCGGGGGCGTGCGTGCGTTTATTTTCGTCTTGTCCAAATTCATGCGAGACCAACCTTCCGAGAGGCTCCATTTAGGCTGTGCAGCATCTGGTCTAACTGTTCCAACGTCACTGCCATTATTATCTATTGGCAAAGCGATCCAGTCCAGTCTAGTGTCTTATTATGAGGTCCGATAGAACGTTATCGCCGATGGAAAAAACCACGTTAGAAGTGATAAAAGCGCACAATAGCAGATAACTTATTAAAACCCCGTCCACGTGATGCGTGACATGTTGATCACGTTTTTGGGAGGGTTCTTGTCGTGTTTGTTAGGCACAAGTGGGGACGCAGCTAAAGCCAAACAGTTCCAAAAATCTAAGCTAAAAACCTTTCAAACCCTGTGAAGGCATAAAATACGAAGACCCATCAAAATAATACCAACAACGTTGCAATATAGATGGTACCTACTATTCAAATAATAAACAGCACAGCTCTTCTATGTATTGATTGTGAGCAGATTGGCCCGTCTGCACCGCAAACGCTGCGATTCTTTTGTTCATTTTGGTTTGGTTGCGCCTCTGTTTGGACATCGGACGTTTTTCCTGCTATCTCAATATTTTCCCGCCCGCTTTGCTGTGTTATTTGCTCAGTCAGCTGTTTTCGATAGTTCTTTGATTTACTGCCCTAATTAAGCGCGGGATGTTTTTGTTATGCCCAATGATAGGTACCTATCTATTATCTATTAATTTGTCGATGGTTTAGGTAAGTATACATACTCGTACCTACATATAATAGTCATACCTACCGGATGGTACCTAATTTGAGATGGGGCACTAAGGGCAGTGTCGTTAGAAGACCAATGGTGCAGTCAGATAGATTAACGACAATCACGACAATTTTTATTAATTATTTCCGTCGTATTGGTAATTATAATAACAGCCGCACGGGTCGGTCGAAGGTTACACGCTTGCCAAAGTCGGTCCGAAGACCAGAGGGCAATTCCCGTAATTTTTAAGAAAGTTCGCTTTCGCAATCTTTAAAAATACAATCAATTTACTTAGGTACCTACCAATATTTTTGAGTTTGAGAGATTGCGATATGAATGTGAACGTTTTAAGTAAAACCTGTCGGTCTAGAGAAAACAAAAGTCGTGTCCCCGCGAATGTCAAATGTGACAACCGCGGTGTATGCATGCGTATTCAGCAGGCGTAGCATGAGCACCGTTTTGTCGACGGAAGAGTAGATAAAAATGACGTTTCCTGTAGACAGTAGACAGTACGAGACGGCAGCAAAATAGAAAGACTCAACTGCACTTTTTACGAAATTCACTCTTCTACATAATTCGACTCAGAATACTTTGTTTTATCATAGGATTTATCGGTTGTCAGTGGGATTTTGACAGTAAGGATAGAAAACTTTCTTCCGAAATAGTCTACTTAAAAAAAGACCTAGACAAAGATCGTTAGAAATGAAAGACAAAATGACAGATTGTAGAAAGATTTCTACGGTGGATGTCAAAAATGAAGAAACGAACTGTCACTTTGTATAGAAAAAAGCTATGTCTATTCTTCGTAGAGATAGAAAGCGCCATGCTACGCCTGTGGTCAGTAGACTGAGACTTTGTTCGCCCCGGACGACAAAATGTTGCGCAAAAATGTTGTTCGCGGTGTCTGCTGTAGTTTACATTGAACCTCGATCGCCACAAACGTCCAGACAGAGAAATTAATTGGTAAGCATACGCAAACACGCAGCCCACATAATTGGGAGAACTAGTTTTTCAACTACAATGTTAAGTTTGTTTGATATAAATTCATCCCAACTACGGAATCCTTCATTGTGCGTGGTCGGACACGCACTTGGTCGGGTTTTAAATTTAATAGTAGAGCCAACATTACGGCAAATGAACTAGTTGATGAAACGCACTCTACTGTTGTTCGTCGATGACCTACGGTCCTACAGTCAATTTAAGTTGGTTTTACCTAATCAATTTGCTAAACAATAATTTCCCTGATTTTACATAAGTTTTAAATTTTGATCGAACAATGGAATTATACCTAGTACCTATGTAGGTAGGTAATCTACTTTAACACATTTCAGCCGAAACGAAGCTTTTTCGCAACAATCAAATTCCTGTTCCTGGAACTGTGTCTATTGTTTTTATATTTTTACGATCATTTCGCAGCACAAGGTCACAAGTACCGTGAACTGTAGAAAAAAATAAAATCTTTTAACACCCGCGTGGGCTGTTAAAATGTAAAGTGCCTAATCCGTAATCTTTTAATTGTACTGCTGTTATATTTGCATTTGGGAAGCACTTTATTCTGCGTAGGTACTAGATACGTAGTTAGTCCAAGCAGAGCTTACTTAAATCTATAGGTACTTACTTACTTAACATACTTAATAATAATATAAAGAGGTAAAAATGAGTTTGTATGTATAGGAGGTAATCTTCGGAACTTCTGAAGCCGAAAATTCTATCTCTAATGGGACAATATTGCCGACTGTTATGCCGAGGATATACCTATTTAATGTTAAAACAAGAAATTTCACCGCGGGCAGAAGCTAGTGCCTAATATTCAGAATAAAGGAGTCGGGAAAAGTGTGGGTAGTTCGGCCTACGACTTGGTCAAAACTCTTTGTGGTAGGTAACTACTCGCTAACTACACAATCTAGAGCGAATCAGCCTAGAATCTGGCTGAAATCAAGGCTATTGTAGTTAGACGTACCTACTCACTGCCTATAGGGTAGTTATGTATTTGGAATGAAATAAAAGAAATGGAGCGTGATATTGCTTGATATTTTACTGATAAGAAATAGTTTAGGTAAGTACATAAGTATCACAATAATTATGAGCTGTTTAATTAAAAATTAAAATGAAAACGGGTACAATTCAAAATTTTATTAAAACTAATTTTAAGTTAATTTATCAAGAAATTCATTTGAAAGTAAAACAAGTTACTATTGTTTAGTATAAACCAATAAAATAAATTGTGAATTTTCATAACATTTTTGAATTTTCATCTAAATGCTCCAAAATATATTAAATTCAATTATAATCAAGGAAGTTCTAGTTATATTACAATACATAACGGTTTAAGGTTACATTACAATGACATAACATTAGGTACAATTAGAAACAGATTTTACAAAGAAAATGTATTCTAACAAAGAGCGAAATTCACATAAAAACAATGTTAGTTTATACAGTCACATTTAATTTGATTACACTGGTTTTCGCTGGTTGTCGCATTTAGGTCTGTATCAATACCCAGACAACATGTCGTCAATTGAATATCTTCTTACTTGCATCTGTGAGTCATCACAGAATTCACTGGTTTCTAAGAAGTTTGCACCTATCCAATCCGACAGCAATCCTTTCTCGGCATCGGCTGAAAAGAAAAGAAAAAGTTTTTAATACTGCAACACAATTTCCTACACGGTTTGGAGTCAAATAAGAAACGGGATGTTATTATTATTAAGTGCTAATAAGGTTCCTACATAAGTATTACCTTCTCACTCAGAGTAGAATAAGAAGGTTAAAAGGCTCTCTCTTAAAGAAGTATGGAACTTTTGCCAAAAGTGGGACAATACAGATAGAATTCAAATAATACTCACTCAAAAAATCCAGGGTCGGTTCTTGGTCGTTGTTTTGTTGAAGAAAATTACATTCGTTCGTCAAGCTAGAATCACAGGGAAGCTCAACCTTTTGTGGACTTGTCAGGTCCGACTGCGAATGTTCTTGGTTGTCCGAATGTTCTTGCTGGGGCGGTACGATTCTTGGCACCACGATTAGCGAACGAGTCAGACGCTCCATCGAAGGAATCGATTGCGACTGTGCCGACAAAGTTGCTACGAACTCCGTCATCGACTCAACGGAGCTTTCGGATTCAGAATTATAGATCTGATTGTACAATTCTGTTTGTAGTTCCATATGTGCTTGAGAATCGCCGTAATCCTGTTCTTCAGTTATTTCCTCTGGGAGCTGTTGTTGTTCCGTCTTTACAAAGTACTGCATATTGTTTTGAGTTTGGTCACACACGACGGGTGGTGATACGGTGTGACCTCTCATCTCGATGCCTGAGTCCACTGAGCATGTTTCCGATCGGGTTTTTGTTCGTTTTTCTGGATGGATACTTTCGGAACTCATAAGCCGCTCCGAACGCTTGCGTTTTTCTCTCTGTAACAAGTAAAACATGTTTAATTATGGAAACAAATTAAAATATTTATAAAACAGTTTAGGTAATAGCTAATAAAGGTGTGTACAATCAAAGAACGTACCTGTTTTCTCAAGTTGCAATTTTTTGAGTTCTTAAAATTTTTAGAACTCGAATGTGGCCCAGCTGCTTCCGTGTCCTGCATAACAACAAAATATAAACCATAAATAAAACAGAAAGCGTACAATTATACAATAAAAGAGTAAATGTTGCAGGAACTTACAGTATCTTCATTGTCTAAAAGTTCTAAGGCAGCATCATCGAGTCCCAATCGATCTTGTAGTGTTGCAACTGAAACGATAAACAAACAAACGTTAGAAAAACAAAACCACTATAGGTACTGTGAACAATATTTATTATTATGAATACTATATGCAGTAGAATACACATACTTTGTGCTTCCAAGTTTGCATTCATGCGTTCCAATTCAGTGATGCCCTCAGATTTCTTTCTGGTCGCTCTCTGAATTCGATTGATCACCGTCGCCAGAAGTTCAGCGTTCGAGATCTGTAAATAAATACAAAGTTAGCCTGTTTTGTATATAAATAAAGTTATGATAAACAAGAGTAGGTATGTAAGTGATGATTACTTACGTTAGAATCACAATTAGCGGCTTCAATTAATTGCGACATAACTTCTGCTGTTTCATTGCGTCGTTCTCTTTCGTACTGAGCATTGCGTGCGCGCCGTTCTTCCTGTAAACAACAATAAATATATATAAATAAATGAATCTATTATTAAATGAATTATTGTATTCTAGAGTGGAAAATGTAAGGTATGAAATACGAACCCGTGAAAGAGGAATACGGTTCTTGCCGGCCGGCCTTCCTCGACGCCTTGGGATGTCTGATTCATTCAATGTTTGTTTCTGAAATAACAATATATTTTAGAAAAAACATAATTTTAAACGAAAATATAAACAACGTGCAATTCACAGTATTTATATACATTTCTTATTTAATTCTATTTCACAATCAAATTTTCAATACCTTTTCGTTCACCATTATTGCTGCGTAACTTTAATTCTTGATTTAAATAAATAATATAATTTTTATTTCAGAACTCCACCAGTCGAACTGCACTAATTAGCCACAAACGAAGTAATGAGTCTAAAATTTTTTGGACCCGAGTTTAAATACTTACCTGCGCGTACGCAGGGATACAACAAAAAGGGGCGGAGTCAACCTGTGGAAACTCTGCTGTTGGTCAGCCGGGGATTATCCATTGTTCTAGGATACCTATTGTGATTCATTTCTGGGTACGCGTTAGAGCCAGTTTTGGGTATTTTTTAATGATACAATAGGATTTAAAATGGCATCTAATAAGTTTACAACTTGAAAAGTTAAGTCGTAAGTGCATTATACGTAGTACTAGTAATAATTCCTGCCAGGTTTTAAACGATTTCGCGGCTCGTATTGTAGGCTGCAACAGTTTAGTTTTGTATCTACCATTTATTTACTGGACACAGAGAATGATGGTATTATATATTATTAAAAAGTATTATATATTATTATAAGTATTATTATTATATTACCTACAGGTAGATGGCATGAACACCAACGCGACCACTGATCACCCGTTTCTCATGATGCCGACGTTTCTTGACGGAATTAATTTAAAGCTCGCTGCTGCAACTCCATATTTTTATCCTTTGAAAAGTAAGAGTAGAATCCACAATTAAATAAAAAAATATACTTAATAAAATAATTCACGAATCTTTCAATAAAGATTATAAAACAAATCGTAGCGATTCTGCTACGGAACGCTACGAGAGCCTACGCCGTGCTACGCAGCCGCATAGGTTCATAGTTAAATAGGACAATGTTCAAAAATGTGAAATTAGAAATAAAACTTGTACTACGACGAAATTACTGCTACACGTGACAAATAAACCTAATCCTCTGTCGGCTAATCTCTCTGATCTTTTAGCATAACAATAGCGCACTAATCTGTTTAATGGTGGAAAGAAAGTTATTTATTACCCTAGTTATAGTTATTAGCTAATATTTGGATTAACACCCGTTTCACAGTTTTGTAATTAGAACAATGTACCTATGTTAACTGATGTTTTACCTGCGTATCTGTGGACTGTAACTTACTTGGACTTGGGATTCTTACGTCATAAGATTGCTAATTTCAGTTTAGAACTATTATAAGGTCCGAAATAGATTGGGTTCCTATTCGGTATGATGCTTTTGTCCTGCAATGGGACAATAACAGGCTGTTATTATTATTTACTGCTACAAACAATTCATTTTTATTCCTAGCTAGCTGCGCCCCGCGGTTTCACCCGCCTAAGTCTCGATCCCGTGGTAATATCGGGATAAAAAGTATTCTATGTCCTATTCCAGGTCGTGGTCTACCTATAGTAGTATATTAGGATGATATAGTTACGATTAGGATTTCTTCCCAATTGTAATGAAAATGTACTTTTACCATTATTTAATATTTTTTTGCCTTTTTGCGATTGCTGTGTAATACTTACAATTAAACAAAGAAAACTCACAACGCAGGAGATAAACATAAAAACAAAACTTTACCTTGAATCTTCTTACCTTTTTGTATCTTCTTGAAGACTTTCTGTGTTTATCTATTTATGCTTGTGATGAACGCTCACTGCTTTTCAATGACTTGCTAAATGGTTTTTCCGCTGGACTATGATGCGAACCTCTTTAACTCCAGTTTGATTACAAAAAGTTCGTGTTCTGACATTTTATAATAATATATAATATATGCTTTATTTCGGACTACATATACAAGTACACACAATCCATATAATGTTAGTAAACCTATGTTAGTAAACTTTAAAAAACTAAAACTGACGTGGCCCAACACACATTGGCACGTGCCTCCGCACCCAGTGTCTTATAAAGGGACTGTCTACTTTGTCCAATAATGTGTTTAGGATGCTGTTGGAGCTTCCGCGCAACCTGCCCATTATTGACGCTGTTCTCTTCCTCATAATTGCATGAAAATCGTCAACACGGGCTTCCGCGAACATCTGCGAATTTTGATGTTCTCCCTTTTTTTTGCATTTTGTACATATTAGTGGTGAGTGCCTCGTTGGTCTAGTGGTCGCAAGCGCTACTGCTGAGCATAAGGTCCTGGGTTCGATTCCCGGTTCGGGAAAAGTGTTATTCGGTTTTTCCATCTGCAATTGCTCAGTAGCAGCCCGGAGTCTGGATTTGTGTCCGGTTGATGGCAATAGGCTCGTCCCCTATTACATGGGACTTAAATATAAGTGGCGAAATGTGGGGCTACTGACTTATACAGCGGGTTAGGCAGAGGCGGATATAATATATTATATACCTCTGCCTAACCCTTCGGGAAATACAGGCGTGATGGTATGGTATGTTATATTTGTACATAATATTAGATAGGTTTTAGTGTTAGCTTATATTTCACTGCAATTAAAAGTACAGGCACTTAATATCTGACAGGAGGCTCCAAAAATAAAACAACGATTAAAGCGGGTGGTTAAAGATTACTTACCTATTTTTTTCCGAGAATCATTATTTTTTCTACAAATAATTAAAACTGATAAATTCCCCAAACCCGGTTAAGGTTTCATTTCCAAGAAGTTATAATGAGGGGTAGGTATTATCCCAGAAAACAATAGATGCCAACCTGCATGCTTGCTAAAAAATCAGTAAGATTTATTACATCAGGTGGTACTTAAAATGAAGGAGACAGTAGGTACAGTTATTACATGAATTGTTCATTGAATCAATCTGACAGTCAAATCGTCCATATAAACAAATCAGAACTTTGAACCATTCCTTTTGTATGAAATAGCTATAATACGGCAAGTTGACACACTGTGTAAAGATAAACAATGCATTTCTCTAACTGTACCATAATACCTTACGATTAAAGAGATATTTATAGAATTCACTGAAGTTTAAAAATTAAGAAACAACTTTTACGTTGTTTATCTAATATTTCGTTGTGTATCGGGTGCAGTTCTTGTGTTTGCTGTATAAATAAGCATCACAGTATCGAGTTACGTCGCCGGAGGCTGTAAGGAGCTTTTTCTTCGATCGTATATCGGTTCGTTAACGGAGGACGCGAGCTCGCGTTGCCGCGTATCATGTGCCGGGTGCAAGTTGTGAAATGCTAGTGATTTTAGGAGAATGGAATCATTTATTGTTGACTGGCTATTGCTTGCGACTTGGTCTGCGTTTTGATACAAATATCCAGGATGAACAGTAGCCTATGTCCTTCTCCAGGTCCCAAGTTACGTCTTTATATTGCTAAAATTACATTCAGGCAGCTGATGATAAATATCTACTTAAATACTACTTTAACTAGTGGTTTAGTATTGGGTTTATGTCCGGGTTGGTGTCCGCAATTCCACGTCCAAGCGCGTATTCAGCGTGCGGTACTTTAACTATATGATTTTAATTGCACGCACGATTGCTCTGCGACAAGCGACTTCTAGGATTTATTATAGCTACACTGTGGTGATATAAAATGCTCAAGACTGGCGTGGCGACTTCTCGTAAGGGTTGGCGATTTAAGACTTATATTAATTATATCAGTTCCAGGTCTTCTAACAATGTTTCTCCTTCACCGATGTTACTAATGTCTAAGATAGAGAAATACCTTGTCTTGATGTGCATATCTGCGACGCAACTATGAGACTCAGCGTGTACAAATCGCTGTCGTTCGTGCCTTAATTACGTTTCAGGTGAGCGGGTATCAGTAGGTACGTATTGCTTTGTCGTTACGGCGCGCACTGCAGTTGTCGTATCGCTAACAAGCGTTCCTACGAGGGCTCTTGTTCCAGTAAATACATTTATGTTGTGTATAATACAATGTATACTATCTAAAACTAACGTAGATTTTTGTAGTCTTGCATGGTCTGATATAAATGAGATTATCACATAAAATAGACTCTCAGTATGATTGTTAACAACACCCTCACGGATAGGATATGGTTTTTGTGACACACTGTATACTATTGCTGTGAATTTATATTCACATATTCAAAACTAACCATTTAGCTGGCGAATATTCCCGATCAGTAACACGTCTTGTCGTCAACACTGTTGAACGTCGGGAAAAAAAGATCCTTTTTAACTTTTCTGTATGGATTGGAGGTACTTGAAATGGCATTAGTAATCAGAGATTTGAAGTTTCATAAAATCAAAAGTAATTTATTCAAACTAGGCTGAGAATCAGCACTTTTCGTACGTCAAAATTGCATAAGACAGTCTCTAGAACGTCCGCCCTTTAAGACTTCCTAGTGCTTTAGCTGGGAAGAAGGAGTGGGGCATAAACTACCCAGCAGCACAGCTGTCTGGTCAGAATTTTTTGGGTATCCGCCATTCCTTATAAGAATCAGGTGAATAATCCTTTTCACCAATGAAACTGAATGCAATCAGCACGTCTTAACTGCGTTCAAGAACGGTCAGTATCATCATTATAGTGGAACTAGCTTCCGCCCGCGGCTTCGCCCGCGAGGTATGTCGATAAAAAGTAGCCTATGTCCTTCCCCGGGATGCCATCTATCTCCTTGCCAAATTTTATCGAAATCCGTTCAGTGGTTTAGGCGTGAAAAGGTACCTAACATACAGACAGACAGACCGACAAACAGACAGATAGAGTTACTTTCGAATTTATAATATTAGTATGCATAGTGAGACCTCTTGAACGTGTTTTAGTTAATGCTGATCGTTTTCAGTCCCATTGGTGAAAATCACCCTTAATCTTGAAAATGCTCGTGTTTCCCTTCACAAGTTTCTTAGTTTATCGTTAAGCTGTTAAAAGGATGAAAGGAAAGGTTTCCATAGCATTAAAGGAGTGCACTGTATGGCATCTGTATTTATTTTATTTTACAGCAACAAATTGAAAAGGCTAGAGAAACCTTAAGAGGAAGTAAATTGTAAAAATAAATTGTGATAACATCAACATAACATCACGCCTGTATACCCCGAGGGGTAGGGCAAAGGTGCTAGTAATAAAATCCTAACTAATATTATAATGTGAAAGTTTGTGTATTTGTGTGTTTGGATGTTTGTTACTCAATCACGCAAAAACGGCTAAATGGATTTGAATGAAATTTGGCAAACAGATAGTTTATAACCTGGATTAACACAAAGGATACTTTTTATTCCGATATTCTCACGGAATCGAGACTTACGCGGGTGAAACCGTGGGGCGCAGCTAGTAAAATAATAAAGTAACAAATGTATTTGCTAATTGTCTGAGTTTCCAGCGCGATGTGTGTTCGATTCCGCATAAAACTAGTGTTTGTATGACCATGCGGTTTTTTGTGTTTGCAAATAAATGTAAAAACGATTCATAAAAAAAATGGGTATCAATAACGTATCACTGGGGTAGCAGTCACAAGAGTGATTGCTAAGCATGGTCCTGGAATCAATCCCCGAGGAAAAAGTGTAAGTGTGTGTGTAGTGTGTGTGTGTGTCTGTGTGTGTGTAGTGTTTGTATATGTATATGTGTGTATGTGTGTGTGTGCGTGTGTGTGTGTGTAATAAATTGGGATTATAATTAAAGTAATTTTTAGCAGAAGCCGTATTTTAGATATTATAACATAATTGGCAAGAACTTCTTGGTATCCCTTTATTACGCGTTATATGGTTTTCAAAGTAAAAAATCGCTTCTAATATTACGATTTATTTATTCTTAAAGTATAAGCGTACTACACTATCTTGGTTGTATCAATACCAGCACTTTGCAGCCTGTATATAAACTCATTGTACTGATCATAGTTACTATCAACACAACGTTCATCAATGCCTCCTAAGGTGGTAAGCAGAGCTGTAGTGAACTTTGTGAGGGCTTCTGCTTGATCAGCGTTCTGAAACAAATTATATCTTATAATAAAAATTATGGATATCATCATCTGCCTAGCCTTCTCCCAACTTTGTTAGGGTCGGCTTCCAGTCTAACCAGATGCAGCTGAATACCAGTATTTTACATGGAGCGACTGCCTATCTGACCTCCACAATCCTGTAACTGGGTATTACGATACCCCTTGGCAAGACTGGTTGTCAGACTTTCGGGCTTCTGACGACCCGTAAAGACTGTCAAAGATCCACAAATGACAGCCTGGACCAACGGCTTAACGTGCTTTCCGAGGCACGGAGGAGTCTCGATATGTAAAGATGGTCACCCATCCACGGACCAACCCCGGCAAGCGTAGCTTAACCTGATGGAAATAATAATAATAATAATAATAACCCCACCGCCGTATCTCTACGTTGACGTCGTGGTGGGGCTTGCGCGCTCCGAACTCTAGGTCTGTGCCGGTAGAGTTTACTTTGCCGGGACGGGTCTAGGATGAGGAGCCAGACCAAGAGAGATACAGAAACCCGCAGGGCAGCATGTGGCGAGCTGTTGGGCAGTAGCGACCCCACGGACCCTATCTCCCGGGAGAATTCTTGTTCCTCACCTCTGGCTTGCCTTTATTGGCCGGCTGGAGTGAACACTGACGAGGAACAGAGCTCCCACCTCATTCTTGCCTTGATTGGCCGGCTTGAGTGGAGACTCGCAAGAGCAAACGTGCTCGGAGGAAGGAAGTATTCCAGTAAGTGCTCGTAGGGATCTTGACCATCTTCCGGGCTCTGGGATTGTTCTGAAAGCCGTGGAATACCTCTCCACTCCTCAAGCACCTCAGGAAGTGTTGCCCCCTTGTCGCTACGTCACTATGTGCTAGCGACTGTTTTCGGGGGCCCATTATTGAGTGTGCAAGTCACCCCCTGCCATTTTATTCGTGTATATATACAACATTGATCAGGCAGGGGCCATAGTCCTTCCATAGTTGCAGGTTACCAGTCCACTTTAGCCACCTAAACTCATAATCCAATATGTTTGTTTCCCTATCCTGCAATAGTCTTACTCCAACCGGGGATTGTCCTTGGCTGCACTTGTATAGTGCGAACAGGGATAATCGTCGGTTGGTGCCTCATTCCATTAAAAACGTCTAACGGGCCTCTGCGAGTTGGCTTCGGCCCCTCGTACGCCTTCCAAAAGACCGGGACCCCATGGTCCCGAGATGTGTAAACATGTATAAAATAATAATAATAATAATAAGCCCCCCAAACAACCACACGTCCTGATTGACCATCTAATCACGTGGGGGGCGGACACACGAATGAGAAATTACTGGCGTGGCTAACGTGGCTCTGGAAACCCATTCAAAATGGAGACACGATCGAAAAGTAAAAGTATAGTGTCGCTGCCCGGGGGCGATCGCCGGGGCGCACCTGGAGCTGACGCTGGGTGTCACAGCATGCGAACCGTCAGCGGTGAGGAGTTGAACAGGCGGGCTCTCACCGACAAAGATGCTACAGCCGAGATCATTGATGATGGTGACAGACTGACGGACAGGACAAACACCCCTGTAGAACCGTATAGTCCAAGCACAGTATCTTACACACCTTCTAAACCATCATCACCATCCATACCATCGTCACCCATACCATCATCACCTCCCATTACTAGTTTAAATTCAATTCCACCCACTCCAACCTTGAATGTTGCGCGGGAGGTTAGTTCCTTTTTACCCGCGTCCACCAAGGCTGGAAAAGCAAGAGTTCGCATGAGATGGAGCAAAGAAGTTAACCTATTTATCATGCGAACTTACTTTTATATCACTAAATTAGAGACCGACATGACCACCTACAGACAACAATTGCATGAACTTTTTACTCGACAATATCCTGAGATAACCGTCTCAGAACAAAGAATCTCAGATCAGCGAAGAGCTATAGTTAGAAATAAACTTTTATCTCAAGAAATAATAGAACAATTAAAAGAAGAAACACGTATACAACTACAAGAAACAGAAAACAACACAGGCGCTAACGCTACCCCACTATCACAAAACATAACCACAACTGCTGAACAACCGCACTCGCAAGTAGAACCTTATACTCAATATCAAACTTATAATCAATCGCAAGCTTACACGCAAACAGCACACACATCCACACAAACCGAATGTATAACCCTAACTCTAGAAAATGATATTGAAACCTTAACCGTTGCAGATCAAAATCTGGCAACAGATATGTATATCCAAGAAATACATGACAAATTCAGAACATCCCTAGCACAATACTCTGGGATGGACCCAACAGTTCGACCCAAACTACCTAAACTTCGATATAGCCCTAATCTTTTCCGTTTAGTTAACTTATTTAATGAGAACATACTTAATCAATTTATTTCCGATGACACACAACTTACAGATATACACACACTTATATATTGCACAGCGGTAGTCGTATCTGAAGAACTTAACTTTAAAATCACACAACACACAGGAAACATAAGACCAAAACAAAATATCAAACCAGCATGGCAACAAAGGTTAGAAAAAGATATTGAAAAATTAAGAGCAGATTGTGGTAGGCTAACACAATACATTAACAACGTCAGGTCAAGTAAAGTAGTAAAGAGAGTTGAAGCTATATTTAGGAGTAGTTCCACGCACACAAGACACGAAAATAACAACAGAAAACCTGAAGAATTCTTAGACACCTTAAAACAAAAACTAGCACTTAAAGTTCATAGGCTCAGAAGATATAAAAAAGCACAACAGCGCAAAAATGATAATGCCCTATTTGCCACTAATGAAAAAATATTTTATAGAAACCTACACAAACCAGACAACACACACACCCACACCGACACATATAATGAGAATAACACAGACGCACCTGACCAACCTACAAAACAGCAACTAGAAACATATTGGTCTAGCATTTGGGAAGAACAAGAACTACATAACGACAAAGCGACGTGGATATCAGAAGAAGAAACAAAATGGAGGGCAATAGATGAAATGGAATTTTTAGAGATTACAGAGGCCGATATCACACAGTTAACAGGCAGATTACATAACTGGAAATCTCCTGGTATAGATAAAATACACAATTTTTGGTACAAAAAATTAACTTCATTATACAAACCCATAGCAAAAAACTTAACAGAAATTATATTAGGCCAACAAAATATACCGGATTTTATTGCAACAGGTATAACATACATGCTGCCTAAAGCTAAAAATTCACCCCTTCCTTCCCAATATAGACCAATCACATGCCTACCCACGATATATAAAATATTAACATCAGCAATAACAACGAAAATCAACTCACACATTGAACACCACAACATACTGGCAGAGGAGCAGAAGGGATGTAGGAGAGGCCATATGGGATGCAAAGAGCAGTTAATTATTGACTCTACTATCCACAAACATGCCACCACAAAAAATAGAAATCTTCATTGTACCTATATCGATTATAAAAAAGCTTTCGACAGTGTTCCACATTCCTGGTTGATACAAATACTAGAAATTTATAGGATAAACCCAAAAATAATAGATTTCCTACGAAACATAATGCCACTATGGAAAACTACACTTCATTTAAATTGCAATCATAATAATGTTACAACGCGACAAATTTCTATCAAGAAGGGTATATACCAAGGAGATTCACTGAGTCCCCTTTTTTTTTTTTTTTTTTTGGGTGGGAAATCATCCAATGACCTCTCCCGCTCTGGGTGGAGCGGAAGGGCGTGTCAGACTTCTACTGACTAAAACCCACCCGTGTTCCTTCAGTTGCCTGTTGCCAAGGTCCCGGTATCCCTTTCGGACTAACCCGCAACCCTGGCAGGTCACTGAGTCCCCTGTGGTTCTGTCTCGCACTAAACCCTCTATCTCATCTGCTGCAGCGCTGTCGGGCCGGATACTGTTTCAAACACACTACAGAACAAACAACAGTCTCACATCTCATCTACATGGACGACATTAAACTATATGCACAAACCGAAAAAGATATGAAGAAATTAGTAGAAGCTACAGCAGAATTTAGTTTAGATATAAATATGCAATTTGGTTTGGATAAATGTAAAACCCTTCATATCATACGTGGCAAGATACGACCCGGTAACTATGTAGTAAATAACACAGACACCATAACAGCAATGGAACCGACCGACTTATATAAATATTTAGGGTACACGCAACTAAAGGGACTAGATCATGTTAGGATTAAAGAAACACTTACTACAGAGTATAAAAGGAGACTTAACGCCATATGTAAAACACAACTTTCAGGTAAAAATCTCATCAAAGCCTTAAATACATTTACCATTCCCATATTAACATACTCATTCGGAGTTATTAAATGGACAAAAACAGACACAGAACAATTAGAACGAACCACACGCACCACTCTTACAAAACATAACAACTTACACCCTAAATCTGCAATAGAAAGACTTACTATCAAAAGACAAAACGGAGGGAGAGGCCTAATAGACATCCAGCACCTTTGGCGGAAACAAGTCTGTCGACTAAGAACATTCTTTCACTCAAAATCTCGCAATAGTAACATTCATAAAGCCATAACTCAAAATGATTTCAACTACACACCACTTAACTTAATTGAGCAGCCAGATTCATCACAAACTACTAGCGATGACCCGCAGACACAAAAAATTGAAGACTGGAAGAAAAAGGTACTTCATGGCCGTCATCCCCATGACTTAGAACAATCCCATGTGAACAAAGTAGCTTCAAATAAGTTTCTTAAAATAGGCAATTTATTCCCAGAAACTGAAGGTTTTATAATCGCGATACAGGACCAGATTATTAACACTAAAAACTATAGAAAATTCATTATCAAAGATCCTTCAGTAACAAATGATAAATGTCGCAAGTGTCACACCCAACCAGAAACAATTCAGCACATAACAGGAGCTTGCACAACTCTCACGCAGACAGACTACACACACAGACACAATCAGGTGGCAAATGTCATTCATCAAAAATTAGCAATCAAATACACACTCATACAAGACACAAACACTCCTTATTACAATTACACACCACAAACTATCCTAGAAAATGACACACATAAACTTTACTACGACCGCGCCATTCTCACCGACAGGACAATTCACTACAATAGACCGGATATAACCCTACAGGATAAAATAAATAAAGTTACTTACCTAATAGATATTGCCGTTCCCAACACACATAACATTCAGAAGACAATAACTGAAAAAATTAGTAAATACGCAGAACTCAAAGATGAAGTAACTAGAATATGGCGCCAACAAAAAGTTTACGTGGTCCCTATAGTTATCTCCACAACAGGAGTCATCCCGAATCACCTTCTTCATAGCCTTAAATTACTAAATCTAAAAGAAACCCTCTATATCACCCTACAAAAAGCTGCTATTTTAAATACATGTCGAATCGTTAGAAAGTTCATGCAATTAGATGAAAACGAAATAGGTCCTCATCATAACACACCCTCAACATAACACACCACACGCTGCATTTACTTGGCTTCGGTCCGTAAATGTTGAAAAAAAAAACCAGCCAAAGAGCTGAGAAGAAAAAACACCATCTAAATAATAATAATTATGGATATAACTGGCAATATGTGGGTGCAGTACTATAAGTACTTACACATCTGCCTAACCTTTAGGGGAACACAGTCTTGATGTTATGTTGTGTAATAATTATGGATTATTAGCTTCCGCCCGCGGCTTCGCCCGCGTGGTATGTCGATAAAAAGTAGCCTATGTCCTTGCCCGGGATGCCATCTATCTTCTTGCCAAATTTTATCGAAATCCGTTCAGTGGTTTAGGCGTGAAAAGGTAACATACATACAGACAGACAGACAGACAGAGTTACTTTCGAATTTATAATATTATTATGGATTATGGATTATGGATAATGGATGTACTAAAAATCTTAAATTCACTGATAGACTAAATACTGCCTTTCACCTCTGGATCTAGAAGCATGAAATTTTGCTTAAGAGTTCTTTATTTATCTACTAAGAAAGGATTATTGAATATTCATCCCGTACGAGATGACAGTTTGTATGGAAGTTCGTCATTTTTGACAAAAGGAATCGGACCGGGCACATATCTTGCTATTCTATTTCCTAAAACTACCGAACTTTTGAAATTACAGAAATAGTCATGAGGTTACGTATGTTAACATTGCAAAAATAACTCTTTTTTTAACTTTGTAATAAAATATATTTCTCGTAGCAGATCTTATCGTCCACGACTGCGTAGCTAGCGTAGCGGTGACGTCAGCTACGGCGTAGCAACTGCGCAATATTTTTTCATCACAACGAGTGTTGTGGAAGGAGCGCTAAAGTAAATATCAGTTTTTTCCACTACTACTTGCCTTGTGTAAATAAATAAATCGCCATTCGTTTTGAGTAAATACTGGAATTCAGTCATACTTGACTGAAATCTTTCGTAACTCTTATAGTATGTGAATATCAGCAACCCAGACTATCACAGTTCACTGCTGACATCTAGGCTTCTTCCAAGTTGAGCCACAACACCCCAGTTCTTCGCTATTTTCTTACCATCGTTTTTATGCGACCTCTACTCAAGGACTCGTCTGCTCCAGCAGCCTACTTACTACCTACCACTGTCAGCTGTAGAGGTGGTTCTGGTTCTGTTCCGCTTTTTCAAATCTGATCTATTCACTCATCTATTTTCGGAGGTAAGTACGGAATTCGGAAGGCAAATTATATATTTTCATACTAACAACATAAGTAACAACAGCAGACGCAGCCAATCGGAGCAGCATTATGAGCTCGCAGCGCTGCACATGCGCCCGCGCATCCTCAAGCAGCGCCTCCAACGTGCGCGCCTCACCCGGCGCCACCGGCACTAACGATGTGGCGCCAGCAGAACAAGCACCTAACGAGTCACATACTTCCACCCATACGTAAGTACCGCCGTCTGTAAAGTAATTTATTAATTTTATTTTCTATCTCTCTGTATATTGGTTTGTCGCTTTATTATTATTATTTATTTTAATCCATTTAATTAAAAAATACAATAGACGTAGATATATATTTAGTAACCTATTCCGCTTGACTTGACTTTACCAATTAATTAATTAATCCATTATAATTATACTCTTTGAACTTTAAATGCTTTAAAACAATCGTTAGCGAAACTTTGAATTCACATGATTTTATAAACATAAGTCGTAACATGTATTTAACATATCCCAACTAAATACGAAAGTGCATTTGTTTGTTTATTATGCTTTCACGCTGAAACGGCTGCACGGATTTGGATCAAATTGGGCACAGGGGCATATTAAGTTAGGGTTCGTATATAGGTAGTATAGTAGGTTAACGATTGGTTAATTAAAGGGACCCCAACTCAGCTAGATCTTCTTGGTAGCAGCAATGTTTTCATACTTACCAATATAAGGCAGTAGAGTCTCAACCGCCATGTGCTCGAGGTACGACCCCAGCAGTAGGGTGTCATTATTGGTCAGTTGAACGAAGAAGGAGTACCTCAGAGGTCTGCTAGTGTCCACTACAGCAAGTGTGCTGAGCCGAAATACTGTTTCCATAGCTGTGCCGATTTCTGGCATTACCTTTAAAATAAAAAGTTATTGTTACAGGGGAGTAAGCCGTTGGTCCCGGCTGTCATTCGAGGATCTTTGACAGTTGTTACGGGTCGTCAGAAGCCCGAAAGTCTGACAACCAGTCTTACCAAGTCGTATCGTATTACCCAGTTACTGGGTTGTGGAGGTCAGATAGGCAGTCGCTCCATGTAAAATACTGGTATTGAGCTGCATCCGGTTAGACTGGAAGCCGACTCATACATAGTTGGGAAAAGGCTAGGCAGATTGATTGATGTTTTGTTAAAGGGGAGTAAGTAAGGTGGATTCATAAGTACCTTTGCTATCGAATAGTTCCTTGTGGTTTGAAAACAAAGTCGTTTGAAGGAACACTAGAAGTCGATAGCTTATCGTTTGCTCAAGTCATAAATGGATTGAAAAGTTGTGTGCTTTTTGTGAATCGGGAAACCAAGAGTGTCTTGACTCAACAGCAATCCATTACCAGGTTAGAATGGCCAGAAACTTAGTTCTAAACTTCTATCTGAACTTCCGATATACGTTTATTGTGTTAGCATACGTTTGTTGACAAATTTTAAATATAATATACAGTGTGTAACAAAAACTCTGTCCGATGATCTGTCTGAGAGTCTATTTAAGTGGTTTTTTTTAGGAGAAAAGAAAAAGAAAGTTTCGCCGTATTTTTATTCAATCGGGAATTTTACCGGGCTATTACATGGGGCGCGGGCTGCCGGCGTCTACCAGGTGTCTACAAGTCATAACATAAGACCTCTGCAGAAAATTTGCTAATTTATAATGAAACTATAGCTTCCGCCCGCGGCTTCGCCCGCGTGGTATGTCGATAAAAAGTCGCCTATGTCTTTTCTCAGGCTCTAAGCTATATGTGTACCAAATTTCAATTAAATCGGTTCAGTAGTTTTGGCGTGAAAGCGCGACAGACAGACAGACAGAGTTACTTTCGTATTTATAATATTAGTAAGAATTGAGGTAATTTTGGTACTTAAAATGTGAATTTCAAATTGCAATAACTTTTTTATTTTCAATAAAATAAATATTTCTTATTTTTTTCTGGTTATGTTATTGGAGTACCTGTGTGCCCCTTTCGGATCGGGCAGTGTTTTTGTTACATGTTGTATTCAATCTAACACTAAAATATATAATAAACACAAGTGTATAAAGGAAAAAATAAAAATAAAGGGAAGAGCTCATTGGGCATCAAAAAATTCGTCCGCATCACTGTCAGTAGGAAAAGTGCCCAAAGGCTAGTAGCGTTGCCACGTTATTGTTATTAATACACTTCCAATATTATTTTTTGAAGTACATTTAAATAATAAATACATAGACCATATATTTTGATCATAGATCTATGATTTTGATAAAGTATCAACCGACCCATATATACCCATGTATAGCAAGCGACCCATTTCGTTTGCAATTTCATTTGAAATTATTGTCATTTACCTAATTATTAAAACTCACCAGAACATACCCAGGTTTAGGCTTATCATTAAGCTGAAAAATAACATCAGCATACACCTCTCGGTCACCGGTACAGTTGTCCCCTTTCGCACAGGGGCACTCCGCCACCACCCGCACGCGTCCCGCTCTGGCGTCCATATTGGCAGACACCGACTTCCAACTGGTCTCATTGGTGTAATCTGTCAGCGCGCTCAGAAAGTTCTCTTCAAGGGAATAAAAGTTTATCGGCTCCGATATACGTGTGCCGTGCTGTTGAGAGTTACAATCGATCAGTTCGGAAAAAACAATATTTACTTGATTTATTAGATATTTTACATAGTAAGTCACGAAAATTAGTTGCTAGGCAAATTGATTATTAACCTGAATTGGCTTTATATTCAAATCACAACTGTAATTTTTTGACAGTTGTACGAAATGGCTATATTACGGAAAATTGGTATAGGGTTTCAATTTGCTTAGTAATAAATTTCCCTGACGACATGTACATTCATGCAAGCCGTTTCTCCAGACCCCATGGGGGTCCTCAGGAAAAATACGTGAGTTTATGTATTTACGAATGTTTGTAAACATTGTGTCAATGTTAACTTAGCCTTGGTCTAACTCTAAATATATCAAAGTTCAAATTACCCAATTTTAATTAAGTTATATTGGTGGTTTTCATGATTATAATTATGTAAAGACACTCATATTACGCGAATCATACTTTTATAAACATACAACCTAATACAAATTGTAAAAAACGTAATAAAATTTGAATTTCGCGGGCTACCCTGACGCTTTTTCAATACTAAATCTCAAAAATATTCTTGTCGTTATGATGTAACTTCATAAACCAAGTCTTGTTCTTGTTTACCGCCTTTTCTCACGATTGGAATCTTATGTAAGTACATTCTTCAGCAATAAAAATATAAATGAACGTAAATGAAATATAGTAGCGCTTTTCACCTCTGGCCGCTCTCCATAAAGCCGTCATTTCGGCACGTAAATGAAATAAACATGAAAAAGGCTGACCGCTACGTACTTATGACACGCGATGTAGCACCTACTTGACACGCGGCCCACGCCTCGCTAATAAAAACAATATTCACCTAATTCCAGTAATATCTAGATTGGTTTTATAATAAATACTTGCGATGTTTGCTTTTAATGTACCTATATGGGGGTCACCCTTACTCTAAGGCCCTTTTCATATGCATACGGTCACACCACGGAGACAGTGCCGTGTAAAGTAGAAATGTATGAGCTAAATAGACAGCTTTCACAAGACATGGCGACCGTGCCGTGTCCGTGTGTCGCCCGTCCATTTATTTACTATAAACACGGTTTCGCCGCGGCAACCGTCTTTACACTTACGTATTGACTTGTATACATATATAGTACACATGAGCGCAACACGCCACGGCGAGCGCGTGGTATTGTGGTGTAAAAATACTATTTGCTTATACCATAAAAAAGTAGAATTAGTAACTTGATAGTACTGCGACCGCCGCGCGGCCGCCGGGCGCTTGCACAGCACGGCACCGTATGCATGTGAAAAGACCCTTAGGGTCTATCGATAATTGAACTGCGTGGGTCACACTTATAGGATACATCAAGACAGGATCGTCACACACTGGGTGCCTGAAGACCGGTGGTCGTCACCGAGGTAGGCCGGCCTAAGAAACGCTGCCTTGATCGATTGGCCGGAGAAGGCACAATACGAACAAAGACTGGAAAATTATGGGGGCGACCAGCGGGCGGCCCAGTAGTGGAAAAACATAGATCAAATAAAAAATGGGGATCAAAAGTACTATTATAGAATAACCTATTATTTGAAATCCTTAGCAGTGAGAATATTTGGGTCTGTGAAAGATACTTACGGGTTCAAGATCATCTTTTTTCTTTTACAGTTTATTAACTAAGAATAGTGTAAGTATCTTTATTTCAAAGACACTATGTCATTGTTCATTTTATAAATTATCGGCCTATTTAACATAAACGTTTTTAACAATGGTTGATTATGCTGAACATGTTTTTAAAAGACGTTTGTGGCATTGTCCGACAGGGTTTCAGCGATTTTTTTTTTAAAGGCGCTTTAATTTATACTTTTTTTTAGGATTATGATTTTGACCGGTATAAATATAAGTACATGTGTTCCTTCATAACTTCTTAAATTCTCATCATAATTTGTCAAATAAGGTATCGTTGGAAAAGCGTCATGATCGTCCGCTGGTTATAGGCTGGTTATTAAATTGAATATGGCCTTCTAGAGGACATAAAGTCAGGAACTAAAAAAAAATTATGATGCCATCTTGGGTATCAAATGAAAGGGGCTTCTTTAGCACATTTAAAATATATAATATATTATATTATAAGTATTATAACCCAAAAAAAATAATTCAATAAAAATAGAAGTTATAAAGACCCAACCCAACTACGACAAAAAGTCAACTAAAAAGATATAAACTAGACGGACAAATAAAAATCCGGAGTCACACGTGTTAGGGCATTAATCGAACAGATTACATACGACTCCGGATTTTTTTTAAATAAATTTTATTGTTTTGTGAATATTATGCTAAATAATAAAACAATAATAGGTTGAGGAGGCTTACCTCGGTACCATCGCAGATGTCAGTGGCAGTAGATGACTCTGACACTAAACACTGTTGGCTCATAGAGTACCAAGTGACGGAGCAC
Source organism: Lithophane socia (assembly GCA_947522985.1). Classification (NCBI taxonomy): domain Eukaryota; kingdom Metazoa; phylum Arthropoda; class Insecta; order Lepidoptera; family Noctuidae; genus Lithophane; species Lithophane socia. The sequence continues at coordinate 8,746,177 of OX383270.1, read as the reverse complement.
CCAGGTGCCACGTTGGTTATGTTAGCTTTGATAGTTACGACACTACCCTCGTTCAGAATTCGAGGCATTTGTAGCATCTGTAGAATATTCTCAGTTTATCACAAATATTCGCAGGGAGGTTAAAACAAAAATTAAAGTTACACCGTCTAAATTGAGTTTAGACGATGCAAGTCATTATGTTGCTTGAATCTTATTACACGCCCCATGCAAGAAACTTGCGTCGTGTAAATGGGGCTTAAGACTTAACTAGTTTGTTGAAAGATTGTTAAGCTTTGACAGAAGTAGGTATAGAATACTACGTACCTGTATGACGGGTAGTCTGGGCTCCTGAGCAGTCACTCGAGCTATGGCCTGATCGGCCACAGACTGGCCCAGCACTGTCACGGTCAAAGTTATTAAGTACCTGAGCAATAATAAAGACTTATTATACAAAGCCAAAGCATTCATTTCGGAGAATATGACGGAAAGCACAAATCTGAAAAACATCAATGCGAATAGCACCAAAATTAAGTGCGATAAACGGTGAAGGAAATCAGTAGACCTAGAAAAAAAAAATTCCGACCCGACCGAGAGACCGTGGGGTAGCCACGGTCTCTCACTGAGTCAAAAACAAAGACAGAGAATTGGACTGAGCGTTAGCCTCCCACTCTCTAGAAAGAGACAAAGCGACTATCTGGCCAATACCTGTTGCACTACTAAAGAGACAACTACTGGCCACGACTTCGCTTTTTTTCACTGCACAACTGAATATGGAACGCTCAGTCCATTCTCTATGTCTATGGTTAGAACAGCGGGAAAGTCATCACTAATTTAATATTTACCTACATCATCGACAGTCGATTCGAAAATGCATGGAGGAGCTAAAGGCGCTAGTGAAGGGCGACCTTCCTATCTCACCAAAGCGCAAGCTCGTCCACATGTGTATCCAGATCTAACTTATGGCACTCAGACTTGGTCTTCGACTGAGGCTCAGAAGTCCAAACTCAAGGTTTGCCGAAGACTGATGGAGCGTAGCATCTTAAAATCAAATTCACAGACCAAATTCGCAACACCATACTACGTTCCAAGACAGGTATCGCCGATGTTGGCGATAAGTCTGCGAGGTTGGGACTTGGTGAGTCACACATATAAGATGTATCCAGACAGATAGGCCAGGATCGTCACACAGTGCCTGAAGACAAGAGTCGTCACCGAGCCAGGCCTAAGAACGCAGAAGGCACACGGCAAAGAAAATTGGTAAAATGTGAGGGAGTCCTTTGCCCTGGATTGGGACAACATGAAAAAAAAAACGAATGTTGATATTAAAACGTTTGTGGTACATATCCATTACTAACACACAAATAAAACAAAAATATTTTTAGAGTGTAACTGTAGCGGTCAATATCATATTATCATAATCAACATATTTTCAATGGTTGTAATAATGAGTGTACGATAATTTGTACCTATAATTTTGGAATCTAAGCAAATTAGTCTAGCCAGGTTCAGACTGGTCTATTAGTGAATTAAAAAAGCAATTACTTAAGGGCGCACACTACCTCCGATTTTATCCCGCTCGCACCATACTACTCGCGACCTGAGTGAGAACGAGACGGAGTGGGGTGCTAGCGGCTCTAAAGGGTCGAAAAGTTTAGGTAATTGCTTTTTACGGTGAAAATATTGGTAATTAAAAAAAAAAAAAAACATACGACCTGCTATAAAGATAGTTCAGTTATTATGCAAAGTTTCATGATCTAATTTGAAGTGTTTTTTGAATACCAGTGGTTTATAGTTCTGTTTAGAGGTAACTTTGGATTTTTTTTGTAACCGTGGCCTAGCATCAATCCTCAACTTTAACATATATTTATTTCAAAATTAATGCTGCAGTATTTTTGGCATAACGGAGGATCATGCTAAGCAATTTTAGGTAGAGTGCGCCCTTAATTAATTATAACTTACTCGCCGACGTAAGACAGTCCTGATGGGAAAGACAATGTGCCCTCGTCATCGGTTATGTAAAATGTATCGACTGGCTCACCGCCGTATGTACATTCCCAGGCTATCTACAAAAAAAAAATGCTCTGAGCGTAGGCGTTTACGCTGCGTAGATGCATACGCTGTGTACGCCAGCTCTGTGTAGACGAACGTGAATCGAAAATATCGACGGTGGAAAGGTAAAATGGCTAAAGCGCCAAAACGTGAAATCTCAGGAATGAATTTTAAAGTAAAAAGTTTTGGCGCTTTAGCCATTTTACCTTTCCACAGTCGATATGTTTCTGAGTAGCATCTACGCTGCGTAGACGTTCCAAGCCATCGCATACACCTTCAGTGTTTTATAAATACAAAGACAAGAGAAGTTTTCATTTTTAAAGTTAATCAACAAACTTACATAATTGTTAACATTTCTATGCTTTACTTTTTTGTCAGATTTCGTAAATGCAAAACTAAATTACTATCAAAATTCAAAGTATAATGAAGGTACACTCACTGTCATACCCTCTTCCAAATAGTCCAGCTTGTTGATATCAGTGTATAGTTTGAAAGGAGTCTCAACAGATATGACCAACAGGTCGACGTTGAAGTTTACACTCAGAATTCGATGTAGTACATGGAACGGCAGACTATTCTGAAATGGGCATCATTTACTAGTATTTTTACAACGTCTTACTTTAGAGATAAATTCTACAACTATTGTACAATCCTTTCATAGAACAGTTATTTTACCTCTGTTTTGCAGCACTGCCAAAATCACAGGGATCCTTAAACTCAGTACAATAAGGTTGCTATTGGGTTGCTGCCGTCAGTGGTAAAATAACTATAAAAGTACTATAGGACTACTCGTTCCTCGACCATTTAATTCAGCTTAAAAATACCAAGAATCCAAGAAGCAATAAAATAGAAAATGTTTTATTTTTAATCGATTTAGGTTCAATAGTAGTCAGAACCAAGGGATAGGTTTAAAGCCAGCTGGTAATAAATTGAAATGTCAGAATTTGGTTCATTTTATTTTAAACTAGCTGACGCCAGCGGCTTCGCCCGCGTGTAATCTTTATAAATTATAGCCTATGTTACTCAAGGTTAATGTAGCTTTCTAATGGTGAAAGAATTTTTTACATCGGCGCATTAGTTTTGAGTTTATTCATTACAAACATACACACAAAAATACAAGTATTGCCTCTTTATAATATTAGTGTAGATTTTTTCGATAAGCAACCACCTTACCTGTGTAATGTATTCCCCGCTAGAGTACTTATACACCTGGCAGAGTACGTCATAAGAATGTCCCGGAGTCAGGGTGTTAGCCCGGATGACCAGCTGGGAGCCTTTCACGTCTGACGTGGCTACATTGTCTTCAGCACTGGTCACAGTCCACACAAACTGTAGAATGAAGTCAGGAAGAAAGAAAAGTTTTAAGAGAAATAATAATACCAGCCTAATTATTGGACAGGTTGGCGATTTCAGATTTATATTAACTACTAACTGCGCCCGACGGATTCACCCGCATAAGTCTCGATCCCGTGGGAATATCGGGATAAAAAGTATCCTATGTCCTAACCCAGATCATGGTCTTCCCATGTGTCAAATTTCATCTAAATCTGTTAAAGAGAAATAACTGTAAAAAAGCTAATTTTTGTTGAAGTCTTTAGAAGGTATGAAAGCAATATAAGTTTTTGGACTGCATTGTTTTAGAGATTATTAACAGCAATACTTAGTTTGGACAATATGTATTGGGCTAAGTCTATGGCTCTGCTAACTTCACACTGTTTAAAAAGTTTCATTGGCAACGAGTAATTTAAAACAGTTTGTTATTTCAAGTTTTCTGAAGCAGCTGCATTTGCAAACTGGTTCAATTTAACGTAACAGCAACTAAATTTAATTTAATTAACACGAGGAATTCATCACCGCCTCTGGGTTAACTGGCTATAAAAGCAAAGCTTTGAAAATCTCATTTCAGTAAATCAACGAAATTAAAACTAAATTTTTGATTTATTGACGTTGGTTAGATGTAGGTACCAACAGAAGAGGAACTTTTAATTTTACATCATTTTGATATTTATAAATTTTTTTTATAACATATAGGGAAGTGGAAAAAATAATATAAAAATGCTCTATATTTATATTATTTTACTCACTTTCGCATTTATAATATTACTAGCTGTTGCCCGCGGCTTCGCCCGTGTGGATGTCGGATATCGTCCCACGGGAACGTACTACCGGGATACTTAAGAAATTCTGGGTTTTTTATATAAAGTTTCACCCCCTATTAGATTATTTATGAAACAAAAATTAGACTAGGTATGTCCCCAGGATGCCATCTATCTCCTTGCCAAATTTTGTCGAAATACGTTCATTGGTTTAGGCGTGAAAAGGTAACATACAGACAGACAGACGGACAGACAGAGTTACTTTCGAGTTTATAATATTAGTATGGAAGTATGGATGTAAAATAAAAATGTATTACATCCACTGAAACCATAGGATGGACTTCGCCGTAAAAGGGAGGTACTTGAGAGGTTTCAGTTAAAACCGTGGTGTCAGTCACCCGTCACGGTGCAACTACCTACTGCGTCACCGTCAGAGGGAATAATCTATGCTTATGGGATGGCAATGACCAAACGTAGATATTAGTAATACATAGTATATAAACAAGTTTGTTTACGAATCCTTTGTTTTTTTATCAGTTTATCAGTCTGTTACTGCCATGCTGTGTGCATTACCAAAGGTAGATTTAAAACTCAAAAGATTGTCTTACAAACATCGAGATATAAGTACTAACGTACTAGAGAAGCTACGTCAAATAACTGAATTGTCCTATTCTTCGTATTGAATCTTTAGTTCGCTGCAGCGCTAAAATAATAACAATTCGTCTAAACCGTACCTAATTTACCACAGTGCTAGATTTGCTGCGGAAGTGTATTTATTCTCGGCAAAAAGGTCTTAAGCGCCATGTAAATCACGGCACTTACGCGTTTTCTTCGACAAACTGCGGCGCGAGCGCCGCAGTTGAACGAGACAAAGTAGGAATTTACGGTGTCTTCTCTAGTACGTTAGTACTTATATCTCGATGCTTACAAAAAACTGTTTTTGCTAAAAGGCCATGTTAAGAAATAGTGTAATGTGAAGGCGTCTGAAAATCACTAGACCGGGTTTTGGGCTATTTAAAAGTCCCGGTGAAGTATCACGGTCACTCTGAACTCCTACTGCTGTAACGAAATGCAGCTAAAACATTTTTCCTTTTACAGCAGTAAGAAAAAAAAAGGAACAATACTTACAAAATAATCATGCGTCCTGTAACACTCTGTGACTTGGGCGTCCAGCATGAAGTCTATATCAGCATAGGTCAGCTGTCCACCAATCAGAACGACGGAGAACATGTCTGATCGGCCTTCAATGAGGAGCTCTGGGTCTCCGTTAATGTTGTCGATATAGAACACCTTCTCTGTGCCAACATCTTCGTTGAATGTGGTGGCTGTGACGTTGAAGATGTAGTTCACTCCGCTCAGTAGCTGTAAGGGAAATAATGTTATAACCGTCTTGGGATCTTGAAGAGAAGATGAATTGAACTAAAAGAGTTTCCAAGAGCGTAGTCATTAATGCTGGGGCTGTAGCGAAGTATTGTTATAATTCGCACGCTCTCTGTTGCTCGGCGAGACGTCGAGTGGTATGCGAAAGAGAGCTCGCGAAGTTTAGTTCGCGATAACGCGACAATGTAGCCCCAGCATCAGTGTCGCTAGCTTGCTTTATTGTATTGGCTAACAATATTCGGCCAGACAGCAAGCGTAGCCCAACCAGTTTAGTTATCAGCTAAATGACAGTAGCTTATTTTGTGGTGCAAGTACATCCAAATGAAATCTTGAAAAAAATACGGATTAATTATTAAGTTTGACTAAATATTTATCCATGCAACAAAAAGAGTTTATACTTCAGTATTATTAATAATGAAGACGTTAGGTTCCAGCTGGGGTCCGTTGAGCTTCAGTTCTAGCTCTCGCACGGTGTGCCATAGGAGGAGGGTGAAGCGCTGCGTGGTGGGCGCGTGAACCAGCGAGTGCCAGCGCACGGTCCAGTGGAACTCCACGGGACTACCAGATTCGGTCTGCAAACTGTAGGAGTAGAACAATTGATTAATTAGACGAGTGTAAGTGCACAACTACGTCTCAGTACCTCAAAGGCTGCAAAACTGGGAAAGTATTCTCGGGTTCGTGGATCCAGCTAATGGCATCAGCAAAACGTGATCTTTGGCCCCGCTCCTTAAACCTCCTGAAATCTTAATCGAGCCATCTGAGAGCCTTCCACCTGGACACGCGTTACCGTGACCAACTTAGTAATCCCTAGATTACGAACCCAAGTCCAAAGTCGGCCGTAGCAAAGAGAATCTCCGCAGATGGACGACTGTCCGAGTCGTCCATAAACCCCCATATGTGGAGGTTTTCAAGTGTATACGCGGCGTCTCACCGCATACAGTGGCCCACCTCGCATCTTGCGCCGCATGCCCTGTCACCTGTGCTCTTGAGTGGATCTTAAAATGACTGCGTCGGCGAACGGAATTCGCGTGGCTGAATTTTGGGCTCAACTTAATATCTGAATTTTCAAAACCTTATTTACTGTCGTGTACGTTAAGAAGAAGGAGAAGCACCACATTTTTCAGAGAGTATTCTCGGCGAAGACAATTACGGACGGATAAGGCCGCATACACACGGGATCCGTCATTGACGATTCGTCAAAAAACACGATACGTCATAGCGGATGGACGTTCACATTGCCTACGTGAAAGAGTTTTTTCGCGATTTTTCAAAATATCCGAATAGATGTTTACACTTTCGTGAATCAGAGCAGATCCGTCACAAAAAAATTTTCGTATTTCTTGTTTTTTGACGAACGTGATTTTTAAAAGACGAGATGTGATTTAAGACGTGTCCGTCATTTTTCACGATTCGTGATGTGTGTGAACAATGGCATTTAAAAAGCAGTGTTGCCGTAAAAAAAAAGACGAGTTGTGAAATAGACGATTTTAAAAAAAAACATGAATCGTCCTCGTGTGAAGGAGCCGTAAGATATATAAAAGGAGAGAACCAAACACAATTAGGTAAACATCAACAAAAAGTATTCCAATTACAGAAAATAATAAGAAGTGCTGATATCCTTTGTTTGTAAGAATACTTGCTAATAACGCGCTGTCACGCAACCCATCCGCGATATTATTTAGCGAAAGATTTCTGTTATGTAAGACTCACTGTTGAACGTGACTTCGTCCGCAAATAAACTTTAAAACCCCGTGGCTCCAACACTTAGAGGTCCAGTCGAAAATAATTCTACTCAGGAACCTTTACATGACGTTTCAGATAGAAACGCAGTAGTCTAGTAGGTATCTGCGTTGTATCTCAGTTTTGGAACTGTTATAAATGTATAGATTGTTACCTAACGTAACAGTACAATAGTATTGAAGGTAGCCGAATGTAAATAAATATAATATGAACATAGGTGCAGCTCTAGTGAAAAATATATTTTATAAATAAACGAATCACAATGACATCTATGAATTAAAAAAAAATAAAGATCGGATACGTGTTTCTTGAGTATTAGTCCAATAATGGAAAGACAGATACGATTTATAATATGTATGGAAGGAAGATCCTTAGTACTCACGTGATAACAGTGTTATCCGGTTTGTCTATGACAGCGTTTTTGTCTTTGGGGCAGACGAAGGGAGGCGCTAAAATACGGAATTTTGGTGGTTCTGCTGCCTGTGAATAAGAAAATGTGTGTCAACCAAATATTCTTATTGCTTTAGGTCTGGAGTTGTCTGTATATAAAATACTAGCTTCCGCCCGCGCGGTTCCCTAGGGTGCCATCTATCACCTTGCTAAATTTTGTCGAAATCCATTTAGTTCCTTTTCACACCTAAACACAGACAGAGTTATTTTCGGATTTATAATATTAGTAAGGATAAATACACAAGTTGCATTGGTATATTTGTAGCTGGTAGCCGGCGCACGTGTATGACCGGCCCTATTTAAAACCGACAGGTGATAGGCGACAATTTTGCAAGATTCTTTCATACATTTTTTGCCAGGCCATGGTCTACCCATGTGCCAAATTTCGTCCAAATCCGTTCAGCCGTTTAAGCATGAAAGCGAAACAACAAATACATACCAACAAATAAATTCACTTTCGCAATTATAATAGGTTAAGTAGGTAAGGTAACTTAGGATAGAGCCCATGTTGCATTTGCAGTCATAATTATAAAGGGCCCAAGTATGAACGTGACATATTTGCCATAGCTATACTGCTTACCCTCTTGGGAAAATGGCATGAGAATATATTTGGTAGGTAATAATTCAGACATAAATTCCCCGAAGGCCGACTTGCATTGCACTATATTAATCATAGTAACATAACATGCATACTTAATAATAGTAGGTATCTAACATAAGTATTGCAGTAGTAAGAGTCTATTATTATCACGTAAACTTACTACAGACTTCTTAGAATTTACTATTTCTATGGCTAGTGGTCACGAAACCCTTATGACCGTGGGCATAGTAAACGTAGGTAAGTACTCTGCTACGCCGCGCGGTTGTATGGAATCTTGTAGAACGTCGTAGCCAACTGCTACGAGCGTAGCAAAGGTCGTAGACAGGTACGCGTAGTCGCGTATTTTATTGAAGACACGTATATATTAATTTGTAAACTGTATTTAGTAATAAAATTGCGTGACAATATTATATTATAATATAGCGTATGCTGACGGGTTAAGCAGATGTGTGTATACCACGTCCCCATTTTGCCAGTTATATTCTTAAAATCCCGTATATATCCCGGGGCCGAGCGGTTACGGAGAAATTAACAAAAAAAAAACAAAAACAATTTTCCATTTGTTCTTTGGAATGGGCCAATAGCTTAATTTTTTTGACTGACCGACCCCTTGAAAATTCAAAAGTAGCTGTAATTGGTTTATTTGAAATAAATGCTTGGAGTTTGAGTTTCCAAACTGGGATGCGAAACCTCGGGTCCTCTACTCAACAGTCGCTTGTGATCACTATACCATCGCGGCAGTCAAAATTGTAGTGTCTAGTAGGTATTCATAATAATTATTAAAAATACTTACTAGAACTAGACCATATAATTTTACAGCACTTTCCGTTCGCTCTCGACGTTGTAAACTCGCCATATAATTAATTATTAAAACAGAAATCGATTATTCTGTTATAAACACGAACGCTTATGAGAGTATAATGAAATACAGGAGTTACAAATACCAACGTATTGAAATGGCACAAACTATCCTAACTAATCTAATATTATAAATTCGAAAGTAACTCTGTCTGTCTGTATGTTACCTTTTCACGCCTAAACCACTGAACGGATTTGGACAAAATTTGGCAAGGAGATAGATGGCATCCTGGGGAAGGACATTTTATCGACATGACGGAAGCTAGTATAATATTATAAATGCGAAAACAGCTGAACGGATTTGTATAAAATTTGGTACATGGCATTTCGATCTGGAATAGGACATAGGATACATCACTAATGAAGCATATTAAGCATTGAATGCTATGTACAGTAATAATTGGATTTCAGATTTATGTACTGTATTTTTGTACTAACTGTGTTGATTGTCTTAGTCTGTAGTCTGTCAACTGTACTTATTAAAATAAAATAAAAATAAATAAAATAAAATACTTTTTATTCCGATATTCCCACGGGATCGAGACTTACGCGGGTGAAACCGCGGGGCGCAGCTAGTTACTAGAGTTGTAGGCTTCACTTACATCAGTAAACAAGGTGTTAGCTAATAATTATCGATACTATTCCTCTAGGGGCCACTACAGTGATAATGTGAATGTATTGAGCTAATCACGCAGAAACACACAACCGTGTGTATTAATACTACAGTTCTGTATGTATGTCTGTGTGTGTGCCATATTAGGTTCAAAGCTACATTCGTGGAAAACGATGATGACATACGACAGTTGTGTGTGTGTGTCTGTGTGACCAATATTAGGTTCAAAGGAAGATTCGTGGAAAACGTAGATGAAATATGTACCTAGTGTAATTAGATGTTCATTATGTTTTGTCAACTATAGTGCAGGAACTAATTAAATTATAAGCACTGTATTGTACGTTAACTTATATAATTATAATAAACTATGTAATGCATTTGTTACAAATTATTCGGATTCAGAAAGAAGCACCTACACTAAAGTGTGTTTTTTGATCTTGTCGAATTTGGAGTTTAACATTTGCACCTGTCAAATTAGTCTACAAGGTTTAACAGACTTTAGCTGCCGGCAACGTGATACTTCAACATACTATTCTTAAACAACATAAACATTAAAAACAAAAACAAAATTAGTATCCCAACCCACCACTTAAACTCGGTTTAAAATAACTGCACGGCAACGCAAATTAAATTAAACTCGCCAACTTTTGAGCTGACATTAACTATTCAAATACACAAAAACTCACCACATTTTGTACCAAAAACGTTGAGACACAAACCAGCACTATGTTAATCAAAATCATGGTTTTACTTTACTAATGATTACTGCATTCCCTTTGACACTACCGGCTTTTACACCCCCTGAAGTGCAATGGTCGGCACGGCCTGCTGCGGCGTGAATTACAGCCCGCGGGTCAAAGCGATCGATACACAATAGATAATTGAATGGACTGTTTTACCGGTAATTATGGACTATTTTGATGTAGATGCAGGTTTCAATAGAATTTTAATTGTTATCGAATATAATGAGCTTGCGTAACGGCTGAGCTCATATATGAAAGTAATAGTATTGTAGTGTTGTTAATTTGGTGATAATTTCTTGACAAAACAAAATACATATTTATGAGACTAGAGCGGGATTAATGTGGGTGTACTTTGGGCCCTTCGGGGACTACAGGCGTGATGTTATCTTATATTATTACATATTGACCACCGGGAATCGCGTTACCCAGTAACTGGATTGTTGAGGTCAGATAGGCTGCATTTGCTTAGACCGGAAGCCGAAACCAACATAGTTGGGAAAAGGCAAGGCGGATGATGAGCACCAGTAATAGAACAGGGCTATGGGCACTTAAAATTAAATTATAATAGCTCAATGGTGCGCTACGGTGTTAATAAAGTCGAGTAAAAGGATCTTATTTTTTTTGCGTACAGTGAATGGTTTTATGGATAAATAAATTAAATGTAATTATTAATGATCGAAATCGAAAGGTGCTGGTTCTTGGTAGAAACAAAAGTATGCGAGTATTAAAGTCAATCAAAAATAATAACCAAAAGGTAGAAAAACACAGGCAAAAGGGAAAAAGGTAAAATATCATCTAAATATATCTAGCAATAAACCCTAATAAAATTAAATCTGATGGGGAACGTTATCTAACCTTAGCTGCTTCGCACGGCCTACTGCCAGCGCACACTTTAGTTACACGCAGCGCCCGCCAAACATGCATAGACCACGTCCTTATAAAAACTAAAGCCCCATCCAATACCATAGTCGCTAATGCTACATTAACAGACCACCATCCCGTTTTATTTTGTTTAAATTTAAAAAAACCACGGCAATATGCAACTACAACAAAGGCCATCATTGATGATAAAACATTAGCACAAGACATTTTACATATTAATTTTGATCCCATTTATCAAACAGATAACCCTGACACTAGTCTAAATTACCTAACACAATGCTTAAAAAAAGTAATAGAGAAAAATACAAAAATCATAACACTTTCTAGACGCCATAAAATCATTAAGCCCTGGATAACTCCAGGACTACTTCGTTGCATGCGTAACAGAGACCAACTACATAAAAAGGCAAGCCTCGATCCGGATAACGAAGTCTTGAAAATTACCTACAAACGATACAGAAATTTCTGTAATTCTCTATTAAAAAGGTTAAAACGAGCATACGAAAAAAACCAAATCCTTGAAGCACAGAACGACAACAAAAAATTATGGAAAGTCATCAAACACATCACACACGCAACTAAAACAAAACAACACCATAAAGATCTCTTAACTCTTTCATCTTCTCCAGACCAATCACTTCACGAAGCAAATAACTATTTTATAAGTGTGGGTAGCTCACTGGCGGACAAAATCAGTCAGCAAAATATTAATCTCCGGAAACTTCCTGTAGTATGTAATATCCAAGACAAAGATCTAAATATCCCCAATTCTTTCGTCTTAATAGAGACGGACATATATGAGATTGGACATCTTATCATGGGTCTAAAAACAGATAGTGCACCAGGATGTGACAATATTAGCAGTGGATTCCTAAAACAACATAAAAATACTCTCGTACTTCCCCTGGAAAAGATTTTTAACGATTGTTTAAAAACTGGAGTGTTTCCCTGTTCCCTAAAACGATCAGAAGTGTGCCCAATCTATAAGAACGGAGACAGAAGTCGTATTAACAACTATAGACCGATATCTATACTGCCCGCAATTTCCAAAATCCTGGAAAAAATTATAAATACCCGTCTTGTAAAACATCTTGAAAAAAATAATCTGCTTTCAGCAAACCAATACGGGTTTAGGCACGGAAAATCCACAGAACAGGCAGTGAATAAACTTATTGAATTTATTAGCTCTAACTTGGACAAAGGTAAAAAGTGTCTTTCGATTTTTCTTGACTTGGCAAAGGCATTTGATACGATTTCTGTCTCTCTCTTACTCAACAAATTAGAGGCGTTGGGTATCAGGGGCACCCAGCTTGAACTATTCAAAAGCTACCTCTCTGGGCGGACTCAGTGTGTCCGAGTGGATAATTACAAAAGTACACACCTTCCTGTCACACACGGCGTGCCTCAGGGAAGTATACTGGGGCCCACCCTCTTCCTCGTGTACATAAATGAGCTTACTCGTCTTAAGTTCACCAAAGGTGAGATTGTCTCTTTCGCGGATGACACCGCATTGGTGTTTGCGGGGGACAGTTGGCAGGAGGTTTTCACTAACGCACAAAATGGCTTTGATATGGCTAGGGGATGGCTACATAAAAACATACTTACTCTAAACATAGATAAAACTAAGTATATTTGTTTCAGCATTAGACAGGCGGTGGGTATCCGCGGCGACCTACGAATTGTTTCACATGAGTGCAATTCTGCGGATAGTTGCGCATGTTCACCTCTGGAACGCGTTAATACCTTAAAGTACCTTGGTATTACTTTGGACAAAAACCTCAACTTTAAAGAACATGTCAAAATTCTTTGTAATAGAGTACGAAAATTAATATATGTATTCAAAAACCTACGACATGTCGCGGACCCTGCACTGCTGAAGCGAATATATCAGGCCCTGTGTCAGTCGCTTCTTGCCTACTGCCTTTCATCCTGGGGAGGTTGCTGCAAAACCACGCTAAAGGCAGCAGAGGTCGCCCAGAGAGCTATACTGAAGGTTAGCACGTTTAAACCGATGCGCTTTCCTACTACTACATTGTTCCAGTTGTGCGAGGTTTTGACAGTAAGACAGTTATTTATTCTTAAAATTATCCTGCAAGAACATAAGAAACAGCCCTATAATCCAATGTTACTACAGAGACGTCGTAAACATCATGTATGTGACTATCTAACCACATTTAAAACAACCTTTGGTAAAAGATTTGCAATTTTTCTGGGCCCTTACCTTTATAATAAGCTAAACAAATCAATAAATATATACACATTGACCAGTAAACAATGTAAACAAAAAGTAACCCAATATTTGCAAAAATTGAGCTACGAGGAGACGGAACAACTAATATACTTGCCACTCTAAAAATTACGGATATTGAGCACAGACAATCAAAGTTACACTTGCAACATAGCTCACCTTCACTCACGCATAGTCATACCCTCACTTTCACTACATTATTATTTTCACACACGCACACACCTACAAACACATACACCACACACACCACACACACCCACACATACACTCAATCCATTTATTTTATTTTATTGTATAAAATTATGTACTTACCTTTTTACAAATCACTTAGTTAGATTACTTAACAACTATTATTCTGTATTTCTGTAGTACTGATTTAATTATTATGCCTCTACTGCCTGGCACCTATTCTTGTATTATAATACTCGAGGGGAATGGTGCTGATAGCCGAAATACAGGCTATGCCTAGTTCGGCTACAGACGCTAATCTCTTTACCTAAACTGAAATTGTTGCCACATTGCCATTGTAAAGTATTAGTATAGATTTTTTGCAAGAATTCAGTTACACATTGTAAAATAGGTAAATGTATGTATGCAAATAAATTTATTATTATTTATTTATTTATTTTATTTTATCATAAAAAGGCTTGCAAAGTAATCAAAATAAATAAAAAGGTACACAACTACTACAACATTTTGTTTTATTTTTTTTAACAATAACAATCTGCCAATCAGTCGTTTTTATGGACAAAAATATTGATTCAACAGTATCATCATCAAGAATTTTTTACAATAGTAAAATACACATTAGCCTAATACCCAAAAATAGTTAAGTTTATTTAACGATAAAATCGAGGTCAAACTATAGTTTCGAAGGCATTTCATTCAAAGAAAAGTAAGTGTACACAAACAATTCTAAACTTTCAAGGTCGGGGTCACCGCTGCGAGTCCCCTTTATATAACATTACCGTGGCCACAAGCTACAACGGTGGTTAGTGGCTAGTCATTTGTTGTACTTAATTAAGTAATTTTATTGGTGTTTTATGAAAATTCATGTTAGTCACGATATTACACAAGGGGAATTAATTCATTTTAATTGAAGTGTTGTTTTAAGTACCGAATTCATTAATTTTAAGTTTGTAACTTAAATTAAATGAGTTTATGACTCACAATCAATGAATATAAAGCCTTTAATTCCCTATGCTCACAATTCTTGGTAATCTTTTCTTTGGCTTTTATTCATGAGTTCTTTACTTGGCAAAACATAACTCCTTTAAGTAGGTGCAGGTTGCATTCAGAGGCACGGAGGATTTGGCACTATACTCCATTTATTATAACATTAGACATAATAACGGCTATCATCGTTATTTCGTTATAAACGTATAATAAACTCCGATAATTCACGATAAATACTAAGCAATGTGCATCTATTTACCATTTAAATTAAAAAACCGGGTGCGAGTCGGACTCGCCCACGAAGGGTTCCGTACCATTATCCATAAAAGCGGCAAAAAAGTCACATTTGTTGTATGGGAGCCCCCTTATATATTTATTTTATTCTGGTTTTTAGTATTTGTTGTTATAGCGGCAACAGAAATACATCATCAGTGAATTTCAACTGTCTAACTATCACGGTTCATGAGATACAGCCTGGTCACAGACGGATAGACAGACAGACAGCGGAGTCTTAGTAATAGTGTCCCGTTTTACCCTTTCGGTACGGAACCCTAAAAATAACTCTAAAGTGCAGTCATTTCAACAATATTATACAATAACTGTCTTTATTTAGGCGTTATTTGTATAATGCTTTCATAAATGGAGTATAGGTATCATCATCCGATTCATTACCCAATGGTAAGCTTCCACTCTAATCCTGTGAAACTTAGGTACCTACCTACTAATACTTAGTAAGTTCTGATAGTTGTCGTGTCAATAGGTATGCAGCTGCTTTTAACAACAATCTAAATGACGTAACAAACTATCTTACAATGTATTTCTATCCCTGTCGTCGATACTCCGAATAGTTATTACACAAGTGTCCTACAGCGCAATTAAGCTCATAAATTGCTTTAAAACCTAATAAACTGAGCGTAAAGTGTACGGGAGTGCTCCCAACCTCGCCTGTAAAGGATTTTCGTTGTTATTAGCAATTTAACGGGACATTAGCCCCATCTAACGTATGATTATCTTGTTTTATGTTACCGCGCGCATCATTTACACAATTAAATTGGATAACATATGTTTTGGAGTGTTATGATTGTGATTATGTGAAGATATAAGTGTTATCTATGTAGCTATAAAAAGGATTTATTGTGGAATAAATCTAGATTTAAAGTCTGTGCTTTTGTTCTTGAGGAATTTCAGATTATTTATGTAGGAAGGCTACTTTATCTTCTTAGCACAAGATAATTTCTTCTGTCCAAAATAGTCTTTATTATTCTTAATTTTTAATATTTCATGAACGGGTCTTTTACATAACTAATAGTGACTTTGTCGAATTATTTTGAATGCAGGATAAAAATTATGCCAGTTCATTCTTTAACGTGGTCTCATTAATACCCTAGTGTTATGGGATTTCAGAAGGAGCACGTTGTATACCTACCTACTCGATATCTCATCTCATTAGTTACGACAACAGATTTTACGTTTTAAAATGAGTAGTTTGTGCTTCTATTTTAACACAAGAAGATTTTTTTATTAGGTTCTTTATATGTAGGTAGGTTATAACTTAAGAAAAGGCTACAATCAAAACATACCAAAAAACCTCTACTAGGCAGATCAAACATTTTATTTCCACATCTTCCTTACAATAATAAGTCTTATACCTGTGCTGAATAAAAGAAAACGCTAAGAAAATATTTGGAGGCGAGGAAAATAAATCGTGGGGTCGATTGATACCGTACGTGAGCCGCCTCCGAGCCTCCGAGCCTTCGTACACTAACGAACTCATTCACGCTCACACAGATTTTGTGTTTATTGTAGCATTTCTACTAAACAAGGGCGTTATTAGATTTCCATTGGGTGTTAGAAAGAGCTCAGATAATACGAACGTGTATTGTTGTGTTTGTGTAATATGTGTGTTTTTTTGTGTAATAAAACTATATTTATTTAAAAAAAATACCTGTCTCTTAAGATACAGGTCTCCTAGTTTAAGAGACAGGGTTCATTATTATTTTGTATGCATAGACTTATTTTTTATTTTTTTTTAAAGTTAAATCTTCTGTGCACAAAACTAAATTATATGCTTATTGTATTGTAAAAACAAAAACAAAAAATACTGGAGAACCAACAGTTATAACATAAGGATAACAGTTATATGAGTAACACAGAGCAAATTACAGGTTCTCACGGGTAAAAACAGAAAAGTACCTAATGGAAATCTTAGGATCAATAAGCACTATGATGCATTGCTTTGGATCAAGGGTGGACGATTGGACATTATATAAAAACTGAGTATTTTTAGCTTAAGGGTGAATAAAGATTAGGTAATAAATAGTGCTTTAATTAACAAGCTCTACCACTGAAAATATAACTAAGATTTTGCCGTATCATCAATCAATCTGCCTAGCCTTTTCCCAACTATGTTGGGGTGAGGTTCCAGTCTAACCGGATGCAGCTGAATACCAGTATTTTACATGGAAAGACTGCTATCTGACCTCCACAACCCAGTAACTGGGTAATACGATACCTCTTGGTAAGACTGGTTCTCAGACTTTCGGGCTTCTGACGACCCGTAACGATTGTCAAAGATCCATGAATCACAGCCGGGACCAACGGCTTTGCGTGCTTTCCGAGTAACGGAGGAATCTCGGTATGTAAAAATGGTCACCCATCGAAGGACCAACCCCGGCAAGCGTAGCTTTACTTGATCGATCGATCGATGTTATTACTTAGCCCCGAGCTCCTCGTATTTTTCCGTATCATTAAAAAAGTTTTATCATGAAGTTTCAAAAGTGTCTTTAAGTGTCTTTATAAAAACCACATTACTGAAAACAATATTGCGAGTTTAAAATAATCGTGTGAAGCCTGAAAGGTGTTCGTATATAGTTACTTCAACAACCCTTTCATAGTAGGTAGGTACTTGCATTACTCATAGCTACCACTGTGGACAGTAGGTCAATGACCCCCCCCCCCCTCCTCGGCGAAGCGGCTAAATATAACAGTCTACGGGGAATTTATAACTAACATTAGATCTATAACGGTTACATTTAATCATTTCCATAATAGGTATCATGCACTCTGTATATTAAATATTTACCCGCCCCAAAAATAAGTTGTTTTCATTTTATTAATGTTACGTGGGTCGATTGTAGTTTGTTTGACCATTCTGTCGGAGCTGTTGTATAGTATAATTTATTTTATACTCATCTTTTACTAAAATTCATCCATTATCAATTAATTGATGAATTTCGGTACACGATGAGCGCCTTAATTTTATATAGACAGTGATTTTTAATTCACTGTTAACCTTTCAGGGGGTGAATGTACTCATAAACAATTTTCAATATGGGAGCAAATGCGATATAGCAAAAAAAACATCCGTTTCATACATTTTAATCGGGTAAATATTGCATTTTTGTATGAAACAGCAGATTTTTTTTTGATATTTCAGAGTTGGTCTTATAGTGAAAGTTGCTCTGAATCATGAGTACTTTCACGTCCTGAAAGGTAAACAGTGAATTCAAAATCACCGAGTATTACCCGGGCGTTTTAGAGCAACTTTTGAACGAAAACTCTTAATTATTTTATCTACACCCATGCTATAAATCCTCTATAAAAGTTCCTGAAACAATTAGCTTATTAGCAACATTAAAACAACCAGTGTCATAGTAACCATAAGAGGACCTCGACAAAATTATGAATCGCCGTTATCAGCTCAAAACACTATTATGTAAGTAAGGTATTTTATTAAAATATTTTTCGTTTATCGTCATTTTCACAAAGAGAAAAAAAAATTGCACGACGACACTCCACCGTGCTTTTGAGTTTCTTCGACATTACGGAAATCGAGATCTCTCGATTTCCGAGGGAAAATCATCGTGAATCTAAAATCGCCAACCCGTCTTGAGCAAGCGTCAATCATGTATCAGTCGATCAATGCTCGTGCCTTTTCTGTATGAATAGAGGCCTTTGCCCTGCAGGGGGACAATAATGGGCTATTATCTCAATATTTTTAGAAAAAATATAAAAATTACATTTAAAATAGGTATTAAAAATATATATTATTATTATAATCGACCGTGTATTCATATTTTAAACATCTCTACGTCATAAAATAACAATTTGTAGTTACAAAACAAGCCATTAATATGAAAGGTGACGAGTGCTATATACATACACAGATAACCAGCATACATAATGTATTTTTTTGTGTAAATACGTGGCCCACACGAATGTCAGCCGACTCGTTATCTCAGAGAGCGTTTGTCACGAGAGCACCGGCCTTTGAGAGTGTCGCGAACTTTCGTTGCTTTTATCTTTTGTTTATGTTTTTGGGTAACTGTGTTGTGGATTGAGTATATAATTTAAGTACATGAAAACCACAATCAAGATTAATTTTGTATATCTATTGCCTGTATTGGTACATATAATAATAATAAAGTCGCTTTTCGTGTCTGTTCTTCTAACTAAGCTACGCAACGAATTTTGATGCGGTTTTTGGTGTAAAGTAGGGACGGGTCGCTAGTCATCCTATATTTTGAAAGTAGACTAATGGTAGCAAGATAAACTAAAACATTTGAAGTAAAATTTGTTTTCACGAAAAAAAAAAGTAATTACTAAAAAGATTGTAGGTGCCGTTCATCGACCGATTACAATACTCCTCTCAAAGAAAAAGGTTGTCTGTGAGTATCACGAGCAGAATGAACAAGCTGGGTTATAGCTTGTCCCATTTTTCTCCTGTAGTGGTACAAGTGGTAGGTACAACCAATATCGTTATATTATCTTTACCTCTTTCCGACTTTTCTACTGGAATGCGTTGGATATAACTCAGTAGAGGCAAGGCGAGCTCGAGATCAATACTCAATACTCAATTCTTTATTGCATTCCATATGTGTTACATAGATGGTTTAACAAGTCAATATCAATGTGGACCCTGTCGGGCACAGCAAAATTAGGAGAGAGGAAGAGGGCTGTAGCAATTCAAGCAATTCAAATTATTATAAATTTTTAGATGTGTTAAATTGGGTGTATAATTATGTATAGGTAATGGTCAGCTGAACATAGCCTGCAAGCCGCGGTACTAAGGGGGCCTAAAACACATTAGGACATTAGCAATTCCTCTAAAAGCAATTCATTTCCTGAATTCCCAGCTATCATTAGCAATTCCAGCAATTGGAAAACTATCCAACAGATGAATTATTTCGTAATATGAATTGCACGCAGATCATATTATGAATTGTCAGTTTCCGACATTTTACGCTGATTCATAATATTTTCCTATTATGATTCTGCCAAAATGGCCGTTTTTAGCCCCCTGATCTGCAGGCTGTGCCGGCTTACTTAAATTCTTTGTCGTAGACCAAGTACTGTCAAAAATCATTATTCACTTAATTGCAATTTCAGTACAGCTGATGACGGGCTTCGTTTTATAGCTAGCTAATTTGATGTTTTTACCCAGTAGTAAGTCGAATGGATAATGCTCACACAACTTAAAAATAACGAATTCTCTTAGAAAGCTTAAGTAAGCTTTGTTTATAAAATCAAGCGTAAGGTAACGTCAAATCGAGCGCTTGCTCTATTTTCTTTTCCGAGAAAATAACAATGGATTGGAACAATTTCCCGAAGTAATCGGTTAGTCTGGCGAAGACAGGTAATCGATATAGTTATGACTTACTTCAATACCTATAGGTTCCTTACAGCATAGGTATTGAAGCCAAAGGTCATACTTACTATAAGTGAGCTTACCGCAATACCTACATATAGCTTTAAAAACCAGTGAAATCATTTGCATCGACATGCTTGCAAATTATTTTACAAAGATGAGGGACGACTCTCTTTGTTTAGTATTACCATTATTTTGGTGTTAAATAACCTCCTTTGTTTGAAGTCAGTTAAAAATGAAAACTACTTGGATATTATTAGGATAGTTGACGAAGCAGAGAGAAACAATGCAGTTATCTATCCAAAGTTAGCGGGAAAATTCAAGCTACAGTTTAGTTTGTTCAGATGTTCCTATTTTATACCTAGGTAATGTGGCTACCAACATAACCATGTTACAACTTTACTGAAACCTGAAAGCCTATTCGTAATGTTACTTTGACCCGTATTCAAAATATGTCAAGGTCTTCAAATAATAATATCGTCGAGTTAGGTAGCCGGTAGGTACCAGACTAGTAAACAGGTTACCGTCCATTCGGGGTTATGACGAAATTCCCAACTGACAGTAAATAGAAAACTTTGCACTCGAATTAATTAAGTTATACGAGCCTCTATTTAAATGATCGATTGTCATAGATGTACAAGTAGATATACAAACTAATATGCATAAAATAGCTAGGAAAAATTCGATATGCCTACTGCGCATGTGCGGCGCGCCTTTACCGGATTGAAGTGAGCCGCAGTCGAGCGAGCAGGTAGACGCGAGAACCGGCGGAAACAGCCGAGTAGTACCGAATCAACCTCGCGCTGGACCTCACGCTCGCCCGGTCAACGCATTATTGACCATTTCCTGCGATAATTCCAACAAAATAACATAGTCTGTTCACAATACTGCCAGATAGTTTAAGATTTTAACATATATAGTGGTTATGCTGTGACTCAGTGACAAAATAAACGTTAAGTTGATGTAAGACGGACATTGTGTTATTAGTATGCACGTAATAAGCACAGGATCGTTAACAGTGACTAATGGAAAGCGTTAATTAAGAGAAGTGAAGAAGACCTGACACCTAGATTGACACCGGCAGGACGTCGATACGTAACAAGTAAACAAAGGGATTCACGTTGATGAAAGTACCGTTCCATTTTAATAAGAAGATGCCTACACACGTACACGAGAACATTGCTCTACTCAACATGATGTCTTCAGACAATTTCGAAGATGAGTTGAAAAGCGTTCAATTACATTTCCCATCAAACCGAAGATTGCACAACGACGGCGCATGCGTGGAGGAGAGGGTGAGGACTTCCCGCGGGGACCTGCTGGTCGCCGTCCGCGGGGACCGCAGCAAGCGCGCCATAATCACCTACCACGACCTTGGACTCAACTATGCCGCCAACTTCCAGGCGTTCTTCAACTTCATCGACATGAGAGCGATATTGGACCAGTTCTGTATCTATCACGTAACCGCGCCGGGACAGGAGGAGGGCGCCCCCACTCTACCGGAAGATTACACTTATCCTAGCATGGATGCATTGGCTTCCCAAATAGATTTTATTTTGGGACATTTCGGGATACGATCTTTCATTGGATTTGGAGTAGGTGCCGGAGCAAACATTTTAGCGCGCTATGCAGTTGTTAGTCCTCAAAAAGTAGACGCCCTGGTCCTGATCAATTGTACATCCACTCAAGCTGGGTGGACTGAATGGCTATACCAGAAAATAAACACAAGACAGTTGCGATCGAGCGGCATGACGCAGGGAGCGCTGGATTACCTAATGTGGCATCACTTCGGACGCAGCACTGACGACCGCAACCATGACTTAGCGCAGGTTTACAAAGAGAGTTTCTCGCACGTCAATCCGATCAATTTGGCGATGTTCATTGACTCATATTTGCGCAGGACGGACCTGAGTATTTCAAGGGACACACATTCTATTAAGGTGCCTGTTCTGAACGTGACAGGTGGTTTGTCTCCACATGTTGACGACACGGTGACGTTCAATGGTCGCCTGGACCCCTCCAAGACGTCGTGGCTGAGTATCTCCGACTGCGGCATGGTGCTGGAAGAGCAGCCGTGTAAGATAGCAGAAGCGTTCAGGTTATTCCTGCAGGGCGAGGGCTACTGCAGGTAGTCTCGTCACAGATGCCACGCCGATCGAACGCTGCGCTGCTAACTTAGAATGCACTCGATGCTTTCACGCGAGCTTTAAACACTGTTGTAGACACGTTGACAATGTAGACGAAAAAAATGTTGTTCCTTGTTTTTAGATGTTTATGGAAATAAATTTATTTTGTGGCTTAATCAGGCTTTTTCTACACCTTTATAAATAATGTGACAACATTTTCACGAGAACCCAATAGTTACTTCAATTCGAATATTGCAAGTCACAATTAATCACAAGCACAAAAGTTTGATGAAGTCTTGTTTTACAATAATAGCACTCAATAATTTATATTTTTACATTACAATTAAAAGAAATGACTGTAATTTGAATGATTGTTTCAATTGTGTAACCTGCATAAGCTTCTTGAAATCTGCAAATGTCTTAAGATTTTCATTTATTCCCAAATGAAATTAGATTTTAAAGACAGCCTTATAATCCAAATTAAATTAAGAGAGCGTAAAATTATGCGACGTTTTCAATTAGTGACAATTTGGGGGTTTATAAAATGTCTTCTTGCAG
This sequence comes from Lithophane socia, assembly GCA_947522985.1. NCBI lineage: Eukaryota > Metazoa > Arthropoda > Insecta > Lepidoptera > Noctuidae > Lithophane > Lithophane socia. The sequence goes on along the minus strand of OX383270.1, from coordinate 8,723,031 downwards.
ATGAAATTTCTTCGCTCCCCTTTTAGATCGTAATCTTAACAGTTTAAGAGGAATGGGGACTTACAAACCGTACATTTCTCCGGTATTATAAAATCTAAGGTAGCATATGTTAGCTGTTTTATGTTTTTAATAAATGTATGTTTTCTTTTTTTGATAATAAAAGAGAGGGTATTTTTAAAAAGGTTATATAACATATTAGTTTGTGTGTACGTAATAATGTACCAAGGAAAACAACTTAGTAACAATGACAGCACATTTAGGGGTCTCATGCTAAGCAGTTCCTTCCATCGTTCCAGCTGCAGCATTTACAGTGTAAGTATGTGTGGGCTAATCAGTAGATTACTGCCAATGTTTAGAGGCGCGATATAGTACAAAAGAACCTCGGGCAAGTCATAAATCACCAAATAGTCACTGATAATAGTAAGAAAATTCAATTTAAAAACAGATTTTATGGTGCTACTAACACTACTCGACCTCGAACCCATGACTTACTTAAAATCGCCACTAAACAAGCGAGGCAATCAACATAGACAGAAAGAATAACGTTCGTGAACACAAAATAAAAATCACAAAATTAAAAAAAACACAAAATAAAAATCACAAAATTAAAAATCCCAACTAATATTATAAATGCGAAAGTGAGTTTGTTTGTTTGTTACACTTTCACGCCAAAACGGCTTAACGGATTTGGATGAAATTTGGCACATGGGTAGTCCATGACCCGGAGAAGGACATAATGCTCCTTTTCATCCTGGATCGTAGACGAAATCATGGGCAACAGCTAGTAAAGAATAATTTTAAAGCATAAACTAAGACAAAGTAATCGGGATGACGATATACTTTCTTTTTCTACAAAACACCCTATTTTTTTTGTTTATAAGATTTGCATGGAATAAGTAAGTACTTAGGTACTAATATAAGATTGGAAATACCTAAATCTATTCTTTAGGGCCCTTCAAAATGTTTCTTGACTTAGGTACAGTTAGAGTAAACAGCAATCATCGCAAATCTGCCTAATGGAACTGAAAAATACTTTCGAAATGAAGACAAAAATAAAGAAGATTTAAAATAATGGTAGCAAAGGAGCTTGCTCATGAATATCCAATAGAATAACAATGAGATTCCAACTTAATATGATATGAATTCTATTATTATAAAATGAAAGTTTGTGGTAAACCCGAGTCGTTACTTATGCAAAGCTTAGGTATAAGTTTGAGGAAAGATATGGTCTTTGTCTCTCAGACAACGTCTTGTGATAATTAGGTACTTCTTCCTGGAAAGTTTGACAATGGTGTGCAGTGCCTGCTATGAACAGGAAAATAAAAAAATTGCACTGATGAGCAAGATGCCGTATGTACTTTTTACCTTAGCTACTTAAATTAACTAAAACTAAAAGGACTAATTAACTATAGTTAGTTAATCCTTTTTATATTTACTGGTGAAACATTCGAGACAAAACATGTTGAAATCTCTAGTTCCTGTCAAAAATTTTATGGTTTCCATACAATTGACAGAAAATAGAGATTCCAACATGTTTTGTCTCGAATGTTTCGCCAGTGCAAACGCACGGTTAGGCGTCGAAGTATTCGTCCGCATCGCTGTCATCTTTAGGTACCTAATAATGTCAATACTCAATACATTTTTAATTTTTAATTGCATTCAATATTGTGTTACTTATTGATATAACAAGTAAAAAGATCACTACGGGCCTTGTCGGGCATAGCAAAATTAGGAAAGAGGAAGAGGGCATCATTATATTGGGGTCGGCGTCCAGTCTAACCGAATGCAGCTGAATGCCAATATTTTACATGGAGCGACTACCTATCTGACTGCTAAGTTATATTCTTCGCAAGCAAAAATTATTGTAACCTGTCTGTATGTTGACCTTTCCACTGTTTTGCAGATTGTTTGGTTGTACAAACTTTTTCGTAAAAAGTTCTGCCTGGCGGCAATAGGTGGCGTTGGCTACCGGTATTTGTAAGATATTCGGAATTCACATAAACTTCTGTTTGAACAATACTTTAGTTAAATCTTTTTATACATTTGGTCGGTCTTTTCAATGGTCATTGACAATAATAATAATAAGAAAAAAAAATGGGCAGCATTAACGTAGAGTCGAAGAATAACATTACGACTGTATTCCACGAAGAGGAAGGCAGAGGTCTAATCTAAACACTCCCATTTCGCTTGTTATGTTTAGGATCCTAGTAATAGGGGGCCTATTATCTTGCAAGACCCGGAGAGCCAACCCAGAAGGACACAACAACGAAATAGTCAAGGTAGTCGAGTCGTAGATGATAAGTAATCAATAAAATGTTAGGTATATTGTTACCTACATATTATTGAAAGTCGTCACTCGTTTAGTGATCGGTTCGAACTATAATATTATTGACGCGACAAGGTTGTATATTAAGTTCACTGGTCTTTTTAATGAAATAAGTATTCAGTGACTGCACCGCTTCAATTTCCTTAGTAGTAAATATCTAAGTAATTCGTTTGAACTTATTTATATTTTACGAAAGTTTAATGTCGCTATAATCCTTATCAGAAGACTTCTTCGACTGAAAATGTTTTTCTTGGCAATTCAATTTTTCTTCAATCATAATTTAAATCATTTTGAAGGATATTGCTAATTCATTGCTTCTTATGTTCGAAAAAATTGTCTGCTCAACAACGTGAATAGCGCGATGAATGTTGTTGAACTATCAAAATGAAACAGATTGTGATTGATCGTGTGTTACGCAACTATGCTGCGGGACAGAACCTTGAACCCTACAGTAGACTTCCGCGATTGTATTCCTTGCAGTGATACGATGCGGCTTTCATTAATTAATTGATCAAAACATTTTCAGTATTAACAAACACGACCTCAAAGAGAGGTGTAAATATTTTCAACTGTTAATGTTCAAAGTGGCTTTCAAAGACTTCATATCCAAAGCTTTGTATAACGGAACCGATACAAAAAACAGTCCGTAGCTGTAATTAATTTTCGATTCGCGCTGAACGTTCCATTCGTGTTTTTGTTTGAGAGCATTTTTCCGTTTTTTTCCTGAACAAACGTGGACGTTGCCTACCCTGTGGGGGAGAAAAGTGGGAGGTAGCGGGAGGTGGGGGCCCGGCTAGTTAAATGGACTCGCGGCGAGAGAGCGTGGGGGATTCCCCATTTCCCCCCTTTCACTGACCACTGGATGAACGGATTATGAAATATTTCATCGGAAAATAAAACTGAAAAAATATTACCACCGGCGTCTGAGAGCGTATTCTTCAGGGAAGCTAGTTATAACTTGAAATTATCTACTCTGGTGGATAACTTGATTAATACCAGAGCGAACAATGAACATTTTATACTTCTCCTGTGAATACTTTGAAACTATTCGAATAACAAAGATGGATTCTTTTGTTTATAGTCGTTATTCTGCGTAATTATAAACATTGTCTAGAGATAACAAAGAATATTGTAGTTTTATCTTAGTAACCTACTTTGTTATAAAGTGAAATTTTCTCTAAAACTTCAACTAGTTTTTTACCTATCCCCTCGGGGTGAACATTATTTCAAGAGTTTTCGCTGCTGGCTGGCAGCTAAACTGACATGGCGGGCCTAAAATGGTAGCAGACTGATTATAACGTAGGTAGGTACCTACCTATACCTACTTACAGGAGTATTGGTTTTAGGGGGAACCATTTGACATCCAGGCACAGTACCTAATTCTCATTTCTGCGCGGTTTTATACTTAACTGCTGGCCTATGAGACGCTACATAGCTCAAAGAAATATGGCAAATAAAACATGGCGATGACTGACAACACTACAACTTCACTTTCATCTTGAACCCAATACTAGCACAGGGGTTTCTTTGTTTGGGTTATTTGGAACAGGAATACTTACTGGTAATATGCAACCTAAATTGTTGACCATTTAAAAACCTATATCCAGTGGTGCAGCAGCATCCCTCGTATATGCGGCACTATTTTGTACGCATCAATTTTATTTATTTCCATATTGAATACAAAAACAATTCGGCATTTAATGCGTACATTGAAAACATAAGCTGCTTATCAACCCCGACCAGATTTAAAAAGTAAATTAAATGAGGTGAACTTTAAAATTGATGAGCTGTGGAGAAGAGATAGGTTGGTGTGTGGCAACTGCGGTGCTATTCTGTAAAAATATTCCCGTGAAAACGTAGGTGTAGGTAAGCTTTAAATTGAGTTGTCAATCCATTTGATGCTAGGGATTGACAGCTCACTTCCCTTAAGTTTTCACGGTAATATTTTTACGGAATATATCGGCTGGATAGAGTCGTTGGAAATCATGAGCGTTCTATGCTCATTGATACATAAAAGGTTTTATGCAATGGCTCTAAAACTGCTTCTAAATGTTGTGTTGTGCGTGTACTCTTTGCAATAAACGTTTGATGGATAATAGGAAAAAGTTGGTTCTGATGCAAAGTGAGTACCTGCATACCTACATAGCTTCAATATTTCCACAAGTCTGGAGCTGTACATTCATTTATGTTTCATGAAGCGTTACGTAGTTTGGTTTTACATTTTCTCTTCGTGTTGTTCCTCGCATAACGAGGTCAGATTCCAACGGATACTCTTTGATGTATTTAATCCTATTATATGTGAACTTGTCAAAGGAATCTACCCACAATATCAAGTGCACCGTATCTTGTAAGTCGGGAAGTAATATTGAAAGAGGACCGGGATTCCGGGGCGGGACCGCGTTCCCGGAATGTCTCATATTGGAATCGGAGTCCGGGACTCCGATGCTACAATGTTGGGTTTTTCTTCAGAGCGCCTTTGTCTAATGATATTAAAGTCTTGCTCAAATAACTCTGTTAAACTCCTTCGCAATGAATGTGAGGAATTTAATAAATAACTGCTACTGATTGGACATTATTGTATCCTGTAACGAGGGAGAAATTGGAAAATAATAATTGTACAATTTAATTAAATGAATCACTTCACTCACTGAGTAATAAAACACCGATGCAATCGTACACGATAATACTGTAATTGGTTTTCAATAAAACAATTGTACGCGATAAATAGATTTATTTTACATTAAACAGATTTTCACATAGATACCTAAGTATTTCGTTATTTACACAATACAATTATATTGTCATAAAAACATTTAATAAAAATTGACTAGAGTTCGTAATTTATCTACAAAATGTATTTACAAATGTAAGCTCCGAATTAACGTAGATATTACACATCAGTCTGACTATAGTTAAGTATTTACAGGTATTATGAGCTAATGTCTTCCACATAGTTGGCTAGCTACTATAACAGCTAACGAGTCGAGTATTCATTAGGGGCTAACTGTGTTCGTAATTAGGCAATAATCGGAACAGGCCAAAACATTGTTGTGGTCACGAAGATTGTGTTTACACTTCGACGCGGTCGTATGGGAATTGTGCGCTATTCAGTTAATAGAAAATGCGGAAAAATGTTTTTCCAAAGGTCAAATAATTGGTGGTAATTGTCTTCGTGAGAAATTAGGAATGATATGCAGCCCATGCCGTGGTTTTCTTAATGAGTTTGTATGCGCTGCCGAATGGGTCCACACACCTTGGATGTTAGCTTGAACTTATAAGTCACGGATAGAACGGAGAAGGAAAACATCGTAAGGAAACCGGCATGTCCTAGATCCAAAAAATCGAAGACATGTGACATCTACCAACCTACATTACCAACTGTGACATCTATGATTGTGTAGGTACTTTCGCGTTACACTATTATTTGTGCAAGGCGAGGGAAAGATTCTGATCAATGCAATGCGCGCGTGCCATACGATCAATTTGCTTAGTGAAACGCTGGAAATGAGTAAGAAAGAAAATCATCTTAATTTACGAACGAGTCCCTAATGAATACACGAGTCTTCCCGACGAACCTTATCGATTGAAAACGACGAAATATTAATCATTGGTATACATATGTAATATGAACTGTTTATTAATATTAATTAGGATAACAAACATTTGTTATTATGCTTATTAGTATAATATGTAAAATTATTCCAGTATTATATTATAATGTGTAGGGTAAATGCAAATCGGCAATGTATGAGTCGTACTGTCGCACCTAGGCTTGTTATTTAGAACCATAATCAATCATCAGCCCGACATACGAAGCCAATATTGAAATATAAACATTGAGAAACTTTCGTACGTCGTAAATAAAAAAGTTATAATTCCAAACAGGCCAATTCCGAGTTATATTGCGTGTACACTAGGTGTTATAAATCCGAAAACCTTTTTATGTGAACGTGTAAAAGTTTGGAAACATTTCGTTTTCATTCACACCGTAAATAATAATGCTAATTTCACCCTGTTTATAAGTTTTAAATTAAATCAATGAGATAGCCACTATAAAAGTTGAGCAGACACACAATTTTATTCTGTCAAAACTCTCATACATTTTTGGTATGACATGATACCTTTTTTCCGAGCCCTTTGTGATAGTGAACCATGAAATAGGATGACACAAAATATTCAATCAATAGAGACAACATTTTCAATGCTATAGTGTATACGAAGTTACAAAAACATCAAGTACAAAATCATTCGTTGTAAAATTAGGCTTCGAAATCGATGATATTACTCGTAGTTCAGGCAGTGTTTATTAATGCAGTTTGGCACATACTTGGGGCGTGAGCGTGACTTGTACCTAAAGGTGATTCCTCACCAGGAGCTTTCGCCTGTAATGTAACGATACATCGACGTTAGTCGAGCATTCATCAGTGAGTGAGGTGAACCGAACATTACAGTGCGCAACCAGCCGGTGTATTTTGTAATAAGACACCGTGAAAACTTAGGTGAAGTGAGCTTCTTGTGAACTGTCATTGTTGGGTTGATTGGGATTGAAACTATTGACAGCTCACTTCAAGCTCACTTCACCTAAGTTCTTACGGTGAGATGTTTTAGAGAATAGTACTACTGTAATGATACAATTCGTACATCAGTGAGGGAGAAGGACCGAACATTACAGTGCACAATGTCTATAATGTTTTGACACAACTTGTAACATCAATGCGCAACACTTGTTACATTACAGGCGAATTCTCGTCAGTCCGGGAGGCAGTATTGTAACGTAATGCTCAAAATCGAATCTGTAACGTTACATTATAGGCGAGTGCTCCCGATGGGGAGCAACTTAATATGTTTATGCATAATTATAAATAGAGGTTTTTTAATAATTAGGATTCTCTTTTGTTCCAATATAGAATGATAAGGAATATTTCAGACTGAACAAAAGTACAGTTATTTATTTAAAAAATCTATCGATGCCAATAAAAAAACAGGGGAGGTAATCGAAAGTTCTAAAGAGAACTAACTTACGTTTCAGATGACGTTTACGATACACATGTGAAGTGGGCCTACAGTATACCTATGTATCGGTGAGGCGTACGATATGGTTGGTGTCGCCGAGCTCGGCAGCCTTACGAGCCGTGCGCTAGCTGTGCTCGTGGTGAGTGCGCGGTGACAGCGAGCCGGGGCCCGACTCCGCGCTGGAGTCTCCCGCGTACACCTCGGATAGCCCGCCGCCGCTGCCGCACCCGCCCCCGCTCCCGCTGCCGCCCCCACTGCCGCCTGCACTGAGCATACTTGCTGAGAGCGCGGCTTTGGCTAGGAATGAAATATCAACTGTCACGATAGGTATTTGAGCGTTGAGCAGTGGCTTGAAATGCCTTGAAATGTCATCTAAGCCTAGGCACTAGCTATTGATTTTCGTCTTACAACTTTACCTCTATTAGTATTATAACATAATTATATTTGAAACAAAATACGTACATTCTGATTCATTTATAGTTTTTTGGTGTGATTTTCATGAGTATTAAGATACTGTTAATGAGGCATATTATTGTGATCTTCTCGTAGCGGCTCAGCTGTGTGTGTGTGTGTGGGTGCGTGTGCTACAAGTACACACGGCTACACATCAAGCTATACATTTCCAGTATAAACTGACCTCACATTGTACGGAAATCCTATACAATGCGAGATCAGCATAAACTGGAAATGTATAGCTTGATGTGTAGCCGTGTGTACCTTGATGTGCTAGCGGCACGCAGTAGGACGTGGGCGCGTAGTGTCGCAGCCGCACGTTCTCGTAGCCGCTGAGCTATGTGAGAGTATGTGTGACTTGTGTGAGTGTGTGTGCTACGAGTACCGTGATGTGCTAGCGGTACGCAGTAGGACGTGGGCGCGTAGTGTCGCAGCCGCACGTTCTCGTAGCCGCTGAGCTATGTGAGAGTATGTGTGACTTGTGTGAGTGTGTGTGCTACGAGTACCGTGATGTGCTAGCGGTACGCAGTAGGACGTGGGCGCGCATTATTGTGACTGCACCTTTTCTTAGCGGCTCACTGTGTGAGTGTGTGTGTGAGTGCGTGTGCTACAAGTACCGTGATGTGCTAGCGGCACGCAGTAGGACGTGGGCGCGCAGTGTCGTGGCCGCACCTTCTCGTAGCGGCTCAGCTGTTGCAGCTCGCACTCCGAGTGGTGCTTCTCCACTGTTACACATACCATACTATTCAACAAACAATATTTATACATTGTCATTTTATTGTCATCTACATCACACTAATGAAAAGACACACACTGATGAAGCTGAAGCGTGATGGTAATCTGGAAAAGGTACCTATATTATGATGGCATGATAATCATTGTATACATAAAAAAATGTCAAAAGTTTTAAATTCTGTGTCTCCCATTAAAAATATACATACAAATGAGTTTATGACATACTTTGAGGCTGAAACCGAGACACTTTTCCGTTTTCGCATTGTTTCAGTTCTGACCTTCAAGTTCCATTTCAAAAATTCGCCCTGTATAATAATTAATGGAGAAAAGGTTTTGAGTGTTTTATGTGCCACAGGGTTTTAGGGATTCTTTCGTTTGCAGTTACAATTATTTTGTTTATTGAGAGAAACCCCAAACCCGTGTTAAAATACTGACACATCATACTGAGGTGAGGCTTTGCAAGCGGCCCGCCGAATGATAGGTAGACACCGCTGCCTTTGAAATCCACAATACCAGATTCCATCCTAGAGACAAAGCTGATGTTTCATAGGCCTGCGCCTGTAATGAAGGTTTTCTGAAATGACGATCACTAGATGATAGCACTGAGACGTCAGGTCCGGGCACCTGTCAAAAGCACCTATATTTTCTTTAGTCGTGACTAAATGATGAACGAATTAATGAATTGAATGATGAACGTCATCATATATTTTAAATTCATTGTCGAAATGGAAGACCTCTAGTCAAAATGGCGCCAACTGGTGGCGTGAATTTTCATGAAAACCCTCATTATGTCGGCACCCTTCAAATGTTAACGCATCAACGCTGCTTCAAGCTGCTGGCGATAGAAAATGGTACAACTCCTTCACAAAGAGCTTTACTACTACAAAAACTCTACTACGACTGACGCCCTACGTCTACTGATGATATGAAGGATAATCTGCAAGTCTCACCCTCAGCCCTCTCCCGGTGTCGTTGCGGGTGCTTCCTGCAGGGTCGGTGCGGTGGTGCGTCGTTGTCTCGATGGCCGAATGTCCGGAACTGTAGCGTATGGTCCAGGGTCGCAGCCGCTGCAGCCTCGCCGCCAACAGCAAACGTCGCGTACGGACTTATCTCGTACACGTCTTTTATAATTATATCAAAAATAATCACTATCATCATTATAATCGGCTTTAGGATCATCACAGGTCACAATAAGGCGTCTTTCCTGTAGTCGTTGGTTGCAATTGTTACAAGACATCGAAGATAATTAGACTCGCAGTGAACGCAAGGGACTTATCACATTACGTATACCTACATTACCCACTGCTGGGATACAGGCCTCCTCTCTGAGAGAGGGAGTGGGCTGTAATCCATCACGCAAGCCCAGTGCCCGGTGGATGTCACATATGTCTTCGATTTTTGGCTCTAGGACATGCCGATTTCCTCGCAATATTTTCCTTCACCGTTTTGAAAGCAGTGCCTGGGTTCGAACCCACGACCTACAACTCGGAAGTTGGGGCTGTTACCACTGGGCCACCAATGCTCACCTGCGGTTGAAGACCCCAAAAAAAACATATCAAACGAATTTATTTTTTGTTTCGCGCTTAACTATTCGGAAGGGTTCGTCCCTGGGGTTCGTTCGGATATCCTGAAACAGGCCCTTAATCTGATAAGCTAATAATTGTGTTTGTAATATTTACTCACAAAGCTTCAAAAAGCTGATTGGTTCTGCAATTCATGCTCTCTACATTAATAATTGAATGCGTGTAAAGCCATTTAAATTGCTTTACCGAAATGTTGCTGTCAGAAATAATTTTACGTTTAATATTGCTCGGAGTATTACCTACTTATCGAATTGATATAATATGCGTTCAAAGTAACGCTCAGCACAGTTACGTTGATCACATATTATATCAATTCGAAATACAGACAAAATAAGAATGCAAAACAAAGTAAGGAAGGCTAAGGAAATGGTTAATGAATTATTCAACTATTTTTCAGTTCTTAAGTTGAAGGTTGTTGAGGTTGGCCGGTAATGGGGCAAAATAAACTAACTGATTAAAACTTTCATTATGCGGGCCATAGACGTTCAAGTAAATTGATCAAACAGTTTGCTCAAATAGAAATACGAAAATTTTGCCATTTGACAACTCATTTTGATCAAATTTTCCCATACACATTCATGCCAATTTCATGTTTAATCAAATTACTTGAACGTCTATGGCCCGCATTAGCCTCAACTATGCATAATTATTATATTCTATCAAATTGCAAAACAGGTTACACATGCTGAAGTAAAGAATGTTAAAGACTAATGCAAGGAACATTTCCACTACAAGTCTTAGTAAATCAGAATTTAGGTACACTACACAGCTGATGTACGTATAAGTACAATTGCCCATACCACTCAACTATAACGACTATAGAACATTCAAATTCCATTCTTGATCTTTTGTGAAAGAGGCATATATCTAATAATTTGTGCCACGGTCCCGACTTTGATACACCATCAAACGTTGGGAAAAAAACCGACGATAAAGAAACTAATCAGCAGTAAATTGCACAAGTAAATTTTAAACCAACCTAATGTGTAGGTAATTATTCACTTTAACCCAACTAGAAAAGCTACTTGGTCGATCTATTCTCATTTAAAAATCCTTAAGAATAGGTTTACTTTATTCACAAATTGACTTTTAGAGCTTAGGCCATAATTACCGCCAGCGTGTAAATCTAAAGTAGGGGGTAATTCCTCAACTCGTCCTAAATGCCTACGGCCCATCTAAGACGACTTGCAGAAAATCAAACGAACGTGCTAAATGGGCCGTAGGCATGTAGGACGCGTTGACGAATTACTCAAAGTAGGTAAATGTGTCACTTACCAGAAGCAGGTGACAGTTTGTCATGCTTGTAGTCGTGTTGGCAGTTTCTGATGTTCTGCTGTTCGGGACAGACGGACTTGTCGGTGCTGGCTACTGAATGGCTGCAGCGACGCGTCTCTTCTTCTACGGTACCACCGCAAGGCCAGAGCGTGCTAGGAAGATGACTCTTAATTTACCACACCACCCACCAATAAAAGTATTAAACTACATGAGCGTGTTTATTATTTTTTTAAGGAAAATTTTGATATCTGTATAAAAAAACTTGTACTTTTAGAAGTATGAGGAACAGGGTGTAAAGTTCACTCATTCTCTATAGAAAAGGGAGGATCCTTTGACCAGAAGGGTGTTGTGTCTGGCGGGCAACTGCCCAATGATGGATGTTGGAATCTTGTATACATACATCCATGTCCATCGTGCGGTAAACTCTAATTGCGCGATGCAGGATTTTATGTGACGTCAGGGTTTTGTGTGACATCAGGTCTTTGATGCGTAGTTTGGATGTGGCGATGATGATACTCAAGCCGCTTTAGCTTATTACTCTGTTAGTATGGCATTGAAAGTGAAGGTTGTGGCGAGCTGGCTCTAAATAGAGAAAGCTGAAAAATTCAGCTCTTCAGTAGGAGAAGTTCTGCGTCTCCTCATTGTTGCCTCTTCTATCGAAATTGCAAGACGCGACTTTCGATAAAGCTGACTTTTGAATCTTTTGAATCGAAGTTTGAAAAAAACTTCAATTGCTAAGCTTTAGTATAATATTCCCTTGATCTTACAAAAATGTTATACTCACAGTGAGAAACTTATTTAACATCCCATTAAGGATCAGGAGAAAGCCCAAAGCCAAACAATAAATTAAGATAGGATGAGCTATATTGCAAAAAGATACCTAGGTACGTATTAAAATGTCAGTAGGTAATTCCCTAGAAATACCAAAATTATTTTAACAGTCCGTGTCTAGTGCCCAAATCGCCTTGAATTGTAAGTAGGTCGCACTGAGTGATTTACACAGGCATCGTGCTCTCAATGCGTCTACATTTATCTTATTTATTATTATGTATTTATACAGGCTTCCTTGAGAAATGGGAATTCCAATACAGGCGTTACTCACAATATTGTAAATAGGTATCGAGTATTTTCAATTATTCGGACGAAACAAAGAGAAACCGAATCGGTTTTGAACAATAATGGTTTTTTTTGTCGGCCTTTTATTGAACAGAAAGACATTTGTGATGAATGTGTTCAGTTATTTTTAGTAGGATTAACAGTTTGTAAAATAATCCGTCGTATTGATGTCTGAAGAAGGTCACTATTTGTTATCAGAACGATCATGAATTTTAAGCCAACCATGGATGGGCAGACAACACTGAACTGCCCAAGCAGTATTAGTTTGGCCTGATCGTTTTTCTCCGTGTACTGGTCGCTTCGGCTGTGTTTTGGACTTGACATAATGTGGACATGCGACCCGCGGTAAGAATTTTTACAAGTGAGGAGAAACGGAAGAGTATTTGCATACATCATCTCATCTCTGCATCTCTGTCTTAAATAATCGAAAGTTATTTATGGAACATACACCAAAGTATGCAACCCGGAGTCCGGAGTCCGGAGTTTGTGCCCCGTTGATAGCAATAGGCTCGGCCCTAATACCTACATGGGACTTAAAAATAACTGGCGAAATGTGGCCTACACTGGCAAAGTGTTAAGGCTCGTGCAAACAGGCGCGATATCCTTAGATATCTTTATCCAGGCGCGAGCTCCAGCGCTACCCTTGTCGCGCCCGCGATATTGCGCCTGTTTGTATGAGCCTTTAGTGGGTTTTTCCAACAGGAATGTCTCAGTAGCAGCCCGGAGTCTAGATTTGTGTCGGGTTGATGGCAATAGGCTCGCACCCTATAACATGGGAACAAACATAATTGGCGAAATGTGGATGTACTAGGTATAGGTACATCTCTGCCTAACCCTTCGGGGAAAACAGGATTGATGTTATGTTATTTATAAGAAACATGAAATCAAGCAATCATATGTGTGGTAATACAATATTTTCACCGTAACAGGTAGAACGCAATTCGTGAAAATCTCGCATCAGAAATTGGATCCGAAAGGTCAAGGGGGCTGAAGGGACTCGCATATTGGCGATGCGTATATCAAATATATTGACGTCATGACCATTACGTTTCAGATAAAACCTTTACGGTATTCCTCACATGTCGGTTTTCACGGGTTTTATCCAGATATGAATTTATTCATGAACGAAGAAATTGTAGAAATAATTCTAGGGATACCTTTTGATAACTTTGATCTATCAAAGTGAAGTCAAAGTCAAAAACATTTCAATAGGAATTACAGGGTTTTGTTGATATTCGATATCAATATATGGTTTGTGAATCTAATTTTTATTTTATATACACCCATGCTATAAATCCTTTATAAAAGTTCCTAAAACAGTTAGCTTATTGCCAACATTAAAACAACCAGTGTCATAGTAACCATAATATCATCCAAACGGGTGTTATAATGTTGTACTGAATTTCATAATGCAAATCATTTCAAAAAAAGAACATTGTCATTCACGAGCGTTTCACTAACAAAGCACCGTATTTAAAAACAAAACATTTGAATTCGAACAATTCGATTTCACGTCGTACCGCGCCATTTTTCTTCGATATTGGTATTCCAAAGAAACTTTTATAGAAGATTCATATCATGGGTGAAGATAAAATCTTGTATGCAACTGTAAATAATTAGGTATTAAAACACTCATGTGATACTATTACCTTATTATATAACAGTTGCATAAATAACTATTATAACTGAAAACCACAAATGATTCAACTAATTACTTAACCATTGCACATTGGTAAAGCATAAACAATATTGATACATTTATTATAGGTACAGGCTGTACGTTTCCGGACAATCTCCGGTTAACTTAACTAGCAGATAGTTCTAGACAAATTCTAATCTTTCTTTTAATGAGATAGTGCACATCCGCACACTGTGAAACAGGCCCTACCCAACAAACATTTTTGTCATATAATCAAACTTTTATATGACCTTAAGTCTTTTTAAAGTTATTTTATAGTCGTTATTTTAACTCTTCGTCATGTACTGGTGTATTATATGTCCGAATAGTCATAAACATTTTTTGTCGCATAATAATGTCATATGACGTTATTTCGACATTTATAAAACTTACTTATACAACTTTTCGTCCTCTAAACGTTTTCGTAGTATAAACGTCATAAAACTGTACATTTTGTCATATAATTACCTTTTAAACATCTGCTAAACGGATAATAATTGTTTACACGTAGTATTTGTTACCATTATATGTAAGTCGAATAAGTATTTACGAGTGCGACCTGTATACATCCTAAAGTATCACATACGACCGCTACTTAATTAATGCTCATATTAAAGGTTTATAATAACCTTGTATACAATTTTCGCGTACTTTAATACAAAGTAATAGAGCTCAAGCTGAGAGTGAGGAAAATAAGAAAGGTTCCGTATCACATTTAAATGCAAATTTTACTAATCAATTTAACCAAAATACTACAAGTGTGCCCCGCAGTTCATTTTCCAAAGTTCAGGACTCTTGTTGATTTTTCGAAGTTGAAGTCATCCGAAAATGAAGATAATGTTGATAAAGAAGACACTTCAACCAACAATGATGACTTCAGAGACTATTAAAAAAGTGGGCTATTGATTTTAATATTCCACAAGTTGCATTAAAGCCAAATAAATCTATATGAAAGAGGTAATAAAAAAAGGCGGTCAAGTCAGGTTAAGTCAGGTCAAGTCAGGTCAAGTCAGGTCAAGTCAGGTCAAGTCAGGTCAAGTCAGGTCAAGTCAGGTCAAGTCAGGTCAAGTCAGGTCAAGTCAAGTCAAGTCAGGTCAAGTCAGGTCAAGTCAGGTCAAGTCAGGTCAAGTCAGGTCAAGTCAGGTCAAGTCAGGTCAAGTCAAGTCAGGTCAAGTCAGGTCAAGTCAGGTCAAGTCAGGTCAAGTCAGGTCAAGTCAGGTCAAGTCAGGTCAAGTCAGGTCAAGTCAGGTCAAGTCAGGTCAAGTCGGGTCAAGTCGGGTCAAGTCAGGTCAAGTCAGGTCGAGTCAGGTCAAGTCAGGTCATTTTAAACGGTTTTTATCCATTTGTATTAACCAGTCAGGTCAAGTCAGGTCTGTCAGTGATTAATGATAACATTGAGACACAGATATTATAATACTACACAGATAACATTACTATGTAGTTGAAAGAAAAAATTGTTTCATTTTTTTAATTATCCCAGGAACGTAATTAACATTTCAAGTTTTCCATTTCAAATGTGCGCGTATCATTTCAATGAGGTCCATCTTAGATAAAAACTTATCAACATCCGCATAATTAGAGATCATTGTGGGGTTTACCTAAAACAAAAATATTATTTAGACAGTTAACTAAGTTATAAGTCACGCAAACAAATATTCTATTTTTTTAATATAAATTCTTTGAACTAAGTTAGCTAAGCGTTTTTAATTTTATTACTGATCCCTAAATCAACTGTAATGGCGTAAACATTTACAATGAACACGCAGTTTATAGGTCGGGAAGTTATGTAGTTGTCATATAACGCAGTCACTTAATAAAATTATTAATAAAATATGTGAAAACTTTAGAGTTTTAAAAGCGCATAAAAAATTTGTTCCAAACCTACCTCACATTAATCAGTAAACTTGATTGCACAATGGTTTACAACTGATGAAATCGTTTTGTCACCTCGAATAACAAAGAAAAAATGCAATATTAACTCAGCTGTCAAAAACACCGCCATATTAATTTAACGTGATATAATCTGTTACAATATAATTTCGTTCAATATGAGCATCATCTTTAAATGACAATAACACAACGATTACATTATATAAAAGTCATATTGTGTACCATAACTCGACCCGAAGTCGAATACACGCCGCGACAGCTATCATTACATGATATTTAGTCAAATCGCCGACGTGAATATGACTACTATGCGACTAAGTAGGTATTTATATGACTGTTACACGAAACTCTTAGCAACTTAAGTTGAATAAAATGGGCCCTAATGCCGTAGAGTAAACGTCCTTATGACATTTATACGATTATACAAAATAACATTAAGTTGCCACCAAAACGTCTACTCAACGTCGTAAATGTTTGTTGGGTATTACCCAATATCTGGAAGAAAATTCAATTCATTCCAAACAAATTCTGATCTTTCTTTCTATGAGAGTGCCTATCCGCACACTATAAGCAGGCCCTATATCTAATATCTGAACGAAAATACAATCATGATTGTCGGGTACATAACGATTTGTTTCTAATTTAACCATGTCTTCGAAACTTTGACCTGATTTAACACTGCCTGCCTGCCTAGCCTTTTCACAACTATATTGGGGTCGGCTTCCAGTCTAACCGGATGCAGCTGAATACCAGTATTTACATGGAGCGACTGCCTATCTGACCTCCACAACCCAATATTAGGTAATACGATACCCCTTGGTAAGACTGGTTGTCAGACTTTCGGGCTTCTGACGACCCGTAACGACTGTCAAAGATCACCGAATGACAGCCGGGACCAACGGCTTAACGTGCTTTCCGAGACACAGAGGAGTCTCGATATGTAAAGATGGTCACCCATCCACGGACCAACCCCGGCAAGCGTAGTTTAACCTGACGGATCGACCCGTGCGCCTGTAATTACTTAGCCACGAGCTCCTCCTGATTTAACACTATAACCGCAATTTTTTTTAACTGAGTTTTTTAGTTTTCAACCTACCTTCGTTTAGCCAGCAACACAAGAAGCAGGGCAGTGACAGCAAGCGCGGCGAGGGCAGCGAATGCCAGGGACACAGCACCGAGCACTCGCTCCGTGTCAGCGTTACCACTCGTCGTTGTTATCTGACCACCCTCGGATTGGAAGGCCACTGGACGACGTAGACGCTCTGTTTGAATATGGAAAAAATCGAATCATTCCCGTTTAAAAAAAAATTAAATTGTAAAATAAAAAACATGAAGTTTACGGCGTCAGATGGGCGAGTGAAACGCGAGTTACCTTTTTAGTTCTAATATAAATGGTGCGGTAGAAATCTACGAAAGTGTGATCCAGCTCTTATCACAAATATATTGAACATAGTAGCATGTACTTGGAAATAGACTTTAAAGAACATTTTCTAATATTTTTTTTTCATAATTTATGTAGGAATTGCTCAATATTTTTTTACTCGACACGGTTATTTACGAGTGTTAAAGCCATATTTATAAAAAAACTTGTTTTCTAAAAATCCATAAATAAAATACCTGTAAATAGAACCTCCTACGCACGGAAACTCACAGTAGATGAAAGTTTCTATAGCAATTCTAAGGCAGTTTGTTTCCTCGGCGGCCATAACTTACGACGGTAATAACATAAAAGATCGCTAATAGTAAACAAGTCGTGATAGATGAGCCCTTTGAGAAACCTGCGTGGCTTCCGAAGTTGAAAGGTACAAATGAAAATCATGTCCAAAGAAATGTTTTTCTAGGAAATGTGTGGCAAGAAAGATAAAAAGTGTTTACCTATAGTCAATTAAAATAAGGCTATAAAAGCTATTTAACTGTTAAAATGCTATAAAGGATTTGAGCGCTTTTTTATCAGCACGCTAAAGAAAAAAAAAATGGTTGAGAGTTGTATGACATTACAGCAAATCTTAAATTGTTTTTCTCATTGACAAAGAACGCGCAACTTAAAACGCTGGGTAAGAAATGTTCGCGAAACTCCGCACACCGCAATGGATATGTGCGCATGATCAAAAGAGATGGTTTTTCGTCAACCGCAGCTGTACCTACACTTGAAATATCAGTTCTAAAAATATGTTTTTTTTTTGTGAAAACACAGACGTGGTGACAATACAAAAATAAAACAGATTTTCTCAACTCATACTTCAAGTAAAAACACCCACAGCGGACGTTGACCCAAACAACTTTAATTCCATGTTTATACAGGCTGAAATTGTATTCGTTTTAATCCTCTTCATTGTGAACAACTTTCACTATGGGACGAACCCAGAAATCGCGAAAAAAAATCAGCTGTTTCCTACATTTTGACGAGCTATGCGAACATAAATGTAGGGAACAGCTGAATTTTTAAGAGAATTTTAAATAATAATAAATCGTTTTAATAAACCCAAAAGACAAAGCGAAAACGTATAAAATTTCACCTTGTATACACATCACGTCTGTGGAGTTTCGCTAGCTAATTTAATTTGACCCTGTTTAAAGAAAGGATTTTTGAAAATTCAACCCCTAAAGAGGTTAAAGAGGAGGTGAGTTTTTATGGGAGTTCGTCATTTTTTCCAAAATTCCATCGGGCAAACGTTAACTTGACCAACAATTCCACAAAATCAGTTTATAAATGAATTCGGAGATTCATCAATCGCTTTTAATCATGCTAGATTTTGCTATCAATTTTAACTGAATGTAACCAAAGGCCAGTCAAAATTATGAATTTCAATATGCTTTGTTGCCAGAGCCACAATGCAACACATTGTAAAAAAACATTTAAAAATAAAATGGCTGCCACGTTACGCGATGGTCTGGCTATTATTTTTAGTCACGTTTAAAAAATTGCAACTGAACAAATGACTGCAAACTTTTTCAGTGATAAATGGACATTGGAATGTATTTTTAGATGGAAATAGCTTTTACGGTAATACGACACATCACGAATGCAAGGATTTCTTTTTTTGCAGTTATTTTTTCGCACTAAAATAATTTATGTCTAAAAGGTGGAGGTGTTTCAATTCTTCTTCGAGGTGTTTCAATAAAGCTATACAAATATTAGATGAAGAAGGTATTTAGACGCTTAACGATTTCATTTAAGCCTCTCCCCAACAGGCGCGTTTTTATCGCACGATAATAACGCAAGCGTTACTGCGATATCTGATAAAACGCGCAGGTGGGGGAGAGGCTTTATTTGCTCATTGCGATGATTCTAATTTTAACCATCCTTTTTATGTGTCCTAACAAACATAAATACTGCAAGTACAGTCAGAAAAAAAAATTGTTTATCAAATCGACATACCACGTCAATTTGCCGTGTTAAAACTATTTCATACAGCCAGAATAACAGTTGTGATTTGAATATACGGACTATTAAGTTTGTAGTCAATTTGATAAACAATTAATTTCCCTGACTACAATGGGTACGTATATAAGTCTAGTGTTACCTCCAGAATGCGTGGTGGTAGCTGCATAAATAACGGCTTGGTGTCGCGCGGATTCCGTCGCTGTCCACAAGCGTAGTGCATACCATGCGCCAGCCGACAGCCCACTAATCACGACCTATGAACAGGAATACTTGCTTTACAATAATTACTAAGAATTAAATAAAAAGCCACACTTTAAAATGATCTAATAAGGTTGACGGTACGATTGCAACTGCTTTTTATAAAATACCAAGTTTTCAGGGCATCATTAGTGACCAGCATCATTAGGTGACCATCCTAAGGGTCAGGACCATGCCACACGATGCGGTGGCGGCGCCGGAGCGATATCGCTGCGGCGTCCTACATATAAATGGTAAGGCACACGGCGCCGTCCGGTGCGCTCCGGCGCTGCAAAGATGATGACCTGCGGTGCGGCGCCGCACCGCATCGTGTGGCATGGCTCCTAGGTACTACCTATATAAAAGAAATTCATACGCACGAACACGTCGATTTAAGTTGATATATAAAAATTATCACGTCCTCATGTTCCGAGGATGAGCCGGTCCTCATGTTAGGACCATTTGGCACAGTAAACCATTATTGCCAAATCAATTTAAATTCCGATCTACGAATATTTTACGATCCGATATTTATTTTTATCCGAAAAATACGAGTTCAGTATTTTTTTTTTATTAAGCATTCGGTATTTTTGTAAATTCAGCATTGTTAAAAATATCTTTGACAAAACATTCTAAATATGCTATATTCATGATAAGATTTTCACTTTACAGCAGCAAGGCTTCAAGCTGAGCAAGTGCTAAAGGAAAAGAAAATTTAAAAGGCAGCTGCTTCATTAAACTTTCACAAGTGGCTACATAAAGTGATGTCAGGGTTATTTTCCAACTTTTATTAATAACGGACACGTTTACATAAATAGAGTGCGCTCAGACTCCTTTCATCCAATCTCAGGCTCTCGCTGTTATCATCCTTTAATCTTGGTACACCCATTTTCTAAACTTATTCCTTCACCATTGCGAGTGAATAGGTCGTAATTCCGCGCCTGTTTCCCCCACTCCTTAATCAACGCGTAGCTACCTGAAGGAAAATATCCTCGTACGTACAATATAAAGTTGTTGATATTTGCACAAAAAAGGTATTTTATCCGTCCCAGCGGATCATAATCTACGAATTTGTATGGCACCCGAGTCTCAATTTGCCCTGTTTCAATTGGCTCTTGTTTCCGTAAAACACAAAATGGCGTGAATTGGGGGATCTCTGATCTTTAGCGAGGGATGTTTTGTTCAAACTCATTTTCAATTATTAATGAAATCAAAAAGGTTTACAAATTCGTTTTCCGGTGTATGTAACATCAATGTTATGTCTGTCAATATATGAACAACCCAAATCAATCAGTTTGCTTCGCAACACATGAGCTACTTATTTCTAATTTCATTTAATAATGTAATCGAACATTTTGATTCCTAATTGAATTAGCAGTGTAGCACCACTTCAAAGTAAACATTTAATTGGGATTATAACAATTCCAAGAGAAATTAATATTGTTAAGGAAACCTTAGTTCAATATCAAACCTAGTAGAATGCAGTTTAGAACCAGCCATATTTCTAGGAATTGTTTGCGATATTCGAGGTATTTCACACGAATACGTTTAACCCTCATTGTTAAACAAACAATGTTTGCGAACTTACAGTGAAATGGTTTTGGCGAGTCTATTTCAATAGGAGAGTATTTAAAACGTGTTATGATTTTCATAACACAAGTTAAATACTAGGTACTCTCGTATTAAGGGTTGTTATGGAATGCCGCAATTTGAGACATCCTGGCTTTTTCATTATGGAATCTGTCTAAATATGTTGTAAATTAAAGTCGCTTTTCGAGTCTGTATATGTGACCGTGTTGTTCGTCTGAACTACGCAATGGATTTTGATGCGGTTTTCACCATCATTTAGAAAATTTCTTCCGGAAGTATCTGTATAATACCTACATTAATATGAATCTGAAATGTACTAAATAGATCTCGATTTTTGTCAAGTCGTACAAAAACCGTGCGAAGTAGGGGTGGGTCTAGTAAATGTTGCTAAAGAAAGAAAGAAAGAAAGCAAAATGCATTTATTGGCATTACAGCAGAAAAATACACCTTTAATACTATAAAAACAGAAAACAATTAATATAATGCCAAATGGGTCTCAGCTCAGCATAATGTTAGAAATAAAGGCACTCACCTCACGATGATGATGCAGCGAGGTAAGGTCAGCGTCTCTCCAGGCAGCAGCCCCGGCAGCGTCCGCCCTTCGCCACTGCAGCCGCACGAGTCTGGCTCCGCAGCGCACAGCCCTTCTTGCGTCTAACGCAAGAGCGCTGCTGTTGCTCCAGACTGCAGCCTCGGCCCCCTCTTCTAGTCTGTCTTCCCCTCCACCTTCCCATACCAGTACTGGTGGACAAGTAAATATTATTCAGAGAGGAATCAGACTTTGCAGTCTGATTCCTCGTCTCGTTGGCCCAGAAATAGCAACCACTACAGCTTGGGGTATCTACTGAGCTCGATTCCGGGAGCAAAGCGGCATTAAGCTTATTCCTAGAAGCAATCCGAACTCGGGATGTGTGCACAGGTAATGGGTAAATATAAGCTCGCCCTCAATACGTGCGACTAATAACATAACTGACATAATGTGGGTGCACTGTACACATCTGGCTACCTATTCGCGGAATACAGGCGTAATGTAATGAGACGGATCAGATAACTAAACAAATAGGTAGTTACCTATAACTCAAACAATCAGTTGCCCGTAGGTTCACGAACAAGTCCCCACAGCTACAAATGATATTTGCCGTTTACATAGGACAATAACATCTTGCAATACTTACTATAATAAATAATTACATATTATAAAACAAAGTCCTCCGCCGCGTCTGTCTGTCGTCCTGTTCGCGATAAACTCAAAAAATACTGCACCGATTTTCATGCTATTTACACCAATGGATAGAGTGGTTCTTGAGTAAGGTTTTATTATATAATAATCGACATCTAAGCGGGCGAAGCCGCGGGCATCAGCTAGTAAATAATGAATCAATTAAAAGTAATGGTCGATGTTACGCATTACCAACACTGATTGGTTACTAATATATGGTCGTCAATATTATCGAAGCGTAACCTTCATAGCTTTGGTAACCCTTTGATCCTTTGGCAGCGTTTACAGCTGTAAAATTGCTTTCAGGGTACTTTCAAAGGACCAGTTAGGCTAATGCAGATGACCTTACTGTCGCGGTATCCGGTAATCTACAAGGAACGTAGGCAAAACAATCTGTTTATGGATCGGTAACCGGAAATTAAACAATGAAATGAAAACATTCATTTGATTCGCAGACATCTTAATAGGTACATGATTTTGAAAAGTCTTTTACAAGGGTTTTTGAAATCAATTTGTATAAGGGTGTAAAGGCAGGTTAAGGTTAATGATGAATTACAAACAATGTATTGACATTGTTTTATACGTGCTATCTATTTAATTTACATCTTTGACTAGTTTTCTACAAATTCTGTATATTACTCGTTTATTAAGTTGTAAGGAGGTATTACTTGTTTTAGATGTAAACGACAAACGAAAACATTAGACGGAATATGTAGAATACATGTTCTATACCTTGGTGTAAACTCGGGGTTACAAAACTCATCGTGGCACATCTAAACCATACTAATAAACAGTTATATGACTTTTAAATGAACCTACATAGTTTTGCCGTTTTGCTAACGATTCGGCCTTACAACTTTTTACATTTCCTGACGTTTCGGACTCAATTTCCAGTTATTCACGAGGGATCATCACAACTAGTTTCATTCCAATGTAAAACATTTCGGTGCAAATGAGAATCCTTGTTTTTTACAAAAAAAAATATGGTGAATGTGACAGACCGTCCAAACATTTTTGGAATAAATGTGCCAAACAAAAAAAAAAAGCTATATTCCGAAAGAGTACGTTTTACTCTTCATATTTTATTACTACAAGGTATTACTTCAATTAGATTACTTTGATTATTTTAACTAAAACACACTAAAAACAGTATTTTTAAAAACCGTATAACAGCACAGGGAATTGTCCTACAGATTTGGTGCAATACTGAAAAGTGAAGAGAATAACATGTTCTAACGAAATATCTAATTTTTTTTGTTTCGCCGGCACTTTTATTATTTAGCCCAAAATGAATAAATACCTTAGAACCAGAACTGTAAAGTCGTACAAAACATTATTAGGTACATGTAGAGTCTATAATACCAACTCTAAACGTAGGAAAACGTTTAGAGTTTAAAAAGTGTGCCAGTTAACTTTAAATTTTTCCACAAACTGCTATAAACTTTGAGCACCTGCTTTAAGATTTTACTTTATTCCATGAGCGCGAAACTTTTAGTGTAACAACTACAAGTAGTGTTACGCCAATCAGAGGCACTTTGACTCGATCCACGAAACCTTTTTACAACTTCGTTGAAACTTACTGTGATATTTATTCCTTCCACGGCATATTAATTTACAGTATTTTATCCTCAACTTTGCATTTTTCAATTGTTCCAAGAACGAAAGAATTTATTGTGGTTTTTCTACTTCAAAGGATTCAATTAGACTCTTAGTATTTTTCAATATTCTCAATTATGCAAATTGAAGTAACCCAGTTATTTCAATCTGCATAAAATAAATGGTTTGAGTGGTGCACAAACTCTGCAAACAGGAACTTGGCCCCTTTCAAATATTATCAAGAAAATGTTTTCTAAGACAGAATTCCATATCTAATGAATAGGTTCAATATTTGTTTTTTAACTACCTTCCGTCCGCGGCTTCGCCCGTGCGATATATCAATAAAAAGTAGCTCCTTATGGTCTACTTTTTATTGAGGTGCCCCAGGGCGCCATCTATCTCCATGCCAAATTTTGTCGAAATCCGTTCAGTGGATTAGGCGTGAAAAGGTAACATACAGACAGACAGACAGAGTTAATTTCGAATTTACAATATTAGTATGGAAGTAGGGATAGTATGGATGTTAAATATTAATGACTACTTCTTTTCTTCTATCCTTGATATTTTAGCCTTGTTAAGACTAAAGAAACACGACGTGAATAAACGCGGAAACTTGATTAAGAAGTATCAAGTTGAGGCGTATCAGCAAAGCCTAAACATAATTGTTGTTGTTGTAATTGTCCTTGTCGTGTTGTGACGAGTTGAAACCTCAGCGTGTCAAAAGATTATAAGCTAAGCATCAGTAAAAAACAACAAACGGCTGAAATAATTAAATACATCTCAACATTCCTTACCTGGTGGTTTCGTCTTCACCATGAGCGGCACGGACGGTGGCGAGGACCCTGCTCTTGAATGCGCCACAGCTCTCACAGAGTACGTGGCACCACACGACAGAGCCCGAAGCACTACACTAGCTGCCTCTCCTCCGGTTTCTATCCTTCGTTCCTCCTCAGAACGACTGCTGATTGAGTCCAAACCATCCCCCGTATCATCACGGACTCGAACCCACCAGATTGTAAATCCTGTTTGAAGAAACACATATATAGTACCGGGACGGACGTTACTGTACCGTGCATGACTCTCCGGGATTTAAATAAGACAAATTTTAATGATAGCTCTCCCGATCTATTCTGTACATCACCTCACCGTGAAAATTTAGGTGAAGTGAGCTGTCAATCACTTGCGTCCGGTGGAGTGACAGTTCACTTTAAGCTCACTTCACACCTGTGAAGTTCCGTCAAGCCCGTACGTATCTGCCTTTTTACGGTGAGATTTTTATAGAATACCACTACAGTATCAATGACAATGACAGCTCACTTCACGCTCGTTTCACCTAAGTTTTCACGGTGAAATGGTTACAGAGGCCTTAGTGCGAGTTTGGCCCTTCACCAGTGAAGGTCAGTGAAGATAGTTAAAAGAAACTAAGGCCTCAGAATTGCAATAAGATGACATGACAACTTACTTCAAGCTCACTTCACCAAAGTTTTCGCGGTGAGATTTTACAGAATAGATCACTTGAGAAGCTTACTTACTATTTCCATGCGAGAGGAAGAATATAACACGAGCTTTAGTAAGAGACTGTCACTGAAGTAAGAGTGACAGAGACGACGCTATACAAAACCAAAGTTATTTTAAAATGTTGTGCCATTGATATTATTATTGGATTTTAGATTGGTTTATACTCGTAGGTACTCAAGGAGAGCAAAGACTGTATAGAGAAAAGTTTTGCCGTGGTAATCTTTGTCGTTATGCTTATATAGACTAAAAAAGACTCATGTTTAAAATAACTTTGATCTTCGAAAGAAAAAAGTCAAACCGTTTATTCTAATCAGAATTTTTCGATCGCTATCAAAATTGACATCGTTAACTTCGGAATACATAATGAAGTTGATGGATTTTTGACTACGTACACATAATAAATAGTATGAAAAATTACAAAAAAGTTGGTAAAATATTGTAACACTTGTTTTCCGGCAGAGTAGGTACTCTATTAAATTGTTTTCAGTATCACGAAGCTACGAACTTTGGAGATTGTTTTCGTATGTTCACAAATCGGAATCATGTAAAGAATACAAATATTTTTGTCATTGTTTGAATAAAAATGTCTTGAGTTAGAATAAAATTTCGGGTTTGAGTGTGGTCTTTAATTCCCCATTTAACATTACGATTTTTCATTCGTTTTAATAAGTTCTTTCATAGTAGTTGCTATTTTTGCAATCAAATCGTGACAATTAAGCAGTCCTAATTGTTCTTAAACACCTATTCTTTTTACAAGATGAATGTCATAATCAGTATAAATTAAATAATCAAACTTTGGTTTAAGGAAGAGCATTGTCTTCTGATTTCAAAAAAGATCTAAATTATTCACGTCCTGTACGGCCCCGAGTGTTAACTTCATTTGGGCAAGGAAACCCGCCACTTAACAAACCTATTCCAAATCAAATAAGATTATCGGTGTAAGCTGAAAGGTCTAGGAAAACAATGTGTCAGTACTCCAAAGTAGTAGAATTCCAAATTCGACAGGTTTCAAAATAAAAATGAGTTCAGTTTCGACTGTTTGAGTGAGAACTTTCCACAACAGCTCAACTGCTTATTTGGGTCTCAGAGTTCTAAACCTTGAATCCCGTATATTTTTTTAAGCCGGCGTCCCGATTCCTATTCGTAAAAGCCTGTACTTTATAAAAACTGTGTAGTGCTGGAAACTATTCCGAATGAATTTTTAAAACTGGAAGGTTAAGCGGGTAATGAAAAAGGGGAGTACACAACGCTGCAGATATGTGGTCAATCAAAGAGAATTGCTAAATAATTAGTTAAATTCTTAACTATAGATATTTTTTAATTATTCTTGTGACTTCACTGACCATGTGGTGGAGCAGCAGGGTGATGCGTAGTCCTCCACGTCAGTCGCGCGTCGGTGTGCGCGGTGTGCTCCACGCTGACGGACGGCGCGGCTGGTGGCGCTGCGCATTCCACGCGATACGTCACTTCTTCTGAGCCGAAGGTATTGCGCGCTGAGCATGTATAGTTGCCGCTTGTTGAAGCGTCCACTTCTGTTTATAAGACGTTCAGGAACTCACTTTGTTATTCTATCTGTTTTTTTTAGACGGCTCATAAGGTCTGATAATTTAGACGAGTATACCTATTGAATGATCTCTAAAAAAAATAGCTCTATGTTACTTTCTATTCAATTAATTTTACAATCAACTTATGATTCCTGGCAATCTAGCGCAAGACAACCTGGACACTATACCATTAAACTTTGCAATAAAATTGTAAAGTCGCTTGTAAAGTGTTGTGGTATAGGGCCCTGTTAGATTGTACAAATATTCATCTCGGTTACAGAATGAGTATGTACCGATATTTAAGAACATAAAGAATTTAGGGTGAGGCCAATACCTACGCCAAGTTCTAAGTTACCGCAATTGTTACCGGTATTACTTTTTTTCCCACTAAGAAGATTTTTTTATTTTTGTGAATGTTACCATGTATAGCCAGATGTCCATGCGGCGTGAGATGCGTCCTAGGGTCGTGCGTGACGGGCCGGTCGCCGCGCAGCCAGCGCGCGCGCGGCGCCGGCTCGCCGCGCCACGCGCACGCGAGGCGCAGCGAGTGGCCGCATTGTACGCGGGCCCATACGCCGAATGATAGGAGACGAGCTCGAGCTAATGTGAAAGGTAACATGGTAAGACTACAACTAAACATAGTCTTTCTTTCGTTTTCGTGTGGTTAGTAACTAAACATAGTAAGACTACTAAATTAAAAAAAGAAAAAAAGAGCCGTAGTAAAAACTCTTAGCAAGACTATCTTCTCTATCTTCAAAAAATAAAACACAACATACCTACTCGTTTTATATCAGTTAAATTCAGATTGTTACTTCCTTAGCAGAAAATTAAAGGGAAGCCAAATTATAAAAAAAAAAACGATTATGTCAATAAAAAGTCACTTTCAGCAAAACCACAACGTCACCGATCTTTGACCAGAATTTAATATAATATAGTCCACCCGTATGATTGACTCATTCATAAAAAAAAAACTATGTTCAACATACCCCTTGACGTAGTGGTAGCAGGTTGTGGTGGCGACGGTTCCCCTTCACCAGCCACCGAGTGCGCGGCTACCCACGCCTCGTAAGTAGCTCCTTCAGACAACGACCTCAGTTCTGTAGACCCTCCGAGACCAACGAATGGGTCACCTTCCTCTACTTGGACCGTTGTAGTTATTGGTGGCCTGTCCCTAATGAAATACAGGAAATAAGTACCTAAGCAGTTGCAGAATAAATTAGAATTTTTGGTGTTGTTTTACCGACCTGCCAAGTTCCCGATAAAATACGGTGTAGTATAAAAGTGGTCCGTTAGGTCGACTTGGTGGCAACCAGCTGACAGCTAGTGATGTGACTGAGGTTGCCACTACCTTCACTGCCGCTGGAGATCCTGGCACTATGTAAAAAAATATAAACTTGAAAATATTATGTTTGGTTGTGTAGCGTAGCAGTTTGCTACGTCTGCTACGTTTTCGTAGCAAATGCGTAAATAGTTCGCTATGCTTCTAGGCTTGATTCATCGTTTGAAACAGTTAAGGTATTATTTTTTATTGAACCGAACCAAAATATCTGCACGATCGAATCGTACGGGTTAGCAACATTTTACTCGGTGTGTGAAACTCACCATCTTGTTGTGTGGTACAATATATAGGATGAGCGGGCACGCCATCACCAGCAGCGGTATACGCCAACGCCTGAACAGTGTAGTTAGTATGTGGTCTCAACGCAAGCAGAAGCGTTTCAACCCCCGCTACTCGCTTCACCTCCGCTCCCGCTCCCACATTGGACCCTCCGTTCCCTCGCACCTCCCACTCCAACCACTCAGTCGCTGCCGACAAACAACTGCCATCACTCAGCTTGGATTTAAAATAAAATCTGATTATTGGGCGTTACAGCGTTGTAATTGAATTTAACATTGTCAATATTTACTCACTATGTTCCGGACGGTAAAGCAATTTGTAACCAAGCAAAGCGCCGTGATGAGCGTGCGCCGGGGGCGGGGACCATTCGACTTTTATACTCTGTGGTGATACGGCGCGACATCTGACGGCGCGGGGACCTTCTGATGGCACTGTTAGAGATGATCATGATTAATATACTGTTCTTTTTTCTTCGTGATTCAATAAAACATCGGACATATACTTGCCGTTTTCTTGTGTCAAAGTATTGACAGGAGCGGTAGCAGGTCCCGCACCCGCACTGTTGAAGGCTCTAACGCTTACAGAATATCTGGAAATGAAATCTGGTAAATACTCAAAGCAAAAAGATCGAATCCTTCCCAAATTGCATAATTTTCTCACCGTGTATAATGTTCCAGACCTTCAATAATGTACTTCGTAATTTGTCCCCTCACGGTCGCGAACTCCATGCCCACATTAGCTCCCCCCGCCAACGTGCCATCAGCTGATGGCCACCACCACACCGTGTAACCTAGCAGTTCTCCATTCCAGGATGACGATGGAGGTGCCTTCAGAAATATATTATTTGTTTTATTTCCATTAAAGTACAGCTAACGAACTTGATTGTTAAGCAGATTAAGCAGACACTTCGAGAATTTTCCACGTCTTACATGTCATACGTTACAAACGATTAACAAAGAATTACAGTTTTGATTTGAATTTTAGGACAACTTAGGTTGATTCACTATGATTTGCTTATCAATAAACCCTGTCTTTACAAAAATCCGATTTGGTTTCATACCTGCCAAGCCAATTCAATAGTCGAGGACCTCGGAGCCGATGCTCTTAAGCTGATTGGAGCCCTCGAAGGTGGCTCGTGCAAGGTTAGCGCCAGCAAAGCCCTCGTGTGAGCTGACGCAAATTGGGCCGTCACCGTCCGAGCCCGCACTAAATACGCAGTAGCCGGCTCTAATCCTGTTATTGTCGCACTCTCTGTCCTGTTTCGGAAAGAAAAGTACTTTGAAATCAGGTTTTCACATCATTAAGACTTTGGATACGAAAGGACCTGCCCATTCAATAACGGCATTCATAATAAGCCCTTTTTTATTCTGAACATCTTTGCGTTGTGGTATTTTTATTTTCCAATAGTTTGCAGAATGTCTCTTAGTTCAGTATGCTTTTTGGCAAAGGCCTCTTAGCTCTCGCAACTCTTCTCCAATTGGGACCTCTTAGCTTAAATTCGTCTTCCTATCATATTGTATTTTTGATGATATTATCTTTTTCCTGATTATCAGCTTAATGCTGATAATCAGGAATGAAACCACGTATTAAAAACACGTTATATTGTACGACTGTTCTAACCGGTTTACTATTTTAATATAATACAATTTTAAATATACTTAATTATTTTAAGGGTCGACTTTTTATATTCAGATAACTTATAACTGACGAATTAAAATTGCGGTTGCTCAGCTTTTGTACAAATATCTCATCTATCTAAATGAATCAAAACGCCATATTTATTCTCCAGATAAAAAATATTAGACGATTGAAAAATTGGCCCGAAATAAGTTTGAATTTAGCTTATACTTGACGCATTTTGCGGACAAAGTTTTTGTATTATCATTTTTGAAAATAATATAACTATATACCTAATAATACTAACAATAGAACTTACTCAGAATATGAATCCGGGGGATGTGCAGACACAGACACATTATGAGTATCAGCATCTCGCCAAGAATCCGAATTAGTGGAGTCGTGTTTACGATATTGCACCACATAGCCCAGGACTGGGGAGTTGCCATCATACGGTCTTCGCCATTGGAGACGAACTGAACGCGACGTGGTCTCCAAGACTCTGAAGTTTGCTGGTGGTTCTGGAGGCTCTAAAAAGGAAAGGAAGACAGAGATGGCATGTTTGTTTCATCAATCTGTAGAGAAATAAAGGCTCTTGTGGTATAATGGACGTACCTTGAACAGCCAAATGCACGAAGTGATCAGATCTTCCATAAGGATTGGAAGCTTGACATCGGTAAACTCCTGAGTCTCTTCTATCAGCTCTTTCTATTACCAATTCACTTCTCAAACCTTCTGCACTTCTTGTTTCTGATATGCTCATTCTGAAACGGAATTTATTGCATTAAGATATTCGGCCGAAGACCCATGAATGGTCTAAGAAGCAGCGAAAATTCAAGGAATGCTAAAATGCAAGGAACGCAATATTTCATTGTTTACATATTTTATTTGTAAAATGGGGTATCATCTGCCTAGCGTATAACCGAATGCAACTGAATAATACCAGTATTGTAAATGGGGCGATATGAAATAATAAACTATGTCGGTTTGTCCTACCTGTAGTCAGAATTAGGAAGAGCTCGTCCCGAGTGACTCCAAGCGGTAGCAAGCGGAGAGTCGCCGCGAGCGACACAAGCCAATCTCACGGTATCTCCCAGCTTAGCAGTCACGTTCGCTGATTGCGTCTCAAATCGTGCTGGTTCTAAAGAAATACAATTTTATTTTAAAAATACATTTCTTCCTCTCACAGAAAATTCTAGAATGCATTTGAACTAACGTACCGTTGATATGTATGGTAAGTGTCGTAGATAAAGGTGGTGATACCCCGTTGTCGGCTCTGCATCGGTATTTTCCGGAATGCTCGGCGCGCGCTGATTCTAGTCTTAGTGAGCCATTTGTAAGTACTACCGGGTCTGATACTCCACCTAAGGTTGTTTCTGTGCTGCCTTTAAAATTAAAAAATCTTTTGTATACACAAGATTTCATTAGTAATTTAATTTGTAAACACTGAGGCAGTATCTAGTCTAGGTAGGAGAAAAACGAAGACTGAGATTACGGCTGTCAGAGATAAGGCGGACAAAGAGGAACTGCACTGGCTCCAAATAGTTGGGATAAGGTCCAGATGATGATTTAATATCCTTACCAGAAAACTTGGTCCAGTATATTGAAGGTGGAGGATGACCTCGAGCTTCGCAACTAACTGTGAGTGATCCATTGAGAAGAACAGCCGTATCTGAAGGCTCGATTTGCCAATAAGGTGGAACTGTAAGAAAACACTTAATTATCGTCTCTTCAGTAAGGCTGGGTACAAACAAAGGCCAATGAAACCTTTCGACGCTTTGTTGACTTCTGTAAAGTTAGCCGTCCAGATAAAGCCAGCACAGAATAATCAAAGTACAAAGCCATTCACGAGCGTTCATTGGTCGGCCAACAGAGGATGAAGTCGCCTCGACGGCCGCTGACTTTTTTTTTTTGTGGTTGGCGCGTCATCCAATGACTTCTCCCGCTCTGGGCGGAGCGGAAGGGCGTGTCAGACTTTTACTGACTAAAACCCACCCGTGTTCCATCAGTTGCCTGTTGCCAAGGTCCCGGTATCCTTTTCGGACTTTCCCGCAACCCTGGCAGGGACGGGCGCTGACTGCGTGGCGATTCCATTCTCTGTGCTCAGGTCTATACACAACTTAACAAAACAAAAATACAACGTAGAACGAGTACAAACCTTTAATAGCCAGTTCAGCAGACATATTCGCTTTGCCAGCTGTATTCGTCACAACACAAGTATATATACCACTATGTGCTGCAGTCAGACTTTTGAATAGGAGCATGCTGTAAAATTCTGCTCCTCTCTCATCCACCTGTAATTTCAAAAATCTTTAACTATCAGAGATCTCAATGGGAAAAAAATCGTTAGAATATAATTATGGACTTATTACAAAAAAGTTGGTTTGAAATCGCCTACAGGTAACAGACAAGCGATGGTAATCGTGGTGATCTTTATGAGAAAAGTATTTTTTCCAGCAGTTAAAGGCTAGTTTTATAATATATATCCTTGAAAAAATTGGGACATACCTGAAGAGCACTTGAGATAGGCATCTGGTCCTTAAGCCATGAGAAGTAAACAGGCATATCTCCTGATGTGACAGTACATGTCAGTTGTGAACGATCACCAGCTCTCAATCCAGGTGGGAACACGATTGGTGATAGAACTGGTGGTGATACCACTGTCATTTGTACCTGCGATAAAAGATTTGGAAAATGTCGGTAAGTAAGGGGCTATGGACATTTTTATACACTCGTGGATCGAAAAATCCAGTTTTCAATTATATTGCTTTCCCTATAGCAGGCACATGCCATGTATTTTTTGGAACGAAAATCCTTATCGCACGTGATACTCTGGACACTTGGCGAATGAGAGCTCGAAATCATTTCGACCGTCACGACACTTATGTAACGTAACAAAAGTGTTCCATTTAATTACTCTCAAACGTTGTTAATATATTTCGTTGTACCTGTTATTAAATACATAATACACAACGAAAGGAACTTCGTTCCAACCGTGTGTCCCACGACACCTCTCAACATGATCCAACTCTGTAGAAAATGTTGCCAAATACGGTCTTATGAAAAAGTTTATTTCTTATCGAAAACGTGCATTTATACCAGGTTAACACGGTTCGAGTTGGTTTTAGTTGAACAAATGTTGCTCAACAAAAATATTTTGACTTAGAATTTTAATTTGATTGAAAGTCTGTTCATCATCATCTGCATCATTTCAGCCGACAGACGTCCACTGCTGGATATAGGTGTCCCCCAAACACCGCCACTTCGATCGGTTATGTGCTTCTCGCATCCAGCGGATTCCTGCGGCCTTCACCAGTTCATCGGTTCACCTTGTGGCCCCCCACAAGGTGAACCGATGAACCTTCCAAACGAAAGTTTGTTCAGATGGTTCAAATCGCTGTGGACTTAGCAGTTGATTAACTAAAATCGAACCGTGTGTACCCGGTATAAGCGACAACTGAGCTAATTTGTGACCCTTGTCACCTCCGATAGTAACATAGCAATAGGCCCTAACAGTAAAAAAAAAAGAAGGATATCAAAATAAATGTAGCAAAAAAATTACTCTAGAAAAGTCTTTACAATATTCATATTAGGTACATTACGTAAGCTCGCTGGCAGAAATAAAACAAGTGAAGTGTAAAATGAGGTGTAGTTCGCTCATCCCCCTATCTACTAGATAAGTGGGTCGTGTCTTAAACAAAGTAACAGGAAGTGATTGAGAGTGAAAAATGAATATTTTATGATACAGCATACTTTAGCGGATAATTTACATAAAACAGTTTTAAAAGCAATATAAAATACGCTACTACGCTAGCAGGGATAGTTGAACATATATTTTTATAGCTGCTCTCTTTACATCTTTTATAGTTCTGTACTCACAATGTGAAAGTTGTATTAAAATTCAATGTAAAACTTCCCAGGATCAAAAACTTATTTTCGAATATGGTTTCTTCTACACTCGAAGTTTAAATTGTATGACTATAAATTCATAAAATCATGAAAGAGGCCCATTCTAATTATGAAAGTTGTATTGATGATCCTAATGATTATAATTCTGTAACGACTGTATTTGTTACAGTCGCAAATCATATTTTGATTAGCATTCACCTGCAAATTGCAAAAAACACACGAAAATTTGAATTGCGGGCTACCCTAGCGCATCCTCTTTAAGTATGTAACGCAGGTAATATTTCGTATAATATTGCTTGGACTTACCTCTCTCCTGGCGAGTTCCCCACCCGGTGTAAGAACTGAACAAGTCCAGCCTCCTTTATCCCGGTTGCGATCGACATTTGTGATGGTGAGTTGACCATCCATCTGGTGGTATCGAGGATCCGTGCCAGCACCACCTTCCCATTTCACTGAACTAATAAAAAAGATTAAATTAACTACTGTAACATCATCATCTGCTCAGCCTTTTCTAAAATACTGGTATTCTGCTGCATCCGGTTAAACTGGACTAACCGGAAGCAGCTGAATACCTGTATTTTACATGGAGCGACTGCCTATCTGACCTCTATATATCACCTCCATGTACTAACGCTGGCTACGTAAATCGTTTTTAATATTTAAGAAAAGCATTTACAATAAGACAGAAATATGAAGACTTGAAGAGGTGAGAGGGGTAAGTACCTACCGCTTATTTATTTTCTCCAGTTTTAAGTTTTTAACTTTAATAAAAGCTTCTATAGCAGACCCTAGAGACATTTGTGTTGGTAAAACTAAAGCCATTCGTATTTATGTTAAAACATTTATTTGGGGCATTACCTAGAAAAAGGACCTTATTAATGTACCGTCAGTGATATTAGTTGTTAAGCAAATTGAGACCCTACTTAAATTTACAGCCATTTCATAGGTACAACTATCAATAAGTTCCAGTTGTGATTTGAATATACGGACAATGTAAGTTGGTAGTCAGTTTGCTCAACAATTAATTTCGCTGACTTAACATCATTCTCATTATAATCGACATTACTAAGCATTCTTAAACTTTGATAGAGGAAGCTTGCACGGTGGTCTCATATAATTATTTGTATTAACTTTGCTTGGGTAGTTTGGAGTTAGAAGCTATACCTACGTATTTAAACCATTTGATGTTGTCATAAAACTTCCTGTCACTGTTTGTTTACATTGGTGTGGGGTAGTTACCATAAATAAAAAAGTGAATAATAAAAAAGCTTTCAACAAAAAAAAACCGACTTCCAAAAAAAAAATTTGTTTATCATGTGTTTATTTATCTGCTGCCACAGCTGGCGCCCCCGCTACATAAAGCAAGCATGGCCGTACACATACACTAATTATTCTCAAAGCGACTCCTTTTCATGTGAAGTCAAATGTTTTTCCTCCTATGCCAACATTGGCCATAAAATCAAGACTATAAAACAATAATACAGCTCTCCCAATGTTCTGTAGGTAATCATAATAATAATGCCACGAGCCGAGTGATTCGACCGAAGTTATTCCGTGTCTGGCTTCTCAATGTTGCCATACATATTGTATGAAGACTATGCTGTAAGTGAAATTTTACGGTCCTGAAGTCGAAAATAATTTTACTATTGATTGGAGTTAGCCTTGAATAGTCCGTATTTTCTCAGAAAGGCTTATTTATTTATTGAGCAAGGCACACCAACGACATATTTACAAGGATAGTAACAATAGGTAGTAATCACTAGTCTTCAATACTGTGTAAATACATCACTTATAGGCATGCACAACATTCTTATTAAGGGGTGAACAACTATTCAATTATATTTTTGAATCATTACAATATTATATAAACTACAACAACATAATATAATAATACCAAATTACCATTATACCAAATTAGAACAGATTTTAAATTAAAATAATAAATTACATTTCGTCACATTGCATGAGAGCAATACAACCATACATAATCACAAAAAATAAAAAATATAAAAATAATAAAGGCTTGACAGATGTATGGCATATAAAAAGCATAGTCAGCCTATAATGTTCCCGCTGCTGGGATACAGGCTTCTTCTCTAAGAGAGGGTAATCCACCACGCGGGCCCAGTGCGGGTTGGTAATGTCACATGACTTCGGATTTTTGGTTCTAAGACATGCCGGTTTCCTCACTATGTTTTCCTTTGCCATTTTGAGAGCAGTGGTGATGAAATCATTTACACAAAGTAAAGCGTCTGTCTGGGTTCGAACCTACGACCTGAAACTCGTAAATCGCGGCCAATATCACTGACCCACCACTGCTGTATGGCAAAGACTCTAATTTTAAATCACGATGATGTATTTGTCTCGCTTCTATATTTTAAATATTGGTACCTACATTGTAGGTATGTATTACTTATATTTTGGAACACATTCGACTCGACTCATTCATTACTTACTCATACACTTACACGCAGATATGCGTGGTCAGAATGAAAACACTCTTTCACGACCATTGCTAAACACAATGGAGCCGTTATGATAACAGATAAACAGACCCTGAATATTTGTAAAGCAGTTACATTAAGATGTAACTTAAGTTACTTGTTATATAAATGATTACTTACTCAATAGGGAATCCGTAGTAAGGGCACCAAATCGTTACTTCAGATCCCGCAACAGCTTTCACAGGGCTCATAGCTCTGATGTATGGCGGACCTATGTAAATCCGATAACAATATTTATTTTGCTAAGCAATTCGTATACGTAA
Source organism: Lithophane socia (assembly GCA_947522985.1). Lineage (NCBI taxonomy): Eukaryota > Metazoa > Arthropoda > Insecta > Lepidoptera > Noctuidae > Lithophane > Lithophane socia. Next base: position 8,685,962 of record OX383270.1, on the reverse strand, counting down.
CGCTAAAATAATACTTATCTTTATTTATTTAGGATGGTAACACAAACATGAAATGTGTAAGTAGCTACACTGCGGTAAGCAAAAATTACAATTTATGGTTGAGAGCTGAATATAATAATATTTGAGTATTGTTATGTTTGTGTATTTATTTATTATAGTACAGCCTATATACTTCTACGATATAGAAATTATCGGGAATAAAAGAAAAACAAAGGCTTGAGTTATGCGACATATTTTATCGCTCTACTAAAATAAATTGATATGGGGACATTTATAACCGATAGGCTGACAATCTGTCAGTATTTTGCCTCGTATTTCCATTTGTCGCCAAAGATATCTTGAGATTGGTCGTAAATATAAACCTGATGAATCTGATCATGCATAGAAATGGTGATATTGCTTTCTTTATGTCATGGTCCTTTATTTTGTAGAGTATGATGAGAGTAGGTTTGTTTATACTTCTTTCTTTCTGTGTGGTTAGTGACTAACCGGGTGTCAGTTTTTATGAGACCCATGGGCCTCTGATTTGGCTTCACATTCCGTCGAGAAATATCTCTCAAGCATGCCGATTTCCTCACGATGTTTTCCTTCACCGTTTTTGAAGCTAGTGATAATTATACAGTACGCACATGATTCCGAAAAGTCTGAAGTGTGAGCCTTGGGTTAGAACTCGAGACTTATGACTTGGAAGTCCGACTGTCACACCACTAGGCTATGCACTAGGCAATGTGCAATTTATAATATAAATACTGTAATTAATGACAGATTGAATAACAAAACTTAAGGGGGATCTGTCCTTCAATCCGCCCGTTAAATCTTGAATTTGTCGAGCTAAACTGATAAATAAATATCAATGAATATCCTTACTAATATTATAAATGCAAAAGTAACTCTGTCTGTCTGTCGGTCTGTCTGTCTGTCTGTCACGCTTTCACGCCAAAACTACTCAACCGATTTAAATGAAATTTGGTACACAGATAGTCTAAAGCCTGAGAAATGACATAGGCTACTTTTTATCGACATACCACGCGGGCGAAGCCGTGGGCGGAAGCTAGTAATATATAAATATAATCATATGAATATAATGAAATATCAGTGAAATTTGGCAGTATAGTTCGATACCTCTTCACGATAACTTCTACATTTAAAAAATAATTACACTACCATCTCACAAAACAAGAGACAATTATCAAAGTATTACCGTAAACATTGAGTCGAGCAGCATGAGCCACGCTGCCGTGTGTGTTGGTGGCTCTGCACTCATACCGGCCACCGTGCTCAACCCTCCCGCTGCTGAGCGACAGGGTTGATAACACGTAGTTGCTGCCGGAGCCCAGTCCCGCGGGACCGTTCTCCCGGCCCTCCGTTATTATAGCCCTGCGATAACCGACCAAATATAGAAGCTATAATCTAAACATGAGGCCGAAATAAGGAAGCGCTAGATAGGTATCAGGTTTTAGTTCGTCATGAAATATAATGATGTTGATAACCTATTGAATGCAGCTTCCGTTTTTTATTTATGGAACGTGTTAAGGAAAATCTTATAAAAGTTATGTGAATAGAAGGTTTTCTTATCTAAACTAGTATGAACATAGGTATTCAGTCTATATTGGACCACTGCTGGGACACAGGCCTTCTCTTTGTGAGAGAAACCACCAGGCGGGCTCAGTGCGGGTTCCTGGATGCCACATGTTTTCGATTTTTTGGTTCTAGGACATGCTGCACATGCAGTTTCAACATTGCAGTTTAAACTTACCCGTGATGTGTAGGTATAGGTTGCCCATCTATCGACCATCGGAACCGAGGCGGTGGTTCGCCAACCGCTGAGCATTTCAAGGCAACCTGAGCTCCCGGCTGCACCGCTTGCTCGATGAACGTATAAACCAACTCGGGACGGGAATCTGCATAAATTGTTTGAATGAGAAAAAGTCATGGTGAACAAATACAAAAAAGCGTGTGGAAACGTACCTGGAGAGCGTTTTAACCGTTTTCGTTTGAACGAACGTACCGTGCCTGCTTCTCTCACTAACGAGCAACGTGTAACTGAAATAAATATAACTAGATGAATGCAAAAAACACATTGGCTTACATGGAGCGGAGGCTTTGATGTTGGGTCTTTGTCTGGGTGAATTGGATTGTGGTTCTTCGTTTACACATCTGTATTAATTAACATTTCGAAGTGTGGCTGTAAAAACTTTATAGATAAGTACCTACTTAAATACATTGTTATTATCGATTAAAAAGTATTAAAGTTCATTGCTTTTATTATATTTCATTGTCACATAATATTATGTAGTTCTGTTATTAAACCCATATTGCTTTAATTGTCTTTGCCATTCGTAACACTGGCAACATTTGTGCGAAAGCGTGCAAATAATGGCATAATTGCACAGACAGTGCTTTGTTAGTCCCCTGAGGTTGTGGTACATGCGGCTACGGAACCCGTATGTAGCCCTGGATTGTCACGCTAGTTACCTCTACGGAGTGAGCAGATGCAGTAGATTTAATATGATAATTGCCTTATTAATCTTATGCTGTACTTTATTTGATAGCCTGTTCTGACATGAACGTAACGGTAGTGCTCTAGTGTTTCGTATACTTAGTTATTAATTATAACTTAGTTGTTATTTTTATACTCATTATCATATTGTTGATGAGCATATGCTTGCCCATGCCTGGCCCTATTACTTTAGTTGTTAAAATCTTAATACCGTAATGCGGAAAGATATTCAGTATATAAACCGACGTATCTATGTACTCGTGCCTCTTTGTCTATCCCAGCAATTTACTTATTAAATATAATTTTCTGCGAAAATATTTGTACAACTTTTTAATGAAAAATTTATTCATAATATTAGAATTTTTTTGTGGAAAATGTTAGTAGGTTACACGCTTTTTATTTTTTATAGTTGGCTATTCATCTCTGTAATGGAATTTTCCCAGCCTTTGTAGGCGACACTGTATATTCCCGATAAACAAGATCAAAATAGAATCGCGTATTTTATGAGGGCATCCATAATTCGTAGGCATATGAGATAGTCCTGCTAACAGTAGCCAGCAGAACAGGCACACACTACACGCCTTGTTGAAAAATTCACTCAGCTCCGCGTTTTACTATCCGCATTCGTTCAGAATTTATAACACCGTAAATCGTAAAAGCGGGCAAAAAATTTACAGCCGTGTAGAATACTGAATCGCTGAGATAACCCGTAGCTCGATACCTCCCGCTTATCTATCTACGCATAAATAGTCAACAAACTTTACGTATATATATAACGCTCTCTAAGTGTACATATAATTAGGATTAAAACAATGTTTGTTACACTTTTCGGGCAGATAAACTAAAGCTTAACGTCGTATTCATATAACGTTATATTCCAGTGACATTCACTGCTGAAATTACCTTGTTGCATAACAGTATGCAACGGATAGTCAGAAAATACACTTTAGTTAAATAAGTTCTTTACATTGTTCCCTTGTCGACGAAAAATTTAAAGCGAAGCAAAGTAACACAGTACCTATGTTAAAGGATTTGTTAAATACACTCTGTTCTGACATAATTCCTTTTTCATTGAATATTATATTGTTAACGTGTCGAAATTCAGCTGAAGCATTCGATCAAAGCTAAAATACAAATAGGTTATTCACAAAGCGAACGGGTATTGGCGAAAAAACCAACTAGCCTCATAGTTTCCCTCCTGTCTCATACCACTAGCCAGTGACACCCACTCCCACAAAGATGGATGCCAACGCGGGAAATATCCGGCGAACTATTCCAATTTGAAAAGTTTCCTTTTGCTAAAGCAACCGCACTTGGTTGGCGCGAAATGAACACGAAAAAATTGGGCCCACCAGTGGCCTTACTACTTCAACAATGTGCAAATTGCGCGCCCAGCTAATCATTCTCCTTGTAAAGGGGAGGGTTTTCTTTGTTTGTAAAGTTTTGCTTATTACTAGTCCGATCGCAGTAAAATACGTACCCTGTTGTAACAGGAGTATAGAACGAATGTATCTCATTCGTAATATATTGTTACGCGAATAAAACCTTCATAAAATAAAAGGCTGTATAAAATAACATGATTGTGTTGGCTGTGTAAAATATTTTTTCAAAGAGTTTTGCCAACTACAGGAATATTTGAATATGTCTCGTGTAGACATTTTCCCGAGTCTTTACATATAAATTCGTCGACGTATACAGATGCAGGCAAGCGTAAAATATTTATGACGGCGCAATACGTTTGAATCGATCGGGACATAAGAGCGACAACTTTTCCCAAACCACATATAGCTCATATTTCTTTTTGCTTTAGAAATTGGTTGATGTACGTGTACGTTCAACTTTTATAGAACTGTTTACTACCTTGTAGTGTAGAGTGAATCGGTCATTTATAATCTTTAAAACTCTCGTTGCAATTTAAAGCGGGTGAGACTACACAAAAACATATTTGTTGGATCAATACAATTCAAACAAAACGAATTAACAACCAAACAAAGATTTCGTTAAAATATAGAAAATATCGATCACGTGCATCGCAAAGATAAAAACCAAACCTACAATCATAAGAATGGGTCCGAGTTTATAGGTTTATAGAAGAGCTTTCCTTTGTCCAAAGTTAAAATACCAACCTCCCAAATAGGGCAGGAAACGTACCTGATTCCAATTGGCGTAAAAGTCACATAAGTTAGGTGCAGGCTCAAACGAATGTTGAGCACATACGGCAGTCTGTCTGCATATAAAAAATTCCGCGCGCCCAAGCCCCTGTTTGTAGGTCACAGAACGGGAGCGCCTACGTACTTGTACACAAATCACACGAATTTCGGCAGCCTCGGATCCCTGATATTTGTATTTGTATTGATCTACCATATGCCACCGTCATTGCTGCTGGTACTTCTCTATGTAAATATCACACAACTAGATGTGTCCAGCGATACACGCCGTTCCGATAAATCGTATAAGCTTTTCCTATTAACCATTTGTTTGACATAGCACAGCGCTCCAACCAGTTTATCACTGTCCAATCTAGCTATTTTATATCTTTGCAATCAATCTGCGCTTTGCATTCGCGCACTGCTCCAATATGTGATATCAGATTTTATAATAAAAACGTTTTTGAACTTTATTGAACCAATTACGCAATTGTAACAAAACCTTTCAGTAAATTGTTCTGCATTTTATTTGCTCTCGTATGACTGCGTTCTAGAATAACAATCGAACTATAGTGGCAGAAAGTATCGATCATCATAGGCATATAAAATTAAATTATAATTGCTGGAATGTTATAATTGCGGGATAGAAATAATAAAGGCTTTCAGACTATAGCGTATTCAACTGTGAGCGGAATGCTGGTCCGAATATATGGTTCTATATTCAGAATACCAATCGGCTGATGCTGTTTGTACAAATACCTAGGTATAGTATAGTGTTCGGCTAGCACCACTGCCTATTTGTGGAACTAGACAGGTTTTAATTAGAAATGCCGTTTCGTTTCAGAAGTTTGTCGGGAGGAAACGGTGGCGCATCCTAGGTATTCACTTGAAGCCAATTAGATTACTTACTTCTATTTTGGAATTTTGCTAACTTAGGAATGCTATAAAGTATTCTACTTATTCCTACATTCTTAATCTGGTGCAGGTATTTCATTGTTAAGGCTTAGTATTATTTTGCTTTCGAGGACTGCGCATATTTTTAGCATGACGAAAAGCTGAAACTTGTTTCAGATCTTAATTCACATTACGTTACACTTTTTCTTATAAAACTAGTCTTTTTCGGAATTCCTATCTAACAAGGTAACATCGTAGGTTCTCATAAAAAAATACTTAAGAAAAGATCCAAAAATAATATTCTTCATAAGCAGTAACTAGTCAGAATGACCCATCGGCTTATGTAATAAAAATAAACTAATAAGAAATTTTCGCACCAATTTCTTCAGAGCCTCGGTTAGACCTTATTTTTCTCTGTGAGTGACTGCGAAATTTATGAGCTTGCCCGACGCAATAAAATACCTTGTGAGAAAATGAAGGAGCAAATCGCAATATATTTGTTTCTTGGTGGCTTGAGGGAGACCGTTTTAGCCATCTGTGGGGGAAATATATTTTATGGGAATGTTCTACAGCTTATAAAGTCCATTCGTTTCTTTTTATCAAACAGATACTTTTGAAATGAGTTATTTTTATTTATATTGCTTTAGGTTTCTTATACGGATTAAAAGGGTTCAGAAAAAAAATGTCAGACATGATTTTGCTTTTATGTTTTAAAAGGTTTTTAACAGGTAAGGCTTATATATTTTTTAGTGAAACAATTTTTGTGTCACTCCAAAAATTATTTATTATACTTACAAAGTTTTTTTAGTGCTACAAAAAAGTGAAGCGGTGTCTCAAAAAAAAACTGTTTATAAAATAACTAGGTTTGCACAAAGAATAAAGAGGTACATGAAAACCGCTTATAATTCAACACGAAGTCACCCTTGATCTACCTGGACCACCTTTTTTCCTCGAATATTAGGAGTAAGATCATTAGCTGCGTTTTCGAGGAAATGCCGGGAGAATAGATATCATTAGTTACTAACAATCGTATAAAAATAAATTACCTTGTTATTGGAACATCGTCGAATAAGGATTTGATGAGCCTTATTATGTATTCAAGCAATAAGTAGGTAGGTAAAGTATGTTCTTCCTTCCACGTCCCATTTGGTAGACAAACACGGTACAAAACGGATATTACGAATTTTCGTCGCAAATTACATGAAAATATTTGTAAGATTCACATACGTATAATATCAAACTGCTTTGGATTAGGTACTTACATAACTCAACTAGCACCGATTTTAGAAACGTTAGATATATTTTGTCTGAAGAATAATAAATAGTTGCATGTCAAACCATAATTTTAAACGTTATGCCTCAGATAAAAGTAATCTGAGGATTGATAAAGGCATTAATTTTCTCAAAACCAAAAGAGTAACGCCATGATATCTAAATAAATCAAGTGAAAAAAGTTATACTTTAATCCTTGCCAAATGTTATCTAAACCCGTTCAGTGGTTTAGGCGTGAAAATTTAACATACAGACAAACAGATAGACAGACAGAAAGAGTTACTTTCGAATTTATAATATTAGTAAGGATGTAGATTTATGTAGATATCAGTATTTCCGCGTACCTTGAATGTTTTATCACGGGAGGCAGGCCTGTCCTCCTTCGAGAGATGATAAATTATTTGTCTACGTTGAGCCCACGATTGTATTTGTTTGTCTGTTTATTGTTTTGCATAATCAACAACTTCTGGGATTGCGAATTTATGATATATGGGATTGGCAGATAGATGTCTGTTCATAAATACAAATGGTGATCACCGATCAGTATATTTTTACAGATTTGTGAGTAACGTCTTATATCTGTCACGTGTGTCGTTACGAACTAAGTATACTTAAAAATGGCTCATTAGAAATTGTTAGCCTGCAGTCAGCAAGCTGATAGTAGTGCTGATCACTCAACAGCGGACTTAAGCTACGGTTTCAAAGAAGAGCGGTAGCCGCCACATACCGTCCGTGGTATATATGAAATTATGTTGGTGTGTTTTCCTAGAGAGTGTTTTTTGACACCGTGAAGTAAAACCCCGCTAACAGAATTTTCATTACAACCGTCACTGCGCATCGCTTTTCTAGGACCCGTAGCTTTACAGTATTATAGAAGTTATTTTAATTCACAACGTTAATCTTATTTTTTATAATTAAACTAAGTACTATAGTTAATAACTACAATCAAATTAAAACGGTTTAGATTGCAGCTGATTCAGTGTATAAACACTACGCACACATAGGAGTTAATTGTCTGACCATAATTGGATTATTTGCATAAATTAAACAACATTTAGTCGCTCATAATATTTTCGAATAATATCCCATTTATTTATGAGCCCAATCAAATATATTGGGAAATCAATTTTGTAATTTGAATGTGGGCGTATATTGGTATAAACTTTGTTTAGAATAGTAACTTTATTTACTGCCTCGTTAGTCTAGTGGTCGCAACCGCTTCTGTTAAGCATTAGATCCTGGGTTGGATTCTCTGGGTTATTGGGTTTTTCTATCTGGAATTTCTCAGTAGCAGTAAGGCATCTGGTTTGTGCCCTGTTCAAGGCAATAGACTCGCCCTAAATAAAACCTAACTGGCGAAATGTAAGTGTCCTATAAGTGCACCTCTGCCGAACCCTTTATGGAAACAAGACTTTAAGTCATGTATGTGTGTAATTCATTATTATTACATAAATAGCCGGGTATGTCAACTTGTAGGTACTCACACAAATATCCGGTCAAAGAGCGAGCTATTAGTTCCTTAGTTTCCAAGAAAAGAATATAGAACACATTTGCTGAAACGACCTATCTAATCTAGAGAAATAAACTCGGGCTTCCTTTATATTTGCAGTATTTCTATTTCAGTAGACATTAATTTATCAGACCCAGCCTTTTCTCTATGACCTCTATCACATACAGAAAAAAATTACCATTTCTATCAAGTCCAGGATACCATACAATGTTGTTACTCCACCATCACTTATTCAAACCTCACTAGATTGAATTTGCCAGTCTCCAAAAGGACTTTCATAACATACTACAACTACCACAAGTCATTTTCGAGTAAGTCGTCCTTTTTAACCGACTTGTTCAAAAAGTGGAGGTTCTCAATTCGTCTGCATGTTTTTTTTTTGTTTATGTTACGCGATTACTCCGCCAAATATGAATCGATTTTTATGATTCTTTTTTTAGTAGGTCATGCTTCAGAGGTGGCCCCATATAAATTTTATTTACTTTGCTTGCGTAGTTTTTGAGTTAGCTTCAATATTTGGCATTTTTCCCACTTAGTTAAAAACAACTAGCTTCTAAATAAAAATACTTAAAAAGTGAAAAATAACTTTAATATCGGAAGTCGGTGGCAATAAACGAAAACTGAAAAGCAAAGACACTCAGGTCTTTTTTTTTTGTAGATGAAGTATTCGTTCTTCCCTCAATCTTCTTTCTTTATAAGTCTTTATTCTCTTTCAAGACTTTTCTTCATTTGAAATGGCTAACCCAGCAGCAATATCTTGTGATAAACTGTGGCAGTGGAGTAACAAATGCACTAAGTTACCTACCCCTGCCCTGTTATCATCTGGGGTCTGCAGTCCCCACCCCACCGCGGCTAACATTTATATTTATAGCCTGTCTTATTATGAGGCCACGGCTATATTTCCTGGCTGTCGGCTTGCGGTACGCTTCATAATAGTTTTTAGTGTCCGTCTAGCATTTTTCTGTTGGAGCTGCTACATTTTCCAACTGATTCAAGTTCTTGTGACTGAATTTATAATGTAGAAGTTATAATAAACTTTAGGGATGCCAATCTTGATTGACATTAGAATCATTTAAAATGTATTGATTAATTTCAATCAACAAATTCATCCTTCCTAATTCCTTGTATACCTATAATACACTAGCTGCCGCCGGCTTCGCCCTCGTGTAATCTTTATAAATTATAGCCTATGTTACTCAGGGTGAATGTAGCTTTCTAATAGTGAAAGAATTTCTGAAATGGGCGCAGCAGTTTTTGAGTTTATTCATTACAAACATACACACAAAAATACAAATCTTTCCTCTTTATAATATTATAGTGTAGATGTTATAAATTAAAGTCACTTTTCATGTATGTCTTTATGTCCACGTTGTTCTTCTAAACCACGCAACCGATTTTGATGAGGTTTTCACCATCGTTTAGAGAATTTATTCTGGAAAGTTTATGTGTATAATACATGTATCTAAGAAATCTCGTATTTTGCCAAGTCCATAAACTGTACGAAGCAGGAGCGGGTCCCTGGTACAACATATAAGACAACTACACATATTCACACTAGGGTTAACTAACTATAAAAATAAATACAAAAATACAATACAATCTTAGCTTGAGGTATGTTATTTTACTTGGCAAGGTGGCCCCGCGGCACAGGATACCAATAAAACGTTAATCTTGAAGAAATGTGACGTACCTATAAGCCTGACATTGCCAACATACCGCAAGTGGACATCAATGGTTACAAATTTTATGAATCAGTAGCTTTTTCCCGCGGCTTCCTACACTTTGAGGTCGCAATTTATCCCATGGGAAGCTATTAACGGGATAAAAGTATCCTTACTCTAGCCCACCTTAGCCCAGCCGCGTAGTAACCTTAACCTAGGTGACGCTAGCGCCATTTTAATCCAAATCCGTTCAGCCGTTAAGGCGTGAAAAGGTAACAAAGAAACAAACACTCACTTTCGTATTTATTATATTAGTTAGGACATAATGAGGATTACAACGAGTGTATGCTTCTTCGAATGGCAATACCTTCTAACGAACATGCTAGGCAGTCAGCACCGCCAGCCATCCATACGAACTGGCTAATCTTTTCACTGCAGCACGAGTTATTCTCGTGTGACACGAGAAAAGAAAAATGTAAAATGTACGGAATAATGTAATGTTCCTTTTAAACTTTGATTTTATACCCTAGTTTTCTTTATATCTCTCGTTAATGCGTAGCGCTCAAATTGAATTTTATTACAAAGGGATTTATGTTTGTTTTATAGCGCGCCATAAAAGCTGGTCGGAATGGTTTTTATTAAAATAATCTGGGTCTTCTTATTGCCAGAACAGTACAGATACACGGACTGTATGTACTTTACTAGAATGTGGTTAAAACCACCCAGTAATAGGTTTTATTATTAGAGAAGAATTTCATATCAACACAACCCTTTTCGTTGACCCGCGAGATTAGGTTGTCCCATTTCTGGACAAAATCTGCCTCAATGATTACCTCTCGTGATCCCAGCCTATTACGACCCAAATCATAACTATGAATGATAATACCGCTATGATATGATTACTTAATATGATAACGGTGGCAGGTGAGCCAAATTAAGGCTACTACACAACATAAGAAGTATATAAATTATTATTATATTCCCCCGACATGAAAGCAAGAATGAATCGAGAAATATTAAAGGTGCTCTCGTAAAAGTAAATAACTTCTTTTGTGTGAGGATACCTTTATCTCAGTCGACCTCGCACTCTGCTTTTTATATGTAGATGTATCACCTTCATTTATGTGGAGTCTAACATAAAATATATTTAAGTATTCACCCACGACACTTTACTTATGGAAACGGGAATATATTTTTGTGAAAGAAAATTTTGTTTTTGTTTAGAACTAAAGGTTTGATAGTAAGGCGTAAATGGTAATCCTTGGGTCATGTTATAATAGTATGATTGTGATATCTGCTCTAGAAGCTTTTATTTATATCTCTTTTTTCATGACCAATATTATTTACAGGGGTTTTCGATTATATGGGTTATTCATACATAAAAAATAACATTATTTTCTGGTGTAGAACTAAATTTCAAAGTCGCCTCTGTTATCAAAGGCATCCTGTAATTATTAGACTAACGATTGGTTTGACGCAAGTTCTGAAACTAAAACCACCGTCACCAAATAGGTCACATCCGAGTTTATGACGAATACCGCTATTCAAAGAAAGAAAAGAAAGAAAAACTATTTATTGACTCACACAGGAGATCATAAATTAAACAAAACTCATATTTTAAAAAACATAATTTAAAAAAAAAACCAAGTAAAATTTATATTATTTCTTATAACAGAAAGAAATAGAAGACTTCAAGTTAGAATAAATGTTTTTAATAAATAAACGATCATTATTAATAAAAAAAATATTAAAAACATACCTTAAACCATTTTCAGGAGATAAATGGTTTGACAGACACAAGAAAGAACCTAGTCTTACTTCCTGATATTATCTAAAAATATTTTAAGTTTCTCAATTACCTACATAAATGAACACGTCCTAGACAGACAGCATCGCTAACAACTTTGCTAACTAACCCATCTTTTATCATTATCGTAGCTATCTCTAACGAAATAACATCAATCTGCTCACTCCGTAACAAAACGACAAAACCAATTTAAATCTAAGACTTAATATAACTAAAGTTAAAACTAATACAATTACAGTACATACCAGCGTCTTGACGGACGTCGGGCGGACGTAACCTCAGCACATCACATGCCAACTTGACACGGCTTGATTTAGTAATGTAGTGCCGGATAGAGTAACTGTATCTGTGGACAAGCAATGCAGCTTTAAATTAGTTTTTAATACAGTTTGTAAGTGTTTAATTAACAATCTTGGCGCCAATTCTTTGAGAGTATCCCTTGCGAAAGTTTAATCGGAGTTAGTAAGTGAGTAAGTTTATAAATAGGTGTTTATCTTTGATCTAGGATGCAAAGGTACATGTAACCCAACGTAACCTAACTTATTTAAAACTTTCACAGCACATAAAGCAGACTCAATATTTAAACAATCGCCGAGTCAAAGGGAATTTGTGCTTTTATATATCGTGGACGTCTTCGTCCACATTACGGCATCACGATAATACAGGGAAGTAAATTGTAAGGAAATATATATAATGAAGACGCTTTTAAATTTTCCGTCCATGATACCGTTATAGTGCACGTATTTCCAAACATTTTGTGGACTTGGAAGCGCCCAATAGGTTCAGTTAGAAAAACCATCACCATTACACAAAGACTTATTACTACATACCTCAAAATAAAAAAGATTTCAACAACTTCCCAAATAATCTGAACAATAAAATGTAACGAGAGAAATACACACAGACGCACACACTCAAACATCCCAAGGCCATAACTGAACCTTTGAACAAACACAATACCAGGCATATGTCTACAGTACAAATTGTATCCCACTGGCGACACACAGCCGGCTCCCCCACAAAAGAAAAGCCATTCAATTTATTAATTGTCGAAAATTAAAAGGCTGTAATTTAGACCGTTTTGTTTGATGTACAACCACATCGCCCCACCGGGTGGGACACAAGAGCCTACCAATTACACCCACTGGGGACTGAATAACGAACTGAAATTATTTTCCTCGAGCTCGCCTTTTACTCGAAACCTCTACTAATTGCTTACCTACATATGTATGGTAAAATGTACGGAAAAATGTTCGCACGGTCTTAATTAATTTCTCTGTGGGACTGAGACAGATTATATAAAAAAACATATGTATAGATGCTTTTTCTGGTGAAAGAAGCTACTACTCTTGGATTTCGACGTAGGTTTTTCTAATAGATACAAGAACTTATCATAAGATTGTTAAAAAAATTCTGTTTAAACATTCCTTATTTGCGTTTTACTCGTAAAGATGCATCCTTTTTTTTTGTAAGACTTCTGTCTTCTGTGTCTGTACCTAGAAACACAACTTAATAGGTAAAATACCTGAAAAGCTTCAAATAGGGCAGCAGTTTGTCATTTTTCCATCAATTTCACCGTTAAATGCATACATCGCACGCAGGTACAATGTGCCATAAATCAAAATGTAATTTCGATTCGATCAAATTTTTAGAGAATGGCATAACGGTGCAATCTGTTCGTTCGACCTGATCGAATTCGATTGCTATCCTCGCAATATTAAATTCCACTGTAAATAAAGTATTTATCGGGGGAAAATACACTTGATATTATTGGTAGTCATAGTTAATTAAATAGGAGCTCAACCCACGCGAAATATTTCATGTCATTGCTTATATTTTTGAAATGACAGATTTTAATATTTAATCGCAAATGTATTTTTATGAATGAAATAAAAATCCAATAAACATTATATTAAAAATATTTTTGCCGTCGAAATATTCGCAGCATACACTTAGAATGTATTGATTGAAATATGCCAATACCAAAATAAATTCTGGGAGCCAAAAGCAACGAGAGGCGTGGGGCATCCGATTGGAACGAATTAGTTCCTTTCGCTTTTGCAAACTTGGCGAATGTGTCGAATCGTCACGACACTTTTGTTACGAACATAGTGTCGGTCAAATTATTACACTTTTTTCGGTTAAACTCTCAATCGCCAAGTGCGCAGAGAACCTTCGTTCCAAAATATGATTCCACATTTAAGGCATCCTATCTACAAAAAGAATCAACTCTATTTACTTTTAATAGGCTGTTGTGAGTGCGAATATGTAAATAAAGCAAGTTTCAGACGAACATTTGAATATGACAAAGTTGGAAGGCGACGGCCCGGCCGCGTTACTTGACGACGAACTTTTATTGTGATTTTATTCGGAAGAATGAAGAGCTATAGGAAATCCGTGTTTTACACCAACTTAGGAGCTAAGTTAAAGTGTCTTGTTGTATTTGTTTTTTGTTGTTCTATTTTGCTATTAATTCTTTTTTTGTAGGATATTATGGAACGTTCATTTGTAGAAGGAGGTAACTGGCACTACGAATATACTACATATTATTCATACTATGGTCCAGTTAGCGATTAATGTATTTTGAAGTCCCTACCTACATAATGATTGTGCTGCCTTCAAACGCAGCAGTATTTTACTAAAGAGCACATCCTTTTTACTTAGTCTAGAAAAAGCTTGGAATGAGTTAAAGCGGAATATGAGCCGCCGAAGTAATATGCTAATAGGCACGCATAATGTTAGGCCTCGAGTAAATATAAGTGCCTAACAAACAAGTAAAATCAAATATTTGCCGTCTGCCTACTTAAAAGATAAAACGAACCGATCCGTTTTGAAGAAAATATGAAAATAGAACCTTTCCCTCGGCCGCATAATGTTGTTTTATTCAGCCCTTCTGGAAAACCTTCCGAATCATAGGTAATGGAAAGAAAACATTACATTGGATATAAACTTTTAGTAGAGCCTGATGTTGGCAAAATATTTGTGCAGGATGTAGGTAGTCGTTAAATGTACCGTGCGCGTGTCGATACATTTTAAATTAACTGGAGTGTCACAAAGGCACAAGTACAAAATTATTTCATACATTAAAGTGCGCCGCTTTCAGAATATTAATAAATTCTCATTCCACTCTACGCTCGGTTTCCCGGTAGTTATCAAAAGTTATAGAGATATAGACAAAGTTGTCTACGGGGTTGAGACGCGAAAATTAGAGTAAGAAGTGGGTCAAAGTCGAGCCGGGGTCGACGTCCCGCGGCGTCGGGCGTCTAATAATTACGTAACAACGATGTCGCGACGACTCCGCGCTACTATATTCTGTGATCTACATCACACAGAATTAGGTTCAAACTTTCTCGCCACGTGGTTCCGACATCTTGATAAATTTCGCATTATTACTGTCTGCAAGTTTTCCTCGTAATGTAAAGCTACGACGGAAGGATAAACTTCATCCTTTCACAGTACAAATGTCAGACAGTTCGCAGTTTTATGTGCGAGCACTTTAATATTATATTCTTTACGAGTATTTGTGATTGACTTACGGCTGGCTGGAGTCTATGAGTCTGCATTTCAGCAGAGTATCGCACTCGAACCCTTTCTTCGCCTCCACTAACTCGACGAAATCTGAGAAAAGGAAGATTTTTATTAATCGATAGTTATATAGCTAACTACTGTTTTCATTGAATCGTACAGCAATATTACATTTAACACATCAAACATCACCTCGTTGACACACGTCGGGTATTTCACCAAGTTCAATTCAATTTGGTTAGAGCGCATTTCACCCGGCGGATTACTTTACTCCTGTGTACGATACGATAGCGATGCACCTCGTCTGAATAATTGATGTGCGGATGTAGATACGTGTCCGCGCCGTACCTATTCACGGCTATTAAATCAATGGCCAGTTCCGTACGCCACCAGATTCCATTTATATTTTCGGGCGTGCGCAATAAAATCAATACTGTGAACTTTCCAAGAGTACAGTGACCTAGTCATGCGCTCACTCTGAATAAGGCCACACGTTGCATAAAGTATTTGTGACGTAAAATAATACAAGCGTGTCATGAGAGAATCGCCCAATTAGTACCTGTAAGCGTTTGTCGAGGAGGACGTTGAAGCTCGTCTCATTTGAATATCGCAGGTACGACATGGTAAATAAATCCCCTTCTCTCCTGCTTCTCGGCTGTAATTACTCTAAACAAGTCCCTGTCTTACAAGGTTTTGGAGCACTTACACATCTACATAAAGTGTGTCGTCCTAAGCTAACAAATGAGAGATTTACGTGGAGGTAGAACTGACCATCACAGTTCGGCATGGGGGGGGGGCATATTATTTAGAAACTTTATGAGTTGTTCCCTGCGAACTCAGCTAATTAAACCTTTGAGATAGGAAGGGTATTGTCGAAGTTATCAGGTTTGAGTTTACTTACCTAACGAAATAATACTGAATATTATGGTTAATTTTAAGCCTCGTAGGATTTATTTAGGTAAAGACTAGGAACTCGAGACACAATCGTTTATTACCACATCAATGGAAATAACTTCTAGCTGTAGTTTTCTTTTATTCTAGCAAGGTCACAGATAGAAATATAAAAATACGTCAGTTCACAAACAAATACGACACATTTCCCGGAACAGAAAATTGTATAGATCGTTAAAGTATTCAGAACAGACTACACTGCTAAAGCCTACCACTTGAAAAGCGATAAAAATCCATTTTGAATGCGCATATTTTCCTGCAAGCCAACGTCCCGCGCGGGCTCGAGACAAAGGCCTGTGAAATTACAGTCTTGCTTTTAAATGCGAGAATGAATCGCAATGTCTCATCCCCTCAAAGCTTTACGAGCTTGTGGAAAACTGCGCTGTGACTCTGCTGTTCTTGAATACACAAGCTGTGACTGTATCTATTAAAATAAAGCTCGTGAATGTTACTAAATAATTACCCTTCATGACTTTCACAGTAATCTCGAGAGACTTCCTAACTTTCGTGCTATGAACTCCCGAACAAAGCACTCGGAACGACAAACAAGATATTATACACCCGTTGAAGTCCGAGCAATGCAATAAGTACATACCATTTTAAAACACGCTTCACTGCAGTAAACTTTAGCAATAAATCTCACAAGAGAACAACGACTCAGTCGAGCACAGAATAGTTTCAGTGTCCCGGGAGCGAAATTAAAACTAATCGTAACTGAATCTACGCGACGCAACACTGTGTAAGTAGCACCGCGTGATCGGAATACCTACACAGCGCACGCTTCAGCTTCAATGTAGATGCAAGAACGAATGAAAGAAACGAAACACGTTTAAAAAGTCCATTAGTTGCAAACCCACATGAGTTTTTGCCCCGAACCGGCCACAGCGAGAATTTAAAAATGCACCAGCTCGCTTTGAATGTCGGCATCTTTTCATTTGTAGGATGTGTTGCCGCAAGACAAAACCTCGGGGAATTACACTCTTGTTCCTCAAATACGAGCACGGAGCGCAATATCTTTCCCTTTGAAAACTAGAGAAACTCATAAACATACGGCTGAATGTTGCGTTCGCGTTTCTCTTTTTGCGTGCAATGTGAGAAAAAAAATTGCAAGCCCTTTAATTATTATGAATAAACAACCAGGAAACACGACGCCGTTATGGCTACGTTTAATTAAAACCTTATCAAAGGTTTCTTGTAATGAACTTTTTATTCGATATAAGCAGAAATAACTCGTTTAATCAACGATTGCGGTCCCCTATAAGGATACCCCCTTCCAAAGGCTGTTGTATCGTATCGTGTAACTAATGATACTGGCGACCGTCCTAAGTCTGAAAAGAAACGTCGCCGTACCGTTTTCATCTCTCATTTGTTCCGTGACCGTGGAGACAGCAAGCAATGGAGACAAAGTAGAGCGAAATTGCGGGAACGTCGCTAATGCCACGGGCGGGTCGAGGTTGCCCCTCTATTGTACTTTATATCGTACAAACAAGATGTTTGATGAACCCACATTACGAGCAGCGGATCGCATTAGGCCGGTAATTTATCGTATTGTGGTTGTGACCGCATTGAAAAAGCTGCCGACTCAGACGGAGCTTATTACTTCGTCTGACGGCCGTAATTGAAATTTATTCTACATAAAAACTAAATCACCCTATAAATAAATTGGCAGTCAATGTTTTGCGAGCTCCGCCAACGAAAACGCAGACCGAGCAGATAAACGGTAAATCAGAATTTTCACTTTACTGAAACTTGGAGGAAATAAAGTTAAAGATGTTTTCGATGTTGGGACTCCAGCTAAGGCCGCGGGATGATGATATAGCGATATTTCAGCCAAGTTTGTATCAAAATGTTAACTTACCAATATTTTGAGTCTCCGCTGATAGGATTTTGGTGACGTTAATGGCCAAAGTTGCGCTGTGAACGACAAAGTTCGTCTTAATGAAATAGACCTTCAAGGAAAATATTGACAAGAATATATCTAAGGGCTCGTCGTCGCTATATAAAGGGTATATTAATAAACTATAATTTGACTGCCCAAATAAAAGATGTCGTTGAAGGCTTTCTTCTATTATATGCCTACATAATTTGTTTTCAGCAAAGTTCAGTTGGGTGACATTTTATTTTGACTAGACAATATAAATGTAAGTACATAGCTCTAAGTTTTCATCTTTGAATGATTACTCAGGGGTTTTTATTTCGTATTGGAAATAATAGAAGAGAAGGCTGTAGTCTTGCCTTCATTGATTCAAACGGCTGAGTGTGAATTTAGAATAGATTAAAACAAAGTTAACCAAAGTAAACAAGAAACATACCCGTTAAGACCTTTCTTAGTTCGCGTGTTGTCGTGAAATAAACAGTGGATGTAAAGTTTTTTGCCACCGCGTAACATCAGCCACATGTTGCCATCGGCTTTGTTCACCAGACCTGCACCAAACACAATGTTAAAACATGATTATTAGGTAGAACCTTTAAAATAGAATGTACAAGACATGAGTTTTGGAAAAAGTTCAGCTTTGTAGATGCGTCTCTGTCACAGAATAGATACCTGTGGCCTGCACAGAATGCCCTGTTACTGAACATGGTTCCTGTATTTCCCATAGGGATAGATAGATGCGTATATCTATAGTATACAAACTCAACAACTTTCTCCATGGAACCAACATCGTAATCGCGAAAAAAATATCATCAGTCCCGTCCAAAATTTCAATACCTGCTCGATCCAAATGACAGCTGATTATTTCTTCACGATTACGATGATGATCCCATGGAGAAAGTTGTTCCTGCCAGGGTTGCGGGAAAGTCCGAAAGGGATACCGGGACCTTGGCAACAGGCAACTGAAGGAACACGGGTGGGTTTTAGTCAGTAAAAGTCTGACACCTTCCGCTCCGCCCAGAGCGGGAGAAATCAATGGATGATACCCACCCTCAAAAAAAAAAAAAAAAACGAAAGTTGTTTAATTTGATGGTCTGTACCACACCCCTATAAACACACTTTTCTGATACATGCTCTACCTATACCACTATGTTTAATCTATGTTAACGTCCCATGTTATCTATATGGGGGTGAGCCTGTTTCCATGAACCAGGTACAAAGTTAGACATCGAGGTACTACCGAGAATTTCCTAAGAAAATATTTACGAATCTAACGCCATTGTCACTTTGCTCGACCCGCGGTTCGAACCTCACGCTCAGAGGTTACGCTTGCGACCACAAGACCAACAAGATACTGATCCTGAGTAACAGCTTAAAAAATTTAGACTATTGGACCTATCTTTCACGATCAAATTGAACGAGTAGAATGAAGTCAGGTATCTCCGAAACGAGGGTGCGTGCGTAAGGAATTGTACAAAAAGGTTTTACTCTTTCCTTTTTTTGGCTTCCCATTCTATATGAGCCTTGATGTGAGATACGTGTAACGATTTTTCCTGTACACCCTCCGCTTTCTGTACATGTTTGTATTTATCTTAATATGTTATTTTTATTAGTATTGTCAAAAGAGGTGTTTTTTTAGATTTGATACTGTAGATTGCCTTTAGCAAACTTTCTACATTAGACAGACAACCGGTAAAAAAAGTTTTTAAATCAAAATTCAATAACATTACACAGCTGCACCTTTCCAACGCCTGGATAAAAAAAAACCGGAAAAAGAAATTGACATTCGATTTTCAAATCTAATTCTGTGCGTTGACATAGATGGTGTAACCCTCTGACAACGGTCTTCACAATGTTTGGCTAGTAATGCGGCGCTCAACTTTGACCTATTAACGGACCCTATAGTACCTACTCTCCTCCAATATTCGGTGCACCTTCATCACTATTGACAGCTGCTGTCATCGTGCCTCAGAATAATTGTGACATAAATGTCGACCGAATTTTAACCATATCTACAGATTCGTCAGTTGACATCTTAAATTATTTTACTAATGGTTTATTGTATTTTGATTTAAGATGTTATGACAGTCACATACAGTCAATTGCAAAAACAATAGTTGCGGTGAATATTGACACAACACAAACTCCTATTTTGTGTAGTGTCATTATGTGCCGTGTTGTACTATTAAGTATTAACACACCGGTGGGTATAAAACAAAGTAGGTAATTCTAATCTACTGCGTAATCTTAATAAAGGTATGTGTATGTACTGAGAATATATTCTACAAAGCATTTGCAGCAGGTGTAAAGCGCAGGCCACACTGGGGACGAAGTAAGTTCGTTTAGCTTCGCTCATGTAGCTACCGCATGTTTGCATACTTCGATTCACATCGCAAACTATGAACCGTAGTAATGCTGGGGCTACATTGTCGCGTTATTGCGAACTCGCACTATCTGTTGCTGCTGGGGCTATATTGTCGCGTTATCGCGAGCTCAGCGAGACGTCGAGCGGTGTGCGAGAGAGAGCGCGCGAGGTTCAGTTCGCGATAACGCAACAATGTAGCCCCAGCATAAGAAAAGACGCGGTAGCTACATGAGCGACGCTAAACGAACTTAATTCGTTCCCAGTGAAGCCTGCGCTTTACAAACTTGCCGCACCACGTTGAGATACAAAGCCTTTTACCTAAATGATTTTTTAACTACTTCATTGCGCACTACAAATCATTTCAACAAAAAGATAAAGAGAGCACTTAGGAATAAATTTCTACGTTGAAAATATTTAAGTCTCGAGTTATTATACGGCCTGTAAAGTCCAAGGGATTAATCTGGCATTATAACAATCCCCGTCGCCCAAAAACTACTTGTAATAATCACAAAATAAAATAATTTCCGAACGTTTTCAGCCACTTTAGAGCATTAAACACTTATTAAAATTAATTACCTGACCTTTTCCATCGTTGTAAAGGATAATCTCCACGAGCGGATTCCGTTTCACTCAACCATTTCAATTGCAATTAAATTTGAGGCAAATTGAATCGAAGCGGATCGGGAGCGGCAACCAAGTGTTCGACAAATAGTCTGTTCCAATTTATTTCCATCGCACATAATGAGATACGTTTCCCAACGAATACGGTTCAGATAAAACGCTCTTTAATTTTCGTGTTGTTACGTAATACAGTGATCGCTAAGGACACTCCACTATAACGTTTCCTCTCTAGAAACGAATTCACAATTTCTACGAGAAAATTACTTTTTACGTTTTTATTTTTTTTGCCGCCTTTTACCCGCTGTCAACTGTCAATCCCGCATTAAGGATCTTTTTGAGGTAAGCGTCGAATTTTGTTTCCTTGATGTTATTTTAAGTATTCGCCTTGAAAATGTTGGCTTTATTTTGTGTGTAAATAATAAAACATTAATAGATAAAAAGAGAGTAGGTACTAAGTGAGTAGTAGGTAAGTTTGCCATGAATAAAGAATTATAATATTGTTAGTGCCTATTTAAAAAACCCTTATATTAAAATCCTGGCCATGCAGAAATAAAAGTTTTTTTTTTCCTTTTTTTACCACAGATAAATAATGCTCATTCTATATTATTTCTACTTTTATGATAAATATCACAGATACTCACGGAGCTTGCTAGCTTCGGAAAAGTTTTCTCTCGTCTCATTCATCGGAAGACGCCGACATCTGCGGGAAATAATAAGTTAGTATGAATTCTCTCCACTATCTTAAACAGAACAAGTATTTAACCAAGGAATAAATTGTTAAGTTTCAACTATCTGGCAGACTCGGTCACGAAATTTAATTTCAAAGAGATTTGGTTTCTTAATGAAGTGTCGACAAAGATATCTCTTACTGAAATTGGACTAGTTTTTTCGATTATGGATAATGTTCTGTCTTATATCTACGACGTAACTTTTAAATGCTAGTTTTTAAATTGGCTGCCTATTTCAGGATTTCGATGTTTGTAGTATAACTAGTATCTATAACGTCGTCGCATTTATAAAATAACCAAATATATATCCAATATTTACCTAATCCAATATTTTTTAACATCCCATGAAATTGTCTTATAAGTCATCATCTGCTTAGCCTTTTCCCAACTATGTTGGGGTCGGCTTCCAGTCTAACCGGACGCAGCTGAATACCAGTATTTTACATGGAGCGACTGCCTATCTGACCTCCACAACCCAGTATCTAACTGGTAAACTGGGTAATACGATACCCCTTCGTAAAACTGGTAAGTATTTATATAAATGTATTTGAATTTGAACTAGGTAAACTTTGTCTTGTCTTCAAACTTGTAAAGTCTGTAAGTTTTTAAATTATGTAAATACCTGTGATAATAAACGTAACATGAGTAGGTAAACTTTACCTCTAAAACTGTACCCTTTTTAAGTTTCTGTTTACTACAAGTCGCACCTCAATAACATGACATCTCAACCACACTAACGTGAAAACCCCGACACGCTTTGACCTCAGAACTATCCCATTACAAATACGACTAATGTAAGTACATCATTACACGGTGTACATGTATCCAGATATTCCCGGGAAGCGTCCTTTCGAACACAATAGGTACGGTGTCACCTCGTCACACAATGAGGGTACTTTAAACATGCTCTTACTGCTGAAGTACCTCCGCGCAACTTACTGTTCGTGATAAAAAGACATTGTTGTTCTAAGGACTTTCGAAATTCTTGTCACTCTCTTCATGCATGCTAGTGTGAAACTGACCTTTGGGGCTTTTGAATAGTGTTGGAGTGTGGCGTGTAATTTTTAGACTTGGATTGAAGACAAATCCAACAAAATCTCTCCAAAGTTGTATACAGCCTTATTACTAGGTTTATCACGTCCATGCACAGATTTTGACAGGCGATTTATCACTAGCGATAACAAAATCTGTTTAAGGACGTGAGCCAATCTTTTACTATTGTGCGTTTCATCAAATAGTTCCAATGCCGTAATGTTGGCTCCCCTGTTGTAGGACGAACAAGAATACGCTACGGCGCTACCTAATAGGTCCATTTATGAAGTTTAAAAGTAGAGCCAACATTACGGCATAAGAACTATGAGATGAAACGCACTCTAGAATGATGTGCGCTTTTGAAATCGCTAGCTAGTCGCTGGCGACTAAAGTCACTTTAAACTATCGAGCTTTTTTTGAATTTCGAACATAATTTTGAAAAAATTAAAGGTCTTTTAACAAAAACTGACGTCAAACCCGTCAATTTTGCATGGAATTCAGCATGGAATTAGTATGTACTATACGTATAGAGGACTAAAGTTAAAACTTGGTTTTTAATAAAAACGGATAGTATCCCCCACCCGAATCTCAGTCTCTTATTTTGACTGTTTGCATAATTCAGAGAGATGTTCGATTGTTCGTAGCTACGTATTGCACAATTCGGCCAGCTGCGGCTACCAATCAGACGTAGCGAGACATAGGCCTGTCTTTGGCACGTCTATCTGACACGTCTTACACTGTGGGACTGCAGACGTCCACAATCTACGAATAGACGAGATGCAACCTTGTTGCCTAATAATTATGGACCCTTCGTTCAATAAAAGGAAAAGTTATATGTTCGGTATGTATATAACCTTATTTTTTGTTTATGCTAAACCCGAGGAGGGGTCAGGGGTCAAAAAAAAAACAGCTGTTCCCTACATTTGTGTTCACTTATATCGACAAAATGTATGGAACAGCTGATTTTTTTTCGCGATTTCAAAGTTGGTCCCATAGAAAAAGTTGTTCAAAATGATGAGTACAATGACCCCTTTTCGGGTTTAGCATAAACAAAAAATAGGGTTGTATAATTAGATTGTTCGTATAATAATTACTTTGTTTCTGACGATACATGATTTTACTTCGTTTTCGCTTACCGTTCTTTCTGACTTTTTATCTTTTTTCTCGGCTCATAAGGGTCGAAGCGTGATGTCAAATAGCCTATAACGTACCTCACGAATTGGGCTATCAAATGAAAACAGATTTTTTCAATTCCGACTAGTAAATCCAGAGAATAGCGTATTCAAACAAACAAACAAAATCTTCAGCTAAATTAGATACAATCATAACAAATGATATATTTAACTCCATTCTTAAATTTATTTAAACCGTAGTGTAGTTAACCCTAAATGTACACGATATTGTTAAGGCCGCGTCAAGCATATCGACAGTTTTGATGGATGATCACATGGGAGTTACCATGGAATGCATGAATATCTAATGGCGTCGACACACCAATTTATCACACGCTGATTATTCGCGATTTCAATCCCACGAAATGGTACGGTTAACTTTTCGGTTTACATAGCAATGATATGTTGGACTATTTATCATCCAAATTATGGGTGGGACATTGAAATAATACTGGCAGTTTGTTATTACCGTGTTTTGATGCTGAACAGTTTACTGCTGTTTAATGTTAGTGCATTGTTGAACTGTTAAGCCAGGAATACATAGTCGTATGCAAAGCAAGTAACTTGTACAAGAGTGTGCTTGCGAACGTAGCTTGCATGACATTGTGACAAACTAGCACTACCCAGCCCTAATCCAACCATTTACCACACTGGGCCAGCCATGTTTATTAAAATATTTATAACAAAATACCAGAACCTATAAAAGAAATTAATACCTATTTATATAATTAAAAATAAGCTAAATAAATATTTAACAAAAAAAAAATGCTACTACACGCTGCAAGAGTTTTTAGAAGGTAAATAGGTACATTCCATGTACAAATGATGCTCATAAAATAAAGTACCTAAATAGTTACCTACCTATGTTTAAAAATAACAACTACCTACCTACTGACCTATGTATTTAATGAAATGGATTTATTATAGATTCATTTAAAATTAATATTCATTTTAATTGGCACGCGACGATGGGAAGAGACCAGACGGAATGACCATAATGCCTTGGAAGGTAGGTAGGCCTTTGGTGTGGGATGCAACGTGTGTCGACACCCTTGCGCCATCCCATCTTCCCAGCACGGCGGGCTGTGCTGGAGCTGCTGCTGCAGGTGCAGAAAACCTCAAACGGCGCAAATACTCCAATCTTATCGGGACGTATATGTTCGAGCCGTTTGGGGTTGAAACCCTAGGGCCATGGGGTCCGAGTGCCCACTTGCTTTTTCAAGACATCGCCAAACGCTTGGTCGACTCTTCACGTGACCAGAGGGCTGGCCTATTTTTTGGGCAAAGAATCAGCATTGCCATACAACGTGGCAATGCTGCCAGCCTTTTGGGCACTTTTCCTGTTGACAGCGATGCGGACGAATTTTTTGATGCCCTTTGATAATTTTCCCTTGTACATAATTATTATTATAGATTTTAATATTGTGAAAATTGCTGTATTACACTGTACACACAGTAAAATTGTTGTGTTACAGGATTCATGACAGGTGCTGGCTCCTGAACATTGTTATATTTTTTTTACCACATAGGATCAGTAAATATTGGAATTTTAATATATCCACGTTATCACTAATCAGACGTTGATAAGGAAAATGGCATTTACGCTACTTGCATACTTTTGTACAAGTTACTGCTACGTGTATTCCTAGCCTAACCGAACGATATTGTTTCTAATATTGGAACGTTAAAGTCTAAACGCTGGTTTTTCTAAGCGGTTGAATTACTGGAGAGCCATTTCTCTTACGACTCGTGCACACAATGGCCGATGATTGATGAAACTTTTGCACGTGAATGGGACCATGGACTGGGCAGTGCAGTGCGACCGACGGATATCATTGTGACCAAATGACGTAAGTTGAATCTTTTGAATTGCTCAGGAACGGAAGCCATTTCCACGCATATAAATACCGTACACCAGAGGTGGTAAACAGTTAATGCAGCAGTTTGTTCAAAACCCATTAAGATAAACCGTTTTTAATTATTTACAAATATTCCTCTGTAATCAAAAGTCATTTATGAAAGAGGGTTGAGGGATTCTAGCGGTTTTTCTATAAAAAAGGTTTTTTCAAAAAATTAAACTGATAAATGTATAGTCGGCCTTATAACTGCGTTACTACGCTAAGGTTGAATGTCACTTGCACGTCATAAAACGACAGGGTCTATTTGTATAAGTGACAGTTATATAGTTTTAACCTTAGTGAAGTTTTAATTTACTGGGAATTGTTGTCAAAAGTGGTTAAGTAGTTACGAGGCGACTATACACACGAAACCTAACTGTAAAACAAAAAATAATTATGTTGAAAATAATTATTTATACAACTCATCGTCGTACGTGGTCGTAGGTCTAGTAATTTAATTGATTTTCGTTGTATACGTGAGATTTATTGTGGTATACGATAAAAAGTGTGTGTTGCCGGCTATTGTGTGGCCTCGACAGCTATGATAGATGGACGCCCGGAATAATGGCCGACTTATTCCAATTTATCTTAAACCGACACTGCAAATACATACTTTTGTGCATATCGTACACATATCGTATAATACTATGTAGGTATGTAAGTAATGGAGGGAAATGGCCTCCTTCTGTGAGACCGTAATGGTTCAGAAGGAGGCTGCTGAGCGGGATCGTGAGAGGATTGATCCCGCTCGTAGAAGAAGGCGTCGGGGAGGCAACCGCCTCAACGCCTAACACGCCGAAACCCCGCCTGCATCCTTTAATGCAGGCCGGAATTTGGGATCACAGGCGCTCACAGTGGGGACTGTGTCCGCCCATTGAGTGACCTCGCAACTGAAGGAACACGGGTGGGTTTTAGTCAGTAAAAGTCTGACACGCCCTTCCGCTCCACCCAGAGCGGGAGAAGTCATTGGAAGATTTCCCACCCTCAAAAAAAAAAAAAAAAGGGAAGACGGCGCACAGTGGTCACGTGCGCTTAAGCATACATGCACAGTTAGGTGTTGGGGAGACCCCTTTACAGTCTCCCCAGAGATGTGCCATAACAGGCGTTGCACAGAGGGGGTTACGGATCGGTCTTTTGAGAGGTAACGGAGCCCCTTCTATGTGCAGATGGTTACCACCGGGGTGGTTTTAGTGAGGTAAAAATCCCACACTCCCCGGTCTTGTCCCCAAAGCCCGGGCGCCTTTTGAAGGTTTCCCCCGAAAACAAAAAAAACAAAAAAAAGGTATGTAAATAAATAATTATTTAAGATTAAAACTAGTTACCTACCTATGTGTAAAAATAACAACTACTTACCTACTTATGTATTTAATTAAATGGATACCCATAGATTTGTTTAAAATGAATATTAATTTGAATATTGAGAAAATTGTTTTTTTCAAATCAAATCAAATCATTTATTCCTTTGCAAACATGAGTAAATTTGTACATAGGTGTTGTTATAAGGTAAGGTTCTCCATGTTTTTACCGTCACATGGGCATGCAAATCTTAAATTAGTATAATTTTAAAGTAACATTAGAGTATCTTATTCCCATCCTACAAATTTTGTCAGATCATTTGAATCACAATGTCATAGTATTACATCAAATTTTAATGTCATTGGCTACAATAATAACTATGTCTACGGATACAATCATAGATATATCCGTGGATACAATACAAGCATGTCAATTTAAGTAAAAATAATAACAGAAATAATTTATTTTAACGAAAATGTCAATACAATTACATTATTATCGGCATGTCATTCAAATATTCGGTGATTGAGTAATAGCATTTTCCTATTAAAAAATTATTTATTTAATTTTCTTTTGAAGTTGTGCAAATTTTCGTTATTAATGCTACCAGGAATTTTATTGTATATATCCGGACTCCGGACCCATGCCTAAGATACTTCTCCTTGCTAGTGCTGTTTTGTATTTACTTGTACACAACATGGTTTTGTATTTGGATCTAAGTTGAGTGGTTCGTTTTCTAGTATCTGCTATCGCAGGAAACAAGTTCATGTTACATTTGACAAACACTGCTACTTCATATATATATATAGGCATGGGAAAGTCAATATTTTTAATGATTTGAAGACAGGCTCACAGCTATCTGTAGTATTTAGTCCTACCATACATCGTATACATCTTTTTTGTGTTCTAAATATAGTTGTTGTTGTTCTAAAAATAGTATGTTGTATCTGTGCTGCACTGTACACACAGTAAAATTGTTGGGTTACAGGGTTCATGGCAGGTGCTGGCTCCTTAACACCGTTACATACTTGTGCATATCGTGTAAATAAATAATTATTAAAAAGAAAGATGTCTAGGCCTATATAAAGAAGGAGCTCGAAGGAGCTCATAATGGAGGAGCTCATGGCTAAGTAATAACAGCCGCATGGGTCGATCCATCAGGTTAAGCTTTGCTTGCCGGGGTTGGCCCGTGGATGGGTGACCATCTTTACACATCGAGACTCCTCCGTGTCTCGGAAAGCACGTTAAGCCCGTCTGTCAAACGTGGATCTTTTGGGTCGTCAGAAGTTACCAAGGGGTATCGTATTACCCAGTTACTTGGTTGTGGAGGTTAGATAGGCAGTCGCTCCATGTAAAATACTGGTATTCTGCTGCATCCGGTTAGACTGGAAGCCGACCCCAACATAGTTGGGTAAAGGCTAGGCAGATTGATTGGCGCTGCCTAGTTTGGGACTGTTTTAATTACTATGTTAAATATTATAGTTACAGTAAGCATGCAATATTATTATTTTTGAAACTTACTTTGTAACAATGGACCAATAAATTATTCTTATTCTTATTGATTGATCTACGCCTAATAAAGAGATTTCATTTTATTTGACTACAACAGATTACTTGACTTTTACTTTCTAGTATTAACCCGACTGCCACTGTGTGTGAAAATGCCTTATCCCTTATTTCCTGCCACAAACAATCAACCACACAATCCTAACACTTATTGAATGCCCCATAGATACGGCAATGGGGTTATATCTACACTATAAATCGGAGATAAGTAGTGGCAGATTGCTTGCCCATCGCCCCAAGCAATGAAGCCTCGCATTCATTTCCCTCACTTCTTCCGAGAACCTGCGGGGACTTATAAACAGATGGTGTATTTCAGAAGTAGGTATTTATTTTCTATAGGATATTAGATGGTATGGCCACCATCTTAATAATTAGTCAGTAAGTAAGTAAATTATTTATTTATCTCAAAAAGGTACTTAATTGGTACGTCTAGGTTACAGGCAGACTCAAACCTTTGTGAGAGCTGGAGGCCATACTAGGTTCGGGACCTGTATGACAGATCTCCAGACTCACACCCTAACAATTACAACATTAAATTGAATACAGTCGAACAAGCTATTTGGTATACAGGCAAAATATATTAATTTTCCAATACACTGCCAAAATTCGTTCGTATTGTGTGTGTACCTAATTGAAATTTTTGAGGTTATGGCTTAGGAGAGTGACGTAAAAGGATTGTTGACTACTGAAAACACTCACAAAATTGTTTAAAGTAGTTGCAAGCCTGTATACCAAATAGCTTGTTCGACTGTACTAACAACATTGTAAAAGCTCCAAGTACTGAGAGGAAGGCAAATAACCTCGCGCCCAGCACCCACGAAGGGCACTGCGCGCGAGCACCTACTTGCTCGAGAGTGTGTGTGTGTCTGTGTGTGGTTAACAAGGTGAAACGCGATAAAGATTAATTTGAGTAGGTAAGTGAATATTACTGGTAGTTTATTATTTTAAAATAAAATAATGTAGCTAATGAATAGGGTTTTAAGGGTCTTACTGGAAATCGTGTTTTGCCTTTTGGATAAGTTTAAATAGAAAATTTAGAGTAGTAGCTGCGAAAAAAACGTCTGGCTAGCTGAAGAGCTTCACCAGTCAGTGAAAAAATCGGAGTGAGAATAAACCTTAGGAAGAACAGAAAAATCCAGTGGGTTCAGTGTTCTTTGTTATGTTTATATAAGTTTAGGTTACTTCTTAAAGTTAGTGCAACCGCAGTGCTTTTGTACCTTAAGAATGAAAAACTTGCTAATTCAAAGTAATGATCGAGTAGGTTCTTATTCTTAGACAAGGTTTTTTTTTGTAAGTACCTAATTAAAAGACTCACGCCTTTTTCCCTCATCTTCTCTCTCCTCTCGAGTAGTATAACGTATAAACGATACAAATATTTATTTCATTTTTTATATAATTATTATTTATTTATTATTACTTGTTGGTATACATTTTTGTATCTCGGCTCTGATCTGCCGGTTTTTTTTTGGATAGCACGGGCCAAAGCCAAGTGCTACCCCTGAGAGAACTAAACTAAGTAATAGTTGATGATAATATATTATGGCTTGATGATATAATGTTTTGACTTTGTGTTGTAGTGATGTGTGTCTGTACGTGTGATATTTGTGCATCATTGTCGTTCTGCAGGAATTTTCGCACAATTCTGCAAGTGTTCAGGATAGCAGCTTTTTGTAGGGTTTGGTAGGTGGAGGGAGCTACGTCTAGTGTTTTTAAGGATTGATGCAGTTGTTTGGGGATGACACCGGTGGTTGAAACTACTACAGGAATAATGGCAACGCTGCCTAATCGCCACATTCGGCTTATTTCTATTTTTAAATCTGTATATTTTGACAGCTTTTCTGCGATAGTGTTTTGTAAGTTGTGTGTGTTTGGGACTGCTATGTCAATAATTTGCGCGGTTTTATTAATTTTATCTATTAAAGTTATGTCTGGTCTATTGTAATGTGTTGTTCTGTCTGTGAGAATGGCTCGATCAAAGTATAGCTTGTGTGTTGTGTTTTCAAGAACCGTTTCTGGAGTATATTTGTAGTAAGGTACTATTGGTGTAGTGATTAATTTATATTTAATGGCAAGTTTTCGATGAATTATGTTAGCTAATTGATCGTGCCTGTGTTTATAGTCAGTCTGAACTATTGCTTTACATGCTCCAGTAATGTGTTGGATAGTTTCAGAAGAACTATGACATCGTCTACAAATGTCTGTTGAAAGAGGGACTCGCATGATGTGCTTTTGATAGTTACGGGTTTCAATAACTTGATCTTGAATTGCTGTCATGAACCCTTCAGTCTCAGGGAATAAATCTCCGCGCCTGAGCCATTCGTTCGACGCTATCTTGTCGACGTTAGGTTGGCAAAGGTCTTGTCGATGTCTTCCATGAAGTGACTTCTGGGTCCATTCCGCTATTTTGGTCTGTCTGTCAGTCTGTTTCTCGTTAATTTGAGTAGTTTTATCAAACATGTTTAACGGGGTTAGTTTTCGATCATTATAAACTATTGCTTTGTGGAGGGTAGAGGTTGTGCTTTTTGTGTTAAAATATTTTCTAAGGGTACTGATTTGTTTATTGTGTAGGTTCGTTATATCTATTATTCCTCGTCCTCCTTCTTTCCTGGGTAGTGTTAGTCGCTGAACGCAAGATCGAGGGTGGTGTTTTCTATATTTGGTCAAACTGGTGTTAATGACGCGTTGTAGGCTTTTAAGTTCTGTTTTAGTCCAGCTTATTATACCAAAGGAATATGTAAGGACGGGTATCGCATAGGTATTTATTGCTTTAATAGTATTTTTGGAGTGTAATTGAGTGTTTAGGATGGATTTTAGTCTATGTTTAAACTGTTGGGTAAGTTTATTTTTTATTGCTTTATGTTTAATTTGCTTCGCTTGAATATATCCTAAGTATTTGTATGTTCCGTGTTCATCTAATGAATCTATGGTTTCACCTGACTGTGTGGTATATAAGTGTTCGTATGTATGTCCTGCCCTGACTGAATTGATTTTACACTTATCAATTCCAATTCCATTCCTATATCACTCGAAAATTTATCTGTGGCATTTGCGAGTTCATTTAAGTCCTCTGGTGAAGAAGCGTACAATTTTATGTCATCCATATTATTACATATTTTTTTATTTATCTGTTATTGGTTATATGGAGTGGACAAATCGCTAAAATTAAGAAAAAGACTGATACCATACTCCAAATAGTTTAATGAGAGTACGATATCCGGATAAAAACGGATGAATAGTCTAGCCAGTATAAAAATAGATCTAAATAATGAAAACGGAGAATTTAAATAAAAAAGTGTAAAAGAATCCGAGGATGTGCAGATGGACTGTGCAAAAACGAAGAGAAGGAATATAATCACAACTATTTGCTGGTTGAAGTTAGAGTCTAGTTTTATTGCGAAACAGCATTATGGGCACTCTCTGGAATGACCATTGAGGAACCTATGTGTTGTGTCTATGTGTGTATTAAAATAGCCTCTACGATTGGCTATACTAAAATGAAGGTACTTACGTCAGATGCAGCCTAATATTAATATTTTTTTGTCATGGCATGAGCTAATCAAAAAGAAAGATTATTTTTTTATTTAACTATACGAGCAACCATGATTCACGGTCACGGTTTAGCTTCACAAATTGATAATCATTTTCTATGAACAATCTCATATATATTTTAAATGCGAAAGCAACTCTCAACGGATCACTATGTTTGATATATGTCTTTTATATGTCTCCTGGGTGAAGGGATATAAAAAAATATGAAGTGCTAGCTGCGTCACGCGGTTTCACTCGCATATTATGTCTGGATCTCATGGGAATATCGGGATAAAAAGTATCCTATGTCCTTCTACAGGTCGTGGTCTAAGCCTGTGCCAAATTTCATCCAAATCCGTTCAGTCGTTTTAACGTGTAAGCGCAACAAACAAACAAACTCACTTTCGCATTTATAATATTATTTAGGATTAGGATAGTAAGGATGTACAAAATACACGCAGTCGTGTGAGAGATGCGGGTAACTCATGGGCAACGTATGAGAGATGCGGGTCACTCATGGGCAACGTATGAGAGATGCGGGTAACTCATGGGCAACTCCTAGTGGACCAATAGGTAAAATACTCCATTTGAAATAAGAATAGACATTTAAATAAACCTTTTTTACAGTCCGTTCAACCGATTTTGACTTCTATTGCGTGCATGCTACCAGCATGACAAATGGAAGCTGCAGTAGACAGTGACTATTGTGTAACCTGTTTTTCTTTTAATGCCATCCTTATGCCTACGGTATATACATAATTATCTACCTAATGTTACAGATTACTGAACAATATTTTAGTTAAAGGTATTGCACAATCCAGTGGCTCCCAAATTCTCCGTGATGAAATTCCTTTCAAGCATCCCTAAATGTTTCATCATGAATGCACATTGTGTGTGTGATCCCAAAACAATCAAGTTATTGAGCCCCTCTGTGCCCCAGACCGACACGTGTCATTTACATAATGTTGGTAGGTCAAGGTTATGTTTAGCGGAAAATATTCATGCTTATTGCTTTTTTCCTACCCCATGGGACTCAAACATAACCGGCGATATACACGTGTACTACCTTTTCGGTAAATACATACCTATGCGTGTTTCTACGTCGTCCCTAAAAACTTTTAAAATTTAATATAATGCACTACCTATGTCTGAAAATATATGAATTATTATTATAATATGTATCCTACTCAAAGATTCACTTCATCAAGAATTTCAATTTTTTTTAACAATGTGTTAAATAAGATATTCTACAGTAATTTGTAATTAAAGACACATTATGTACGTGAATCATAAAATTGAATAACTTAATACTCACTGTCACTGTCACTGTTCCTAAATCACTCTAGGCTAGGCTCAAGACTGATAATGTGTTAAAGTCGGCGTCTCATACTGATACTTTTCTTTCTTTAAGAGTCGATAAAAATACCCGTCCCGCAAGAATACACCAACAGCATCCTTTGGTTTTGCTCTTGTCGAGTAACAGCTGTACAAGTACGAAAAACAGGGAAACAACTAGTTGTATTATGCTGTCCATAGAACCATTCAGTAAACGTACTCCAACAGGTCCTCCGAACAGGTACATTGCATTAAGAGAAACTCTTTCACAAATGGAAACTTTCGCTCCAGTGCTCACCCCTCGGGCTTTGCCTACCCCACAGTATAGAGAAATGGATGAATGAACGTTAGCTGTACACGCACACATTGAAATAATTCCAGGGAAGCATGGACCATCGTTGTAAATCCGATGTTAAAACGCACATTTTTATTGAGAAAAACTAACAACTTACCCACAGAAACATAACATAACGCCTGTATTAACCGAGAGGCTAGGCTATAGTGTACATAATTCAGGTAAATGATGTACACTTTAGTCTACTCTCTCAGAACTTCAACATCTGGCGAAGTGTGAAGTGTGTCAACTCACCACTCGTTAAGATGTGTGTCAACCTTAATTCATTTATTAACGTCCGTACCCGAAGCAGATATATTTAATGACCGAAAGGCGAAGTTTAAATCAAGAATCCTGGCATTCCTACACACCAATGAAACGTAATAATAGTTTTCATTTTCTTTGTATCAAATTAATATCCCATTTTCTTTCCTCGATTGTACACCTAGACCTAAGTTAGCAACTAAGCGGTAATCTGGCGTCTTTGTTGTCAATGTTGTGTTTACCTGTAATTGGCATATATATTAGAATATTACCGTATGATTTAGTTTATGTATGTGTATGTATGTGCTGTTGGTGAACCTTAATAAATAAATAAATAAAGTGTAGGTACTTTTACACTTTGCCAGATGTTGAAGTCCCGAAGTAGGAGGCGACGCTATTGCCCACAGCCGGTCACATATCCAGACACCGAGCTACTACTGCGTTTCTAATATACCTACTTACCAACATGACGCATGACGCCTGTATTTCCCCGAAAGATTAGGCAGAGGTGTACCTATCGCGGGTTTGCGGACGGCGAGCAATGGGTAGCTCGCCGTCCGATTAGGACCAGGCCCGGGTCGATGGCGCGTCGTGTTCCACGCGCGCCTCAAAGAGATGTCAGCACAATTGGCGGGGTCCGCTAGGACCGATGCCTGCCAGGGTTGCGGGTCAGTCCGAAAGGGATACCGGGACCTTGGCAACAGGCAACTGAAGGAACACGGGTGGGTTTTAGTCAGTAAAAGTCTGACACGCCCTTCCGCTCCGCCCAGAGCGGGAGAAGTCATTGGATGATTTCCCATCCACAAAAAGAAAAAAAAAAGAGGTGTACCTATAGTACACCCACATTTCCCCAATTATGTTTAAGTTCTATGTAATAGGGTGTAGCCTAGTGCCATCACCCGGGCATAGATCCAGACACTGAGATACTTGTTTAAAATTCTTGATGGAAAAACCCAATAACACTGCCCGACCTGGGAATCGACCCAGGACCTCATGCTCAGCAGTATCGCTAGCGACCACTAGGCCAACGAGGCAGTTTGAGTTTCTACAAGGCCGCAAGTATCACACTTGCGTCATCACGAAAGCTTTAATAATACGCCCTATAATTGCCATCATCTCACTGCTTTGTTTCCAGTATTTCTGCCCACAGTTGGTGGTTCGAACGTTACTGCATCGACGGCTTCCATTAATCTTTAAAAAGCAAACCTCAAATTCTGCCAATATGCAAAACGAGCAGGCTAACACGTTCAGCGAGCCTTGCACTGTTTGCATAGTCTGATGAACCGCAGCACCCAACAGCGACCGCGTAATAACGACGCGTTTGTAAGTCATGCGTCTAAATAATGTGTCGATATGTTTAATTAACTTGTCGACAAAGCGCAACGAAAGTACCTAAACAAACTAAAACTGATTGAAAGTATGATGGTACTTGAACATAATAAATTCCCAAGATGGATATGGAAATGTCATATAAAAAAAAAACGGTGAGCAATCTTTTCTGTTTTTTTATCAACAAATATTCGGTTTTACGCAACCAAAAGTAGTCGTTTTCAAAAAGTAATTACATATAACAAGTACCATTAGAAAAAAGCTAAAATGGTTAGTTTAATCCAAAAATTTCCTGGACTACTGCCAGTAGTTTACTTCGCTCCAAGCAACTTAATTTACTATTTTAATCATTATAATTTGTGCAAAGATCCTTGTTCACGAGATAAGTAGATTGTCTGTTTACCTAGTGTATAAGATCTTGGATCTAATAACCTATGTACCCAAAATGAGCACTGCTAACTAGAGATTCCAATTCGGGCATCCCGAATGATCAATCTGAGGTTACAATAGAGGTTACATATTTTACTTGGGTAAACAGCGATTTTGCTCCATAATCCAAGTGACCTAATACACCCGTTTGCAAAAAAAACGGGTGGTTTTGATTTTTGTACATTATTGGTAATCATTTAGTTGTAAAGAGGTTTTAATATCCAATTAAACTATGTAACTGGCACTTAATAAAGAGTATGGGTAAGAAAAAAACTTAATTCCAAATTCGAAACTTTTGTTTAAAAACAATAATAATCCCGTTTTCCGTTTGTGACTTTTACTAACATTTTGCAAGATTGCGGTTAGAAGGTTATCCTGGCAACTAAAACTAACTTCTCGTTATTTTTAGTAGAATATTTTATGTTTGTCGCATAATCCAGCCTTATTGTGACTTAAAAGTGATATCTTTGTGTCGATTGTAATGGCAGAAAAAGCAATAAGAGCTAGTAAAATTGTAGCGCTGCTGGAAGATGGGTGTAGCCAAAAAATTATATTCTTATTGATTATAACAAATTACTAGTCATTTATGCTAATGACATAGTAAAAATATTAATATTATCCATACAAAAGCCAATGACTGTTAAGGTGCTCGTTTTTTTTGTAAAGGGGTGTATAATCAATAAAATGTAGGTGAACCGTAATTCAAATACTGCCTACCTACTACCCCTAGAAAAATGAAAAATGTGACAGTTCTGTTACATAATTCCTTTCCACAATTGATTTCACTATATTTCCCAAAGGGTTATACACTTATGTATTCCACACACGAGAGCCGGGAACAAATCCAGACTCCGGGCTGCTACTGAGAAATTCCAGATGGGAAAACACTTTGCCCGACCCGGGTATCGAACCAGAAGTAGCGATTGCGACCACTAGTCCAACGAGGCAGTCAACAATAATTGATCTCATGAGTAAATAATATCTCTTGTTATATGTCTTTTTGCAAGCAATATTCTGTTTAAATCAAAGAAAAGGTATATTAGCACCCATAAGGAAAACCATACCTTAAGCTTTTTTTTTTGAGGGAGTGAAGTCATCCAATGACTTCTCCCGCTCTGGGCGGAGCGTGAGGGCGTGTCAGACTTTTACTGACTAAAACCCACCCGTGTTCCTTCAGTTGCGTGTTGCCAAGGTCCCAGTATCCCTCGGACTTTCCCGCACCTTAAGCTAAGACCACATTTGTTCTTATTTACTTATCTCCTAAACTACCCGAAGGTGATCCATAAGTCGATCACAGAAGTTAATGCGTGACTATCTCCTAAGTGTACTCTGAAAACTAGAAGTGACAGATACTGGCCAATTTGTGTCTGTTGAGATCTATTGCATTATGCATAGAAGGTAACTTTGTAACTGATAGATACTGCTGAGATGATAGCTAGGTAGTATATGTAAACTACGTTTTATAGATTAAGTCTTAGTGTCACGGGATAAACTTCAGCAGTTATTACAGATGACAGGCCGAATTTATTAGTTTTTGCTGTGTGCCTTTGCGATCTTTTTATAGTTTACTAGCTGCGCCCCGCGGTTTCACCCACGTAAGTCTCGGTTCCGTGGGAATATCGAGATAAAAAGTATCCTATGTGTTAATCCAGGTTATAAACTTTCATCCAAATCCATTTAGTAGTTTTTACGTGAAAGAGTAACAAACATCCATCCATCCATCCATCCATCCACACTTACAAACTTTCGCGTTTATAATATAAGATTAGATAGTGTTTGATAAATATTGTTACTGTATTACTGATATCACATACTGATAAAATTCAAAGCTGGTTAAAGACAAGTAAGAATTTTGGAATTACACTTTGCAATAGTGTTGTTAACATCATGCCTATTTGAGACTGTTATTATTGTTTCTACATACATTTAATCTAGTTTTCTTTAAAATATTTGTATGCCAGTCCATAGCGAGTCATGTGGATCATAATCCTATTACTGTAGCAAGATTTAATGTAAATAAAAATATTATATTTTTTTCAATCACGCTTGTTATCCACAAAGGGATACACTATGGTATCATTTATTCTTTTACATATCACTAACCTTCAAAAGTATCCTAAGGTAAAGAAAACACTCATAAAAGCAGGCTACTGTTAATAATTATACAGAAAAATCTAGTAGAACTCATTTGACTATTAACCTATTTGGCTATGAAATAATGTATTTATTTTTAATGAAAACTTGAAGCAATGCGGGACACAAACCTAAAGGTTTTGTTTTTTCAGTCATGAGCACCAATATGTATACACGTAGCAAAATTCAAAAGCGATTTTCTCGCGGAATATTGACTGCAACTTTGAGATAATATCTATTTCATATTTCATATTAATAATTAATAATAACATAAAATGACAATCACCAAAGTTGGAGGAAATCACTTTCAAAAGTTGCTCCAGTGTATACATATTGGTGCTCATGACTGTACTCCCATCGAATGTCACAAACAAACTAAACATGCCCAGTTACTTAAAAAACCGGATACTCTATAAATATTTCTCTTTCATTACCATCAAGCAAATACGTTTTTTCCCACGGTAATGTTTGAGTGGTCGCGTATACGCTATATACACGTGTAGGTCTGGTATCTGTGTAGCATTTCTATCAGCCGGCAGCAGGTACATGAGTAGATAACTAACAGAGACCAAACATTATGCTATCACCTTGTACTAAACAAATACCCCACCATAACCGTTTTGTGCGATGCTAAGTTTCTGATTACTGTATTCTATTATAAGGTTATTCTATGCACACAATAGCGATGGTATCCCGTGTAGTTTAAAATAATACTTAACTAAAATATAAACGCTTTCGCCACACCTTATAAAAGGGCGTTACTAATGAATAAATGCCAGGAATAGACATTCTCTTCAAAATACACAGCCGTTGGTGAATTACTGAATGTATGAAAAAGCTGTTGGTCAACAGCATGATTTTGATCCATTCATAACAGGTGTGTCCTCGGCCAGAAAGTGCCTGAGCCTTGACTTTTTTAAATAAGATTTTATGTGTTCAGTTTTTATTCTTTTAGTGAATATAAAATGTGAATTTAGTTTAAGCTCCAATGTTATTCTGTTATTTTTTTTCTTTTTTCTGGTAGCTTGTGTTGTGTAGTTCACACTCTTTCTTTTCGTTCTGTTTTTAGAAGTGATGACTTTTAATTGGCTGTCAGTCTCACATACAGTTTTATTTTTCTGTTAATTTTAGCTGTAAGTCATCCATAGTAAATAAATAAATAAATTCAAATTCAAATAATTTATTTTCTCTTCTTAAACAATGGGATCTTATAATTTAGACATGCTTAAAAAAACTATGTGAGACTAGTTTGTGAGAGACTGGTGTCTGCACTAGGAATACCTGTATAGCAGATCACCAGTGTCGGTGTTTGTGGTATGTTGTGGGTGTTGGTGTTCGTTATTTAAATAAATAAATGTATCGTAGCCCGATTGTATGAAGCTCGGTCTCTGGAGCATATCTACTCTTGTACACCCGTCAGCGCGGGCACACCGCGGTAACTCTCTCTAAAAGCCACCCCCGCTCAAACATATGCGTATTTGTAGTTGGTAATGGCCCCGCAATTGAAATACAATTTCCACTTTAATTCTGATTACACCATAAAGCATTCAGCGTGTTTGCGAATATATAAAGGTTTACAATTTATCTGTAGAATGTGTGAAGCTGTTATTTTTTCTGTTTTGCTTATTCGTGAGGAGTATGCAAATGTAGATGAATGCATGATTATTATGTGTGGAAAAAAATAAAGTAATAAAAACTAAAACCCAAGTCACACGTAATCTGTTCGATTTATCGAACATAAATAGTAGTAAATAGTCTGTCTGTGGTGTCTTGTTTTTTAGTCGTAGTTGGGTTTTAGTTTTATTACTTTAATTTTTTTTTAAACCGTTTTGGGGTTGTAATATTATATATATTATTGAAATGTGCTCACTAAGCCATACCCAACATGGTACGATTAAATATTTTTTTTTATAATATTAAAATGGTATTTTTAAATATTTATTTTTTAGTTCTTGACTTTAAGGGTTTGTACACAAAACTGCGAATTCGTGCGAATTCGCAACGCAGAAGGTAAGCGCAGAAGAAAATCTAGGGTACCGTCGCAGATTTTTGCGATGCGACGTCGCAACGCAGTTTTGTGTACAAGCCCTAAGTCCTCTAGAGGGCGCCATTTTAATTTAATGTGACTTCACATAGCCTATAACCAGCGGACGATCAAGACGCTCCAACGATACCTCATTTGTCAAATTGTGATGAGTGGTTTAGAAGATAGGAGGGAACAGATGAACATACATACACACACAGCTCCTTTTTTCTTCGCCGTAGTCGGGTAAAAACAGATAACACATGAGTTGCTGTTGTGAAGTGAGCAAGCAATACTTTTATGCTCTTTACTCTCTCACAACATGCACTTTAAAAGGGTTGACTGACGATATTTTTCTAAAATTCTCGTACAAAATAGATTGTTTGTATTCGCACTACTACGAAATCTACCAAACTTATTTACCCGCACAAATAGCTTCTATGTAAGACGTGCGATCCTTCGAGCAATGAATCCCACGAATCTCATTGCTATGCGGCGTACAGATTGGGAGGGAAACCCAACTATATTTTACTTTTATCCCGTAGAAAATTGCGAATCTTAAAAATGTGGCAATCTGCTACGCGTCTTGGGTTGGGCTTACTGAGAAACCTAGATATTATTTTTTAGAAACAATGTATTTGACAGAATTGTTATGTAGTATTTTCATGATTCTAGTATAACTTCATATACAATGTTGAGACGACAAAACAACAATGAATGAAAACACTGGCAATACTAATGCATAAGTATATTGAAACTATCAAATAAATCCTAACATCTAAATTAAAAAATTCATTTTTTCAAACAAACTAAATAGTAGTGATGGGCCGACTATGGGGTTTGCCGATCTTTGACTAGCTATCGTAACTAAACTATTGGATATATTTGATAATTTTTTCGTATGTAGACCGAGAACATCATTAGATATACGGAGTTTTATTTTTTATTGAGTGTCGTCTCCACCTTGTATATAAGTATAACACTTCATGACTCTAGGATCGATCCAGCATGTATCCACACATGTATGCGTTCACTAGAACAATGAGTAAGTCCTATCTAGACTCTTTTAAACAAAACACAACCACACACACTATTAGAATTGGTACTAAACTCGTAAGTATCGGTCCGATCGCGCATGGAACTGTATCGGATACGAGATAAGCCGGACATGTGCCGGACACGTGCCGGACACGAGCTGGACACATGTGGCTGTCCGGAATATGAATGTGCGCCGCTTTGTGAATCAGTGGATTAGCTACAGTATTATCTGTGCTAGATGTTTGTAAGTGCGAATTGTGAGAAAAATGCCTGATGAGTTTTTGTTCAATGCCTGAAGATTTTAATGTGAGTGTGAAGAAGTTTAATAATCCTTCCTAACTAATATTATAAATGCGAAAGTGAGTTTGTTTGTTGGTTTGTTTGTTACGTTTTCACGTTAAAACGGCAAGGGTACACCATGACCTGGAGAAAGACGTTTATTTTTCACTTTTTTTTTTTTGTTATTTTTATTTTGTGTTTCACAAACTGTGACCAAATAAACGTTATTCTTTCTTTCTTTCTTAACGTTTCATCCTCGATCGCAGACAAATTCGGGGGCAATAGCTACTTATCGATAAAACCAATGTTAATAAAGTATTGCAATACGACGTGTGGGTAGGTAGGTGCCTATTATGTATTACATAAAATAACTTTTATCTAAATTGTTTTTGCATTCTAATCATATTTATTGTAAAAGTTGAGAGAACACCTTTGTTTTATTTGGGAAAGTAAAGGGTTAATATAATATCTCAGCATGTCACATCATGAAATCATAATAAATATAACCAACTCGCTTAAAACGTAGTGGGTTTCTCCGCATTTTTCCTCGATTATTCTGAAACCTTGTCTTTCCAACCCCAAGGAAGGGGTTCGGAATACACCCCAAACAAAACAAATGGTACAGCGATACCCTTTTGTTTTTTTTTATTAAACTTTTTTATAATGATGTTTTGAAAGGGTTGATCGTCGTTGAGGCTTTTAGAGCCATAAAGTTAATCCAATTAAAAACAAACGGTTGCATTGATGTTTGTAAACGAGATGATTTAAATCTTAACACCATTATACACCATGTTGTTTAAAGCCATTTAAAGCTTGGAACATATATTGCCACTTTCTTTTGTACTAAAATCACCTGACTGTAAAATCAAAGAGATTTAAGTAATATACTATATTTAAATGTCTTTCTGTAAAACACACTCATCCACAATAACTATTCAATATCACATCAATATACACTGCTCCATATGTATTAAAAATTTGTCTGCTCGATAAGTAGGTCAACGCAATGAATACTGAGCTGTCAAAATGTAAGCTATTGCAGTTTTAATGATTAAATGCCAAATACTGGCTACAGATTTCAATAATCCAAATAGGATCGTGATACATTATTGTCATAATTGTATTTAAATTAATCCAGTGTTACATTTAAACATAAGTGAATGGTGAGTAACTTATAATAACGCATTTAAAAATATAAAACTACTAGCTGCGCTCCGCGATTTTACCCGCGTAAGTCTCGATCCGGTGGGAATATCGTGATAAAAAGTATCCTATGTCCTGTTCCAGGTCATGGTCTACCCCTATGCCAAATTTAATCCAAATCCGTTCAGCCGTTTTAGCGTGAAAGCGTAACAAACAAACAAACTCACTTTCACATTTATAATATTAGTTAGGATTTAAAGAAAAAGTTACTGATTGGAATTGAACCTGCCAGCAAAACAAAAACAATAGTTCATTTCCTATAAACCCAACTATGAACTCCATCGCAGAACCATTAAACTGTGACAAAAGCAGAACATCACCCCTGAGCATTTATCTTCTACGGAGAGTTATAAAGGGCATAAATAAAGCAAAACCTATAAGGCTTTAAAGCAACAATGAAAAATACGAACCGTTTTACGTTGGGTGGGGTGGTGGGGGCCGCGGGGTTCGCGGGGGCCACGGGCCCGGTGCCTGCGCTCGAACAATGGGGGCCCGGCCAGACCACGGCTGCACAAATAAAAAAAAACACATGAACAACCGCTCCAATTATTGACGTGGGCATAGGATGAGAATCCCTAGCTACCAGCTACATGCCCGCGCTTCTAACTTTTACGTGTTATGCTTATTGTTCAGAGGCGGAAGTTGCGCAACTGTGGGCCGACTGTTGCTGGTAATAAATGTGGAGTTTGTTAACAATTGAATGTGTTTCTAAAGGTGATTAGTGAGGCTGTTTTAAAACTGTCTGAGGTTTGCTTCCTGGTCTGAGTGGATTAACAAAATTTTCTGAAATACACATTTATTAACACAATAACTGATGAGTACCTACTAGTACTAAATGAACCTATTGCTCAGTAGGCATTATCATTTGGGGCTCCTTGCACGCCCAGGTAAGAATTCAGTATATTTACGCTTTTTCTATCTCGTGTAATAATAACACACCTGTTAACATAGTTGGTTCAGGCGTGTCTTTGCGGGAATCCATTATAAAATACAATAGATGTAGATATATTTAGTAACTAATTCCGCCTATCAGCCCCTCCTCAACAGTTATAAAAAACCCTGTGAGAAATCGACACGTGTTTCACCTCTCAACGAGGTATCCTCAGGATGACGATTGACCAGTCGCGAATCCGAACATGACGTGCTGCCATGTCGAGCGCCGGACACAAAGTATATATCCACGTCTATAGTATTTTACACCTGTTAACTTTAAACTTTTAATAAGCTGGGCATTTTGCCTATAGTAACAAAACTCTATAGTACAATAAGGCGGACAATGCTACGGCAATTGAATACCAGTAAACTGTATACACAGTTGAATTGGTGCTAAAATAATTCCCTCAGATAAATGTAACTAACCATGCAGGGGCCGGCAACATTCCATTACTCCGGCAGTTGGCCAGTGGTGGTGCCAAATAGGTGGAGGCCCAAAACATTGCGCCATTAGCCATGGGAGCAAAGCCAACATAAACAAGAGAAAATAGACGTTTAATTTGTATTTTAACTTTTTTTTTTCGGGGTATTGCTTTATGGTACAGTCAATTACATATCAGGGGTAGCACTTGCACTACGAAAATCGCCATTACGGGTACGATATAAAGTCGCTATTGAATTGTTACCACTGACGTGCGGTTCACTGTACGTAAAAGTCGGGGGTCAAAAGGGGTCGTAATATTTTTTATTTATTAAAGTCATGTTTTTTTACTTTAGTATTTAGATAATAATCTATTTCTATAAGATTGAACATAATGACTGACTGATGATGAATTTAAAAAATATTTTTTAAATTATTAAATTGCAATTAATGTAATACATACTATTATTTACACCACAATTATCTCAACAGTATTTCCTAAACGTCAGAATTCACACAAAGCCCCAAATAAATGCATCCACGCGTAGTCTAGCGTAGCAGCGTAGCGGATCGGTTATCTGCTACGGCAGCGTAGCCGCTGTAGCCAGCTACGAGCTACGGCGTAGCAACAGTTGTTTTCCGTACAAAGTGTATTCTAAATGGGGAAAACTTTTTCTTTATAGTTACCGGTTTTAATTTTTCAACTTGCACCGCATACTTTTCTATACTCTTTTCTGTACTTATAGATAAGTGAAGACGCAATATTATTATGTCTAACTTTGAAAACAAAGTGGAAGTGGAAGAACCTAATCTGTGGCTTAATTACCGCTA
Organism: Lithophane socia; assembly: GCA_947522985.1. Lineage (NCBI taxonomy): Eukaryota > Metazoa > Arthropoda > Insecta > Lepidoptera > Noctuidae > Lithophane > Lithophane socia. The sequence goes on along the minus strand of OX383270.1, from coordinate 8,641,064 downwards.
AATGGAAAGAGTCTTAGTGTTCCCTTCTGGTGTAATTTCTTTTCATTTCTTAATAGCATTGAAGCCATTTGTTTTTACTGGAAATACTTAAGATAACTGTTTATGTCAAATATTTCAACTTAAGTAAATATGTAATCTACTAATACTATAAAGAGGAAAGTTTTGCATTTTTGTATGTATGTTTGTAATGAATAAACTCAAAAACTGCTGCGACGATTTCAAAAATTCTTTCACCATTATAAAGCTACATTCACCCTGAGTGACATAGGCTATAATTTATAAAGATTACACGCGGGCGAAGCCGCTGGCGGCAGCTAGTGTATTTATAATTTAAAAGTATTTAATAGAAAAATCCATCGTGAAGCTATACATGTTAAGACATATTATAAAAAGCCACTCTTTTCACAGAAACTCAGAGAACATAACATAACATCACGCCTGTATTTCCCAAAGGTTTAGGCAGAGGGGTACCTAGTAGTAACACCTTTCGCCAGTCATGTTTGAGTCCCATGGAATGAGAGGCATGCCTATTGCCATCAACCGGGTGAAATCCAGACTCCGGGCTGCTACTGAGAAAATCCAGATGGAAAAACTCGGTGAAACTCTGTCCGTCTTGGGAATCGAACCGAGGACTTACCGAGGTTAACAATAGCGCTTGTGACCATCAGTAAACTAAGAGAAAGTCACATTAATTCTAGTTGCAAATAATTACGTGTTCATAAATCGCAAAACATTGCTTAAATGAATATACTTCTTCGTACAAAACATTATATTCTGCGTTATTCTCCCGTATTTTGCAAGTATTTTCAAATACACTCGAAATCTAGTTAAAAGCTTATTCATCGCGAATCCTCCATAGTAGATCATAATACGCGGAAGGAACTTCGCGAATCGATTTCCGCCGGAAACGCAAAGACGGCGCGATATTGCTCATGAATTATTACCATAAAGTATAGCGTGTTGTTCTCCCTGTCATCCGAGATTTAATAAAGGATTTATCTTAAGAAAATGCTAGTTATTTCATAGGTAAGCCTCCGATTTTTCTTAACAAGTTAAATAGTCATTGATTTTTAGGGTTCCGTACCCAAAGGGTAAAACGAGACCCTACTAAGTCGCAACAAAAAATACTACTAAGGCTATCCGCTGTCCATCCGTCTGTCACCAGGCTGTATCTCATGAACCGTGATAGCTAGACAGTTGAAATTTTCACAGATATTTCTGTCGCCTATAACAAAAAATACTAAAAAACAGAATAAAATAAATATTTAAAAGTAGCTTATGTCCTTCCCCGGGATGCCATCTATCTCCTTGCCAAATTTTATTGAAATCCGTTCAGTGGTTTAGGCGTGAAAAGGTAACATATAGACAGACAGACAGAGTTACTTTCGAATCTCGTATGGATTTAATAAACGAATCGTCATATCCAAATCTCTTAGGCCTCTTAGGGACAAAGTGAACTCCATCAGTGATACGTAAGCTACGATCTAGCACAGTGTTCTAAACTGAGGGCCTAGACAAGTGACAATCGATTCGAAAGCGTTTCGTGTTTCTACAACGACTTTCAACAGGATTGACATACGCTTTTCGATAGCTTATGTCTGTCCTATACAGTTTTGCCTTTTCCATCATCTTTATCGCTGATAGAATGTCACCAAGTTCTGGAGGTAGGTGGGCTGGTTGGAATAACCACCGATGGCCTCCATGACCAAGCAAAATGTTCCACCTGAAGGACTAAGTTTGGAATCCAAACTCTCTAACATACACACACACACATGGATACTGATGTCCATACTGTTGAAAGAAACGTGAAGCACTTTGAAAATGATTGCCACTTGTCTACGCCTTCTTGTCTTGATAATACGGTTGATTATATAATTATCATAGTTTTGCATAGTTTTGTTAGACAGGAGAACGCCGCTACCCTTTTTTTTTTTTTTTGAGTGTGTGAAATCATCCAATGACTTCTCCCGCTCCGGGCGGAGCGGAAGGGCGTGTCAGACTTTTACTGACTAAAACCCACCCGTGTTCCTTCAGTTGCCTGTTGCCAAGGTCCCGGTATCCCTGTCGGACTAACCCGCAACGCTGGCAGGCATCGGTCGGAGCGGACCCCGCCAATTGCTTAAGTAGTAAAAGCAAAAAAGTAGCTTAAGTCACTCCTTATAAGTCCCATCAAAATCGGTCCAGCCTTTTCAGAGATTAGCCGGAACAAACAGACAGAGATAAAGCCAATTTTTTCATAAGTACCTTCCATGTATACTTTCCTAAGCATTTAATAAAAAGCTGTTATTTTGATATTGACATTTTACAAACAGACAGTTTAATTTGATTTATTTGTATGTATGTATGTGTAACCAACTAAGCTTACATCAGTACAAAATCTTAACTAAAATCTAAGTAACCTTGAAGGAAATGTGTTCATGTATCAGCTTGTGCCCAAAACAATAAAAAAAGTCCTCTTAATCGAGCCTTGTCTTCGCGTTAAGAGGCTTTGACAGGGGTTGCGCACATGTTACTCAATTACGCGCCTCATCCTTTGACGAGCTCACTTTTGATACCCCTGCTACTAAATAATAATTGTTAACAGGTCGATTTATTTTTGAGTGATAAAAAATCTTGGAGAATCTTTCAGTATTTTATTTTAAGTACAGAAAAACAGTTTATTTCATTTTACTGTGTGTTTTGGGAAACTACGTCTAACTATTAGTTTGATTTCCAATTATACAGGGTGTGGGAGCAACCCTGAAATCGCAAAAAAATACTTCGCGATTTCAGGGTTAGTTCCATAGTGAAAATTGTTCATAATGATGAGTACAATGACCCCTTAAGAGGATGCAAACGAATTAAATTTGACCCTGTATTTTTATGGGCGGCAATTTGAATCAAAGTGTAAGAGTATGTTAAGATATGAGTATATTCATTCATTGAATGATATTCCCCCGCTTATATTTGCCTACTATTAAAAACCAACTTCAAAGCGTACAAATTAAATATAAAAAAACAGTCCAAATAAATAAAATTGCTAACAGTCTGGTCGATCTTTCGATTACCAACCAATATTTTTCAAATCTAGACCCATTAAAGTACTGTAAATATTTAATTTTAGTCTCCATTAAATATAATATTTGAAAGAGTCTTTATCAAATATTTACTACCTAAATATTCCCAATCAAAATGATTCTCGAACGATTTCTAAATTGGCAAATAAACTTAACATTTCTCGCCCATCAGTAATAATTAAATAAATAAAATATTACATCAAAATCAACGTTCCCAAATTAATTATTTACCAATTTCGAAGCCCAATGAACAGGAAACGTATTTATAAAATAAATTGTATAATAAGTACGTACCTACTCGTGGTACTCGTATATAATGTGTTCCGCGTGAGTGAGGACAAGAGGCAAAAAACGAACGTCGAGATCCATTGGAAATCACGGGGGGACTGGGGAGGTGGGAGAAGGGGGAGCTCCGGAAATACAGTCCGCCCGGTATATGCGAACCACTAAACACATTTCATAGTAGCAGAGTAAAGATGCTCCGTTTGAAATGTTGATTTTTCAATATTTTCTATACGGAACGAGATCGGATGTTTATTTTTTATATAGTAATGTTACATATAGACTTTAATTTCTCGCTTCATTTTGATGAGAATTTCTTACTTCTGCTTCTTTGAGGCAAAACCAAGAGACCATCCAAAAAAGTTAATTTGGTCTCAGAAAAGCATGATGACCATTGTTATGGGGATATGGCAATGGTAAGGTGAGACAGAAAACTGACTCATTGCAAAAGGCAAAGCTGGGTGACGATATCAAATGTTCAGTTCCTATAGTTTCTTAAATTATAAAAGATCATCTTAACCACAATTTATTGTAATTTATATTTATTTTTATTATATTTATTTATTCCACAATTTTCGTTATTGCACCATTTGTCTCTGCATCACCCAAAGGTTGACTGGTAGAAAATACCTATGGCATTAAGTCCGCTTCCGTACATTTGTGTGCTTAAAGTATTAAATATCTTTACACCGTTTTAAACGAAAACTGAGCAAGCAATTTGGCCTCATACAAGTTCGCTGCATGCCTATTAAAGCCCCATTCGCAGTGAACGTGTTAAACAAGCGAGCTAAAAATTCTTTTACGAAGCTATATGTAGGTCGACGCCTTTGGTAATTTTAATTTCCGAACATCGGAATTGTAAAAAGAATATTTTATTATTGCAACGTAGCAACTGCAACACGAGGAATTTTGCTATCCTTTTATACGATCCTAGTTTTTTCATATATTATTATTTTAATAAAAATGCAAAAATACCTTTTTTGCATTTTTGGCCTTTGCCCTGCAGCGAGGCAAATGTAGTCTTATAATAATCATTATAACTACTACATTATGATTTCTACTACATTGTGGGTGCATTTACCATTTGCAAATCAAACCAACGACCTGCAGCGTAACCATTTACGTGTCTGGAATCTACAACTATATTCCTGAAAGCATAAACAAGATTACAGTAGAAGCACTTCTCAAGATTATTTATGTCATAAAAAATATTGTAGAAGAAAATATTGTGTCAGAATGCCAGGCCATCTCTTGCCTAGTAACGAATGGAATTCACATCGGCAAAATGTTGTTCGGTCGCCACGCCACCCTACTCTCTTTGAACCAATAAACCATACGATGCGCACCTTTTTTACTCTTTGCGAGAATACAAATACATTTTCGCCCTCCATTATTTATTACCTCTGTTGCGTAAATATCAAAACGTAGCGAGCAGTTCTGACTGATACTCGTAAATCTTCGATTTAGCGGAACGAACCAATCGAAGCCCGCTAACTCGGTTACGTTTTTCCATTGTTCACAATTTTGCGCTTGCCACTCGCGTTTGACATCCAAATCTGATAATATCGTCCATGATTTGAGTTTCGTGCCAAAAATATAAAGCATACAATCTTCTTGTATCTTTTAGGATCTTTACGCTCTCCCGTCTGTCAGTGGTTTTCAACTTGAAGTGGGGCTGAAAGAAAATCCTGAAGATTTACTCCGCTACATTTCTCCAGTGCTCGACACAGGCAATACTTACACGTCGATACAATTTTAAAGCCACTGCGGTACATCACACACTCGTATTGGTATCGCCTTCTTCAGCTTTTTCTCGAATATAAAAGAACTCTGTTTTTTTTCTGACAGTGTGACATTATAAAAGTGACGCCAATATAAAGGACCAGTTGCTTTAAAAGTATCTCGATTTTCAATCTTGTCTGTTTCTAGAAATACCTTTCAAATACGTATTTATCAACTATCCGATGTAGGTCACCGGCGCTTTGCGTTAAAGCATTTCTCTGAAAGCAATTTCAAAGGAAAAACATATTTAATCCAACAGGAATATACATAGTTTCTTTGTTCTTCTATTATTCATTAACTTTATTACATAGAATTTCGCGGAACATTTCCTTTGCATGCATCATTTTTTGTTCACTTTGACGGTAGAACAACGTCATTTGCAGCAAATACTCATTGAACTTTGCCGACACTTTTATGGGGGAAAAAAGGGGTACTTGTAAGCATTTCGTAGTAGGTGAATGCTGAAACAATGGCTTGCCGGGCGGCGGCGGCGGCGCGGGCGAGGCAACGCTCTCAAGTGGCGCATTTTTGTCGCTCAGATGTCAAGCTGCTGCACGTTTGCACACTCACGGAATATTGAAATTGTTTCTCTTACCATTCCGTACTGCAATAATCCTGCACTGTACTTTTTGCCATCGAAGTGCTGATGTTCGTAAAAGTTAGCTGTTATTCGAATTTCGACGCTGGAATGTTTTCGCGCCGGGACTTGTAATTTTGTTTGTCCTTGAATTGAAGTCCAATTTGCCGAAAAACTTGATTCCAATTTTTGGAGTTCCTTGGTCAACCGAAAAAACCTCTACGCTACAAGTTCTAAGTACCTCAGTTAGGTAGGTACCTTCAAAAAGTCATAACAAGTAGGTACAACAAAATCATTTATGAAATGTAAAGGCTCTTACATACTGGCGCGATTCGTCGCGCGACGCGAATTTTAACAAAACAATTTCTGAGAAAACTTCACGTCGAACAATGCGGCGGCGTCGCGTCGCGTGACGAATCGCCCCAGTATGTAAGAGCCTTAAAAAAAACTTACAAATGTGCATGCTATTTCTTTATTCAAAGAAACTATCACATCTGAAGGCTCCAAGTTTGTAGAAAGAATGAAGTGGTTTTCATTTTTATTAATGAAAAAGTCAAAGGAAATAGTTGTTCATACATATTGACGGCAGAACCCTCGTCAACCTCACACTTGTCCGATATTTTGATAACTCTCTGTATATTGAAAAAGGCGACCCTGATTATCGGTTCATTGAAAGGAAACCCCGACTTTTTCAACTTTTTATTTTCCAGCTCTAAATTGAAATGGCTTCCACAAAGTGAGTGCTACTTACCGTTTAAACGGCGAAAGCGAAAAACGGTTTGCTTAATAATTTTAGGAGAAAAAGCAAATTAGCTTTTATAATCAACGCAAAAATTTATTTATTTCGACTGAAGTGTATATTTTATCATCTTAATAACTAGGCAGTTCTCGTAATGCTCACCAATAAGACTTAAATATGATTTAAATATGGTTGTCTGTAAAAGATCGCTTTTAGCGATACGACCGCCCATTGTGTCACCCTAAGTAAAATTTCTAATTTATGTCTGTAATTTTTATGGTGTACATAATAAAGAGTATTCTATCTATCTATTTTATTAATATTCGTCGTTAACGTAACTTTAGGAAGACAAAGTCACGTATATCTCTAAGTAAACTCCCAGGAAGTCAATTTCCATCAAAACTTTTGAATCGCTAAGACTTCAGATCGACTTGTAAAATGCAAACTTTGTGTTTTAGTTGGAAACAATTTCCACACAAACTGATATTGATATGGTTGAGTTTGCTCACACGCCACAGATTTATCGTTTTATTTTACGGTCAAATGATCTCGAGGGATTGGGCGTTCAACAAAGTTATATATTGCAGGAAAACCTAACATACATCAAGTCGAAGGCGAAACCAACTCATTCGTCTATGAAACGATTACGGAATATTACCAATTTTATATTCAGCCGAAGCAAAGGCAACGGTCGGCGACCGGCGACGGAACCGTCTCAAATCGCACTTTTATGAAAGTCCCTAATGACACGTGAAATCCGAAATTGCTAAGATGGAATGGAGTTCCCAAACAAACCCTAATCCGGCACACATCCTATGTATAAGTAAGGATGAAATAACCTCAATTTCACCAACAAGATCCTCGGTAATGTGTTGCGAATGGTACGGGTTGATAAGGAAAAACGGGTAAATAAGGAATCGTGAGAGGCCACCAGGACCGGAAAGGGTCAGGCGGGGGGAGGCTCATCCGCCGGATACACCGCAACCGGCCGCCGTCCACCGGACAGCCAATGTATTTCATAGCCAGAGGGTCATCGCCGAGCGCTTTTAAAAAACATTGAAGTTGTATAACTGTGGCCAATAACTAGTTTCTTGTGCACTCACATGAACGTAATTTTTTACCGTACAGAGTTCAGTTGTTTTAGGAGTTTTTACGCGTTTCGAGAATTGTGGCGATTTCTGCAGAATCTATACAGTTTCAGCAGAACTACGAACTTTCATGCAAACTCAATTCTTTTCAAACTCGTTTAAAAGAAATTTAATTTAGAACAAACTGGCTATTTGTACCTATTCAATTTTCTGTAGAAGCATTTTTGTAAATAAAATATGATAAAAGCTTATTTAAAACAAACCTCTAAAGCACTTAAGCTTTTCAGACAAAGAGATCCTCCTTCATGACTGCAATTATAATAAAATTTTCTTTTTGATCCACAGAGAGACGTAGGGAATAATGAAATTATGATATCAATTCGCAACCAACGAAATCCCACGAGATAGTGCTTTCAAAACAACTTTGATTTCCTCCCGGCATAGTCAAAGGAGCTTACCGAGAAAAAACGACGAAAGAAAGAAAGAAATAAAAAATGCACAGAAACACGGAGGTCGGAGTTTTTCCTGTCACCGGGCACAAACAATGCCTCCATTGTAGGGCTGCGTCCCGCGCGCCCCGCACCCCGCCGCGGTACCGCCGAGGAAACGAGCATCTTTTGTTTCCAAGCCCGCGTCCTGCACGGAAACGAGAGCTTTGAACCCGCGGTCATCTGTTTACATCACGCCAACTAGAAAAAAAGATATCCGATTATTTGTTCTGCAGACTGTACTCAAATACACGCCCATAGGTACGTACTGCAACGGATATATAGTCGATTGCTCTCCACATAGTGCTCTCAGAAATAATATTGCACTTGAGTTTTCTACGTAAAATATTATGTATAAATATGTGAAGCGAAACTGCAAATACAAATGAAAGCTTTCGAAGTAATACTTTTTGTCTGTTTCTCATTAGCTAATAATATTTCATTTTTGTCCACTCTATTTTCCAAAATCTCCAATGTTTCATAGGGTTAAGAGAAATTTATATAAAATGTCAAATACCTGCATCACTCTAGTATCAAAGCGGCTCACAAAAGTTGACACAATTTTAAATTCGCCCAATTCAATTAATAAATAATGGCACTGCGCTGCCTCGCTATGTAACAATTTGAAATGAATAAGGTTGGTTTCCGGCAGGTAAAGTACTTACAACTCGCTGTGGGAGGACGAATAATAAATTATATTCTTTCCTCGGTCCACTCATTTAGATATGAAAAAATAACGCGTTGAAACTTGAGGACCGCTTCTGGAAGCTTATTTATTTATATAGCTCGCTGTTCTACTGACTTCAGAATCAATTTAGTTTTGCCGTTAAAGATGATGCAGAAATGTCGGTTATTAAATAGGACTTATGAAAAATGCAATTTGTTTTGTTTTACTAAGTAGGTATTCTAGCTAACTTATCTGCAACACGTATTTCTGTGACAATAAGCTTATTTCTTTATTCTTTCTTTTTGTCTATGTTTTCCTGCCGAGGACCGTATGCTGGCTTCACTTTAAAAATAGCACCTGCTGTAGGTAAAAAATATATAGGTACTCGTCGTAATCTAGCTTATAAGTATAGTAAGTCATATATATTGACCCTTATTTTTTTTCTTTTGACGGTGGGAAATCATCAAATGACTTCTCCCTCTCTGGGCGGAGCGGAAGGGCGTGTCAGACTTTTACTGACTAAAACCCACTCGTATTCCTTCAGTTGCCTGTTGCCAAGGTTCCGGTATCCCTTTCGGATTTTCAACCCTAAATATAAATTGACCCTAAGGTATAAGAGATCTTGCGTTGAGACAACTTCATTTCATTCCTTGATCAAATATACGAAACCAATATCTTTAGACATACGCGCCTAAATTAACATGTCACAAGCTACCAACGTCGCAGCACACCTAGCAGCTCTGCACTGTGGTAGATCAAATTGTTTCGGCGGGAAATGATGTGGTGTACTCTCACCCAGTATAAACGCGACGCGAATTTCCCTTGCAGCCCGTTCTTTTATTGCACACCTAAATTGGATTTTCGCTGCGCCATACATATTCCGGCCACCACGTGAATTTCATATTTCACTCAATTTTGTTGAATTTAACAGGGTAATTTTTTAAGGCTTAAATTCATGTCATTAACTGTTTTGGTGTTGATATAATTCTATTACCGTCGGGGTTGATGAAGATCTAAGTATTTTGAAGCGACATTTTAGCGGGATGTTTTGCTCTCGAAATGGGAATCAATTATAATTTGAAACCGCCGTTTTGGCCCCTGGAGAGGTCCGAACATAATAAGTCCTATGAGAATAATAGGCACAAATATTGTGACAATAATTAAATAAATAAATGTGCCTGTGTTTTCTCACTTTAGGGCAAAGGCTTTTCCTTTTTACACTCAACACGATCTAGCCCAATCCCTCGTCTATAGGCGTCCAGCTCGTGCCGCCATCTACAGTTGTGTTTCAAGAACTCATGTTTTCAGGGACTCACGTTGTTGTCGACTCATGTAAATTGTGGGCTAAGACATCTGGCCTTAGCCCACAATGCATCCATAACAATAGCTGATCTATACAAATAAAAAAAATAAGTGTATGTTTGTAATGTCTAAGTAACAGCTTTTTACTAAATGCATATGAAAGTATATGCTGTACTTATAACAAAAAAAACTCAATTTTTAAAATGTTTGTCTTTCTGTCTGTTTGCTCCGGCTAATCTCCGAGATGGCTCGACTGATTTTGACGGGACTTTCACTGGCAGATATCTGTTATAAGGAGCAACTTAAGCTACTTTTTTTTTAGAAAAGTAATTATGGTCCACGCGGGCAACAGCTACTCGTAGTTATTAAATAAGATTAGCAAAAGATTGATGGACTTTACATTATGTCGTCAGAAGTCCGACCGAAACATTTAATTACTCCTTTAACACGCTTTTAACAATACAAATTGTGACTTATACAGCCATTTACAATATGTATATGTATACTAAACAAATAAATACACGTAACAAACTACGAAAGAGCTAAACAGTGTTCTCGAGAAAGTAACTCGTGATGTATCGTTTAGTTTCCCGCGAAACTGTTTCAGAGTTACTCTAGTGTTATATTTAATGAAGTAGGATACAAGGCTGACGGCTTCGTTGGTCTAGTGGTGGCAAGCCAGACTGCTAAGGTTGCGGTCCCGGGTTCCACCCTCAGATCGGCAGAGCACCTATAATTAAGTTTTTCCGTGAGGAATTTCACAGTCGCAATCTGGATTTATTTCCAATTGTGAAAATAGGCTCGTCCGTTACATACGTACATAAACTCACGCCTTCTTCCCATGGTGGTAGGCAGAAACTACAGAACGGCACCTGCTACGATCCTTACATACTCCTTTCGCCACGTTCACATCTGGTCATCTGGTCGTTCGTATCTGGTCATACACGTACGCCGGTTGTGAGTACTACACACCTGATCTTTCTGAAGAACATCACCAATAAGGTCACTATACAGGAAGATTTTTTAGTCACCGTCCAAATTTTCTCTAGGCATTATGTATCATTCACTAACTCCATTTTTGAAAAAAAATCGATACGTAAAATTTTCATATTAAATCATTTTCTCGATGGTGCAGCGCGCACCACGCTTGCCCCCCGCCCCGCTACACCTGCGCAAAACATCTATCGTTATCCCCAGTCGGCCCCGCGCACCCTTTCGCGGCGCAAGCGCTTACTTCCGTGTTCCCGCGCATCCCGCCGGCGCCCCGCGCTATCGTGAATTTGCATAAAATGTATTCCCACCGCGAGTATTACGAAATGGTGCGATCTTATACTAAAAGAAAAAACACGTATTCAATGGTTTTCGCCAAAGATTAATATATCAAAATTTGGACGGTGACTAAAAAATCTTCCCGTATGTCTATAATTATGTCCACTCACATCTGCCTTAAATAATTTTTAGAGCTATGAGGAACAGGGTGTAAAGTTCACTTATTCTCTATAGAAAAGGGAGGATCCTCCGACCAGACGGGTGTTGTTTCTACGATTGGTGTCGGATTCTTGCATATATGTCCATCACCGGTAATCTCTAATTGCGCGATGCAGGATTTATATGACATCAGGATTTTTGTGTGACGTCAGGTCTTTAATGCGTAATTTGCATGTGGCGATGTAGATGCCGCCACAATTATTATATTTATGATTACATGGGGACTTTACATAACGGACAAAATGTGGATATACTTATTACCACTACTTTACTTTCCTCTTCTAGAAATACAGGCGTGATGTTATAATGTTGTAACACTGGGCTGTCAGTGAACAGTTATTATCTTTCCATTAGGGAGCGCCGGGGCTGGCCATCTACTTAAATGGGATAGATGAGCGCACAACTGACACGGATGTCCGTTTACTGGAAGCGGTTGCAAACGGTAACTTTGTTATATTGTATTTTCCTATAGAAAAAAGGACGTTCAGTTTTCCCGAATTTGAATTTTTTCAATCAATCAATATCATTTTTTCGGGAAAAATATTTTTTTTCCTTTTTTTTTTCTTTCCGAAATACTGGTATACAGCTGAATCCGGTTAGACTGGAAGCCGACCCCAATATAGTTGGGAAAAGGCTAGGCAGGTTGACAGATTTTCCGGAAAACTTTTCCGAATTTTTCTTTCCATAAAAACCACATTTGAACTACTACGAGCATTTAAAAAAAATAACCTAATCAGTCCATCCGTTCTCATGTGATGCGCTTACCAACGAACAGCATTTCATTTTTATTATATAGATTCACTAGCTGCCGCCAGCGGCATCGCCCGCGTGATATCTATATAAATTATAGCCTATGTTACTCAGGGATAATATAGCACTCGTGTGGTGAACATTTTTTTAAATTGCACCAGTGTTTTTGAGTGTTTTACATTTTATTAGCGTAAATGAATTGATAGCAAACTTAAATTGTGGTATATTCAAATCACAATGATAGTTGTGTGAAATGGCTACAACACGGTGGACTAACTTCTTTTATGTATAGGTAGGTAATTAGTTGACAAATGAAATTAAGCCAGCTACTGCAACCAAACCAAGGACGTGAAGAGGCGTAGATGTTTGTTTTAATTAGACAAAAGCTTCGTTCAATAGTCTTGGTGATCAACCGAATGAGACTGATGTGTCAGGTCTCACAATTTAATTAACCATAATTTATAATATACCCCAGCTTTCTACAAACCTAATTAATAAATAAGAAACAAAGGCATTCTCTGAGCTTTTGGGTCGCGGTTAAATAATACAATCTTGTGCCTTATTTACTAAAATATATAAAGCTATAACAACTGATTACTTTTATTCTATGAACCGGAAACATAATATCAGACCTTCTCAGCCCCATTGAGTAAGATTCAATTATTTAAGTCGGGGCAAACGTCAAATATTAATATTTCTGTCCCATATCAAATGAACAGGGTAGGTACTTGAATTACTGAAACTATGGAGTTTTAACGAGTTTTGTTATTGAGAACAACGTTGTAAGATAATTTTATAGATTTAGACACTGCCTCGCTGCCCGCAGATACCCAAAGTCAAAGTCAAATAATTTATTTCAATTAAAAAGGCACTTTTGAACGTCAAAACCTGATTCTAGTTGCCCCTTCCAAAAGGTAGTTTTCGTATGGAGAAGAATGGGCAAGAAACTCCACCGTTAGTCTTTTAAAAATGTTTTATAATATTATGTATACATCAATTATATAAATATGTGTGAAGATGATGCACCTAGAAAAACTGCCTCGTTGGTCTAGGTATCAAGCGCTACTGCTGAGCATGAGATCCTGGGTTCGATTCCTAGGTCCGGCAAAATGTTATTCCGTTTTTCGTTCGGGAATTTCTCAGTGGAAGCCCGGAGTCTGAATTTGTGCCCGCTTGATAGCAATAGGCTCGCCCCCTATTACACGGGACTTAAACATAACTGGCGAAATGTGGGTGTGAGGTACTAGAGGTACCTGCCAGGGTTGCGGGTTAGTCCGAAAGGGATACCGGGACCTTGGCAACAGGCTACTGAAGTAGCACGGGTGGGTTTTAGTCAGTAAAACTCTAACACACCCTTCCGCTCCGCCCAGAGAGGGAGAAGTCATTTGATGATTTCCCACCGTCAAAAGAAAAAAAAATAAGGGTCAATATATATGACTTACTATACTTATAAGCTAGATTACGACGAGTACCTATATATTTTTTACCTACAGCAGGTGCTATTTTTAAAGTGAAGCCAGCATACGGTCCTCGGCAGGAAAACATAGACAAAAAGAAAGAATAAAGAAATAAGCTTATTGTCACAGAAACACGTGTTGCAGATAAGTTAGCTAGAATACCTACTTAGTAGATGATTACCCAGCCTCATAAAAAAAAAACGGTACTAGAGGTGCACTGCCTAACCCTTCGGGGATTAAAGGCGTGATGATGTGTTATTCTATCAAAAGAACAAATTTTAAGATTAGTTTTCCTTATTTTTCAGGTGAACATAAGATATATCTTAAATCTTGCCCTTTTCTTCCAGAGAATGATTTCGTTTATATTCATTACAAAGTGCTTGAGCAAAATATATGCCATTATAATAATAGCTTCGTCGGTTTCAAACGAAGCTGTCTTATTCATCCTCTCTTAAAGAATATCACTTGAACATTCATATTTTAGGACAGACAGGGATTATCATAAACAATGTCTTGTTAATGGTAATCATACTAATATTACAGCGAATTTTGAACGTTTGTTTACTTTTTTCGTAAGTTCTTATCTGATCTATAGAGGTATGAGGAACAGGGTGTAAAGTTCACTCATCCTCTATAGAAAAGGGAGGAACCTACGACTACACGGGTGTCGGGTCTGGTGGGCTACTACCCAACAGTTGATGTCGGGACATTGTATATATTATGCTAGTCGCACGGCAAACGCTGTTTGCGCGATGCAGGATTTTGCATAACGTCAGTGTGATGCGTAGTTCGCATGTGGCGATATAGATGCCGCCACAAATCCAACTGAAATTATTACCATTTCTAATTGTAAGATTTTTTTAAATGGTTTTTAGCTTAATTTACATTTTATGATAGTATAATGGAGGTACTTCCGTAAAAACAAAGCTTTTTTGTTGAATAAAATGATTAATAAAAGGTTTACAGGCTTCACATTGAAAAAAAAAATGTAATGAAAACTAAAAGATAGAAGGGAACAGATGAACATACATACTTAAATATACAGGGTGTTAGTGTAAACACCGTTATCCGTGGTTTGGTTTCAATTATAGAACGTAAAATCAATGGAAAAATACAACTTTTTTTTTTAAAAGAAAATCTTTTTTCCACAAGAATATTTCACCCTACACGCAAGGGCAACGAACTTGCGTCTCAACACGGCGGCCGGCGGTTGGTGGGGGCGGACGGGGCGCGCGGGACGTTACATGACCGGCCGTCAGCTGTTTCGCAGCTCTCTCGAACGGGTATCCATGAGTATCGGGACCGTGACGGAAATTTACTTTTTAAAATCTTGTAATGAAAATAAGGTTTTATTTTTGTTTTATATTAGTAGTATATTTATTTGTATATTTAAGTCAACCCATGTTGTTTGAGTGACAACAGTGTTTTCCCTTGCATACTGTATACCAGTCAAAATCATAACCCTTCTTTTTTCTTCGCCGTAGTCGGGTAAAAAGTGTTTTAAATTGCGAAATAAACAACAAACTCACTGACAGGCCCATTTTTTTCAGTTGTTTAAAGTATGCACTAAAAATGCAGGTGACATGCGGGTGATACTATGTTTATTTATAAACATATCACCCGTCTTACAAAGATTTAACCAATTTTCTTACAATTCCCATCCCATAAAACCGAATATAACCAAGTACAACAACATATAAAAGGAGGAGGCACCCCCCAAAGAGGAGGCACTGGTGTACAGCTCAGTACATCTAGTCAGGTATAAAAACATAATACAATATATAGCTATAATTTAATTAAAACAAAAATTATATAGTAGGTACACATCACTATAATTAAATTAAATATAAATAAATTGAGAAACAAGAAAATTCTACACTTTACGTCATATCATCAACCGTTTCAATAATAACAAAATGGCGCGACACAGTTAAGCACCCCAATTAAATTTAATTAGCCCTCACGCCGTTCATTCGAAAAGGTGCCAAGATTCGGGACAAACTGAAGCGTGTAACATAATCTTAGCTATTAAGTACAGTCAACAAAAGAGAGAGAGATAAGTATACTGGCAATATTTCACCCAAATGGGACTAGTCTTGAGTAAGAACCTGTTTTTGTTGAACAATGCTTCTTCGTCGTGTCGATGATTCCATTTATACCTATATTTTAAATATGCCTCGAACGGGATTCAGCCACTCCGGCACCGTTAGCGTTGGCCTCACAAAGGTCTTCCATACTGCAGATGTTATGCACACGACAAGAGGTAAGGTTGTCTGTGATGTTGGTCTGCAGTCGCACTGTGGCTTATCAGAGTACCTACCACATGATTAAGTTGTACCTGCAGTGCCTTATTTTTGCTTGCTAGGTTAGTGTTAACTGAAACTTATCTATTTTGTGACATAGGTCATCATTGTTCGCTATTGAAACTTATATTAGATCACGAGATTTGGCACTATGTCGCGGTTACAAAGACAGGCACAATAATTTTATTTCCGAGATTTTCTCCGAATCACGTCAACCATGGTCATTGTTAGAGCCTTTCCGATTCTAAGAATCCTATAATTGGGTTGAGTAGTCTAGTCTTTGACATAGCTCATTCCAGTCCGGTAATAAGTTACAAAAGCAATTCATGCTAGTTGCATGAATATTACATCATATCATAATCATCATCATAACCATTAGCAGCCTTGTTCATCCTCTGCTGAGTATAGGCTTCCTCCCTTTATGTGCCATGGTTCCCTGATCTATGGTAGTCTTATGCAGGTCTTCGCCGGATCCTCTTTAGGTAGTCCACCCAAAAAAAAAACTTAAAACATTTATTTCAATTAAACCATTTCAGGCACTTTTGAATTGTCAAGGAGTCGGTCAGTCAGAAATATGAAGCTAGTTGCCCATTCCAAAGCGTAGTAGGTACCTATGGAGAAGAACGGGCAAGAAACTCCACGGACACTCTTTTAAATGAAAAAATTGATAAGTACAAAAAATTGGTTCGTGCATAGTACATAACCCTTACTTATTACCTATACACCAAACTACTCGTATTTCACCGAGTGTACTTGCTCAGAAACTCGTTATAATCTACTGAAGCCAGCCGTCTCGCCGGAACAACAAATGATCAAGTAATGTCTGAGCATTTTTGTGGAATGTGCCTGAGCGGCGACCGGGGCTAATTTGTCATCGGCCAAGACCAGCCAAGATAGATCGTTGCTTGATAGGTGACTTATTATTGTTGGTAGTACGCACAGATAGGAAACTTGTTGTTTTTGTTTGAAGCTCGACGATTGTTCTAGTTGTTTCTTGATATTATTATTGTTTCATATAGAATTAGCTTAAATTATGGAATGTTATGTTAGCAACTTCATTGGTTACAGTCTTGTTTCCTAATAGATCAATAGAATTATTGATAACGTTCATTGCTACCCTAAAAAGTGTCGTTATAACACGGAGTGAAGGCTGAACCGGCTCTTTTAATTTCACTAATTATTAGTTTTGTTTATAATGAATAAACTCCAAAACTACTGGACCGATTTAAAAAATTCTTTCACCTGTAGAATGCTATAATAACAATTTATCACTGGGTAACATTTATAAAGACAATACGCGGGTGAAGCCGCTGGCGGGAGCTAGTGTTAATAAATAACACCTGCATGTTGGAGGAACTTACAAATAATACGTGTACCTAAGTTCTGACCTACCACAATTTCGATTGCCATTGATACACTAAGAAGAACGGTACAAATTGATGCTGCTAGCTCAAGAAGCATTGCCGCTTATTTCCAAGAAGTTATGTTGGGATTATCCACATTACTCCTCAGAGTAAGTTGTACCTAAGGATACAGAAAAATTCTGACATTAAAGTTCCTTCAAAATGTTAGCAAAATGTTACATCCTCCTACATGATGTCTCCTCAAAAGAGTTGGTGTGCTCTGGCAAAAAGAATAAAAACAAAGTCCTCCCAGTGCTACGCGCAAATGATAAAAACTTTTGATGTAGACGAATTGTAAATATGTTCTCTCTATTATATTATAGTTTATGTTCTTTGGGACATAATATACTGCCTGAGGTTAAGGTATTTATCCTTCCTGACCTCACCTGACCTATGTGTAACCACTAAGCTTTAGAGCGAGGAGGAGAGATTTTATGAAGTGAACAAGATACGGAAAGAACGAAGAGTTTTACTAGACTATTTTCATTTTGACAGCGGTCTCGTAGATTTATGGAACTCTGAAATAGGTCCGAAAAAAATGTCGTTGGTAATAAATATACAAACTCCTTTTTTGAAGTCGGTTACAAAAAATATCTTTATGACATAATCGTAACTATGAATATACAGGGTGTAAAAAGACCCATCACATAGCCGTCAGCTACGCATTCTGTACATCAAATTAAGTAACATAGCATAAAAATAATTACTGGGAAACAACTTTTATTTTTGGTGTGAAAAATCGCTGTTTACGGTAGTGCGCAACGTAACGCACGTAAAGTATTGTGTTTATGGGTGCATGCAACAGTTCAGGGTTTGTGGGGGTATTCAAAATTAATTTAGAACATTTAAAACTTGCTTTCTGTATACAATCTCTGAAAAAGTTGGAACTTTGACCTTCAATATCTCCGTAACCAGAAGGTTCCCAGGTATGGTCCAGAAGAAAAAAATGATCACAATGATGGGAATAACAAGTGGCTTTCGGCTTCGTTAAGTGTCTTTTTACACCCGATATTATGATAGCCTAAGGATTGATGTGATAAGGCAACGGTGCGGTTTAAGAGAGATGTTGTGACAAAAATTTTAAAGAGTACTATGCTTACATTTGGTTTTGTTGAGAAGATTAATGAAAGGCGACTAACAATAAAAAATACAGATATTAAATACAATATTAACAAGGCAGATGTGAGTAGAAACGCCGAGAGAGGACGCCCTAGGAAGTCATTATAGTGACGTTACTAGTGATGTATTCAAAAAGATCAGGTGTGTAGTAAGTACTTGCAACCTGCATGCGTTGGGCCCTGATTATCAAAAGTTACAAGTCTACACGTTCACAAGTTACCTAGAATGTTAATTTTCGTTAAATTCATAGCTCATCTACATATTCATAATCAGCCATAATGTTCCCACTGCTGGGACACAGGCATCAGGTCATCTGTCTCTTTTGACCACATATTAAAAAAGAAAATCGAATTTTAACATTTATTGCGGTACTAAGCACGACACTTGTAAACTTGTAAGACGGAATAGAGAGTCGCCGGACACTCTCAGGATTTGTTATGATTTTGTACAAGTTGTAACTAACAAATAATTTTGTGATAAACAAAATCACGAATAAAAGTGTCCAAATAAAAACTTGTAAAGTAAATAATGACATTTGGTAATACAATATGTACGTAAACGAAGCAAAAGGAGTATGCAAAGATCATAGCAGGTGGCTTTCTGTAGTGTCTGCCTTCACAGAACGTGAGTTTATGTATGTAAGTGTGTATCATTACAGAAGACACTCGTTTCTCATAAAACCGAAACAAGATATTACCACTAGAAGCAAAATAATATACTGGGTACCTAGATCAAAGCGAGAACTAGCAAAAACAGAGTTTATGAGGCTGTTAAACCATAAATAGAGTTATCGAGACAGTTATGCCTGTAACTGATAATTGTAGTAGGTACGTGACGCAACTAAGATATTATTTGGCAGAAAATTAATTCCCGTAGTCACTTCCTTATTATTCAGTATCGTGACTACTGATACGGCTGATCAAAGAGCTGAAAACAATTATCCTAACTTATAATCAAAATGCGAAAGTGAGTTTGTTTGACCTGGAATAGAACATAGAGGTTATAGTCTACCCATGTGCCAAATTTCAACCAAATTCGTTCAGCAGTTTTAATGTGAAAGCGGTACAAACAAAAAACAAACTCATGTTCGCATTTATAACATTATTTTATTAACGGTGACTTACGACTTTAAAAGCAATGTATCAAATGAAAATAAGGATTTCTAAATTCCCGAGACAAACCGAAACAAGAATGTACAGTTAAAGTAGCTTTATTATGTAAAGGGTTAAAATAGGACCAAATCCCTACGGGAGGCAATAGGGCTCGCCTTAGGACAACAATAATATTTGGTAACAACGTTTCCTGGAGCCGACTTCTTTGTTTTAAATGATTTTTATTAGGTATAAATAACAAAAGATGGATGGATTGTGTGAGGATTGATATGAAACAGAAGGGAGTGAATGATAGCGTGACGATTGATAGGGGAGAATGGAAAAAGAAAACGTGTCGCACTGATCCCAAGTAACATGGAACGAGGGCAGGAAGAGGATCATGAAAGGTATAAATAATATCCTTTTAGTTACAATGCGTCACTTGAAACTTTTTTACGCACAAATCAAGTTATTTTCAAGAGCACAGATCAATCAGTGCCGTGAGACAGATGGATGCATTTATTCAAAATACCTTACAAAAGTGGGTTACTAATCAACGCAGTCGTCTTTATAAAGTGGGTTACTAACCAACGCAGTCGTATTTATAAAGTGGGTTACTAACCAACGCAGTCGTATTTATAAAGTGGGTTACTAATCAACGCAGTCGTCTTTATAAAGTAGGTTACTAATCAACGCAGTCATCTTTATAAAGAGGGTCATTAATCAACTCAGTCGTCTTCATCAAGTGGGTTACTAATCAACGCAGTCGTCTTTATAAAGTGGGTCACTAATCAACGCAGTCATCTTTATAAAGTGGGTTACTAACCAACGCAGTCATGTTCATAAAGTGGGTCACCAATCAACGTAGTCGTCTTTATAAAATGGGTTACTAATCACCGCAGCCGTCTTTATAAAGTGGGTCACCAATCAACGCAGTCGCCTTTATAAAGTGGGTCACTAGTCAACGCAGTCGTCTTTATAAAGTGGGTTACTAATCAACGCAGTCGTCTTTATAAAGTGGGTCACTAATCAACGCAGTCGTCTTTATGAAGTGGGTCACTAATCAACGCAGTCGTCTTTATAAAGTGGATCACTAATCAACGCAGTCGTCTTTATACGTGCTTTTTGTAGATCCCAACAAAGTACAAACTGCACCCAAATTGCGTAATATACAGGATGTAAGGGTAAACACTCTTGTCATTCAAACCATGGGTAGTTGACTTAAATATAAAAATAAATGACCGAACACAACAAAAAAAACACGTTATTGTCATTAAAAGATTTTAAAAAGTTTCTATCTGACACCGTGCTTGCTAGCGAAACAGCTGACTGACTAAGGGAGGGATCACGCTCGCTGCTGGTCAGGTCACATCCCGTACCCCCTGCCCGTGTTGAGACGCAGGTTCGTTGCCCTAGCGCATAGGGAAACGAACTTGCGTCTCTTGTGGTAAAATTTAGATCTAAAAAAATTAAAAAAAAAAGTTGTAATTTTCCATTGATTTTACATTCTATAAATGAAACCAAACCACTGGTTGCAAGGATAATGGTGTTTACCCTAACACCCTGTATGAGACGAGATTTTTTTTCGAACTTATGATTAGACATTTGTTTCAAATCGATTCCAATTCTGAACGATCATGCATTACGCAATTAGGGTGCAAGTCTACTTCTGGATGTCTTTTGACCTTTTTCGTCATCAGATCATGCATAGCAGTGGACTGAATTTGGGCTAAAATTATAAATGCTATGTGTTATTGTCAATACATTTACAAGGCAGATGTGGTGGAAATGCCGGGAGTGGACGCCCTTGAAGGACATCATCATCATCTTTTCAGCCGAAAAACGTCCACTGCCGGATATAGGCGTCACTCCAAGCCCCGCCACTTCGACCGGTTCTGTTCTTCTTGAAGGACATTATAGCTGTTCTTCAGAAAGATCATGTCTGTAGTACCAGATGTATGAACTTAAACGAAGCAAACGGAGTATATAAAGATCGAAGCAGGTGTCCCCGCATTTTTCCCCCATGAGGAAAAAGCGTGAATTTATATAAAATATGTTACTTCACTATCAATTAATTAACACAATTTCGTTATATATTTTCCCACTCAAAGTACCAAGCTAGTACACAGAGATACATAACAAAGAAAAAAAGAAACCTTGTATGAAAAGGGTGGCACTAACTGGACAGTAATTACGAAATGCCTCGTGCTACCTCTGTCGCTCCTCCTTTTTACTCTCTTTCCGTCATACACGAGCGTTTTTTGCAAGGTAATAAAAATATGATTTGTGAGTTTGCTTGTACCATATCATACTATTCCATATTCACATCCTTGTTTCCAATTATTGTTAAACAAATATCAACTTTATGGAAGTGCAACTTAAATTGATTTTCATGATGACTAGTACCTATCTATACTATTGACAAAGTCATAAAAATGATTGTAGTTGTAGTGCAAACTGAACTTTATGTGAGGGCTTTAAAGATGAAACACAATATTTATTTACATTTTTGGAAACTAAATTGCAAACGCACGATAGGGTATTAACTTTCTGGCAAATTCCATTGAAATTGATGACGCGATGACGCGAATTGTTGATCGAAGACGCGATGGGTTTCTGCGAAACAGCTTTTAAACCCGCGCGATTTTTCAAAATCAAAGAACCAAATTGAAACAAAGTGTTTCCTGTTAGGTAATACCTATATATCTGTACTTTACGTCAAAAAAGTGAGAACTCTAGGTATATTTCTTAAAAAGATCAAAATATAAAATAAGCACTTCAAAAGTCTATTAAAACAATACATATACCAAACTCACGGCTCGCCCCCTATTATTTATTACATGGGACTGAAGGCTCCCACAAATAAGCGCGATATCGCGGGTGCGACAAGGATCCGCGATGCCGCGCCTGTTTGCACGAGGCTTTAAACATAACTGGCGAAATGTTTGTGTACTATAGGTACACCTCTGCCCAGCCCTTCGGAGAAACAAGGCGTGATGTTATGTGATGTGATATAACAAACTAAACTTGTTTTCACCAAAAGCTAAGGTCAAACCCTGACTGCTTTGCGCTTGTCAATTTCCATTATTATTCCGCTCATCCTCGGGCGAAATATAAAAAAATCGACACGAAAACGTTCTCGCTGCTAAATTGTTTCCTTGTTCAGAAATATGAAACGCCGCTCTGTAGAGAGGCAATTTGTCGCCAATGATGGTTGGTACTTACCCTGCTTCACCAGACTACCAGTAGAAGGGCCTAGCGTTTTAATTAATCGTTTAATTGCATCAAAACGGTATAAAACTGTTTTATGCGTTAGGATTTTGGCGAAATCGGTAAATTTTGTATTGGATGCACGCACTTTCGGTGAGTGGTTCCCGTATAGGAAAAGGGTCCATCGCTCCCCAAGGGTGCCTTAGAAAGTGAGTAAGTATGTCAAGAGGTAGGAAGTAGGTAGTATCTTCTCCGAGCCTCTATAACAACACTACGGTAACCAATTCGTCTGCCAAATAGATACACTATTTATTTCAGTCCCCCCAAGGAGTGTTTGTTATTTCAGCCCCCGTATTACCATGGAGGCTCACCGAATGATACATATCGTACATACGTACGTATCCCTCATTTTACTGAAACAAATAAATCGAGCCCCATCCTAAAACAACTTTCCGTGTTGCGTCAAAAAAACTTTTATTATTAAGAACAAAATTCACTGTTGAAAAATAAATTGTGCATATCGCTGCGAAATAGACTGAAATCATCTATAGTCAGTACAGCTACTGAATGAAAGAAAATTTCAAAACTCGTGGCCAGTAGGTATCCTCATTTTCCACAAACACTTTACTATAAATTTCGGGTCTACCATTTCATTACCCACACCTCGAACTCACGAGATACAGTTGTAAAATTATACTAAAACAGCAGAAAATTAATTCTAGTCCTCTTTAAATGTAACATGAACGTTTTCTAATTTAAATTTCGTCATTCAAACTCAATTTCCACCTGGAGAGAGAAAACAGATTTTTTCTTTTTTTTTGTAATTCCATTAGCACGCTAGAGGTTGCTCGCGTGTCCACGAGATTTTAAAAAAACGCCAGACTTGGTCCCTGAGTCTTTGATTGAATCGTACAAAGCGTTGAACCTCTGCTGTTGGTGTTTACCCAGTCTCGTTAAACTAACTAAAGAACCTCTACGGAAAAGGTTTTTATATTAAGGTTGTTTGCCGCCAGTCTCGGTTGGAAGGTTAAGAAGTGTCGTAGCTAGGTAAGGAGACCTCTATTCTTATTTTTTCTTGCTCTTTTCATAAGTTTGCACTGAAGAGTCTGATTTTTTTAACCGACTTCAAAATAGGAGGTGGTAATATGTCTATGGTAGGTATGTCATTTCTTATGTATGTTCATCGATATTGTTAGGACCGATTTTGAAAATTTATTTTCATTTGTTAGCAGAATTTCGCGCAGTGCGTGGTCTAATACGAATTTTATTAAGTTTACTTCTTCGGACTTAATGCCTTAGGCATTCTCTACCAGTCAACTAAGGGTGGTGAAGAGATTAGAAGATGAGTTAGTCGAGTTAGCTTCAATAATACAAATTAATAAAAAAAAAACGTATTTAATCCACTTTTTGTATGTTGATGATGTTATAAATCTTCCTGTCACTGTTGTTTACATAGCAAGTTGTGCCGTAAGAATTTTTGTGATCTAGGAACGGCAATTAAAAAGTTTGTGGAAAGTCGTTGATACCGTACCGTGTAACTTAGTTTTTGTATGATATTTTCATATATTTTGTAAAACTAACTTTTTTTTTTTTTTAAAACGTTGCCCGCACTAAGAATTTCTTCCTGTATCGTGGGTGCGTTTACAAACATAGAAACTCACATACACTAACACCTGGACCCGGAACAACTACTTGCAGATCATACAAATATTTGTTCCGTGCGGGGATCGAACCCGCGACACGTTGCGCAGCAGTCCATCACTTAGTCACTGCGCCAACCGTGTCGTCAACTACATTAGGCACCTATATTTTATGAAAACTAGTGTAAAGTAACCGTGGACGTGCTTGCGCATCGGTTGCTGAAAATTCGGCTCGTGCATTGTTTCCATATTATGCCTTACAAGCTTTATCGTGGGCTGTAGTTGTATTTTAAAAACTACAATTTCTGTTATGGCGTTGACTGGCCGAAACGATATTTGCACATAAACCTACCTATGTTTATACGTAAAAATTGTATCACGGCTTGCTTATTAAGTTCACAGACGCAACTAAAAAATTAAGCAAAGATATGTTTACAGCACCTACATATTTTTGCTTAATTTTTAATCAACATCCAAGTTTAAATGGTGGAAATAATAAAATTAAGTTATGGCATCACAACTTTGTCTCAAAATGTCTACGTTTATGAATATCACCCACGGATGCAATTGCCCCCGCTGCACCCGCACGTCGCCCTTTCTCTCATTTAGCATAGTATACGCGGCAAGCATAGTATTCAACGAATACTTTCTAGAAAAATATTTACTTTTACTTTAAATACTTACTTTTTTTTACTGCATTAAAATTGGATAGTGAAAGGCATAATAGAAATCTAATATCACACGGTTCAACCAAATAGATTCACTTTGATTTAGAGACGCAGAAATAAAAAGTAAATACCTACATGAACTATTAAGGTTAGTAAGGAGAGGCGAGGCCTTAACCACTGGGCCATCACCACCCTGCACCCAGTTGATCATGATTAACTACTAGTTAAATACAAGTAAATATAAACTAAAACCATGTTCAATTAAGGATGATGTACACACATACTGTTAATATTAATGTTTATCTAATAAAGGTGCTGAAAGTAAGGGATAGTAAACAATTAGACGAGCTCGCCGGCAAAAGGGACTCTTTCAACATTACCCTCGGTCAACTGATGAAGGACCATGTTTTTTCCCTTTATTACAACTTTTCAGAAAAGTTGGGAATGTAAATATCGTAATCTTTACAAAATGCTGTACGTTGGTAAGCGCATCACTTGAGAACGGCTAGACAGAAATGTTTTTTTTTTTCAAAATGTTCTTTATAATCCGAATAAGGTTTTTAAGGAAGGAACCATTGGAAAAGTAGCCCGGAAAAATAGGGAAATACTGAAAGTTCCTTTTTCTGTGGGACTTGGACATGACAACGTCTGTTGGATCTAATAAAAACAACAGGCATTTCTTCGTTACAGGTTTCGTTAAAACGTATTCAATGACATCATTAAAGGTGCTTCACTCCATTTACACTTTTAAGGTCACATTTCATTTGTTTTGCAAAATGTTGTTTACACTTAATGTTTATTTCGTTAAAGGTACCTATTGATGTACGATGCACGTATGTATTTATGTCGGTTGAAAATAATCGTCGTAGTCGTAGTGAATATAATTAATAAAGAATGGGTTGCGTTTTTAGTGACTAAAATAACTCTAGTTATGTTAATCACTAAAATCATCGTTTATACGTACTTATCTGTTCTTTTCTTCTTGTCTGTTACATTTAAATTCAATACAGGCTACGGTACCTATTAACATCTGCACTACTTGAACATATGTAAAGCAATATACTTAAATGACTGAATAAAAAACAGGCGCTCTGGAAAAAACTATAAGTTATGGCAAACAAACATAGTATTTATGCTAAACCCGAAAAGGGGTCATTGTACTCATCATTTTGAACAACTTTTTCTATGGGACCAAACTAAATGATTAGTTTAAAGTTCACTGAATTACTAAAAAAACGTTTTCCGTTATGTTTGTCTAACAATAACAAACTTAATGATATTTTATGGGCTATTAAATTATAAGATATACGGCCTTCTCATACTTACATTAGACTCCAAACAAAATTCATAAATCTTAATATTTGCTCCGCTAAAGTTTCAGTGACTAATAAAGAAACTGAAACAGTAAGTAGGTACCTATAAAAAAAAACATCTTTCTGTCTGTATACCTATGAATGTAACGTCATTATGTTGAAAAAATATAGAAACATTTTACTAAGTAAATCCTGTTCTTTATTGCATGTGAGTTTAAATTAGACAAGGTATAAATAGCAAAGATTGGCGTTCGGAAAGGATTTGGGTTCAATCTAAACCTTGTATAACTTCTAAGCATTTTGTTTCTGGGAGGCAAAATTAATGAATTCTCATGTTGATTTAATATTTTTTGGGCACTATCACAATAGGACAGTTTACGTCCGATTTTTGAGAGGCTCATCAACACAACGATACGTAACGTTACGTACATTTAATACGTTACGTATATGTAATTGTGAAATCTCCTGTCAAATTAGATGTTTGATGAAATAACAAACACTTGACTGATTATTTTAATAGGCCTTCAGAAATCACATCTTAATTAAGCTTTCACAGAATTGAAGTGGATTTTTTTTGTGAGTATTTTTTGTGCGGTAGCGATAAAGAAATATTCAAACTCCTTCAGCAGGAAAATTTATATTTTCCCCAGTCTGCCGTGCCGGAAAATAAGCGGTTTCCATAAGCACCGCTAACCTAATTGCCCGTAAATTATTGCATTGTTTTGTACCTATAAAGAAAAGCTGTACAACACAAAATGTGTAGGTTTCGATAAAGTTCACTTACCGAGTGTCACTATTAGCAGTAAATGCATCTTTGATAATGAATCTGAAAACAAACAGAATGCATTAATAATTTATTTACAAACATCAACAGCATTATTAAGATATGTGTTTTATATACAGGCAGAAAAACTAAAAATATTGTAACATGGTATGTTAAAACACCTTTTAAAGAATAACAGAATAACAATAATGGTATATCGAGATGAGCCAAAACACATGTTTAACGTTTCGAACCCAAATAAAGGGTGATCAGCGGAAAATTGTCAAGATGAATAGTTTATTTTTTTATGTTTTATTTTCACTTTTTATTTATACAAAATAGAATTTTTTAATGCGAATTTTAATGTTTTAAAAAGAATAGCGTCTGAACAATGTCAATTTCTCTCAAAACACTCTTGCAATCGAACTCTCCAATTTTGCGAAGATACAAATTATTAGTCTCTCTAATGCTGTCCCAAGCTATGGATAAAATATACATGTTATATTATTATGTAAATCACAGAAGATCGTCCTCATCCAGACAGGGTTTCTCGATATCCATTAAGTAGGTATCCACAGACCCTGGATCTGCTATATACTTTGGACCTAAGTACCCACTTCTTTAGGATCGGTCATTGTACCGAGAAAACGAGCTTTGTTTGTTTAAAACTCGTTTGTTATTTATTATTGCAAACTAATATACCTACATTATAATAATAATATAGAAAATATTCATTAAGTTCTTATTTAGTGATTGGTATTCGTAAAAGCACGGAAATCTATTTGAACTTTATTTATTTATTTTGAACTTTATGGCCTAAAGCAACATTATGAATAATGCAAGATTTTTATGCAAAATATTCAAAAACTTTTAAAAGTGTGTGCAAAATAGCAAAGTATACTTTATATTCGCAATAAAATAAAATCAGCGGATGATAAAATATAAAAACTACCTGGCAAATAATAATAAATAAACAAGAAAAACAGCGTAATACTGAATTTAATTTAGAGACTGCACATGGCCCAATCAACTGTAGAAATAGCTCAGGAATTTGAAAATTTTTTTGCTTAATACTACCCACTGAACGTTTTATGTCCTCACCAGCGCTTTCTGCTGCCTCACTTAGAAAGAATGTAAAAGCATGCCCGTTGGAGTTTGGGTTTCAGCAAAGCCCCAATAAAAGCTTTTAAAAATCTTTAAATTAAATCAATAGGAGATCTCTGGGGTATGTCTTTAAACGTCTGTAGATCTTTTTGTATCATTGAAACCATTGAGCCATATTTAACACCAGTTTGGACCAATAGTCTTTACGGAACTCATGTAACACGATAAGTAGTTCCATTCTTCCAAATTCGGTGATAGTAAAGAACATAACAATTATAGGCCTGTGTCAATTCTGCCAGTTCTCAGTAAGGTGTTTGAAAAGTTGACGCTCAATCAAATGTTACATAACTTTAATAAAAATTCCATCTTTCATGAATACTGTACTGTTTTTTTTTACCGAAGGGCGTTGTACAACTGACGCCAATGTCACCTTAATAAAGAACTAGGTACTAGAATTATATCTAAGATAATTATGCTAGGAAACATTCTGGTCCTGCTCTAAGGAACAATGTAGAGTCTACACAAAATCAAACAGGTTGCCAATTTAATTGTTTAATTTACTATTTTTATGACATTCATTTTACGTTCTGTAATAGCTGTGACCTCAACATAATTGGGGAAAGACTAGGCAGATTGATTGATTAAAATGTTATTTTTTATTAAACAATTTAAAAAAACGAGGGTCTTCAACAAAATTGTTCTTAATATCAGTGGTTTTATGTAATACTTACTTAACGATAAACGAATAAAATCAAAATTAAATGTTTATTATGTATCAAGTTTGTCAGTCGCGCTATCTTTAAGAGGAAAAGCCAGGAACTTCTATATTTTTCTTTTAGATTAAGATCAGCTCGGTGAAACAAAGAAATCATACTCGGAATACCTTCCACGAAACGCTTTACATTTGATTGAATTAAATCCGATATCTGAGATAAAAACGTTTGAATGTTTCGCATCAATCTGACTCGAATCGCACCCTAATTTGATCATATTTATTTTACAAATCAAGTTAACTCGATCATCTAAGCGTAAAAAAATGTTCTGCTTATTTAAAAACCGAATTATATCTTTTTCTCAAATTCGTTAGTTATGATATAATTATTGCGCCTCTTTTTGTAAACCTCAAATAATTCCTATTTTGGCGGTCTAAAATAACGAAATAGCCAAGTTACTGCGACTAACTTGGCTGAACCGCTCGCAGGCCGCTGCCGCGGCATTGCTCTCTACGCTCGCTCGGCTCGCACGCGGTTGGTCACAGTTCCAATCTAACCTAACCCGCTTGGTACGCGTACTCTAGCTTGATTACTGCAATCAACTGTGAGAAAAGGCTATTTAAAAAAATCGTGCATCATTACAAGCGCTATTTAAAAGGAACAGTTAAATATTTCCCGTTAGTTATTATTGTAACAACCCTAAACATTTAAGGCCCGAGCTTCGATCGGCCGAAATATTTCGGTGAGCATAAACTGCCATTTGTAAGCGGCCGACGCGTCTCAGTTCATTCCATCGTGTACATTTCTAATGGTATCTAGTCGTACATTTTTAACTACATAGTTGAATTAAACTGTAGTTCAAGCGAAAAAGATGGTTCGTCCGTGCCTTAAATTGGAGCCTACAAATAAATAATTTACGATTCTACTTTAAGATTATAAAAAAGTCTGCAAAAGTAGGTAATTTAAAAACATCGTTAATCCTTTTAGGTAGACGATTAATTCAACGAAACTGTTTTCTCTTTATGAAATGTTAAAACTCGTCACAGATTTGAGCATACAATTTTAAATACAATCCAATTATAATACGTTAATGCGTTGGTAATTCAATTATTCAATTCGAACACGTAATTACATGAATGATGACTTTTATAACAATTATCTCTGTAATTCCTGTAACGACGTTATTATACAAATAGCTATCACCAATTTCAATATCGAAAATTGAATATCCAATACTGAATATTTTATCGTAATTCAAACGAAATTGAATATTGTCGATAAGAAATCTTTTGGGAATGCGTACTCAGTACCTTTCTATTTTCAATACCTAGGTATAATTATATCGAACATACTTAGCTAGAATATTGAACTTTTATTCACTGAATGTTGGCTGGGGTGAGATTTAAGAATCTCTGGAATTATACAGTGAAAATGGAATTCATTTCCATTCATTCAGCAACGAAGGAAATGGGACGAATGAAGGGGAAGGGTTTTCAGTAGGCAGTATCTTAGAGTACGGCAATAATGGCTTTTTGTCATGATTTGTCATTTAGCTATATTTTTAAATAATTAAGTATTATGAATACCCTAATAAGAGCAGTGAAATTAGTGTATCAGCGTCATGATCACGTTTAGTGCTTCTAGCATAGGTACATATTATAAAACGGTTTCATCACAAACGAGCCTCCGACCACAGCCATCGTTAGCCCAGCGACAAGCAGTTCACATGCTTTTTCAGAAATTTTGTATGGATTCGTCGCATATGTGTGGCCGGTGGTGGCCACCTGCTACAGCAGTACTCAACACCGCAGCAAGAGGCGATAGCCACCGGTGGCTCAAGTCGGTTGCTCGTTTGCACCGAGCCTTAAATTCACAAAGAGACAACAGCTTAAATAAACTGCTGGATCCTGAAGCTTTCGCACAAGACTTCATTAAAAAACGAATGTGAGGTGACTAAGGAAAGATTTTTGAAAATATATCCCCTAAAGGGTTTCAATAGGAGATGTAAGTTCGTAATTTTTTCCGTTAAGAAATCCCACCAGGCTTGTAAACATATGAAAATGTACCTATATACCTAAAGCTGACAGAAAGAAATCGTTAGACATAATCAGACCGTATACATTTATCGAAATAAAAGACACGGACTCCTCGGGGACTTACCTACCTTAGGCAAAAAGACAACTCGACACTCAACGGATTAGTCTGAAAACAATTTAAATACGTCTCAATGCATATACCCTAAAAATTAAACTTAGATTAAAACAGTTTTTAGAAAAACCGTCTTAGTTTAATGAAAATCCTTTTATCTATTTCGGCCATAGAATCTTAAGTTCTTACTGCAACGGTTTGGACGCGGTAATGAACTATTTCTCAAAGGCATGGCATAAGTGTTAGGTGTTTATTTATTAATGTTAAAGGTGATGAGAACAAAATCGTACGGTCAATGCGGTGCACAACATTTGTAATAGGCGCCAATCATAAGTATGCTTTGCGCTTTCTGTATGTTTTCTTCTCCCCTGTCAACCGTCACGCTACCATTCACTCCCTTCTCTTTCATATCATTCCTCACCCAATCCATCCACATTTTCATTGACCTTCCTCTCCCTTTCCATCCATCAACATTTTTATTCATCACTTTTTTAGTCACATGCGTTTCCTGCATCTGCATGACATGCCCCTAACACGCGTAACGATTTTCTTCATTCTTTTCAGCTTTAGTTACAGCGTGTTAATCTACTTATAGCGAATAATCTAGGATTTTTAAATAATAAGGTCTAACCTCAGGCAACACGCCTTAGACCCTAATTATAATTGATGAAGGAAGACGTCAGGCCAGTCGGGTTGAAGATTATGATGTAAGTATTATTACAAAAATTGAGGGATGTTTCTAAAAATATACGTGATCCTAGTAAAAATAAAATTCTTGTATACATATGAAACTTCGTATACAAATGAATCTTCGTATAACTAATGATGTTTCCAGCCTGCATAAAAAAAACATTAAAATATATCCAATTATTTAGTCAAAGCCAGTCGGTTGATCGGCAAAACCGATAGTCGGCCCATTACTACTATTTAGTTTATTTGAAAAACACTTTTTCAATTTCGATGCTAGGATTTATTTGATAGTTTCAAAATAATCCTACACCCTAACAATAAAAATAAATGAAAAAACTGTTTATTTATTTTCATACTGCCGTCTCCACATTATATAGTATCACCTTGTAAATGAAAGTTTAAGTAATAACTATTCTATCAAGTTTCGAAACTGCACACGCACTAGCGTGCAAGTGCATGAAAAGTTTAGTAAGTGCAGTATTACGGTCGTTATTTATGATACTAGCCAGATGCGAAAGATATTCGCCAATAGTATAGTTTTCTAACATATCTAATTTAAGTATTAATTTAATTACCTCTTCTTCCTGCCTTCGTTAGCAGCTAGCACTACCATTCTAAGTAACACAAATTATGTTTAAAATAATAAGGATTCCTGTTCTCACAGTTAAACCAAGTTTCGCCAACATCCACGCCGGAATTTTCACACAGCGCGCAATTTCACAAAATTGTACCGACCGCCTTAATTTAAAAAAATGTACCAACAGCTAATATCAGGGAGCGTTCGCAACTTTCTTTTAGTTCTATTATTAAAAATACAAATGAACATTTCAGAAAAAAATCCGGCGGAAGTTACAAACCGGTTTAACTCCGTTCATTATAAAGTTTATTCAATCTGTGTTTAATGATGTAGAAGGAAATTAATATAGTCAATTTTGGAGGCCTCCTGCGTTTAATAAACGTGTGTTTAGGCCTCGCGTCGACATTCATTTTGGGCGGACTAATTTAACCGTCTGTTGTTTGCGTCGACAAAACAAATTGTAACCGTGATTGCTCGCTATTAATATTCGTCACAACTGATTGTTTTGCTAAAGTGCGGAAAAATACTTCTTGTTTATTCAATTCCGGTGATGAACGTGTTTTGTTTAATTGGAAAAAATATTTTTAATTGGATAAATGTTTTATTGTTTATTTGTGGCATTATACTATGATTGCTTTAAAATTGGGTATCTGTCATTTGTTTTTACGTGAGGAAATTGTATAATTATTCATAACTAGCCGCGCTTTCACCCGCGGAAGTCTCGATCCCGTGGGAATATCGGGATAAAAAGTATCCTATGTGTTAATCCAGGTTATAAACTATCTGTTCGCAAAATTTCATCCAAATCCATTCAGCCGTTTTTGCGTGATTGAGTAACAAACATCCAAACGCACAAACTTTCACATTTATAATATTAGTAGGATCTTACTTTCTTTAAGAAGTTCTTGAAAGTTATGATGCCGCTATCATAATACACCATAAGTAAAGTGACAGCGTGAGATTTAAGGCAACTTAAAATTTAGATGCGATTAAGAATCTGGACGTAATGTTTTATACACATGAGTGTAGTGTGGTGTACATGAGTGTTTACTAAAAAAATAAAATGATGCCTGTTTTAAAATTGAACTCAAGTCCGAAATAATGTTTAACTTCACAAATTGTTCAAACACTTTAACAATAAGCAAAAAATGTTTTGATACTCCTTCGTTCAATAATCTACAATTATTTAAAACCAAAATTGTGCTTAATTGACGCTATACAATTTTATTAGTTTGTTACGGTTTTTTATAGTTTTCCAAAAATTGTTATTTCGAACTCCTATCAAACTTATATAAATTAGCAGCCAATAAAAAAAAGAAAAAAGTATTAAAACAATTAGGAAGCAACTCACTGTAACTTGAAACGTAATTTAAAAGTCCGAGGATGTACAGCACAAGTGCCTTATTATTCATACTAAGCAAGGAAACTTGTGCCAACTTTTATAAACACTTACCGAGTTCGGAAAACTTCGTCGGCCGACCACGTGAAGTTGGAAAACTTAAGTTATAACACAAAAACACTGTCGTTCCCGCAAATTAGTCATGGCAATACTTTGTGCATCATTAAAAGTTTGTTTTGCATTGTTTATGGGTCGGGGGAAACTGGCGCGAAAACGTAGATCGGGATCGGAAGAGAGAGCGACGAGAGAGCGGCGAGATGAGATGGCCGCGCCGTGCGGCTGGGAGGTCCGCGCGCGACTGAGGCGAGCGCAGCGCAACCCGCGCGCTCCCATCTATTTTATATAAACGCCTTTATATACCGATTTATATATTTACCCGCACTCATACATATTTAACTTTTTTCCCATTTCACGTCGTTTATTCCCCGTATGTAAGGCTCGCGGCCAGTGTAGGTGGCGCGCGTGTGTGTGCGCCGCCGAAGCTGAACCAAACGAACGCCCCGCTCTCCTATTTACGTGTTTTTAGAAAGGGTAAAGCTTTTATACCTTTCCTTTCTACCATTTCGTTCTGTAGTTGAGCGCAATGCTCTGAATGCCGACCCACGAAATATTTCGTTTCGATTTATGAGTTTCATTTTCGTGAGTTATATTTTTTGCGCTTCAAATGTTTTATCAATTTCTATCTGTTGCGATTTCGTCTGAGGTACGGCTGGAGGTGAAACACTTTCGTTATTTTCTTTTTCATGTTTCAGGAGACTGGTATCGTCATGGTGACATTCAAAAACTTTGGCAACTTTTATACAAAAAGTTACACGGATAATTTCGTAGTTCCGCACTCTGTTTTCAAACAGGCTCGCTGTAAGTTCGCATAAATTACTTGTAATACTTATTGCGGAACCCATATGAACAGCTGATATAGAGGCATCAGATAAAGAAATTTATGTTTAGCGTCCGCAAGCCATGCTGTCGACGTCGCCGTCATTTCAAATTTACGACAGTTGCGGTGCACTGGTACTGCGTGGCGAGAGCGGGGTAAGTGCGGGGCGAGTGCGGGCGAGCATGGGACGCGGCCAAACGCATCGATCACTCTTTATTACTATCCAGGGTCGCTCTCCAGCATACTGTCGGTAATCGATTGTGTGTTGGGCTTTTTTTTATTAATTTTACATTTCCTATTTATTGGCCGGAACTTTATTTTGTTCGTTCAGTTTTGGTTCGGTTATCTGGTTCGAACAATCCAGCATATTTTATAGGATATTTTATATGCATTCGTTCTCAATGCTGTAAACTGCAGCAAACATGTTTTATTTTGGGTTGCTTTATATTTGACATTTCATTTAGTGACTGAAGCATTTCAGTGAAATAGGTACGTGGCCTCAAAGAATATAGAATAGCCACCTACCAAATTCATTTCTCCGACAAGTTTATGTGTTGACAAGTAGGCCAGTAATCCTTATATTACGCATAAACGTTCAGCAAAAAGTCAGCAGTATGCACAACACTTAATTCCCCTGACATCGCGATCAAAGGAAACACCGACACTGCAATTTGTGTACCAGTAACTAACTCCAACCGCCCAATATTTGTGAACTCATAATTACCGCTAGTTTCATCATAAATATAATATTTTGTTGACTTTGCGTGGGAGCGCTCTTTGGCGAACGCAGGTTATTAAACAATCGTTCGAATTACGGTTTACCAGAAAACCGCTTTTGATATAACGTTAGTTCTCATTAGAGACCCAATTTGCACAGATTAATTTGGAATCAATTAACGATCCTTTTAAGGTGTTCCCAAAAGGCAGAGTTAACTACAGTTTGAGCAAGGAAAATACGGAAAACAGAGGCCCTAGACCAAGTGACATTCTATCAGCGATAACGATGATGGAAAAGGCAAAAATGTATAGGACTGACATATGCTATCGAATAGCTTATGTCAATCCTGTGTCAAAGTCGTTTTAGAAATACGAAACGCTTTCGAAGCTATTGTCAATTGTCTAGGCCCTTTGTACTAAGTAAATATGTGGCTGGTTTAATTTTTCCTTTAAATTTTTTTTTGCTAATCGGCCTTTAATTTTCCGACTGCTGAGATTCAGTGTCCTTTCTTTAAGAACGAGCTTATTACCAAGATATTTTTTTTATTAAAGAGCTAGAGAGAAAGCAGAGAGAGTTTTGCCGAAAGTTTCTGAAGCAAAAGTTCTAAAATCCATCGCAAGTTCTACCTAGGTAAGTTTTGCATGCCTACGGTGTCTGTGTAAGCGATTTCACATAACACTTACGTACGTAAACTCAAAGTCTCCTGAATCATAACACAATTCACAACTTTCAATTATTTTTTAAATTGGCACTTCAGAGGGTCCTCTCAAATGATAGCCGTTTATTTATATGGTCCGTGAAATGACAGCAGACGACCTCTCATCTTTTAACCTTCTGGAAATAATCTTTGTTTACATAATTAGTTTTTCAAGACATCGCCAAGCGGTTGGTTGATTCTTCACGTGACCAGCGGGCTAGCCTATTTTTTGGCCAAAGAATCTGCATTGCTATAGGTACAACGTGGCAATGTTGCCAGCCTTTTGGGCACTTTTCCTGTTGACAGCGATGCAGACGAATTTTTGTATGCCCTTTGATCATTTCCCCCCCTTTTCTACTTGTACTATTATATATATATACTGATGCTTGTGCATCGAGCGAGCTGGAGCTCGTGGCTAAGTAATAACAGCCGCTCGGGTCGATCCATCAGGTTAAGCTACGCTTGCCGGGGTTGGTCCGTGGATGGGTGACCATTTTCACATATCGAGACTCCTCCGTGCCTCGGAAAGCACGGTAAGCCGTTGGTCCCGGCTGTCATTTGTGGATCTTTGACAGTCGTTACGAGTCGTCAGAAGCACGAAAGTCTGACAACCAGTCTAACCAAGGGGTATCGTATTACCCAGTTACTGGGTTGTGGAGGTCAGATAGGCAGTCGCTCCATGTAAAATACTGGTATTCAGCTGCATCCGGTTAGACTGGAAGCCGACCCCAACATAGTTGGGAAAAGGCTAGGCAGATGATGACTGATGCTTGTACACATATTATTACTATCAATATAAATTATTTTAAGTCAGTAAGTAGTAGTTAATAAAATTAACCTTACTTACGATACTTTGATTTTATTTATTAGAAACATGGTGACTAGTCTTATTATGGTCTCATTTTTTTGTTTTAAAGTAAATATCCTTCAACCGTTTGCTGTTGCCAACAATTGCAATATCTCCGAGCTGCCACTGACAAAACTCTAAGGGAGAAACACGAACACAACATCACCATCACCAAACGAGGCATTCATTTAAGTACAGTAGTACCCAATTGATATGGCTTACCGATGTACCTGCGCAGAAGATGAATTTTCGAAGCGCGGGAAATGCTATTGACCAATCGGCACGCTCCACGCACCGCGCTTCTTTTTTCCTGTACCGCTATTGGTCGGCAGCTGCCACCATGTTAGCGCGCGCCGCATGGCATGTTAGTCAGCCGCCATACGTGCGAGTGAGACGGGAACTAACAGCTGCAGTGTATTATGAACCTTATAGTATTGATCTAAGGTTGATTGTAAGTTTTAAGTTCTTTCGTCAATCTTCGGGGCCATACTTTCTTGTCTGTGCGAACGATGATTCACGACGCGCCTTATCAGTTGGGTACCACTGTACCCTTATTTTCAAATACCTATGTATAATATCTACGTGTCTATATAGGTTTTATTAAGAAAGAAAAATGGGTTTATTTGTCACAGAAACACAAATATACAGAAATGTAAATATATTTGTGTGCATACAAAAAGATAACAGTAATAAACAATATTAAACAAAAAAAAAATTGGTCTAAGTACAAATATGAGATCATGAGTATAAATATAAATAATTGGCAGCAGAAGGCTTCTACTCAGCATGATGCTGCGCTATGAGAACCCACAGCCCAGCGCTGATTTTCAGTGGTCACTCGAAAAAGACGTACGAAATCAGGTTCAAAGATTCGTACATAATAAATAGGTAAAAAATAAAATAAACGTACACAATACTAACGGAACAACTACTATTAAAAGTTTCATTTATACCTACTAGGAGTTTGTTTCAAACTATTTTCAACCACACGGTAATAAAGTTTGTGCTAAACGTTGCTAGCCTGTTTTGTAAACGTTGCTAGCCGTTATTAGGTGATATTTAAACTTATAGTTAATTGGTCCTTTTTATTTGGATTTTTTTCATCAAAGTTATGTAATTAAGTTACCTGAGACCTCGTTTGCAGACACAACCCGAGTTTCAGCCTTTTATTTTGACTACTCGATTTTCCGAAAACACCGCTAAGTTCTCAAGAAAACATTTTTTTAGAATATTATTGTCTTCAAGCAACAAGTGATTTGATTGAAGGAGCTAATCAGTTATTCAAATGACTGTTTCACAATTACTTATTTAGGTTTGTACTTACCAGCTTTTTCTCGCGACTTCGCTCGGGTATAGGTCGGAAATTATCGGACGTCCTGCCGCGACAAAAAGGATATAGGTACACTGGCCGTCAAAATCATAACTATAATATTTTAAATGCGAAAGTGAGTTTGTTTGTTTATTTATTTGTTAAACGGCTGAACGGATTTAGATGAAATTTGGCACATGGGTAGTCCATGACCTAGAATAGGACATACGATACTTTTTATCCCGATATTCCCACGGGATCGAGACTAACGCGGGTGAAACCGCGGGGCGCAGCTAGTGATCTTATAACTACGTCACTGAGCGGAGTTCGTGCAGCTGAATTTTGGGTCGAAGATGGTTAAACTTTTTGCCATCGATACGATAGAAGAAGATCCAAGTTATAAACTATCTATTTGCAAAATTTCATTCAAATCAGTTCAGCCGTTTTTGCGTGATGAGTAACAAACATCCAAACATCCGAACATATAACAAAAATCTTCGATCGTCTCTTAAGATCCGCCAAGACTTGCCAAGCGAAGCGCGAGGGCACTACCTACCACTTCGAAGCGCTTCGTCGTCTATTTGAACCCTTATAACTTGTGTTTGGATTTAATATTAAATAAACACACTCTATTAACATCTACTCTATGATTCCCATTCCTAGAACGTCAAATGATCGCCTACCCACCGAGTACAACCAAAGAGACAATAGAGAAGCTATCGTCCCAAAATGTTTAATCCCTAGACACAGCGGTGGTGTCGCGGTTTTGGCAACAGCCTCTCTTTGCCACTCGCTAAGATACACGTAGGGTTGATTCAGATACGAAAACTAAAGAAAAACAAATTTTTAATAGATGCTTGAAATCCATACTAATATTATAAATTCGAAAGTAACTCTGTCTGTCTGTCTGTCTGTCTGTCATCTGTCTGTATGTTGCCTTTTCAAGCCTAAACCACTGAACGGATTTCGATAAAATTTGGCAAGGAGATAGATGGTATCCCGGGGTAGGACATAGGCTACTTTTATCGACATACCGCGCGGGCGGAGGCTAAAACGGCTGAACGGATTTGGATGAAATTTGGCACAGGGGTAGGCCATGACCTAGAGAAGGACATAGGGATACTTTCTATCCCGATATTCCTATAGGATTGAGACTCATGCGGGTGAAACCGCGGTGAGCCCCGCGGTTTCACCCGCATGAGTCTAGTAATGCAACAAGCCAACTTCAAATCGATCGATAACGGGTTTTGTTTTGCATTCGGTGTGGTTTTATGTATTTACTCCGTGATTCTTTTTTCATTAGTTATAGATAGAGATCACTGATTTTATTAACTTTACTGGGGTCGTTTCCGAGTTAACTTCAATAATTCGTTTTTAATCCACTTGGTGTATATTGATGATGTTATAAAACTTCACTGTTGTTAAATTAACATTTCAAGTAGTCGTATACGAATTTGTGTGAGGACAACTAAAAAGTGAAAAATAAAAATGGAATCATTTTTCTTTTGTTTCCATTACGCCCGTTATCAAGAACGATAATTAATCAAGTGTCTTGTTTTAAAACTTGATCGATAAATGTCGCGACTCAAAGGCTTAGCATGAAATCTGTCATTTAGATTGAGATTCAAAATTAGGCATCGTTATACTAAATACAAGATAAATATCTACCGTATACTGAAAGTTGTTTTTCTTAAATCGTATAAATAATGTGTATTAGTAACCTGCCGCCTGCGGCTTCACCCGCATGATATGACGGCGGGACATAGCTGAACTTATTTTAACTATTTAAGACCTGTATTTATGATGTATACCTATAGTCCACAATAAAGATGATTTGATTTGATTTGATTTGATTTGTCAATTACCTTTAGTTGGTATACGTATTATACTTTTGCATAAACCTAACCTAACTTAACCCATTCTGTCGGGGTGTCCAAGCTTAGTAACTGCGATCAACTTTCAAAAAGGCCGATTTGTTAAAAAGAGACTCATTTATTTAAAAAACCGATCATCATTAGAAGATCAATAAGTTTTTAGAGGATCGATTAAATATTTCTTCCTTTCTACAACGTCTTGTCACCCCTAGACTCACGCAAGAAAACCTACTTATTGCAACCTCTTACAGCTTAAGTTCGTATCACTTTGTTATTTATTACATAACCTTACTTAAGTGTGTGTTTCGGTGAACTTCTACCATATACAGGGTGACTTGTTAAACAAGGGACTTATTGTATTCGGCTTCCGTTGCAAATGTGTAAAAAATAGGAACAATTACCTATTACCTTAATTGACATAGAAGCACATTGTTCAATGTAGGTAAACTAGAACAGACGCCGCGAACAAAATGTTTGCGCAACATTTTGTTGTCCGCGGCAACAAACGTCTCAGTCTACTGGAGCGCGTTTCATCAAATAGTTCCTACACCGTAATGTTGGCTCCACTGTTGTAGGACCAATAAGGATAGTACCACGCCGCAATTTTTTTATTTTACAGTGAAGCCAACATTACGGGAAAGGAACTATTTGATGCATACACCACCGTTGTCAAGTTTGACATCTGCGGGGACACGTCTTTAGTTTGTAATAGTTGATCTCTCATTGAACCTCAATGTAGAAGCACAATTGATTTAAGACATTTGTTTTTTGTCCTGTCCTTAGCCCAGTTTGAAGTAAGAAATGATCTTTGAGGTATGAACCTCCCTGACTTATAAAATGTCACTCTCATTTTTCTATGAAGCCTGTCACTCTTGCTGATACTATTTTAACAGTATCAAGACTTTATTTTCTCTCTTAGCACTTTTTTAATATTTTTAGTTCTAACTGAAAAAATATATAAATATATGCTTATAATATAATTTTATAAGCATATATTAATATATTTTTTCATTAAGTGTGTCCATCGTTTAACCAGGCGTACTGTGTAAATAGCTGTACAGTGAACTTGGCAGCGGCTCGCTATTCTTTCAAGTTGTGTTGTTGTTAATGTCAATTTTAATGTCTTTTTTTTACATACATATTATAGTTATATGTGTGATGATATTATGAGGAGAACTACCTCTCCACATGTCACAGATCCAGAGGTCCCGGGTTCGATTCCCAGTGGTGGCAAATTTTTCTACTCGGGTTGGTTGGTGGCTTGTTCCGAGTCTGCCTGGCTTGCTACCACCATCTTATATAAGTCTGTCACCATAACAACAATGTTTTCCGCAGTTAGAGGTAAGACAGCCAGTTCCTCTGTGGTTGAGGATTCCGGGTGAAGCTCGCTTCCACCTTCGGCCTGATCATCACTACCATCTGGTGAGATGCAGACCAAGAGCTTCCCCGAAGGGGTTCATACAAAATAAAGAACCTTTTCATTTGAGTATTTTTACGAATTTCTAACCGTGTAATAGTCGCGTCGCGTCGGTAAAAAAAAGAAACAGTTCTACAAATAAACACAGGTTTCTGAAAAATCATCACAAAAGGAAAGTAGGTTAGCGTTCATTTGTACGGAGCGAGTTCTTCTCAGAGCAGATAAAAATATTTAATAATAAGAAAACTGAAATTGTCAAAGTTCAAGCTAACGATAAACGAAGTTCACACGTAAGCAAACAAACACAATAATCATTCGGAACTTGCTTCAAGTTATTTGTAAAAGCTAAAATATGTTAAAAATATGATAAAAGAAGGAACTCGGGCCTGATTTCTTTTTCAAAAAGTTCAAACATTGCGTGAAAGTTTCTTTGAGTCTGCACGAAATCTTATTTTTCCACAATTTTATTATGTAAATTTCTTTAACTTGTACATTTGTTACGTGCAAACTACTGTTTCTCCTCCTGCAAACTGAGTATTTATTTCAGTATAAATAAAAACTAAAGTTGCAATTTTTGACTCATGACTTGTATATTTCGTAGCATGTGCTACAGCCTCTACGCTGCTACGGCGTAGTACCGCTACAATGGCTACGGAGCTACAACATGCTACGACTGAGTGAACTCGAAACTGCTCTGTGCTACAAACGTCTGTCGGCAGATATAAAATATTCCTTATGCTCTGTTTACATTGGTTGATGATAAATATACCGCACATGCTGTATTGAAGCCCGCATTTGAACTTTGTTTACTTTTGTCTTTGTAAATAAATGTATTGTTATGAAAACACGATACAATCAATTATTTTGACTTCATATAAGTAGTCACTGTAGATAACAAAATATGTTGACTATATTCATTATTTGTCATTAAATTGTTTCACATTTTAAAAAACTCAACTCCATAGTATAAGAGGAAGTTGTTTTAATTCACCCTTCAAGATCTGACCCATTCATATTAACTAACTAACAAGGCAAGTTAAATAAAAGCTTGTAATAATAATAAAAAAGCGACTTTAATTAACTTTTTCCAATAACGATCAAACATGTCATATTTTGGTTGCAATTTTTTTTTTATTTTTATTCCATCGCTTTTTTTCACCTTGTTTTTGATTCAGACGAATATCATTGCCTTGACCAAGTCACAGACGAATATAAATGCACCCTTATGTACCTTCCATAAGAGTACCTACATTGAATTTCCGCAAGTTGTTTCTTTTAGAACTTCACGAGAAAATGTTTCCGCCTTCGAAGGATACTACTTAAGCTTTTTACAGTGAGTCTATGAGAAGATGCAATAAAATGTTACTGAAGCATAGATAAGTAGCTACTTTCTGACGGGCCGAGAGATAGAATGTTTGTAGTGAAATGAAGAGATTTATGAATAACAGGTGTACAAATCTTAACATAGCCGAGAGTCACTTGTTCTTCCCGTTATTATCCCTTCCACTGACAGCTGTCAAGTCTAGTTTTGAAAAAGTCTGATTTCTGTCAGCTACCGGCCGTACCACGGCGGCTGTCAGTGGACCTGGACCATACTTGCGAACCTTCTGGTTACGGAGATATTGAAGGTCAAACTTCCAACTTTCACAATTCAAATGTCAAATTAATCATACAATAAACGTATTTTTTCAGCGTTTTTAGGGGTCATTAAATTCAATACTGTGCTTGCGTAAATATTCATCACAACGGAACCCTTCACTGTGGGTGGTCCGACACGCTCTTGGCCGGTTTATCAGAAATGTGACGTTTTTTCTTCTTCCGTGTACTTAGCTGTCAATAGTCCATGTACTTAGCCGTGAATCATTATTTTTTTTAGTGTATCGAAATATAAACCATCTTTATTGTTGTCAAAGGTGACACGCACGGTCACTCAATGTCACTGATTTTGTAATTCTCCAAAATGTACTAAAAACTTTTTTCTTTTATTTATTTCCTCCTTAACTTCGTCTCGAGCCACAAAACCTTGATAAAATATAAATCCAAACCCGTCGATATCTTAAGGCCAAGTCCATCAGCCGATCAGCGTCCCTCAACTAACACGTTTTCCTGTAATGGTTTCAATTTGACCTAAAGTGCTCTCCGAATAAAATCAGCCACGGAAAGAGGCCGTCCTTCGTAATGATATTTTTAGACTTAAATAAATGGAGACGGGGTTTTTTTTTGTTAGTGGCAAGATAGTTAGTTTATTTTATGTAGTTCGTGCAGGTTTTGGTTTAAGAACGTGTATTCTGAAAGAGGGCAACGTCGCAAATAGATGTCACATATTTCGCTGTTTTGATTACATAATTTGGCAATATTACTGTATGGAATATGAAACATGGCTAGACAAGTTCTGTCTAAAATATTGATTATGAATTGCAATTACACTGAATTTTGGTTGTAACCGATTTTAGGTGTAAAAAAGGCATTTGGAAAGTTTCCAAATCCTTTTTTTACAACTAAAACTAAATATTCGGTGTTACGGTATTATTTATTGCATTTCAATATTATATCGTAACACCCATATTTCATACTTCCATACAGTAATATTGCCAAAATAATCAAAACAGCGAAATATTTGACATAGATTTGCGACGTTGCCCACTTTCAGAATTAACGCTCTTAAGAGAAGTATACTGGTTTTGAAGAGATGTATATATATCTATATTAATGTATAGATTAATATATATGTAATACTTTTCTTTTTTTCAAAATTACAGTGATAGCGCAGAGTTAGGAACTGTGCCCGGCAAATGACCTGTATTATAGGAATAGGAAACGGTTAATACCGTCATTTGCGAATAGTGGAAAGTAGAAGAGTAAAAGTAAAGTTTGGTTACACAATTACTGCTTTATTGAAATGCTGTTAAACCTCACATAATTATGAATGTTATTTTAGCACCATACCTCCGTATACACAAACATAACCTTTAAATGATACCAAACACACATTACCGAGTCCTAAATAATTACCTTTAAAAGCCGTTAAAACCTTCATTACGTAAAGTAGCTTATCTCAAATTTCCATATGTTGGTTAGGTTAGAAATAAAATAAGATTTACGCCCGTCCCGGCAGAGCGGCAGATATTTATTAGTGGGGCAAACAAGACCAGAGGAGTAAACTTTATCACTGCTGTAAAAACAGGCAAGTAACCTGGGTTTATAGCCCCTGGAGTGAGCGCCTGTAACTCTCTGGGACCTAAGAATTTTGTATCTCTGGAGGCTTCGCAAGA
Organism: Lithophane socia; assembly: GCA_947522985.1. Lineage (NCBI taxonomy): Eukaryota > Metazoa > Arthropoda > Insecta > Lepidoptera > Noctuidae > Lithophane > Lithophane socia. The sequence continues at coordinate 8,596,236 of OX383270.1, read as the reverse complement.
ATAACTAAGTTTAGGAAGAAAATTACGTGTTAATTTATTAATGAGATGGTTTTTCTTAGGAAAAAAATTGGTACCGTCAACTGAACGTTAGTTTTACTTTAACTACGAAAACCGCCCTTACTGTGACGAAATAAAGGTGCTGAAAATATCAAATTATCACAATAAACGTGCGATCGACGGATCAAATTACATGACACATAAGAATTCCCTGTATAAACTATAGACCATAATGGGTCAGGCCCGGGTTTGGTTTGGTTTCCCAGGTTCTGTCAGACCGTGCTCGACGGATGTACAACAAGCGAACTTTACACGATTAATTTTGTCAACAAAATATATATTTCTATTCTCGAACCATTTACCAAAGGACCACCTCAAATCAACACATAACCTACCACCGATGTTTTACCACAGCTTCCACCACAGACTAAGAACATATTAAATTGAAAGATGGCCGCTGTTGGTGCAAGTAGTGGGTGTAGTGGAGTGACACAGCTAGCTCATCGCTCACCGTGCGCCAGACAACTTACTTCCCTTCAATTGATTCCTACAACTTGTGGAAGAATGAGCAGCTGTACAGACTATATTTTTCCTTTGCTTTGTAGATCATAGACAACCGATACACCAGGTTTTTTTTTCTGTTGATGGAAATAGCTTTGATATTGCAACGTGATTTTCTGGTTGCGTTCAAGGGTGAATATTGAGTGTTTGTTGTAGGTAACTGCTTTTGCTTATAAAAATAAAAATGGTCTTGTTTCTGTTACTTATATGCTTGTTGTTTGAATGGGAAGATGTTTCTTTTCTCGTTGCCAATCCGTACTCTATACTAATATTATAAATTCGAAAGTATTTATTTATTTATATATACTTTATTGTACACCAGAAAATACATTGCGAAAATAAATAAATTTAACACTATAAAACATACAATGGGTGGCCTTATCGCTTTTTGCGATCTCTTCCTTAGAATGGACAGTGATTGCGTGGACATAAAAAGTGGGGTTGACATTGGTGCAAATTTGCAAAATAATAAGTAGGTACTTACATAAACTTACCAATAGATACAATATACTATAATAGATATATATATATATATATATATATTTATATATATGCTATATAATCGATACATAAATACATACATACTGACTTTAAAAGAATATATATGTAAGCAACGAAAAATAAATGACGAGTACAGATTATTACAGCTATGAGAACAAGATCAAAGTAACTTTGTCTGTCTGTCTATCTGTATGTGTGTATGTTACATTTTCACGCCTAAACGACTGAACGGATTTCGATAAAATTTCGAGGGCGAAGCCGCGGGCGGAAGCTAGTATTGTATTATGTAACTTTATATTGTACTAGCTTCTGCCCGCAGCTTCGCCCGCGCGGTATGTCGATAAAAAGTAGCCTATGGCCTTCCCCAGGGTGCCATATATCGCCTTGCCAAATTTTATCGAAATCCGTTCAGTCGTTTAGACGTGAAAAGGTAACATACAGACAGACAGACAGAAACACAGACAGAATTACTTTCGAATTTATAATATTAGTATGGAAGTATGGATAATTTAACTTCTTCTCCTACTCAGTGCTGAATACATAGATTTAGACCTCCTCTCTTTTGTGCCAAGCTTTAATGTGTAAGTACGTAGTAAGCGATATAATGTATTAAAATATTACAATACTTACATGCAGTATATTCGAATCGAAAAGTCAACTGCACTCCTGCAACTGCAACCGAACACAATAAACACAAGAAATAAAATCTAATGGAACGCAAAGAGACTACTTCTTTTACTTCATTCTCACTACTTCGGACGAACCGTAAAACTAGAGCTAAATTGAAATTGAGGAGGGCCGGTCGTATCCGTCGTACGTTGGGAGAACTGAGGCGTCGCCGCGTCAACAGAGGCCCCAGCACGAACGCTCGACCTAAACGTAACGTAAATTCGAATCGAAAATACAAATTCAATACCTTTTGGTCAACGTTATTGCAACAAACACAATAAGTATCTCCCATAGATACGTATAAAATCTTAAAACTAAGTAAATATTATGTGCGAAACGAGTATTTCATATAAATCTACGTTAAGTTTACTCCGCACATTCGTGCTAGGCTCACGCCCAAAAATATGAGCGTTTTGAAAATGTCACCATCATTAGGCCGAGGTACCTAAATAAAATCTTGAATTTCATACTGCCTGTAATGAAGACTCGTCCAGGGCTTTACCTGTCGTACCTTCTTTAGTAGAGCCCCCTAGACAATCATATATTTCTGTCTAGTTTACATAATGGACTAATTTCTGAACGGGTGTACCTGTCCGTCCACACCGGTCCACACATAAGGACCCGCAGGATACCGGATGCTGTATCCCTTCGCAAACTATTCAAAAGGTTTTTCCGTAGAATGAAATCATCCCGAGAGACTAGTTACTATGAACCGACAAGTTCAAAACAAAGAATTTTTTGCATATTTATAGATTATACAAAATACTCATGATACAAAATACACATGCTGGTGGCGAGGCTGACTACACAGGCTGCACCAATATACATAATAAGTATCACCTAAAGGTTTATTTAATGTACCCCATTGTAATACTAATAATAGCAAAATTCATCCATCCTGTAGTTAATTAAAATACCAAGTACCGAAACACTTGATAAAGCCACCGTGCTTTCGATCAGGCCATCAATTCACTCATACCGACAAGTACCGTACACGTAATTAAAAACAAAATGAGTGTCCCCAGTGCATATACCTATATACCTATAGGTACATAGGTATACGTCCGACCTTTTAAAGGGTCAGGATTAAACAGTAATGAAGTGAATAATCCAGACGAAGCGGCGCGGAAAATTATACGAAATTTCATTTCTAACAAAAATGTTGGAATGGAAACGATTCGATGATCGTCCTCGTAATTAATCTTTGCATTTCGATTTCTGAGAGAAAGTTGGGAACAATGGTTGCTTCTGTTTTAGGGTGAGCAGAACTGAAAAGGTTGACAGCTGAAAGCTACTTGCAATGTGAGTGAAAAGAAATATTTCAGCCACTATCACGCAAACTCTCAAGTGTTTCAGACGTATCTCGGAAACAGGCTACTGTGAATTTCCCAGAAAAATTGAAATAGTAGAAGAGCTTCCTGTGACACAGTCTTTGTTTTTCAGGGAAGTACTACAACGAAACTATTTCTTGGAATTCCGATTCTTCTAGTTTACGCTCGCGATAATATAATTAGCTGTAAAATACCAAGTCAATATTGTGATAAACACAGCAAACGTCAAACTACAGTCACATATTCCTAAATATTCAATCAACGCAATCAAAATTTAATCGCATTATTCAGCATAATTCGATATTTGGCGATACATGAACTGAATCAAAATGGACACAGAAGGCAACTCGCAAACTTTGAGCAACAGTCAACACATAGAATTTGCTAACTAAAGGCAATTGAGCTCTCACTTGTTTAATGCCGGCAACTTCTACAGAGCTCTTCAAGACAATGCTTCTGTTTTTATAGTTGAACTCCTTGATTTTTGTTCGAAAATTTCCAAAAAGTTGGCAAACTATGTAGGTATAAACCGGTACTTTGTGATTGTATGGTGAGAACTTCTTCTTAGTAGTTCCATAAATATTTCAAAGGTTGTGTGGCGAAGGTACGTGCTCACGGAGGAGCACAAACATGTCCATTAGTCGCGAGTTGAGCACATTTTTCGCAATTTCCTGCGGTACGAGACGCTCGCTGGGACTAAATTTTTCAATGCTCCCGCACTAATCTAGTGTAGCTGTGTTTACGTTGCCTGGTGCGCGGCGGTGATCTCTTATGTTTTACGCTTTCATATGGACCTATTTCTCTGTTTACTGCAGCCAGGAAATTGTATTGTTCATTGAATGAAGTTGCAGCACATTTTTAAACAACAAATCTTTGTTTATTTTTCATGGTATGCGTTTTGTCGTATGCCATCTCCAGTTTTTAAATGAATGAAAAAGACTAATATGGAATCGACCCAAGAGAGATTCTTAGCTATTAATTTAATTTAATTAGCTTTTCTAGCTATTAAACACTCTGAAACCAAAACACCTCGTAGGTACCTACATTTGCCAAGATACGTTATAATTACAACACAACTTTACGTTCTAATGTCTAAGTTCAAAGACATATTAAACCCAAAAGATCTCAAATACGCTTACAAACTTGCTAACAAAAACGAACAACGTGTCAAATAACTTATAATCCCGACTCTCAACATGGATACCCTCTCAAAAGCGACCTGTTCGCAAACGAACGAGCATTAGCAGTAAGAGCTAGACAAATTAACTGAAGGTGATAAGTTGCCAACTGCGGGCAAGAAACACGAGGCGATAAAAACGTTGCCCAGCTTCTTATGTATTGGCGATAAAAGTTAGGAGCACGGAACGAAGTACTGGGGAGGTACTGTGAAAGTTATCTGCAAAAGGGGGGACCTTACATCATGCAAACTGGCAGAAAAATTATTCTGGTTGGGTTCGATCACTCAAACGAATTTAGAAATTGTAGAAGAGACGATTTTTATTTTATAGCAGAATGTGCTGGCGCTGCGGCTGGCTCGCAACTGCGGAAAACCTCAAGCGGCGAAAGTATAATAGCCTTATAGATAACTATATTTTCGAGCCGTTTGGGGTTGAAACCGCAACCGTTACCATTAGGGCCGTGGGGTTCGAGTGCTCATAGTTTGTTCATAGAAACCTCCAAACGGCTGGTTGACACTTCCCGTGACCCAAGGGCTGGCTGTTACCTTGGTCAGAGGCTAAGCATTGCCATGCAACGTGGCAATGATGCCAGTCTCTTGAGTACATTACCAGCCGAAAGCGATGCGGAGGAATTTTTCTACGCTATATTTTAGTTAATTTTGTATAGTTAGTTTTTTTTACCTAATGTAAATAGTTAGTTGTGTTATAATTATATTGTCTATAGTAATTTTCATGTTTAATGTATATTTTCGTTCATTTGAATAAATGCTGAAATTATGTAAATTGTCCATCTAACTATACCGTACCATCAATTTATACCGTATATTTAGTCATACCGTATTTTATAATAAGGTATTTTGCCTACTGGGACAAACGTGTCGATTTACCCTTCCAAAATTCACCATTTTGCGAAACCAACCATATTGTCCCTGCAAACGCGTCTAAAATTTTTCAAATTAAAACACCTAAAAAAAAACTAAACAATATTTTTTTATAAATACCTACATCGCATTAACAGATACTTGGTTGTTATTCCCTAAACCCCAAGTCCAGGGGTAGAATATTAAGCAGCTGGAACCAGACTGGACTGAGTAAATAAACAAGCGGCCTGCGCCTCGGAAAACAACGTAAATCCTAGTCTGACCCAATATTACCCGATAGTGATCTACCTTACTTTACTTTAAGGAAATGAGATCTGAAAACCTGAATAATAAGCTTTTTGTCTTACTCTTCTTCCTTGCTTTAAATAAATAAAGCTAACTTTCAAGTAAATAAAGGTCTTTCCTCAGCTGTGGCCAGGGATATTTTTGCTTTGAGTAAACAGTGATGTTTTTTTCCTACATCTTAATTTGACGTTCAAAACTGCCTTTTATGTGCCTATTTGAAATAAATGATTTGACTTTGACTTTGACTTTGGAGTCCATGGCAATGGTGTGCTCCATATGCCCGTTCGCCAACGCTAAGCGACACCTAATGTAATGCCCAATTAAAGTGAAATGTGTGAAAATTCAACGCTTGACTCGGCGCTGAGAGTTGAAAATTCAACACTTCAAATATTTAGGCATTACATTAAGTATCGTCTTCGTTTTTCCCAATACGGTCAATTCGTAATAAGGATTGGACATAGATACCTACGTAATTGAAATAGGTACGCATTCCAAAAAAATGCATTCCTATAACCTCAGTAACTCTCTAAACACAGAGTACCATTTCCTAGCACAACCTTACTTACATACTATATACTCATATACGTAGGTCTACCGATCAAAAATGAATTCACTAAAACCTCGTTCATTCCGACCGGAACTCAAAAAACCAGTGATCCATAGCCTACATGTAATTGAAAACGCTGTTACAGAAAACCCAGCGCAGTTTGAATCAGTCTAGAATTTTCTAAACATAGCTAGAAAAGCAGGCGCAGTCATTAGCGTTACTGCCTACTACCTAACACTTGGTGTAAACGAGGCAGGCCTTGCATAGCATGTGCGGAATCTTGGCTTAACTGTTTGTGAATGTTTTCGTGAATCGAATGTTTAACGCGATGTTTTTTTGTTTTAAGTATTTAAGTTTAAAGTAGTTTTAATTTTATTTAAGGTTTAGTTTTATTTAAGTCAAATTATATTAGATAGCTTCGCAGGTGTGATGGGTATCGATTAATAGGTATCTACCTAAACATGATAAAGCAAAAAATCAACACATTTAGTGATTTTTTTAAAGGTTTTTTAACCGCATTGTTGTTGAACAATCAGTTAAAAAATACGTTTACTTTATGTAAACTTAAACAGGATAATACAAAAAAAACAGATGTCTAACTCATTCTTCAAGTAACAACTTCTAGCGGTTGTTGACCCCAAAAAACATAATCATCAAATCTTATTATTTTTTCATATTAGATATCGATATCCATCACGTGTGCAGAGTTTTGCTAGCTAATTAATTTTTGACCTTAAATACGTTTAGCGTTAAGTGCGTTTAGTAATTTGTAGTGCAACCTAAATGTACGACAGTTATGTAGGTACAATATATAAAAGAAAAGAGCGCAATAATCTGATAATTAATCTATAAGTAAATATATTGTAAGTACCTTCATCTATACATAGGTATGTGTTTCTTTCAAATACCTAGGTAATTGTGCTATGTTTACGTGAGAAAATTCCAATGAATCTTCTTACAGTAGGTAACGCTAGCGTCTTTGTTTCAAAATGAAATAAAATCCGCAAGCGAAGTAGCTAAGTTATTACTTGCTATTGTCGGTTCGAACGATTGAAGGTTACTTTGTGCTATTGTGTGATGACCAGATTTGTGAAAAATACCTAAATTGGTTTCATCATCATCATCATTTCAGCCGAAAGACGTCCTCTGCTGGACTTGGAAGGTTTGGATTGTTATAAATGCACCCGATATTGGTGACCAATTTACTAGAGCACAAAACCAAATTATAGCAACTCACTTTTTACCTTAAAAACAACTAAGTTCTTTACTATTACCTACACTACAACATTACCTACACTATTTTATCATAACCTCAACCACAATAGATTTATTCGGAAAATAAATCAAGGCGGTAGGCCCATTTTTCCTTGTTCCCATTAAAGGGGTGTGAACGGTAGAGAGTGGAGTACCGTGGGCCATTTGTACTATAATTTCATGCGACGGAGCAGCAATGGCGGCAAACAACCTTTTGTTTCAAGCATCAAATACAGTTTTTGTTCTCGAACAATGCTTCTGTTAAAAACATAGTTGCTCCCGGAAATAGTTCGCTGTTTTATACAGAGTTTTAAAAGATCGGGAAGTTGTTTTCTTTTATGCTGAAGTTGAAGTTTGATGTGCCGGTTATATTGGCTGGCCGTTTATTATGAAAATGTAAAGAGAAATGGCGAAATATTGGACTAGAATCTAGTTCAATATTTGGATGCATATTGGTTAATCTAGTCACTAGATTAACCAATATCCATGTCCACCACACCCTCTCACTTTTTGTATTCATCTGTGGGGGCTTGTAATTAGCAACTTAATTAAATATGATTGTTATTATAATTTTATTTGTCTGTAAGCCTTGCACACTATGGCTTTTTAATTGTGTATCTAATTATAGGCTCGGCATAGGAAAGGTTAATGCACCTGTATACCTGTGTAGTCATATGTCTGTTGTTAACCCTCCGAAGCTAAATATTATGCTTGTAAAATCAGTGAGTTCTAGTAAATAGTGCGACAAGCAGGGTTCGAACTTGAACCTACTCACACTACCACTCACCGCAGAACAAACCAAACCTTTGAACTAAAGCCACTTATTATTTTTATAACCTGATACAGTTATATTACTAAGAATTAGGAGTACAAATAATTTAAATGACTGCTAAAACTCCTAAATAAACTAGGTAGAATAGATGACACTTCCAAAAATATAAACTAGAAGCGCTAAACAGGTCACAGATATTCTTAGTTATGTAGGTATGTGATAAAACAGTTCCATCTATTTTCGTGACTGACAGACAGAAGACACACAACCTAAACCATTCAAGACGGAAACATGTATGAAATATGGTTTTTTAGAAGGAATAAAGAAACATATCCCTCAGTGGGATATGTTTCTTATATACTCAAACCTGTTTGTATACACACATAACATAATCAGCCTATAATGTTCCCACTGCTGGGACACAGGCCTCCTCTCTATGAGAGGGAGTGGGCCGTAATCCACCACGCGGGCCCAGTGCGGGTTGGTAGATGTCACATGTCTTCGAATTTTTGGTTCTAAGACATGCCGGTTTCCTCACGATGTTTTCCTTCACCGTTTTGAGAGCAGTGGTGATGAAATTATTTACACAAAGTAAAGCACCTGTCGGGGTTCGAACCTGCGACCTACAACTCGTAAGCACTCGTACACTCGTACAACTCGTACACTCGTAACTGTTTGTATGAATTGGCGTAAACACGACAAATTGTCGTAGAGTGTCAATTTGATAAACAGATAGTTTCTCCGACTGTACACACGTGAACGAAGTTACAGACAGTTAGTCAGTCTTACAAAACGTTATATCTCACGCTGACCGCTACGCCATCACATAAACATAGCCGAATTTGTACCTAACTATCCACCCCTGGTCTTAATACGCAGATCCTAATTACGTGGTTCCATGAAGTTCAGTCTGAACTTGGTGTATTGCCGAGCTAAAGAAATCATTTACAATATGTGGGTGCAATGAATGCGACTTTAGGAAACTTGTACGCCCGATTTTTTGTAGGTACAGATCGAAGACAAAAAATCGCAAAAATAATTATATTACATTTTTACGTAAATGCGTTTTTATCGATCCGATGGCCAGTCACCGTAGATAGATAGATGGTAAGACCTACCTGAATACTCCTCCCGTTGCCATGGCTGAAAAGACCACCAAAGTCAAAGTCAAAGTCAAATAATTTATTTCAAGTAGGCACATTAAAGGCACTTTTGAACGTCAAATACCAGCCACCAGTAGGTTGCCTGCCTGCCTGCACTGCCAAACCGTTTGGGAAATATAGGCGTTATAAATGTTTATGTGTGTGTTATGTTTTTTTCTTGTGACCAGACTTATATATAAGACACTGTGACAAGATCCGTCGCGACTGCATATAAAAGTAGCTCGTATGCGCAACCCAGCGCCACCACTTAAAGAAATATCCGGCTTCCCCACTCCTTTTACCGCCTGCGTATTTTATAATACTGCACTTTCCCGGTTTTAATTAAACTCCAGCTAGTTCAAGTGTATTTTTACTGAATCAAGGGTCTGCAATAACTTCTTATAACCCTGGGCCTTACAAGAGGGATTTTCATTCTTTCAATGGAATATTTTTTATGTTGAGTTTCATGTTGAAATACATGTTGTGTTGATGCTATTTTAATTACATTTAAAAAGTATTCAGAAAACTGCGAGGGCCGTGTGATGTGTTGGGATGTGCTGAGCTAGCCCACGAAATTAAAATTTTCTTATGTTTTTTGCAATTTGCAGGTCAGTGCCAGGTTATATGTTTATCAAAATAACATTTTCGACTGTAACAAATATGCATTTACAGAATTAGAATCATCAATACAACTCTCTTAGTTAGACCTCCAACTGTCATTAACGAGACACAATAGAATTTTAATTGTTATCAACCATTAGAAGGCCAATCGACAGTTGAGTGGTTAATTGGCCTCAAATGATTAATGGTAATTTGATCTTAGAGAGTTGTATCGATGATTTTCATGATTATAATTTTGTAAATATATTCTTGTTATGGTCGCGAATCATATTTTTTTTTTTTTTTGTTTTTTTTTTTAAAAAACGTTGCCCCACACTAAGAATTTCTTCCTGTATCGTGGGTGCGTTTACAAACATAGAAACTCACATACACTAACACCCAGACCCTGAACAACTACTTGCAGATCATACAAATATTTGTTCCGTGCGGGGATCGAACCCGCGACACGTTGCGCAGCAGTCCATCGCTCAGCCACTGCGCCAACCGTGTCGTCTTTTATAATTTTGATAAACATAAAACCTAATACTGACCAGCAAATTGTAAAAAACATAAGAAAATTTGAATTTCGCGAGAATTTATTAACACCTAAAATAATTAATCTTATTCAAAATGATTTCATTGTGTTTCTTTTCAATATTAATTCATTTAATTGGATTCATAAAGAAAACCACAGAGTAATCACATCAGTTATGGACGGATAGAAAAAAAAAAATTATTTTATTTTTTTTGTTTGGGACAAAAAACAGTTATTATACATTACAGTACAGCATTTACTAAAAAGTAGTTAAAGTACAGTCGAAAAAACGTATAACCCACACTATTGTCCACACAGTGTCATCGGAGTATGAAAGCGAACGCATGTTAAATAAAAAAGAAGTAGGTACATGTTTAGGGAAAAAATAAGCAAAACAAATACCGGCGCATCGAAGGAAGCGGATGACAAGAGCATCCGTCTTATTGGCGACTTGCAAGAGATTGTGCAACCATTCCAAAATAGTTGTTACAACAAAGTGGCACATAATGCAGAAAGCCACGATTATCTGTGGTCGGTAATGGGAATCGTCCATTAGCTTCAGGGGAATGCATCATACACCATTACAATCATGTAAGACAAGGGAAAATGATACGTCTACGGAATACCCTATATCTTGTGGAGTTATTGTGTTAGAGTCTTCCGTAAATGATAGAGTTGTCGCGATTTATTGGCGTCGGTCATCGACCCACCTACATTTGCTAGCATTTTTTATTTCAAAAACGGAATAATAGTGTATTGTTTGGGTTTAAGCAGTGGTAATGACCGTGACTTACGAGTTGTATGTAGTAGGTTCGAACCCAGGCAAGCGCTTTACTTTGTGTAAATTATTTAATCGCCACTGCTCTCAAAACAGTGAAGGATAACATTGTGAGGAAACCGACATGTCCTAGAACCAAAAATTCGTACCTAGTCCTTCTCACAGAGAAGAGGCCTGTGTCCCAGCAGTGGGAAAATTATAGGCTGATTATGTTGTTTGGGTTCATATACAGTCAGTCTACTTATGTCACGCTGCGGTTTTCGAAAATTACTAAGGCGATTTATAAAGCTTGTTGGTGTACAGTGAGGGAAATTATTTAGCATATTGGATACACTACGTCAACGTCGAGTTGTCATGTTACAGCCATCCTAATATATATTATATCATCCTAACTAATATTATAAATGCGAATGAGTTTATTTGTTTTTTTTTGTCACGCTAAAACGGCTGAACGGATTTAGATAAAATTTGGCACATGGTTAGACCATGACCTGGAATAGGACATAGGACATTATCCTTTTTATCCCGATATTCCCACAGGATCGAGATTTACGCAGGTAAAACCGCGGGGTACAGCTAGTTTCATATAACTGACAGCTGTGATTTGAATAAACGGACAATTTAAGTGGGTAGTCAACTGCTTAACAATTAATTTCCTTGAATTTACATTAATGGACTGTGATTTTCTCGTATAGGTTCATAAATTACTTCGTACAATAAATCCTTACTTACTGCTCTAGGTCGTCGACAGTTCTTACTTATCTTAATTTATTGCAAGCGTTATTTTAACCAGTTTAATTTAATTTCGGCTCAGCTTTAATCCACATAGTATAAAAACGTTTTGGATAGCAATTTTCTTAAAGAAACAAATCGGATGAAGAGATAAACAGCTGTAACTACGTCACAAACTTGCCTACAGAATTTTCGTTAACTAATTGTTTTGTCAAACAAACAAAAAAACAGTTGAATAATTTTCCGTCGTGAGCACATGTTCATACGCTCACCTATTTTGTATGGAGATTGGCTCTCGAACGAACAACCATGTTGGTACTCATTTCGCACCGTGCTAGCGGTCAGCGGTGCCAAACCAAATAACAGCAGAAAACTTTGTATTTTTAAGGATATAACTCATAGTCAAACTTATATCAAAAAAATCTAACATACGGCATGTCGAAATGTTGGCTCCATTGCTAATTTAAAAAACAGACCTATTAGCCTGGTAGCACTGTACCGGCGTAGCATATTCGCAATTGTAGGAACAACAGTGGAGCCAACATTACGGCATAGGAACTATTTGATGAAACGCACTCTAGTGACCATTTCATTCTAAAAACATATTAACTTACGTCAACATCAGCTAGGTATTTGCACAAAACAAAAGAAAAAAACTAGTCATCAACAAAGTTCCAACCAAAAACATCAAAAACAAATGAACCCTCTTTCATTTCCGTATTGGAACGCAACCAGCTCAGTTTCACTTTGAGGATTACAATCACCGCGATGAATGCAATGCCATCCCGCACTGGATGACTGCAAGACAATTGTACGAGTGCACACGTGCCCAGATAAACACAACGCGCTCAATGGCTGTCAGCCAGTTTGAATACACCCGGAGTGTGTGGTACAGACCTAATTAGGTTACTGAAATCTTCTGTTGCGACTATTGGATTGTTTTATGCGTGAAATCGTTGTAAATGGAGTTTAGTATCATACTAGCTTCCGCCCGCGGCTTCGAACACGTGGTATGTCGATAAAAAGTAGCGTATGTACTTCCCCGAGTTGCCATCTATCTACTTGCCAAATATTGAAAACCGTTCAGTGGTTTAAGCGTGAAAAGGTAACATACAGGCAAACAGACAGACAGATAAACGTAGAGTATTAGTAGGTACAGATAGTTTTTGACAACTTTGGTTCGTCAACGAGAGAGTCCTGAAAAAGCAATGGTTATATGAAAACATAGTTTTTTTTAAGATTGATTGTTTTTGGCGGGAAGATCTTTTATGTTTTTGCAATAAAACAGACTCCATGTAACAACTGTGAACTCTTGTGTGAACACAAGAGTTCACAAGACCAAAATGTACGCATGGTGTGTGTGTATGCATGGTAAGTCAACACGATCGTTTTTCAGCAGCATATTAATTTTTCTCCGATAACAATATTCTCCGATTGCCATATTGATTACAGCCAATGCATGTTTCCTTTGAGTATCCATTTCATCAGATATAGGTAAATGAAAAGTCCTTCATTAGCTAGGGGAATTTACTTTGCAATTCAGCAATCGGTATTTTAGCAGGCTTCCAATAAACTAGTCTCAATCAAAACAAAGGTCCCTATATCTAATGTCAGTGAACTTCGACGCTGCAGTCCGGCGCGCCGGCATCAAATTTTTACATCAATACACAACTTTTGCTTTGTTTTGTATCGGCCAACAGACGGTTGATTAAACAGGCTTACACTGATCCTATGCCTCTGTGAACTTAGACAGGGCAATTTTAAACTTTATGTGGAGGACATAAAGGCTTTGTTAAGTGCATTAACAGTGTTGGTATCCCTGCTGGTATACGCTTTGGAAGCTCCATGAGTCCCACTTACTGACAGGTCGATAATCCCAGCTCGACGGGACATAATCATAGTTTGTGCTTGTAGTACATGCAAGCTGGGCTGGACACTTTAAACTTTGCTGCTGATAATCCGCGTTTATTTCTCAAAAGTAAATCTATGTAGGTATTAAAACGAAACTAATAAAAAACGGGATTTTTATCAACCTGTGCTACACTTTTCAATATTGTGTCAGTTTTTTAGGTAGGAAGGTACTTACCTTACACAGTCTATTCTGTCATAGGTACTCTAGAAGTCTCTCTATTACATGTAATAACCGTTACAATAAGCAAATACAGAAATGTCTTGCAAATCAATCACCTTTTCAATATGCATTTAATTAATTTGAAGAACATGAATACCTAAATTCCTTAAGAAATCGATAGCTTCCATGCCAATTAGTCCAAAATCTTCAAGTTAAATCACGATAATAATCAGCGATCCCTTTCCCCAATTACTCGTAGCGAGGCAGTACCTCCGTCTTCGGAAGTCGCGCCACCAAGCGGAAATTGCTCAGCCACCATCAAGTCGCGCCTCATTTCGCACTGACAACGCTCATCGCCTGCAAGCAACCAATTCCTTATAGCTTCCTACGTAGCTATTACTAGTGTAACTGTATCAGACTTTAGCTTAATAATAAATTGAAAATTGAAAAAGTGTTTGTCTCGTTTGTTTCTTTCAGTAGGTGACCAGAAGGCCAATTCTCATTTTAAAAAACGTTCACATTCAAGTCGCAATCTGTCAAACTTGTCAAAAATTTTGGTAAATTGATTGTATTTTTGACAGATTGCAATTACAGGAATTGCCCCTCAGAAATAACCGTACTTAACCCAGACAAACTGTTTGTGGTATTAACTGCTCATCTTACCACCAAACCGTGTAAATTCAGATTCTATGGGTGTTGATAGCTAGCAGTCGAATGTGAGAAGCTAAAATTGGTATTAGATTAACCATAATTTTATAACCTAATATTTGTAAACGTATGGCGTATACGCAACAGAAAAATTACACATAAGAAAATTTTAACTCCGAAAAACAATATTACACAACTTTGCGCTGAGTCCTAATAAATCTATACATAAAGTAAGCTAGTATAAATTAATAAAGAACACGTTCCAGATTATAATGGAAATTAAATATCGTATAATAAACGGCAGTACATTTTCTTTGCTACTTTCAGCGAACGTACAAAAGTGAACAGAAATAAATACTGTTTATTTCAACAATACGCCAACTAAATACATAATTCGTCGTAGTGCTAAGGCGGCCAAGTTTAAGGTTGTAATACGTGAAATAGGTACAAAGTTAGTGTACTTCCAGAACAAAGTAGGAGAGCTACTCTCCCCCTTCTTATAACATGGAGGAGTGAGCAAATGGAGTGATTAGAATGTAATGTAAGCGAATGGTATTCACTAAAAGAGTGTGTTGCAGCATTTGTCACCAATCGTAATTACGCAATGTTGTTTTATAACCTGACTAGCTGCCGCCAGTGGCTTCGCCCGCGTGTAATCTTTATAAATTATAGCCTATGTTATTCAGGATGAATGTAGCTTACTAATGGTGAAAGAATTTTTCAAATCGGTTCAGTAGTTTCGGAGCCTATTCAATGCAAACAAACAAACAATCAAATCTTTCCTCTTTATAATATTAGTATAGACAACAATGGGGCCGTGTGTTGCTGAATTTAAAGGTTTTGATTGACAGGTTCAAGTGCCTGTAAGCTATTTTGCCGGCACTCTTCAAATTACTACGCCGTAACACTGCTTGGCGACACAGATACATAGGTAAGGTGACAATTGTAATCCTTCCCCGGAAATCGCTTTCAAAAGGCTACTGGCGCTAAGACTGCAGTGGAATAGGAATTATAGTAGGAAGATGTAATTTTGGGAAGAATTCTTAAGCTAAGCATTAGCACTTCACTAATTTACCTACTCCTTGTTTAACGCCGATTTACGATCAATGTTTTTCCCGCAAACAACCAACTTGCACATTTTATGTGGCTCTCCTCTAGCGGAGTTTATAAAACCGTAAGAAAATCATGGAATATTTACACACATACGTCAACTGTGGAATACTTGATATTTATGCACCGCTGCAATGTTTTACATAGACTTTGTGAGGCTTCTAGCCGTATTTATTCTGTAAATAAAATAGCGTTCGGCCACCGGCTTCGTTTCCACAGAAATAGAGAACAAAAACTACGACTGTAGTAAAAAGCTCATCAAAATGCACAGCGCAGTTTTTGAGATTAGTGTGTACCTACTGAACTCACACAAATAAACGATGAATGGACTGTGTGAATGATGATATGGCTAGAAAGGGGGTGACTACTGACATGATGACTAATAGAGAAGTAAAGAAAAATACATTTTGCGCCGACCCCAAATAAATTGGGATAACGCCAAGAGAATGATGTTGACTGTACATAGTCGCACAAATAAACAGGTTTGTTAATGATTTTATTGTAGGGAATGGTCTAGGTAGGTAACCAATTGTTTAAGAGGTGATGCTGGTGAGTATATTTAAAATAATGATACCTACCTGTAATTCGTCGCTACACAAATTCGCCTCGCTGATTTTATTAAGAAATCACATACCTAATTCATGATATTTTTTCTTGTATCAAAACATAACAAATGGAAAGATTTTATGGATTAAAATTCTCTCATTAAAAATACATCTAACATGTTTCATCCCTGCATTTTTCCTGTTCTGATTGTTAAGCATAGCACAGACCACAATAGGAGATTACAGACGAAGGTTCCTTTATATCCGGGAGCTAGTCTAGTGCGACGTTGCAGGATCGACAGCTTATAACGTTACTTACGTGACTCTGAGAAATGAGTTTTTAAATGGATTCCCTCCGCGTATGCGACGGTGAGACTTGTAGTTACGTCCCGGTGTTAACAACATTATGATAGAGTAACCAGATGGGTTCCGTGTGACGGTGATCGAGAGTGTTGTGGTTTCTTGTACAGATTATGAAGGAACATGTTATTAGTAAGAAATCGTTGAGGTAATATCACCGTGAACTTATTTTTTTTTCTCAAAAATGTCACAAGTCTTTAGACATTCGATTCTGGAGGGCTACCACCACCGCTTATAGCAGTATTATTTTAATATTACTTCAGTGTAGGAAAGAGATGAAGCTCTACAGGACGTATAGCTCCACCTCTTTCCCCCACGAAGTAAGATTAAAATAATACCGCTGTAAGCGGTGGTGGTAGGCCCCCTGATCATTAAACATAGGTACATCATCTAATTTGATAGACTTCTGATTCTACATCGCATATTTCACAAGACTGGCAAAATACAATCTAAGCTAACGACTTAAACTTTTCGTTGTTTGATCTTCTCCCATCGACCAAACAGGTTGAAAATTGAATCACGGTATGAAGTAAATCTCATGTAACGATCTAATTAACCTAATTTAATCATTTGTAAAAGGCCGCGTATATGAAGGAACGTCGTTCCAAATATTATCTTTACGAAGAGGCATATAAACTGAACCCTTTTACGCCGGCGCTCATCAAAAAGATAAAACTGTCGAATATCCTCGTCGCGTTAATCCCCGTCAAACGCCAAAAGATCATAAAGAAAATTTGCATAAAATTTAGTCCATTCGAAGAGAATTCGCGGCCGGCGCGGGATTTTTTATGCGCGCACATTAGGGGACATTACGCGATACGCCTCCCACTCCCACGTTTACTGAAATAATATTTTTCAAGCTGTTGAGTTGCTTTTTATTTCGGGGCTCGCGGCAAATGAGTTTCTAAGCGTAAATAAATCTTTCACTGCCCTCTGCGGGTAAGCGGAAACTTTCATTATTATCATTTTATATAAGGCGGTGTTCGGCGGCGGGCGGCGCGGGCGCGTTGACACAAACCATATAATGCTCGTTAAACTACAGCTAACCGCAGTTAAATATGGAATAGTTTGTTCGTGCGTCGGTTATAAGCGGTTAATTTTATCTCGTTGCGGGCGGGCTCATACTGTGGCGGGATCCAATTTCTGAAAATGAATTAGTTTCTCTGTGTGTTCAACAGAAAATGTTGTCCGCGCCATTTGCAAATTATTCGATCGCTTTTGCAGTGTGAGCGGCCGGTAGACCGAAGGCTTTACGACTTACTGTTTATGTTGATATTAAAAATGCTGTTTTAGCAATAACTAGTCTGCGAGATATTAAATTGCAGACGAAGCTAGAGCTACTGTATTCATAAACCTTAATAAGGACTTAAATCTACGTGATATTTTTATTCTCAGTTAATATCGTGAACATTGAAATGCAATTTATTTCGCTCGTTATTTGCGGTTTATCTTCCTTTGTGCGAGCATATTTCAGAAACGCCGTTCATGCACATTTATAATGTATTTTTATATGCCAGTTTCCAGCTGACATTTGTGAATGCTGTTGTATTTTTAAAGCTTCTTTAGGATGACCTGTATATTAAGTTTTCCGTTGACATGAACTAGAGCGGTAACACCGATGTTCTGAGGTAAACTTGTGTCAACAATATCGAAGTAACCTGCTCCCAAAATAAACTTGTTCGTATCTACAGGGTGTTGTGACGGAGAGAAACTTAAGTTTTGCTTGCTAGTTAAGTGTTGATAGGTACCTATAAATGTTAAAGTTTATTACTGAAACACTGCAAACCATGGCATGGATGTATTTTTCAGTGAAAGTAGGTATCCGTAACACCCTGAATATACAAATTATACCTACAAGTATTTAAAGTTTTCATGGATTTTTTTGCGTTATCTAAGTAAGTAAGGTAGCGTAGGCAGGTATTCCTTAAACACTGAATCACCAAGAAACAACAAGTGGGTAGGTACTCTCCTTTTGGCATATTTAGGTCAATCTGCCTAGCCTTTTCCCAACTATGTTGGTATTGGGTTCCAGTCTAGCCGGATGCAGCTGAATAGTAGTATTAAGTATATGTGTAGCGACTACCTATCTGGCCTCCACAACCCAGTTACTGGGTAATACGATACACTTTAGTAAGACTAGTTATCAGACTTCTGAGTAGTGCGGCTGTTGTTATTTTGAGTCCCTCTTTTGGTATTTTTAGGTAGCTACTGCAATTCAATATCTCTTATCGCCAGCCTTTTCCATTGACTCTTCATTTGATAAATTGCACGTTAAAAACGATACGAACGATTGATGGAACCTGATACCTACCTACATGAAATAACGATGATTCCCGGGATTGATATTCGCATGAATATGAACGTTGAACATTGCGAAATATTACGTTTGCAAGAGTTTATTAAGCTGAAAGCAATTTTTAATTCTCGTCAGTTGAGTTAACGCCTACAATCTTTGGTCTATATTGTAGACAACTAGGTAATATCAATGTGTAAAAATATTAGATTGCTATACAAGGGATGAAATGGACCTACCTATTTAGACACGAGATGGAAGCGAAAAGTACTGTTTTCGTCCCTCTGAATAGGTAACTTCAAGCGTACTTTCCATGTATGAGCAATTAAAAACATACTACACATTTGGTACATAATCGTAGCTACACATTGATACAGTATTATAGAACACAAATTGTCGACAACCAAATGAATTCTTTTTACAGTCTCCTGACGTTCTGTACTTCCTAATAATTAATCTCAGGTGCTTTTTAATTGTGCTGACCACTGTGCCCCCTGCGGGCACAGTGGTCAGCACAATTGGCGGGGTCCGCTAGGACCGATGCCTGCCAGCGTTGCGAGTTAGTCCGACAGGGATACCGGGACCTTGGCAACAGGCAACTGAAGGAACACGGGTGGGTTTTAGTCAGTAAAAGTCTGACACGCCCTTCCGCTCCGCCCAGAGCGGGAGAAGTCATTGGATGATTTCCCAACCTCGAAAAAAAAAAAAAAAAGGGGGCACAGTGGATTTAAAATACTGTACGTAATTTGTTTTTTATAAAGTTCTATCAATGTTATTATCAGGTGTTAATAATCATGAAAGGTACGATTCAACAGCATATCTATGGTAACAATTTGACAGTGACGACCGTATCAGTAGGTAAGGACACTTTGGGCGATCCAGTCACTAATTAGCTGAATCCCGAAAACTTTCTAGAACGCGAAATTACATATAAGATAGGCACCTTCATAAAATAACCACCCTATCCTATATAAGCCTATAACGCACACTATGGAATACAATAAACCTCCCACGAAAGAATTTTCAAAAAAGGCTAACAGCTAATAACAATAACCATGATACAAATACCCCAATATCCATTTCGGCCAAAGCTCATAAGTAAACACCGCAAACCCTTCCGTAAAAGCTGTCCGTATAAGTAGGTTGTAAAGAAGGTAGATAGTGTAGGAACCCGGGTGGGCGCGGGCGCGGCGTCAAATCCACAAGTTATTCCCAATATCCCAATATCCGGCGAGACGCTGCGCTGTATATACCACACTACGGATACATGCTGCAGTCATAAAATATACTGTCAGACACCAAGAGCTAAGAAACATTAGTTTACATTGAAAAGTTGCAAAAATATTTTCGTATATTCTACGAAGACGTATTGAGCGATTATTGTATTTGAAAAACTACATACGATTACATTACAATTTATTTGAGGCAAGTAATATTTACATATGTAGATTATGGGACCAGAGTCACAACCTTACCCGTACTTCTCCATCTACACTAATATTATAAAGAGGAAAGCTTTGTATTTTTATGTGTATGTTTGTAATGAATAAACTCAAAAACTATTGCGCCGATTTCAAAAATTCTTTTACTATTAGAAAGCTACATTCATCCTGAGTAACATAGGCTATATTTTATAAAGATTATACGCGGGCGAAGCAGCTGGTAGCAGCTAGTATTTGATAAATTAGCATAAACAATCAGTCTAAAAAGTTCCCACTGCTGGGCTGGGGCACAAGTCTTTCCTCCTCTGGCCATAATCAACCACGTGGACCCAGTGTGGGTTGGTAGATGTCATGTCTTTGAATTTTTGGTTCTAAGATATGCCGGTTTCCTCACGATGTTTTCATTCACCATTTTGTAAGCAGGGTTGACGAGAAACAAAAATTCTTAAATCAATATTGAAAATCACAGTAGAATCGAATCAAAACTACGATTGAGAAAATTCCCTAAGTACCAACCTTTTAACAGCTAAAAGCAAACATGTCACTGTCCTTATTATCGTAAAGAGGTAGGTATACTAAAATCCAATCTGTGCAAGTAAAATGTAAAAGTATGTATCTCCTCACCATTCTGTACAGGTTTTTGACGAGAAATCGAGTTAGACCCTCTTCGCATCGTATCAAAATCCTTCATTTCGTAAATCTTGGCGACGCAACATATGTAAGAAAAATCTGAGCTACCTCCGCACATACCCGCGCTTACAAATCTTATTTGTGCTCGTTTCGAACGAAATTCGTCTCGTGTCACCATAGTTACTTTTATTGCTTTGCTATTCTGCAACCGACAGATTTATGCAACACTGTCTGTCATTTGTCTAGATAAGTATTCCACCGAATCTTTCTATTTTAGAATGTCTCAGATTAATTAAACCGGAACAAAATATATTGTCTTGTTACGAAAGAGAATGGTTGCGGTGATCAAATGAAAAACGTTTCCTTTTGGTGAGAAAAACGTTTGTGTAGAAGCTAAAGTAATTCAATTTGCCACGGAAATCTCTTGTTATAAAGTGCCCTGAGGTGTGACGATAATAACAAAAAATATGATATGCTAAGAAGAAATCCGAACACTAATTTTGAAAACGTTGCGGTTGCGAATACGCATCGGTGTAAACAATTCTTCTGCGAATAACAACTGCCTGAGATAACCAATACTTCGCCAGACTTGGTGCTTATTATACTGTATTTAACTTTATTTGTTTGTTACATTTACTTCTTTATTTTCTGTTGCTTCCTGTAATGTATACAAACGTTGATAAAACCAAATAAATTATAGCAATACAAGCTGAGTGCCCAATGGGATTTCCGATCGGCAATAATGACTAACTTCCATACAAACTTTCATTCCCTAAATAGGGGATGAAAGTTGGTATGGAAGTTATATCCCATTAGGGGCTGAAACACTATAGAGGGTGGCGATTTAGTGACCTGCATCCGTCATTCTACTTGTCAGTAAGATTCTTTAAATTTATCCGTGAATCGAAAGACTTGTGTATATGAATTTGATTTTTTTACACGAATTCTCGTATCAGTTTCCTGGTGAAAGTTGTTTAATATGACGAGTATAATCACCCCCTTGACAGATTCAGGTATCTAAATCGCCACCCTGTACGGAACTCTTGTGCAAAATTGTATGCTTACCCAGCAATTTTAGACCCAGCAGTTTAGGCTTTGCGTTGTCTGTCAGTAAATGAATGAATGCATTCAAGATTTTTATTAAGTAGCGATGTCTACACGAGTAGTACCCAGTATTTACTGAAGCTGGCAGAAGCTCCTGTTTACACAGCCAGCCTGGTTTATAGGCTGATAACAAAGAATTGAAAACTGTACCAATTCGAAGAACACTAAAATCCATGAAACACAGCGTGGATTTTACGAAATCACACTGGATCGCAGGTTGGCTGGAGGCTTGTCTGCAGAATACAAATCCAAGGTGATACTTGACCAATGCACAAAGACCCCTCATGTCTTTTAAAAATACTCCCTTACAATCCTTATAACATTAAGATGCGGGGCCGAGGGAGGTCTAGTAATGCCGGCCGCACACCAGGCGAGCAGGCGACCACCTGAGATTTCAATTTTGCGACGCTGAATAAATTTATTCGTATTTCACCGCCTCCTTTGTTGAACTTATCAACATAAAGCAATACCGGAATGGGAATGTAATGTGATTCCGTTCCTTAAATAATATTGTGCAAATGCACTAGAACGTCCCTCTGTCTTACTTTCTACGTTCTTCTTAAGGCTCATTTTCATTGGTCGATAGAGCTCGTATGCGGGGTGCGGGAGATTTCTGTAACGGATGCCGTGGGGCCCGCATACAGGGAACCGTTTTCATTAGTTGATAGGGCCCGCATGTGGTTGGAGATTTCTGTAAAGCAACCCTTAAGGTCCATACTGGGGGAACCGTTTTCATTAGTCGATAGGGAACGATTGCAGTATACAGAGAACCTGCACAGCACGTTTGGCAGTTGCTTTGAGACTTATTTTCATTGGTAATTTTCATTGGGTGTGAGTTTCCGCATGCTTTTTACTGACCGATGAATTTCTACGCCAGCTACGGGGATGCCCCGCAAACGGTGTACCGATCGCGTTTTCGACTTATGAATTTCACTCGTCATTACCTCGCTTGCGGGGTGTCCCCGCATGCTGTATATCGAGCAAGTTATCGACTAATGAAGATGAGCTTAATCATGTCTACTCTTATTGAAGAAGAAGAAATATATACGCACGCCATTCGTGTCTGGTTATGTCGTCTGCATAGTTCTTCCTAAATGAATAAAAAGCACCCGGGCGTAAATATATAAGCCACACCGAGCTTTGAAAAGAGCCTGTCACAAAGGCCTACAAACAAACCTACATAGCAAAATCGATCATATACAGTATGTTAACTAACAAAGGGCGTTCCCGTTAACCTGCAATAGTATAGCGTGTATACATGCAAAAAAAAATATTACCATTCTTTTTTTTTTGTTTCTTGAAATTTTCACAAAACGATTAAATTTAAACGTAAAAGAAACACTCTGTACACGCACACTTGTATTTCAACGTAGAAAAACAAGTGTGACAAGTGGGCGTGTATAGAGAGTTTATTTTCCGTAACAATTTAATATTTTTTGTGAATATTTTACTACAGAAAAACAAAAAAACTTTTTTTTTTTTAATGGTAATATTTTTTTTTAGCATGTATAGACGCTATACTATTGCAGGTTAACGGTAACGCCCTTTGTTAGTTAACATACTGTATTATCGGCCGGGTCTATACTCGAACCTCAATACCTTATAGGTCTGCAGATAAATCCTCTGAAAATCGGTAGCGAACCATTCGTTCCAAACAAACAATTACCTCCAACCAGGATAATTGCTTTATTGTTCCAGTTAAACGATTGATAAACCGCTATCATTTTACTTGCATTTAATTCCCATTCAAGGGAATAATTACGCCGTAATGGCCGAAAATAAAGCGAATGTCTGAAAAGGGTGTCACTTTTTTATATACGCCATACTGTTTGGGATATTGCCAAGTGGCTCTATCTGTTGGCCACACCGCACATCCACCGCAGAGCGTATATCACAAATATTTTAATAGTGACATGACAAGCAAAATCTGGCATTATTACATTTTTTGGGCAAACTTCGAAACATTTCCATTACATTTCTCGTGCTCCTTTCTCTGAATAATTCAACATTTTCGGTGAGTGAAAGGGATAGGAAGAAAAGCTCCATTAACGTGATTGCAACAAAATATTATTGTATCTTTTTCTTAAACTTAAAACTTTCCTTCTTCGGATATGATATTTATTAGCAAAAAAAAACGCTTCTTTGTACCAAGTAATTTGTCCAATATTTCTCTTTATTCCCAAAAACTAGTACGAATCAAAATAAAACTCAAATTGAATGAATAAGAAAATTGATTGACGACATCACCAGAGGGAAGAAAATCGGAGAAAATAATCCACAGCATATCGTGTGACTCGTGGCGGTAAGTGAAATGACTTATTGAGATAAATCGTTTACCGAACACTCCAAATCGAATTGCCACCAACCCCCGCAGCATCATGCTTAGATTCTACATAAATGTGTATCGTTGCAGAACGTTTAGACTTTTTTTAATGTAGTAAACGGCTGTATTTAAAATGTACTGATAAATCAAATAAATTGCCTTTATATAGCGAAACGTTATGGACTCTTAGGAGGTCATTAGAAGTTATTACTTCGAATATGGACATAAAAACGGCCAAAAATACGGTAAATGTCGAGGTAATTGAAGAAATTAAAACTTTTATGGCCTTACCACAAAAACTTAGACACTTGTTCAACGCGTGTTTAATGTCAGTTTTATGTCAAACTCCATACAGAAATGTCATGTTTAAAAGGTGTTTAGGCTAAACAACTGATAAACACGATTTTGGGGTAATAAGCTTTATCGTTTATTGATGTACATATTAAGTACCTAGGTAGGAATCAGATGGATGCGAGAACCACAGAACTGAAGGCCAATTCTCATCCATGCTTAAAAAACGTTCCCATTCAAGTCGCAATCTATCAAATTTTTCAAAAATGTTGGTACCTATCTTGATTGTATTTTTGACAGATTGCGAATGAGATTATAATAAAATAATAATAATAATAAAAGCCCTTTATTCAGACCATTTGAAACTTATGCTATTAAAATAAAATAAATTATTAACAAGTTGTAGGTACATAAAAGTTGAACTAAAATTAAAATAATTCTATTGTTGACACCGGCTGTCTTAGTCTGTGTGCCCATTGACAAAGGCCTCCTCCATTTCTTTCCATTTTTCTCTATCTATTGCTAATCGAGTCCATAATTTTCCCCCTGTAAGTTCCAGCTCGTCGCTCCATCGTTTTTTCTGCCTTCCTCTATTTCGTTTTCCATTTATTGGATACCAGACTGTTATTCTTTTGCTCCATTTGTTTGAGCCTCTTAGTGTGTGTCCAGCCCACTTCCATTTAAGTTTTCTGGTTGTCGATGTGACGTCAATCACCCTCGTGACCTGTCTTATATCCTTGTTTTTAATCCGGTCTTTTCTTTTCACTCCCATCATACTTCTTTCCATGGCGCGTTGGCACACTGCTAATTTGCTGGCTTGTGTCTTCTTTGTGTCGCGAATGAGATTAGACGTTCTTAAAAAATACAAGAATTGCCCCTCTGGTCGATGTGGCGATGCTTGCCTTTGTCCAGCAGTGGACGTCATACGGCGGAAAATATGAGGTTATAGGTACGTACAGTAACATCAAAATGTAATTTAACCAGCGTCGATTTTTTAATGCTCATAATAAATTGGGCGTTTTATCTTTACAGTCGAAATGAAAACACAACATTTTTAATTTATCATTCAGTTTGTGTTTTCTTTGCAATTTCAACTAGAGAACGGCCTAATTAATTACACCCAGACTCATTAAAATAGGGTTTTGCTAAGTGCTTTTTTTTATTTTATCTTTATTATACTTGTCGCCCTTTTCATAAGTAATACTAACGCTTTGTTCATTTTTAAGTGTAAAAGCCAACATAGTATGAAAAATAAAGTTTAATTAAACTAAACGAAGACAATACGGTACTTAATCTGCAATAACTGATTGGATGAGTCATGATTGTGTCTCAGAGTAAACACCTTAAGCCGTCCGTGATTACAGGGACGAGGAGATACGTACGCCCCGGACGCCGTACGCCCCTGACGCCCGTCCGTACGCCCCGGACGCCTCGGGCGGAGCACGTTACGCCAGAATGCAGAAAATGTGTTCTGTTTTATTAGAGAGGCCAATAAATTCTGTACGTGAGCCGACGCGACGGATCACCTCTACCGTCACGTGAAAAAATATACTCTGTATTACATACCCACTCACTATGTAGGTCCTTGCAGGTAGATGGTTCCACTATTTGACGTGACCTTTTAATAAAATAAAATGAACAATAAATAATAAAATAAAGGAGCATGTATTTATTAGGGGAGCGGCCAGTTTCTATCTCACTTATTAATCTCAAACTCACAATATTCCTACTTGGTCGGTAATTTTATTTAATTCAAATTCAAATCTTTATTGCATATCTCATGCGTGTACAAGCTCTTAAGGGCACAACAATTTATCATAACTAAGGAAAGTAGCATGCTTTAAAAAAAAAGTAAATAGAAATTAATTGTACGAAAGTATAAAAAAAAGTAAATAGAAATTAATTGTAGAAATTTATAATGTCTCATGAAAGTTAGTTTTATCCAACCGCTGGTTTCTGTAAACATAATTATGCCAAGAAATCTTTCGTTAAATATTGGTGGCTGTTTATTGATCCACAATCTTACATATCTGAGATTAGTTTTCAGAAACGGGGAATCGGTCTTCTGTAAATATCATTACAAAACTATTAATTCATGTCTGACCCAAATATGAAAGGTATTTTTTTGCGGTGCCACCAACATTGGACTAATTTTAGTGACATCGTCTATCATTTCTCGTCAAAACATAAATCTTTTCTGATAAATAAACAGCAATCCCAATCTCAATACGAAATAAGATGTTCTTTACTGTATTATAATAACAAGATATTCTACGTCATCGTAAGTATTATAGGCTGGCGGGCGGGTATCTGTCGCAGACACGTTCACTCCATCCCGAGGACATATTTTGCAATTTCATTTCCCCTGAGAGGCAGACACGGTTTACGCGACACCTTATTCTTTACCAACTTTAATATTTCTCCTTGTAATCTTTCGACCTGTCCGCTGAAGGCAATAAACGATGACTTTTTATAATAAATTTTATAATATACGGCGTGGAAACTGAAAATAGTGGAAAATGGGATTCATTTTAGGTATGCACCTGAAACGTTTACATTTTGTCTTCAAACTTGGCAATGCATCGACAAACCCCTTGAGGTTTCAGATATCTATCTAGCTCTTTTCTATCAAGAATGCCCTAGGATTTTCTTTCCTAATGTATTCCATAAAAAAGATTTGTCAGAACAATATTTAAATCCGTGTAAGGTGTTATTGGGTGCCCGCGACGCAAGACTAAGCGGAAACGTACGTACAGACATTATCGCACTATATCACAGGGAAGTAAAATGTATGGAAATATACGAATAGGTACCTACGCTTTCAATTACCGTCCACGATAACGTTAAGATAACGTGCACGTTTTTCCATACATTTTAGGCCTGAATTCCTCTTACGCTGATGTCGCGTCGGTCGCGTACGCGTAGCAACGTAGTACGCGCCGCGGACGTCAGCGTCGCAGTATGGTGCTATATAAAACACAATGTATGTACGCACGTGCGACAGACGTAGGTACACGACTGACATTAGCGTAAGAAGAAAGAGCGGCCAGGAAACTCCACGGACTCTTTTAAATAAAAAAATATTGTTAGAAAAATCTAGCATAAGACGTCTACGATAATTATTGTCACGTTAAATTATAAAAGCGTACAATTTTTACGACAAGTACTTGTCGAGAATGTTAAAGTCTACCTCAAAAGTGTTTATGTTATTAGCTCCTTTTACGCATGTTGGATTGTTTTTTATTAAAAGACACTAAAATATTATGCAATTTTCTATTTTCCGACCTAACTTAGATCAAATAAAAAAAACCAAGACAGCGCTGCGAACAATATAGTGAAGCACGCAAAAATTACATCTCGCTCTGTGCATACATACACGCACACATTTACAACCAAACTACACCTCACCGCACAGTAAAGTAAGTCATCATCATCTGCCTAGCCTTTTCCCAACTATGTTGGGGTTGGCTTCCAGTCTAACCGGATAAAGCTGAATACCAGTATTTTACATGGAGCGACTGCCTATCTGACCTCCACAACCCAGTTACTGGGTAACACGATACCCCTTGGTAAGACTGGTTGTCAGAATGTCGGGCACAGTAAAGTAAGTGCACACATGTTAACGAAACCGGCCTCGGCCGGGCTTGACAGCGCTAAATCTTGGTTTTTTGGTGGTCTGAGCCTAATAATGTCCTGATAAACACTCGGTTGAGCTGTTAGATTTCAGTTTACTTGATATGAAAACAGAACAATTACGAGTGTTCTCAACTTCTTCGCTGTTGTTCTCAAATAAGCTGAAAGGGGACGAAGTAACTTGGAGTAGATCAAGTTCGTACAATAGAATAATTGACTACTAAAGACTTGAAGTGAAGAGTACGATAAAACAGAGGCCCTAGTACGCGCGACGTAAACGTAAAGTAAATTACATCTATTTTTAACCGACTTCAAAAAATTAGGAGGTTATAATGTTCGTCAATATTTTTTTTAATGTATGTTAGATATTTTACTCAATTATGGACCTATTTTATTATTTGAAAATTACGGTTTAAAAATACCATTTATTTCTCAAAGACTTACTTAATCACTTAATGAGAAACAAAGTTTTAATAATGAAATGTAGGTAATACTAAAAATAGTCCAGAGAAGAAGAGATTAATATTTCATTTGAAATGAAACTTGAGCGGTGGTCTCTTAGAAATTAGCTTTGCTTGTAGTTTTTGCTACGTATTTAGGTAATCAACTTTGTGTATCTTGAAGATGTTAAAATACTTCCTTTCACTGTATACATAGCAAGTAATACGAATTGGTGCGTGATAAGTACCATATAACTAAAATAGTAAAAATATTTTTTGAATCGTTAATACAACTTCTTCTGTCTAGCCTTTTCCCAACTATGTTGGGGTCGGCTTCCAGTCTAACCGGATGCAGCTGAATACCAGTATTTTACATGGAGCGACTGCCTATCTGACCTCCACAACCCAGTAACTGGGTAATACGATACCCTTTGGTTAGACTGGTTGTCAGACTTTCGTGCTTCTGACGACTCGTAACGACTGCCAAAGATCCACAAATGACAGCCGGGACCAACGGCTTAACGTGCTTTCCGAGGCACGGAGGAGTCTCGATATGTGAAAATGGTCACAATCGCATCGTTAATACAACTATCTTATAATATTTGATTTTAAAATTTTGCGAGAAGCACAATCAGTATCCCACATAGATATGGATAAAGTCTTAAACTTGAGTTAATAATCTGTGCGAAACGAGTATTTTCGCGCGTTTGTACTAGGACCTCAGTATGCTATAGAGTTGTACTTACTGTAATACGCCAACCCTTTCTGATTCCCGGCAGAGATTAGGCTATATTATTATCTTCCATGTTCCTATGTGGTGATTAGTATATTTACTATACCTACTGAGATAGATTGAACTAATAATAACCAATAACTTTAGTGGTGGTGTTATTTGCTAGTACAAAATTCGCAAAAAAGTCATTTTTCTAAAACCAACCGTACCTAAATATCATTGCCGATAACATTAAAAATTATTGCGTTGTATTACAACCACAAACAAAGAATTTGTAACGAGATTACGGGTAAGTAATTTAAAAAAATGTATATACATACCTATCTCAATTACCTACATTGACACTGCAGATTAGAGAAAGCACACGTAGACAAGATATTAAATGTTACAAGATACAGCTTAATTTGAATATTGTGAAGCACAGTCCCAGATATCAATCGGTTAAATTATTTAATAAGTTGCCTCTAGACATAAAAAGCGCTAGGTATCTACTCAAGCTCTTTTAAAAATCAACTTAAAAGTTTCCTGTTGAATAAGTGTCTCTATGCTATTGATGATTTATAAAGAAATTCCTTTATAATATGTTGTATTTAAGCATCGTGTAATATTCAACGTGTTTTTGCCAGTAATTTTATTTTCTTTTATAATCCATGTAGTTTCAGATACAATCTATTGTTAATGAATATATGACTTATGACTGGTTTTATGATTGAAAACTAGGATATGACGCTCTCTATCCCTGAAGAGAGAGATATAAAAGAAGAAAGTCTAAAGAGTGTCCTTGGAGTTTCTTGACCGTTCTTCTCGTTAGAGATCTCAGTTTTGGAATGGGCAACTAGCTTCAACTTTCTGACTAACTGACCGACTCTCTCACAATTCAAAAGTGCCTGTAAATGGTTTAATTGAAATAAATGCTTTGAGTTAAAAAAAATTGTGTCAGTCCTTCTACCGAATACCCTTTATACATGTAGCATATCTACTCAGTTCAATGAGGCCATTTTAACCAAAGACCTATAATTTCAGTGTTCACGAAACACATGTTCAGTATATTTGTTTTGTTCATCTTAATGAATTTTATTGACATACATTCCTTTGAATTGAATTTATATTGATTTTGAATTAAGTTAAATTATTATAATTAATATTATGACTAATAATTTTGTGACCAATGTGGAATATTGTTTGTATGTTCTTTTTAATCTTTCCTGGCTTTATGATGATTGTTTAAATTGTTGTTATATTTATTGTTAAAACGACTACGTGTATTATTATTCGTGTATTTATTGTTAAAACCAGTGTTCGACACAAATGTAAATTTGTTGAAGAAATAAATAAATAAATAAGTATTAAACACTATGACTTCTAAATCTTAAATATAATCTTTCTGTACATTTCGGCTTACCGCTATGCTTATCACTCCGTCCTTTGACCATCTGAAAAAGGCTATCTTGTAATGGATAGTTGAAAAGGTTTCATTTCCGATAAGCCGCTTTGACAAACTAAAATATAAAAAGGTACCTCTGTATTATCTAGGATGATAAAAGTCCCCGTCGTGAAGCTTAAAAATCTTTACAGAAATGTTAAGGGTTTTTTGTAAAAATGGCTTAACAAGTCAGGAAAAAAATATTTTTAAGATACAACGAAAGTACACGATTTTTTTGCGAAATCCATTCTTTCGACCTGCATTGCTATTCTGTAACCATCTCACCGTGAAAACTTAGGTGAAGTGAGCTTGAAGTGAACTGTCTCTGCCTTAGTATCAGTAGGTATCGATGACAATGACAGCTCACTTCACCTAAGTTTTCACAGTGAGATGGTAACAGAATAGCAATGCAGAAGATCAATTCTCGTACTTAAAAAACGTTCACATTGACGTCACAATCTATGAAACTTGTCAAAAATATTAGTAAATTGTAAATTGATTGTATTTTTGAGATGCGAATGCGAATGTTCTTAAAAATGACGGGAATAGGGAATATGCATGTGATTCAAATATGGGTCAAATATTTTTTTTTATAAACTACGTTACTTCTGAATTATGCCTCCATCAATATTTTTGAATAAAATTTCTTATTGAACGAGAAATTAATTTTTAAAAAGTCCCAAAAAACTGTGGGTAATTCAAATACTTGAAAAGGCTAAGAGCGGATGTGACGTAACAATCCGGAATAACAATCAAAATGTCAATGTCAAGTCAATCAACAAGTGTCAAGTCAATATCAAACGCTCATAGAAAAAGACGTAGACTTGACAGTTGCTTGTCTGTTTTCACAGAGTGTGACGTCACCACACCAAGCGCGCCAAATGGAGGGCGTTTAAATAGCCCGGATCGGTTGGATATTTTTAAACATTTTTTTAACTACTTTAAATTGTTTTTTTGCCGTCGAATTTTTTTTTACTATTATTTGACGATGTAAACTATCGAATAAAAATATTTAAAAAATACATGCATATTCCCTATTGCTCTCTGTAGTCTTGTCATCATTCTCCTGCTCTTATCCCAATTTTTTTGTGGTCGGCGCAACATGTTTCTTTCTTCCTTACTTCTCTATTAGCCGTCATCTCGGTAGTCACCCCCTTTCTAGCCATATCTACTTTCGCACAGTCCATCCATCGTCTTCCCTACTTTTAAAACCAGGCAAAATCGGAGCAAAAGCAACAGTGAAAGGACTGTACACAATGTACAACATGCACCCCGAAAAATCACCCCCTCTACCACCTGCTTACTGGCTAGTACCTATTACAGCGTAACCTCTGCGGTTGTAACTTTTTGCTGTCAACGATTTATTTTTATTTTTTATGAATGTATATTCATACTCAAACTTTCTATGAAACATTTTCCTCGTTCCAATAAATACACATGTTACGCTAAAACTTTCTTGGACATATGGAAGCCAAATATGATCAGTACATTCAATTCTTTGTCCACAAAGTATTCTTTGTTCGAGAGAACACAAAGATATCCTGACTTTTACATTCTCTGATCTGGAGTTTTATTTTGCGACTACAATCTTATCTAAACTTCGGTCGGCCGCTTTACTACGCCAAGCCTTTTCCCAACTACATATTAATGTAGAAACTGGTTGTGTGTTGCTAAATATATAGTATTTTACATGGAGCAATTAATTTTTTATCCTTTATTTTTATGTATGTCGTTTACTCTAATATTATGGGGTAAATTAAAACTACGAATTTCACCAATAAAACTGATACGATCAGCACATAAACCACGTTAAAGGCTCTTACATACTGGCGCGATTCGTCGCGCGACGCGAATTTTAACAAAACAATTTCTGAGAAAACTTCACGGCGAACAATGGGGCGGCGTCGCGTCAGCGTCATTGTTTTTTTTTGGAATATTGACACTAAGAGCTTTTGAACTCGGTTTAGATGTGCTGATCGCGTTCAGTTTTATTGGTAAAATTCGTAGTTGTAATTTACCCCATAATATTAGAGTGAACGACATATCTAAATATAACCGACTTCTTCAAAAAGGAGGAGGTTCTCAATTCATCGGTATGTTTTTTTTTTTGTGTGTTTGTTATGCTATTACTCCGCCAATTATGAATCGATTTTGATGATTCTTTTTTTGATTAGTAAGTCATGCTTCAGAGGTGGTCCCATATAAATTTTATTGGTGAAATTCGCCCTTATAATCCTCGTATAACCACACTAATATTATAAATGTGAATGTAACTCTGTCTATCTGTAACCTGTTCACGCCTTAACCAGTGATCTTTATATACCTATATTAAAAACAAAGTACTACACGCAGACGAAGTCGCGAGCAACAGCTAGTTGACAACTAAACTCAACACGATATTTACAGCTTTAAAGTTCTGCTAAAAAGCAAAAACACCAAGTGCGCACGCTGAATTTTTTCCGAATTAAAAAAACGGAAAAGAGCTGGACCATTCCATTTACGGCTCAGGCGCATTCTTTGTCCGTTCCAAAACAAAGAGGAAACGTAAATAAGAGTTCGCATTTAAAATTCTCTAAGGCAATTTACATCTATATGTCCCGGACATTAATTCTGTCTATAAGGGATTAAGTCAGATGCAGCGAGCTCTCCTGCCGGCCGCCGCGATTTTTACAAGAGCACCCATTACCACATTTAATTAAATCCTCCCTGTTTTAATTTGACTTGGTAACGCGGCGAAATTACTACCGCGTATTGCAATCCCGCAAAATGAGTAAAAAGATGAATTAATGACTCGCAAATTGTTTCAAAAGTGTTTTGTGTTTTATACCTGCATTACTGTGAATTGGATATTGTAAA
Organism: Lithophane socia; assembly: GCA_947522985.1. NCBI lineage: Eukaryota > Metazoa > Arthropoda > Insecta > Lepidoptera > Noctuidae > Lithophane > Lithophane socia. The sequence continues at coordinate 8,562,571 of OX383270.1, read as the reverse complement.
TCCACTTTATTAATTCTACAAAATTCTGCTAAATCGGTGCATTTGTGTGTGCATTCAGTTCATTCGCACTCATTCACATATAAATCATTATCGAAATATTCTTAGGGCGACTTCTATGTTATGAGGTAGCACTCACAACATATATGTCGATTGAAAAACAGGAAAAGTTAAAAAAGAAGTGCTCGGGCAGCAAAGTTTTACTTGAACTAAAGATTTCATGCTTCAATAAATTACTAGTCACGACAAGTCTGGAAGTCGTGCTACTAGGTTGCTACGACGTAGCTACCGCTACGCGGCTACGCTGCTACGCTGATTGCAGTTACGCCAACGCAAATTGCGAACAACTCGGCTACGCGTAAATTCTTCGCAAACTTTGCATAGTGGAAAATATGAACAGCATTTTTGGACAGCACACATCCAGATTTTTGCTGACAGCATACGTGCTATCAGAAAATACGAATTTTTCAAATCGGTGAACGTAAAAAATATGATGAAATACTGAAATGTTTGAAGTACGGAACGGTATTTTATTTCATAAAAAAAATACATAAAGCCACGTACCTCATATTGCATTTTGTAGGTTCACGCCCATTGAGTTTCAATGTAAACTAGAGAAGCAATTACAAACAAAAGATGTGTCCCCGCGGATGTCACATGTGACAACCGCGGTGTGGACTGTCTTGGTCAAGGAACATTTATTTACTCACCTACGGCGAGGTCTTGGTTGACCGAGACGGTTGTTGCCCTGGACAACTAAATGTTGCGCAGTCTAGTGAACTATATTTACTTTGTATGACGGCCCCATTTACTGCATGTGTGTGACAAGCCGCGCCGACGCGCTCGAACGAACACTTTTTTCACAAAAAGACCTGAAACAAACTGACGCAACTTTTTAGAACCAAATAAAACAGGACGAACTTTATGTTCCCTGGAACCAATTTTGTTAATTCGTTGCAGTTATTGAATTCTTTTTTCTGACCTAAAGGATCTACTTCTACTTCACAATTAAATATTCTGCATAGATAGGTACTGACCGCGTTTTTCTTTTCATAAAATATTAAATTAGGCTCGCCCGGAGTTTCCACGTTTTATTCCGCAAACGAACGCGAAGTATTTTGAAAACTAATTTCGAGTGGCAGCTATCAAAAGGTACAGCTATTGAGAGTCATGAAAACACGCTAAATTCAGAAATGCAATGGAAACTCAACTTTTCGACGAGCGTTTTTTAGCATGGCATGAAAACGCCGGCCGTGTGTGTGTGGTACACGCCACGGGGTAGTATCTCCACTAGTTCGGTTTTCAGAAGAATAATTTTTAGGGAGTGTATTTTTTGCTGTGGTCGGTGGCCGGCGGTACCGTTTTATTGCACACTATTCCGGCGAATAAACGCGCCGGGGGGAGGGGGGTAATGGACCGGCTGGGGGCACCCAACCCCTCCCTCGCCCGCTCGCTGTATTGGCTGCGAATATTGAATATTTTTGCCGTGTTGTGAAGCTAGGCTATGAGCGGGTAACCACTAATCAGTGGCCCGTGATGTACGACTGTTTATTGCCGCACACTTTACATAATACAGCTGTATTCGACGTATTTGTAAAGCTAATGGTGATTTTAAAACGAAATGACATAAAAACACCCGTCCATTTTTCATTTCAATGATAATTAAAAGTTATTTTCGTCGTTATCGTAAGGAAAGGCAACGAATGATTTTGCGTACGCAAACTTAATAGTTAACCAATGAAAATATATTATATTTGTACTAAATATTTCCGTCAAAGATTTTCAATAAAAGGTCTTTGTAAATAAATAATATTATGTGAGCACGACTGAAACATTGGCAAACATTCACCAATACGTGTACATGACAGGGTTTTTAGCGATAGCTTGAACCATCACAACCCCATCTCAGGGTGGGGTAGGCAGTTTGCAGGGTTAAGTAAACGGAGCTCCATTATAGAGTCCTTACAGCTGTTACAATAACAGTTGCTTTCAGTTTCGGGAAATTACTTAGAAGTGTTATGTAGTAGGTCTGTAGGTACTGTACAAGTTTTGTATATAGATGTTTTGTTTTTACTTTACTCTTCTTACTGACTTGGGTGTGGGATAAGGCTAATATTATCCTTACTAATACTGTCTTCCTTTACTAATGTAGCACTGGAATGAAAGTTTCTGAAGAAGTTTGTTACTCAATTACGCATAAGCGGATAAACATTCGGATGAATTATGGCGCAAAAATAGAACATTTGTTCTGAATTGACACTTTCCTGAGAACATGCAAGTGTGGAATGTCGAATATTTCATCCCATGTCAAATCGTAATAAACATAATTAAACATTTTTGATGTGGATCAAGAATGATGAATGTGGATGATTTCATCTTTGGATCGACGTGGCCTTGGAAAAGGATGTTTGGAAAGATTTGGGCGGGGGGGTCTTTGCTCAGCAGTGAAAGTTAAGATAAAAAAAAAACTTTCATAAAATCTCGCCCTCCTGCAATCTGTGGGAGTAATTTCGTGGAAAGGGACGGAAGTGTGTAACAGGAAGCCGGGGAAGCGAGCGCTATTTGATTCGACCAATGAACGCGCGCGTTTCTAGTTGGCCGTCGGTTGGTACCAACACATTTTCCGAGAGGTTGTAAACGATTAAACGATACGGACGAAAGTTATATAGCGATGAGGCAACCTAGTTTTGCCAGGTGAAAAAGTTTGACATGTGCCACATACGGAATCTTTTACCTCTATTCGGACATCAAGTTCCGAGAAGAATAATGTTTGAAGAAGAATGTTTTTCCGCGGACAAGTTCCTCAGGACAGCACAAAGACTAACTAAGTAGTGCAGTGTGAAGTACTACTAACATAGTCTAAGCCTTATTTATTAACACAAGTTTTGTATATAGAATATGTATGTTTAGGTTAAGGTATTTTTCTATGGGCCTGTGTCGCCTGCAATAAATGGCTTATTATTATTATTATAAATAATTTTCACTACTGTAAACAGTGAATTTTTACACAATCAATCTGCAATCTGGGGCTACCGTCACAATAATTAATTATTCATTCATTTAGTTAATTATTTCTCATGTAGATGCGATCGGGCCGGCCGGAAACGGCCAAGCCACATATTTTGACAAAGGTGTAGAGTTTGTGAAGAAAGGGCTTGTGTGCAGTTAGGGCGTGTACCGCGTGTAGAGTTAGAAGCTTGGCTCTACATGAGATCTGATAACTTTTTGACAGTGCGAGCCATATGGTCTCGTCTTGGCAACATTTTACATGAAAATGTTTTTGGGGGGATTATTTTTGCACAGAGTTACTTAGTTTGATGTACAGAATGCGTATGACGGCTTTGAGAAGGGTCTTGTTATACCCTGTATATTAGTGAAACTGAAAGATAAATCTAAATAAGCTACTGATCGTTTTCCATTACATTAGCAACTATTAATAAAAGTCCATTAATTAATTAAATTATTTTAGCTGCGATATTTTCAGCTCTAGTTATGAAATATCAATTAATTGATTATCTGTGCACACGCATGAAAGCACTGTATTCATGACAAGAGAACTAATCTCACTACAATCAGTTTACTATTTAATAGCTTCATAGACAAAAATATAAGCGTTCCTTGTTGACTACAGAACCCTAAAAACATGTTTGTATATTTGCTGAAAATACAGATTTTACCTGATGTACTTTTTTTACCCGACTACGGCGAAGAAAAAGGAGGGTTATGATTTTGACCGGTATGTATGTATGTATGTATGTATGTATGTATGTATGTATGTATGTATGTTCATCTGTTCCCTCCTATCTTCCAAACCACTTATCACAATTTGACAAATGAGGTATCGTTAGAAGCGTCGTGATTGTCCGCTGGTTATAGGCTATGTGAAGTCACATTAAATTAAAAATGGCGCCCTCTAGAGGACAAAAAGTGAGGAACTTAAAAAAAAAATTGGTTTAATCGTACCATGTTGGGTATCAAATGAAAGGGCTTAATGAGCACATTTCAAAAATATATAATATATTATAACCCCAAAAGAATTAAAAAAAAAATCAAGTAATAAAAACTAAAACCCAACTACGACTTAAAAGATATAAACAAGGCACCACAGACAGACAAATTAAAAATCCGGAGTCACACGTAATCTGTTCGATTTATGCCCTAACACGTGTGACTCCGGATTTTTAATTTGTCTGTCTGTGGTGCCTTGTTTATATCTTTTAAGTCGTAGTTGGGTTTTAGTTTTTATTACTTGATTTTTTTTCTTATTGATGAAATAAAAAGCGGCCAAGTGTGTGTTGAACTCGCATACGGAGGGTTCCGTACAACCGAACAATTTTTTTTTTTTTTTTTATTATGGCCGATAACTACATATAAAATAAAGTAACTAGTATTCTGTGAAAACAAGTGTCTACCTATTACGGATCAAAAGATACAGCCCTGTGACAGACGGACGGAAATTGGAGCCTTAGTAATAGCGTGCCGTTAGCACCCTTTGGGTACGAAACAGAAAAAAATATCATGAAAAGAATAATTCTTTCGTAATTAATACATCTATTCATTGGTAATGCGGGTTAAATATATGTATAAATAGGCATTATATAAACCCTTATGGCGCACGTATACCACGATACGATATTAGCAGCCATTCAATACTATATTTTTAAGTTACGTACAAAAACCTGCGATCATTTCAAATCCATTCAAAGTCACCTACTTACCGGCCATTAATTTACCACCCGTTATAATTGAATGTTGCCCCTAATTAATTTATTCGAAAACCTAATTGCCCATAGCAATCAATTTGGCGTAACAGGACGTCCAATTAAACCGTAACGAGGTAATATCAATCATCAACTGCGATATTAATAACGTGAAATGAAACTGAAAAAGTTGCCAAAATTGGTGTGTACGCTTCGCTAGGCTACGACTATAAAATGCCAGACAGTTTTAACGTAGTTGATTTTATAAATAAAGATCTTTTTTCTGCTAACAAAAAAGTCGACTACGGTCTATAAGACCCTAAGTAAATGAAGCCTAAAGTCTAAAGATAAAATACAGCCTTCACGACCTTGACTTAACCAATGCCTACTTTGAGACAAACGAAAGACCGATCTACAAAATATACAAGCAAATAAATCAGTTTAAACAAGTTTTAGTTCACCACTTGGTAGTTCAGTGAGCCAACCAGCACTGCACTTTAAATCACAAACATACCGCTGTGCCTCTTTTAAATTCGACTCCGACGTCAAAACTTCAATAGTTTAAAAGTGGGTTAAAATCAGGCTTGCAGTCCAAGTAGTTTGAAATACTCTGGTACTTGCATATCTATCGCATCAAGTATTCCGTTGCAAAAACTTGCGAGTTAACGACGTGTCGGACGTACGACTTGTCGCCAGCGCCTGCGATTGTATGCACATTTGCTTAGTCGCCATGTGACGGAAAACTTTAGCAATCTTTTGGGAACAGAATTGTAAAAGGAACACGGTTATACACTTGCACTTAGGTAGGTACCCACTCGCTCGATTTTATTTTTTGAAGCGTAATATTTTTGTGTATGAAAGAGTAAGTTTCGTGTAAAGAAATTTGTGTTGCGACTTGCGATAGTTTGCGCAGATAAGAAGTTGGAATTTATATTCGGAGATGAAATTCGGGTCACAAAAGTTTTCATCTGCTACTTGGCAGACGCCCGACGTTCTAGTGCTATCTATAGGCTTCCTAAGGCGCCCCACACTCAGATACATGAATTATTCGCGCGAAGTTAACGCCTGGTCTGGCGACCTTCAATTTACAACCGAATTAGCACCTTGAATCGATTTATGCCTTTTTGCTTATTCTAGAACTGACTAAGGTTTTGCTGAAATCGACTAGTTTTTTTCTGATACCTAGACAAGATTGGCCAACGTTTTCGTAAATTGTCTACCAAACTTATGAAGGATTTAGGTTTTATTGCATGATTTTTTTTAACTCTTCGCTTTTTATGTTTTACTAGCCTACGCTGTTCTAGGCAAAAGCCGGTCATTCGGTATTACCTCCTCTTTGGAAAATCCTGTTTTAACATAGGTAGTACTGAAGTAGGTATCAGCATTTTGTTGGTTCAAAAATAAATGTAAGCAATCCGCAATACAAGTTGAATAGATTTTCAAATCGTGTTATATGCGTGCAATCATCGTGCGCATGAGTACTGTATTCGTATAGGTAGCTGTGGGCCCCGCTATGCATCACCGACAGCTGGTGCCCAGCACACCGTTATTTCTCCTATTCAATGCCCCAGAATATTCACAGGTTTCCACTTCACAATTTTGCTTTCAATGCGCCGCATCGTCTCATTTTATGCAACGTTTTCACTGTGCTATGCTGCGAAGCATTTTTATGATAGAAATATTCCGATACACCTGTTACTGCGAACTAGAATGAATTTTCGAAACAATTTTTTGTGCGTATGTTGTTCGTACGATATTTCGACGAATACGATACATTTAGGTGTGCAGTGGGTATTCCTAATATTGAAATGTAAAATGCAAATAAATATTGGCATCCTTTCGAAATTGAGCTGAGTATTTTTTTTAAATACCTCAACCTATTTAGTAGTATAGGACTACTTACGTGTTACATGTTTGCAGCGGAAAAGAACAATGGTGGATCATCAATTCCCGTGAGTGCCGTTAGGGAAAATAGGGGATTGTGTTATGAGGATGGGCAGTGTTACCAAGCTGTTTGTACCTACCTAACGACTAGCTTTTACCCACGGCTTCGGCTTGGACGTCGGAAATTATACCATTGGAACGTAGGTACAACCGGGATAAAAAGTATCCTTTGTCCAACATGGTGTGCCAAATTTCATTTAAGGCATAAACAGATAACAGGCAGTCAGGCAAACAACCAGACAGAGGTACTTAAGCATTGGGTAGCTATTGGAATTGGATTCACTTTTCACTGGAATCACTGATCAACCAAACCATTTGTGATAAATTGCAAACCCGAAGATCATGTCAATGTCACACCCGAGTAGAGAAAAAATCAAGTAATAAAAAACTAAAACCCAACTACGACTTAAAAGGTATAAACAAGACACCACAGACAGACAAATTAAAAGTCCGGAGTCACACGTGTTAGGGCATATATCGAACAGATTACGTGTGACTCCGGATTTTTAATTTGTCTGTCTGTGGTGTCTTGTTTATACCTTTTAAGTCGTAGTTGGGTTTTAGTTTTTGATACTTGATTTTTTTTTAAATTCTTTTGGGGTTATAATATATATATTTTTGAAATGTGCTCATTAAACCCTTTCATTTGATACCCAACATGGTACGATTAAACCATTTTTTTTTTTAAGTTCCTCACTTTATGTCCTCTAGAGGGCGCCATTTTTAATTTAATGTGACTTCACATAGCCTATAACCAGCGGACAATCACGACGCTTCTAACGATACTTCATTTGTCAAATTGTGATAAGTGGTTTGGAAGATAGGAGGGAACAGACGAACATACATACATACATACATACATACATACCGGTCAAAATCATAACCCTCCTTTTTTCTTCGCCGTAGTCGGGTAAAAAACTAAGATTAAACTAACATTACCGTAGGATACGAGTAACGACCGCTCTACTCGAAATATAAATTTCCTTGCAACTACAGCGAGTATTATAATGAGAAGCGGCGATAAATCACGAGACTACTAATGTAAAACATATGTAAACAAGAAGATATTTAACACAGCGGGCACAGCGCGCTTCACGGGAGTTTTAATAACAGGTGTAGCCACAAAGGCCGGACGGCGTTCATTGTCTGTGCCTCATCCGAACGAGGCACTCATTTTCTGCAGCCGCAAGCCGCGACACACCCCGAAAATATTCGCAACAAGTTTGTTGACGAGCACGTAACGAACCGCCGACGCAACCAGCCGTTTTCAAACTTGATAACATATGAGTACGTCCCTTTTCGTGCTGTTCTAATGAAAATAAATTCTGAAAAAAGGATGTGGTAGCCAGTGAAATGTTTGTATTGTGTTGTTTATTCATCTGGGGGCCTACCACCACCGCTTAGAGCAGTATTATTTTAATATTACTTCGGTGGCGGAGAGAGATGGCGCTATACGTCCTGTAGAGCTTCATCTCTTTCGTACACTGACGCTATAATACTGCGTATAATACTGCTGTAAGCGGTGGTAGTAGGCCCCCTGAGGCTTTAGTTCTATCTTTAGGTTATGCCAATAGAATAGTAAGTTAGCCTAAACAGCAGTGCACCGTAATTGCGTAGGTAATACATACACGATCAATCAGAATTGGAATCGGTTTGCAACAAATGTCTAATCCATTGCTTCATAAGTTCGAAAAAAAATCTGCTCGACAACTTAAATTACGCAATGAATGTTGTTGAGCTGTCAAAGTGAAACAAATTAGTCATAATCGGTTAGGAAAATAAGTTACGCAATTAAGTATATGACGGGCTTAATGATGTGATCATGTCGACATCATCTTTAACAAGGGACACCTATTATTATATACACATATTTTTATTAAATTATATTCTTCCTATTGTTGTGTGGGAGAAATCGCTGATTGTGACAAGACCGCCATGAAATATTTTTATAAGTTAGTTTGTTTAAATGCGGCATGCAATAAAGAGCGAAGTATTTACTCTTTCTATGATTATTTTGTCGGAGAAATGAAGCACATTGCTACCTACCTAATATCAAATGCAAAAATCCGAAGTCACACGCATAAATCAAACATTTTTTTTTTATTCATGACTTTGTCCTCTAGAGGGCGTCATATTAAAAATGTTATGTCATAAAAACCTATAACCAGCGGACGATCAAGACACTTCTAAAGTACCTATAGAAGTTATGAAGGAACAGATGAACATACATACTGGTCAAAATCAGAACCCCCCTTTTTGCTTCGCCATAGTCGGATAAAAATAAATGTGACGTAGGTAGGTAGGTACTTAGATAAAGTAATGACCATTTGAACATTATGTTCGTGTTTTAAGTGAAAAAGAACATAAACATAATGATGTAGGTACCTACCTACATAGTACCTAGGTACACTAACATAACTTTACGAGGTTTACACCACTAAACCACACGTTATGATGCGATACTGCACTTACAATTTTATTATTGGCGTAATAGAACCTCCTCTCTTCAAACTAGTTGTGCTAAGTGGATAGTTAGGTATTTAGCGAGCTTAAACGCAAAAAAATGAATGTTGTGAATGTTAAATGTGAAACGGAAAAGTCCACATTTATTTTATCAAACCAATTCATAACAAAAGATGTTTATTATGTTAGTGCTGTCTACGCCTGTAAGTAACTAGTTCACCATACATGTTTTTTTTTTTGTTAATAGGTACCTATTTCCAGTGAACACGGCGTTGGTGTACCTTTCAAATAAATAAATTATTGATTGAATCCTTACTAATATTATAAATGCGAAAGTAACTCTGTCTGTCTGTCTATCCGTCGCGCTTTCACGCCAAAACTACTGAACCGATTTGGTACACAGATAGTCTAGAGCCTGAGAAAGGACATAGGCTACTTTTTATCGAGATACCACGCGGGTGAAGCCGCGGGCGGAAACTAGTAATTCAATAAAGTAGCAAGTTCAAATAAATGCTTTATGTACGTGTGCTGGAGATGAACACGACCTAAGGAGACCACGACATAAGGAGGACCTCTACAAACCCGATAAACCTAGCGTAAGCCCAATCTTCCTGACTTTTCTGGCGGTCCTGTTATTAAGCGAATATCAATGACAATGAAGAGATCATTCCAATTACACTAATAGGTACCAAACACATAAGTATACTTGGGTACAAAGCCGGCTCAACAAAACATCGCTTAAAAACGAACCGGTGATGAGATCTAATAACGAAATACATGCAAAGATAAGTAAACAAATAAGCGAATAATGCGGCACGTTGTCGGTTTTTTCGCGAGCCGAGGGAAGAAAACGTTTAATAATGAGACTGCCTATAAACGGGGCCGTTTCTTTTTATTTTGCCTCCTCGGCCTTTGTCTCGAGCTTTGCATTTAACATGACCCGTACCTCTACAATCTTTCGTATCTACAATCCTACTTTGTATATCTTTGTTTCACCGAGAACCAGTTTTGGGCAGGAAATAGAATGCCCTCTTTATCTGACACAAAGTTGGCAACACTAAGCATTTACGGTTCAGATGCCAAGTGTCGTTTGACGATGGTTTTGGCTCTATTACATAATTATTTTAAAATAAATGGCACTAAGTAGGTGGTCGGTTAAATATTTTTAATAAAATCAATCAACTTTATTTCTCACCACAATATTCAAAATGTTCGTATAATGTTTATAAGAAAACGATGTAAGTAATGTAGCTGGTATTTTCAAAAAGGTGGCCAATGCCTGTATCAGAAGTCACTAAATGGCGGACCGCAGCCCCCAATAAACCTAATTGGTGATCCCTGGCCTAAATCTTCGTCAATGTTTTCATGAGTATATGGTAAAGCTCGTTAAATCGTCCCACAAAAAACAAAGCTTCAATGCTGCTATATTTACAATACAATTGTCACTTACCTACGCGATATCTTCCGTAGTTTTTTCTTTTTGAGAAATAGGGTCCAGATCTTAGAATGTTACAATCGATGATCGCAGGGTGACTGTGTTGTGAGAATGCAGTTAGATGGAAAAATTTATAGGTGCAGACAAATCTGATTAAGTACCCGCTTTTTACGTATTTTGTTACTTCAACTAAAACTCGATTGCAACTCGCAACTAAACTCACGCTGACTTCACGGTATCACATAGTTTTTTAATGTAGGTAATAATTCTGAACGGTCGATTTTAGTGAGGTTTTTGTAGTTGGTAATAGGCTAACTGGAAATGATTACAAACACCGATTTTAAAACATTGCATTATTCCATAACACGATTTCTTTATTTTATCAACAATTTATAATATAATATTTTCATACACTATTTTATCTGAATACTTAATAAAAAAACTATTTACAATCTCACACCACTAAAGAGTGGTCGCAACACTCGCAACACACGAAGAATTTCGTACACTGCCTTATCACAATTTGTCTCTGTCGCTCGCTCGGAATATTAATACCGTCTCGCTCACACCACACTTCGTGTGCGCCCGCTCTTTAACAAACATCAAAAGTCAATCAACCATATCCGTGATGTTTGTGAAAGACTTGCGTTCCTGTCAATCACTATGGATCTTCATAGGGTCCGTGAACTGGGCAGTCAGGATGTAGAACAGTGCCGGAGCAGGAACAAGAGACAGGTACCAGAGTTCCTTGAACCCAGTCAGAGAAATGATCCCGTAAGCATGTATCAGCCAATGTCCCAGTAGTATCACTAAGTTCCTTGGGTTTGTTAATGAGGACAGGAGCAATGCTGGCGCCGACTGCTCAATCTTTATGGAGAAGTGAGACGCTGATGTCATCATTGATATAATTATAATTATGTATGGGAATGAACAATCTGGAAAAGAAAACATTTAAGTTAATCTTAAACTTGAAATTAACGTATGGACTCAGGGAGTAATTGAATAAGCGACAATAATAAGATGTGGCTAAGTTAAATAAAAAATTGTGGTCATTTCTGCTGACAAAATGAGGAGTCATTTGTAAGGTATTTTTTATATTTTTTTGTTGTGTATCCAAACGGGAGTAAGTGTGAGGCTTTCATTTGTTTTTGATTTTCGAATAGTTTAGTTGTTGTTTACTTGTTTTAGCAGGACGATGATGAGCGAAGACGGTTGTTTGTTTTACTTCACTGTTTTATATTTTTAAATAATATAATTTTATTTAGTTGAATGCTGAATTTTATTTGCTCTACCCTACCACTCTCACATGAATAGGGCTCCAGCAGTTGACATAATGGTCAAATTCATTGGTAATAGCCTCCCTACAACCTCCTAGCGTGAATAGGTTGATTAACCAGTAACCCTGTATATTAATATACATGAATACTTACAAATCAAGCCAGCAGCAACAGTATGGATGAGCACGAGTATAGGATAAAAGTACAGTGCACAGTATATTGCCTTCCTGCCCGGGTTGGCAGAGTCCCACGTCAGAAGCCACGGCCTCAGTGTTATAGTCATCAGCAGGCTGAATGCGTAAATTAAAAGGACTACTGTATATCTGGAACAAGGAGGATTTTATTGTAGTTTGAAAGACAGATAAAATTTTGTACCTAGGTACCTACACAATGTCAAAAGCATAAGCATAACTAGTATGAAAATATTGGTTAACTAAAAGACATGGCTGACGCCCGTCCATTCAAAGAGCATGTGACGGTTTCCTCAGCCTCGATACACCTGCAAAGAAGATTGTCTGTTATGCCTATTGTGTAGAAGTGTTTGTTTAGCAAGCAGTGCTCTGTAATGGTCCCCGTGATTTAATTGAAAGAATGGCGGTTGTCTTTTTAATGGTTGTCTTTTTAATTTAAACTGATAACATGGATTGTTGTTCAATTTGGCACAGAAGTGTATCAAATGGTTGTCAATAGCTATGCTGGTAGGATTAATGTTCTTTTTTAATAAATAGACTTAATACAGGCTGTAATTGATGCCTAGTGGTGGATAGATTGCGGCCCACTCCATCTCAGAATGAGGCCTGAGTCCAGTAGTGGAAGCAGTAAATACAAAAAGAGTAATTGTACTTACAATGGGTACACAGCCTCTTGAGTACAATGCAAAGTCTCTTGATAATCAGGCTGAGGGTTGTGCAGCAGTGTGTACCAGTCAGACAGCGCCTTCGGAGAGCAGACATGTAATGCAATAGTGCCCGTTGGAGGCAACACTAGCAATGCAGCCAGAGTACCTGTTGCCACCTCTATAAATGCACATATGTGTTGGACTAGGATGTTCTTCGTGCTGTAAACATAAATTATTATGCAATGAAGAAACAATGAAATGAATTCCCTTAGAGATACTTATAAAATTGTATGTTGCATCACTTGGAACACTCTGGGAGTTTAAGTTCGAAGATTTTGACTCACGTACTGCCAAATTAAGTAGTATCTAGTACATTATCCCTTAAAACGTCTGATTCCCAACCTAATACAATGACTTTGTTTTACTATTGTATCTACTTCCCCTTTTCACTGGGTTATTGAGGTATATATTATTGAGTTTAATACGGCTTTACAAGTTTCAACACAATAAATATAGTAAATAAATCTTAAACAATAAGACAAATTCACATACCCCTTGCCGACAGCAACCATGTCAATGAAAAACCAGTGTAACACCATAGGCAGTAGCACCATAAACCCAAGGTATAGGCCGTCATATAAGGTAGGCTCGTCAGTGCAAGGGACGCAGTAGCTGGTGGTATTCGTGCGGAATCCTCGAGGACAGGCGCCGCATTCGCTCCACGATCCATCATCGAACTCTGTGCGCCCGCAGTACAGACCAGGACAAGTTCTAACAGCCGTCATTGTGTTAAAGCTAGGGAACTATCTCACATTATCAAATTTATTAAACATTATTTGCGGAAAACTGAAAATCCTGAAAAATAAACAGCAAAACAAGTCTTGACGTTTGTTACAAGTGTCAATTTTGACTTGCCTTGCCTTGACTACAGATTAAAAAATGAATATTTTGACGTCAGTTCAGAAACTTACATGGAAATTGAAAGTACGAATGCCATATGCCTTCATGTCTGGATCTCAATCAAATAGGTACTTGTCAGAGAAGTGGAATACTGTCGTTAATCCATATTTTAGGTACGATATATTGATTTTAAACAATAAATGTATTAGTAGTACTCTGTTCACCCCAGTAGGAGCTTGAGTTAAGGCAACACCCAAGGGCTGGACACTACTTTTTATGTGCACCTTACCTACTTCTAAGTTCTACAGCTTCCGTAACAAGATTTCAAGAAAAACAACATAATTCATAAATACATTTTAATTTTATTGTAATGCTAATGACAAATGAGTACAAAAATGAATGAGTTTATACTAAAAGCAAAATAGTTTAGATAATACATACGAAATACAAATACTTAATAATTACTAAAGCGCCTTAAACTTTCCTGCCGCGTCTAAACCACGACTGCGCCAGAATCCTGTGCGCAAACGTCTCACAATAGCTCTTATAAAAACATACGCTAGATAAACCGTCACAGAAAGTGCTATGAGCACAAAACAGACAATATCCAGCAGATAGTACTTAAAGGAAGACATGCCAACTGCAGGAGACCGTAAGTGACGGGCCTCGCCGTGGCGCAGGAGATACTCAGTCCACCACACAGCATCATCAGGCCCAGAAATGAGGGGAGTGACAACCGCTGCCTTCAAAATTGACATAGACTTTTTGTATCTGGAAAAAAATACCATTTACATATTACGTCTATTTTCTTGAAAAAGTGAATGTTTTGGGAGCAAAAGGCAGCACTAAGTTAATAAAAAATAAAATACACTCACTTTTCATTAACAACCACAACATTAATGATAGCCTTCACAGTTTCCTTATCCAAATTGTAAGGATCCAGAATTTCGCCAGCTCCATACCTTGTAATCTCATTAATGAAAACTCTACGAGACTTGACGAGCGGTAATCCAATTATTGGCACAGTGAAGAACACTGCTTCTTCTAATGACCGCGCCCCACCATGCGTTATGAAGGCTTTGAGGTTGGGATGAGCTGAAAGGCACAGAAAACCATTATTTTTTGTGGGATACTTAGCCTGGTTTGTAATCAGATAACTGACCTGGCTCCCGAGACCCAATAATTATGTTAAATTCTGTTTTGCACTTCAGGAAATTAAGATCCTTTGTACAACTACCTACTTTACTTACCCAAAACCTGTTGCTGTGGGAACCAAGACTGAGTAATGACATTATCAGGCTTCTTTATCATCGTCGTGTTCCCGATCTTCCAGAGAACTGTGAACGGAAGCTCTCCAAAAGCGTCTGCTAACGTTTGTAACATGGATGTAGAGAGCTGCTCAGCTTCTTGGATTGCTCCTAAACTGAAGTACACGAATCCTTTTGTAGAGGAGTCTAAGATAGTTAACATTTCCTGCAAAATAAAATAAGATACACAGAAATTAGAAATCTCAATTATTAAATGTCTCCTACTTATGTACACACGGCTACACATCTAGCTATACATTTCCAGCATAAGCTGACCTCGCATCGTACGAAAATCCTATAGAATGCGGGATCAGCATAAACTGGAAATGTATAGCTTGATGTGTAGCCGTGTGTACTAGGTACCTACTGCTAGTTATCTTACCTGCGGCAAACTTAGACCTGGTTTAATGTGCATTCGATCGACGTAAACAACAGCTGGGACGCTCGGCCTACTGCCTATTAAAGCAGGATTACTGGCCACGAACAGCAAATCAATGTCATATTCCACTTCTAGTAGACTTCGCTTCAATCCTAGTAATTTCTTAGCGGCCAATTCACAAAGTGGAAGATAATTATTGTAGTATTCGTTTCTTGTTTGGATGTAACGATAGATCTCTGCGATTTTTTCCCAGCGACCCAAATTCCTGTAGTTCAGAGAGTTAACATCAGGGTACAAAATAGGATGGATAGGATTGCCTTTTGATTCGTATTGATGGATCCTGCCACTGGTTGTGGTGATGGCGATATGTGGAGCTTTATATTTTTCTGCAACTGCGTAAAGCAGCGGTACGTCTGCTTCTGTGACTACCAGGTCAAAGTTTATGGTCGGGTTAATTAGCAGAGCCAGCATCTGTTTCGACTTTAACTGTGCTATTGCCAGTTTGACCATGAATTCATTCAATGCCCTCTGTCTGGGATGGTAATCGTCAGTATTCGTCATCAACTTTTTAAACTCATCCCAGTACGGTGCCGAATCTTGGCTGACATCGAGCTCCATAATATTCTCTATGTCAGGAAATTGAAAGTGTCCGGGGTAGGGTGTCATGAGAACAACAGTATGTCCTCTTTGAGCGAGTCTTGCCAGATATCCTCTGAAAACCAAGTGGTCGGAGTATGAAAGTGAAGAGAAGAGGGCAAGGATCGATGCACTTTCCACTGCATAGCAAAAATATGCTAATATAAACACTGCACAAAATATTGTAAGCCCCATATCTATGTTTCTGGATCACAGAGATACGCACAATAAATGTGACCGTTCAACGATAGATAATGTAGATTATTAAAAATATATCAAAGAAAATACAATGGACATAACGAAGTGAGCGAACAGCTGTGCAAACACTAATGTCGATGTAATTTATAAGTTATAAGTACAAACGACATTGTTATAACGACCTGAAAGGTAAACATGATGAGACATGGATACATGACTAAACCTTATTGAATAAGTAGATCAACTTAGTAGCCTGAACATTATGTAGGTACCTATATGGTTAAAACTTTGGTAGATAAGTAGCTTCTTAACTAACTGTTGTAATATTAATTAATTTACAGTTGGACTGGCTGTATGGTTATATTGAACTGGAAATCATAGGTACCGTAGGTCCCTGTTCTAGGTAATGTCTACATAATTATGTAGGTGTTTTCCCAGGCTAAAAAAAAATTAACTGCGTAAAGGGTGCTACCATCTGCGGGGTTCCGTGACTATTGTTTAAATTCCTAATTTTACGTGTTGAAATGAAATGAAATAAATTTATTTGCTTTGAATGCAGGTATTTACAATTTGGTGTTAGAATATTATTTACAGGGCCTGTTTTGGGGCACATAATGACTGACCTATGCTGTCTATGCAATTAGTCCTGTAACCATAGCAACAAAAATCGACACAACAAAACTGTGTTTGTTTATTGGTTTTTTATTGTGAGTTAACATGTTTTCCTTTTAGAACCAAGCTTCCGTTTTAAGTAATATCAAGATTATGATAATAATAATTTAAAATTCAGAATGGATAACGACGTAACGAACTATTCAGTAATAGGCCGCATTGGTGAAGGTGCTCACGGCTTGGTGTTCAAAGCAAAGCACAATCCTACCGGACGGGAAGTGGCGTTGAAGAAGATCCTAATAAAAAACCTCGAGGATGGTATACCAGTTAACGTGATGAGGGAGATAAAGGCGCTGCAGTTGCTTCGGTGCAAATACGTGAGTTTCAATAAGTTTTTGTCTGTCACTAAGAGGCAGCTATTTTATTAAGTCATCAGATATTTCACGGTAGTTAACCATTTTAAACGTCACTATAGAGATGCAAATCGGTCTAAATCTATATTTGTCTTAACGCGAGATCTACCTATCATGGCCAATATTGCATCCACCGAGACGAGTCCTATCTTATATACCCAACAGATAATCAAACTGTATGACATGTTCCCCCGCGGTATGAGTCTGGTGCTGGTCCTGGAGTACATGTGCTCAGGGCTTTGGGACATGCTGCACCACTCGCAGCAGGAACTGACCATGCCCAGGGTCAAGAGCTACGCGCAGATGCTGCTGAAGGGCACACGGTATATGCACGCGCACTATGTGATGCATAGGGTGAGTTTATCCAACTAGTATTCACACAGCAACGAATCGAGGGTTTTTTGCACAAAGATGGTTTATGGGTCAGAAAGAGACATAGGCTACTTTTAAAATCGAAAAAAATAAACCGTTTCTGGGAGATAGCGAAGCCGTAAAAGTATAATATACAGGTTGTCCTAAAACTTCAGTTCCCGGCTTGATTGAGTTTTGGAACAGCCTGTTTATTTCTTTTTCTTTTTTATCAGGATCTGAAACCTGCGAACCTGCTGATAAATCACGAAGGCATACTGAAAATCGCCGATTTGGGTCTGGCGCGTCTTTATTGGCCTGATGGCGGCAGACCTTATTCACACCAAGTCGCTACACGGTACGCGCTCAACTTAATTATTATAATACCTCATAAATACCGAACGCATTTAGAATACCTACCCGATCCGAAAGTGCACTGTGTGGACCTTATTTGTCATTTACCTACTTTTAGGCGTCAGTTCCCAGTTCCTGGCTGATGGATGAACGGCCAGATGAGTTCCCTTTTTTGCTGATGTCATAAGAGACGGCCTCTTATCACATCAGCAAAAAAGGGAACTCGTTTATAACTACGGATATAAGGCATCAGAATCTGTAAAGGATCACTATTAGTAAAGTTACCTTTAAACGAAGTACCAGGAACATAATATAGGCTGTATAGGAATCTTCCGTGACCGGGTCATCAGCGGGCGACGCGGTAAGGCGCAGAGGAACAGGGGAGAAAACTAGTCAAATGAACGCTCGCCACCACCGCAGCCTTATAGTTGACTTCTAGGAGAACTTGCAAAAGGGTTAAGGTAACGAAATTTGAACGACTGCTTGTTTTCAGATGGTACAGAGCTCCGGAACTGCTGTACGGCGCTAGATTCTACACCGAGAAAGTTGACCTATGGGCTGTTGGTTGTATTTTAGCGGAGTTGATTACGAAGCAACCACTTTTCGCTGTTAGTATTCTTTTGCTAACTCTTAGATACATTACTTGTTTATTACATAGTTTTATATATCATTGCGTCAAAACTATCACTAACGTTAGCACCTGCGGCGATTCCCAGGGTGAATCGGACATCGAACAGCTAGCCATAGTGCTGCAACACCTGGGCACGCCCACCGAAGAGACGTGGCCAGGACATGCGGAGTTGCCAGACTTCCACAAGATCACGTTTCCAGAGTCCGCTCCCACGCCCTGGCCCGAACTCTTACCCGGAGTGGAACCTGATGCCGTACACCTCGTCAAGTCTTTCGTTATGTACGATACGAATAAAAGGATATCGGCTAAGGAGGTTAGTTATATAAATGTATCGTTCAATTTAGTGTGTGTAAGATTCATTAACAACTTGATTCGTCGATTAACAGTACTTTTACATATCTTCTAAATTGAAACAAAAAAAAAATTATAGGACACTAATTTTCAGCTTTTTATTTATTAATAAACAGTTTGTCATTTTAATTTAAGACTTAAACATACCTAAATTTCACAGTTATTCTTCGGTATAACTAGGTTTATGATCGATTGATGTGAGATGTAAGCTAAATTATCATAAAATTGTATTTTTTTCAGGCTTTGAGACATCAATGGTTCCAAAACAGACCTCCGCCCGCTTCCTTAGAAGACATGCCAAAACCACAGATGAACAAACTAAAATAAATTAATGTACGAGGATAATAAATTAAACATATTATTTTAAAATGTATTTATCATTTAATTTTAATTAAATTATAAATCAGTAATAATTACAATATCAAGTTGTACTTTAAATCTTATGTACATTTGAGCCAAACAGTGAATGCACAGAGATACCCTTAATATAACAGCTAAATAAAATATCCTAAAGAAGGCGACAGGTAGATGAAATGACCAATTACAACTGATCTCATACTTTCCCGTATATACCATGCATTACCACACAATGTTAAAACTAACCATTAAATATGACAAAATGGTAAAATAGTCCACATTCACCTAATTTGGAAATTTTTATTGCAAGAATAGAAAGTCTTAAATCATAAAAATACTTTAACTTCCTTCATTGTTTACTTATATCAAGTTACAAGTAATCTGACTCTCAAACACTCTAGAATCGGAAATGTTAATATTTAAAACTACCTTACTTTTTGGAATCATTCGGAGAAACCTAGTTCCGTTAATAAATAAACTCTATTTTAAATAATAATCGTAATAAAATGCAGATAAACATTTACATTAAGAGAGATCAAATTATATACCGTTCCATCCATTCAACTTCAAAAACACCGGAAGATGTATATACCTTCACAATTTTGTCTTAAATTATCGTAATCTATGAGGGAGAACTTTAGCCTTGTTCACTGTAAATATTAAGACTATTCAGATAAATATAATCTACCACAGCCATTGTTACTACTAATAAAAAGTTAAGTAACATTGGACTTCGATGTAGAACTTTTTAAGCTAATATCAGACACTTTTCGTCGCAAGAAATTGATAAATCACCGAACTTTGAAAACTAAAGTCTGTTCCAAAAGTCTCTGACACAAACGTGAACAAATGGATTAGAAGATGCACGTGTGGATACCAATTTGTAGGGCCCCTTACAAATTAAGAGCTTTGCTTTGATTTAATTATTTAAATACTTAAACCCGAAATTTTAATATTTTAAATCGTCTTATGATACAAGAAGCCGGAGACCCTCCGGCGCCAGCTCAAAGATGTTTTTCATTTGACAATTGAGGTTAATTTTATAACTTCAACTTCTAAGTTACTTCTAAACTTGATTTCTTCTAAATACAGATGAATGATGATGTTACTAACTCCTTTAAGTGGTTGCGTAAGAATTTAACCTGTATAGGGTTTGTTTACACTTTCATCAGATCAGATGCTTTTCGAACAAACTATACTTAAACTATGAAAAAATGTATGGTCAAAATTACTTTTAAAATATAACAATGTTATGTTTAAACGGAATCATGCTGTAACATTACAGTGCGTTCATAATAACTTGTCCCGTGACGCTATTGGTAGCACTGAATTTTGCAGTCATGTGATTGGTAGTTGAACTCTATTAGCATTGAAAACAGCAATGGTGCCAACATGGCGACAAGGGACAAGTTAGAAAACGGCCAGTAGGTATAACAATGTGATCTACATTATCATAGCGCGCACATTAAAGATTATAAGAGACAAAACACACTAATTCGCCACTACCACAATATCGTGCAACTAGTACAGTAAATATCGAACATTAATCTAACACTTACTAGTCGCTACCACAGTATAATAAAGTAGCAGTATTATGTCTCTGCACTGACCTTGAAATAATTACCTACGGCCGCTATATAAACCTTCCGCATCCATGAGTAACTTCCGCGCACTCGAGACTGTTGCGTACTGATATACACTGAGATCTCGAAGCGCGTCGTTTCGGCCGTTTTCTATGAAGACATAGTACTGTTACTGTGTCGCTACTTTTATAAAGCAAAACATTAATAGTGGACATCGTACAGTTGCAGTATACTGTGCGTTTTGGCCTTATTTTGAAGTCTCAGCTTCCATGCTGGCACTTCAATTGGCGTACTTGTTCCAATATTCGCATTATTTCGGCCACAAAAATATACCTACCCTATTTTTATAGCGTTAAAGTTTATTATGTATTAGCATAATATTAATGCCAATATTTGTATAGTCATAATTCATCATCATTCTTTTGTCTTTATCCCAATTTATTTGGGAATGGCGCAACATATCTTTTCTTTCTCGTAAAGTCAAGGAAATTCATTGTTTATCAATTTAAATACCAACTTAAATAGTCCGTTTATTCAAATTACAGCCTCAGACTAAATAAAAAACCAAGACAGAGCGCTGTCAACAGTGACGTGAAGCCGGTTTCGTAAACATGTGTGCTCATATTTTGGTGTAGTTTGATTGTAAATGGTTGTAAATGTGTGCGTTTGAGCGTGTACGCACAGAGCGTTGGTGTAGTTTTGGTATGCTTCACAGTATTGTTCGCAGCACTCTGTCTTGGTTTTTTATTTGGTCTGAGATTACAGCTGCCATTCTTTGACAGTTGTATGGCTTTAATGGCTTTAACACAGCAAATTGACGCAGTATGTCAATTTGATAAACAATTAATTTCCCTAGCCGTGAAAATAGGCCAAGTGTAATGCGAGTATCAGATATTCGCTAGAATTATTTATTATCTTAACACTACTTTGGTTCAGTGTCACAAGAAGTCATCAGGTACTTCCCTATGTATTCACCTGTACCGTAACGGAATACTAATTCGTATTGTGCTGTAATAATATAACTGTAGTCATTTAGCTACTATAACTAGGAATTAGCTAACAGTATGGAACCTTTGGACCCATACGAACAAAATCTATCAGTTGCAATGCAACGTTTAGTAAAACGCGTATACATGACGATACAACTGCAAGGTTGCGCCTTCTTTCTTAGAAGAACATCTCAAAGATAACGTACATTTTAGATACTATAATTGTAACGTATCGTGATAGGATTAACCATAGTTTTCCAACAGGCACAGTATAAATAAATAACAGTATTATATCTGAGTGACCTTGAAATAATTACCTACGGCCGCTCGGTAGATAATCCTTCCGCGTCCGTGCATAACTACCGCGCTCTCAAAACTGTTGCGTACTGATATACACTGAGATTTCGAAGCGCGTCGTTTCGGCCATTTTCTATGAAGATATAATACTGTTCGTTATTGTTTCTTTTTATTAATTTTATTGCGGTACCTATACCTAGACATCCTTTCGGATCGGACAGGGTGTTTGTTACATGCTGTATATTTAAAAATTCCTTGAAACAACTGTTTAAATACCGCGGTGGTTTGAATGTTTGTGAACACAAGCCTAACTATGTTATAAATAACACGGCTAACTACCAAAAATGAAATGAAGGAACTCAAATAGAAAACCTTTCGCCTCATTTACCGCCTCTGAAAAAAAAAGGAATCGTAACTTCTATGTACGTAATCTTTGCACCATAAACAATACCAAAAGACTCGGGATTGCTTACTATACTTTCATCATAATTTGTACGTCACTCTTCTGAATAAGCCTAAAAACAATTTGGCTATCAAAAACTCTAAGATGCTCTTTACTTCTGTAATAATTAAAAAGGCATCGAGCACTAAAAAGTATCCATTAAAATAATATCCGACTGTGCATTGTAAAACTTAAGAAGATTAAAAAAAAATACATTTGGATACCTATTGACTACAGTAATAAATGTACTCTATAAAGTACGTGTAATCTATTTAAATAAAGTGATAAATTGAGGCGAAAATTATTATTTACAAAGCAGTGTTTAGTTATTTTCACTATTTGGAATTGAACATGGCAAAACATTACAATACTTTGTAAGTCTTAAATGTCTGATTAGTACCCCAATTTGGGCGACACAGTACAGTGCGTTCATAATAACTTGTCCAGAGCCGCGATTGGAAGCACTGAATTTTAGTCTTAGTTTCAATACCTATAGAGTTGAAAATGGCGATTGACAGAACATTAGGTACTAGTGTGTTTCATCAAATAGTTCCTATGCTGTAATGTTGGCTCCCATGTTTTAGGACGAACAAGAATACGCTACGGCACTATCTATCTATCTATCTATCTATAGGTCCGTTTTTGAAGTTTAACAGTAGCGCCAACATTACGGCATAGGAACTATGAGATGAAACGCACACTACTACTCACATGACTGCCAAAATTCAGTGCTACCAATCGCTACACGGGTCTAGTTATAATGAACGCACTATAGTGAAAAACTTGCAAACCACAGATATCAGTTCAGACCATAGAGAAGAGTTCTGTCTATGTCGCATTTTTTTAAATACTTTCAGTTAGACAAGCACAGTCGGGCCTTAAAAATAAAAACGCAGTACATATTTACATAGGCATACAATATTTACAGTACTCTATAAGAGCAGTCTTACAACATGAGGTTAACTTCGTGCAAAATCATTATGTACATTGACGATTTTGTCAATTAATTACCTAAAGAAGAATCAATGTTATAAAGCATAATGTCCAGTAATAAGTTTTATTGCGCAATTTGATAACTACATGTAGACTTTTTCGATAGCTTTACGGCCATAATGCCTGTCCAATACTGAACCCGATCTCAGAATGCTGTATATCGTTCGATCGAGCTCTTATCTCAAGCCAAAAATTACTCAATTCGTCTATCCCAAGTAAGAAAACAAAAAAAAATAGGTTATTGACAGATTTTCGAACAGAGAAGATATACTGTTTTAACATTTTCAGGGACACGAAACGCCCATAAGCTTAATAATAATAAAACTTCTATAGTGTCTCGTTCAGTCGACCTTCGATCAACTAAATAAAGCAAATTCATAAATTGTCACACATCACCCAATAAATATATTGAAATAGCAATCTTGGCGTTAGCAAAACTAACATCAAGGCAGTAGCAACGTCAAAGTACGAAATTAAACTTGCAGTTGAACATCATGCTTAGAGAAACATAACAAGCACATAAAGACTGCCAACTTGGAACATTACCAAGATTCTTCTATGAAAGTGATAACAAGTACTTAGATTTATAAGTTTGAAACAATAGGTATAGTTTTATATACGAATGAAAGACCTGTTTCACAACCGTAGTACAGTTCGATTCAGTACCCCACGCCCGCTGACACATGAAATTGTTACTGCCGCAGCGACTCATGTTCCGAGCCGCCATTAAAGTTTGAATCGAACTGATCAGATTTAATTTATGTTAGGCTCGCCGTCGGAAGGGAGTCTGCATCACAGGAGCATACAGTGAGTCCAGCACGATTAATGACGGATCTACCTTAACGTAAGTGAATTTTGAATCGCAAATACATTATACAGTCCTATTACATTTTAGTGTAATTTTGCAACATAAGCAATTTTTATCTCTATGAACTCTTTAATTTAAATAAATAATATGTACGGTCAGCAAGAAAGAGCGATTACACAATGTTTCACATTATAATACTATGACACTAAATTATTCGATACACTGCATTTCAGCATTTAACGTAATAGTCAAAAGCTTGTGTTAATTCAATTTTACATCTGTTCCGATATTTTTTGTAATTATTATTATTGCGTTCTATAGTTACGTTATTTAAAAACTAAACTGTTAATCGGCTTTCGTTGTTGACTGTACCCACATATCAAAAGAATATAAATCGGATTCGAAATCCACAGACATTAACGTTACGTCACGTCCCTAATTTTCGTCGTACAGTTGAGAAACAGGGTGTTGTTTTAGTTACGAATCCAGCCGGCAGAGTGCAGGTAATGTCGCACGGCGATGTCGACGTCTGCGTCGGGAGCCGCGGGCCGGCGTAATAGGACGCCCTTCATCGTCACGTACTGCGCCGGTGGCAGGCTTAACGCTGAACACAGCTGCACAAACAAACAGTCTAATCATCATCTGCCTAGCCTGCCTGCCTAGTAGTCGGCTTCCAGTCTAACCGGATGCAGCTGAATACCAGTTTTTTAAATGGAGCGACTGCCTAATTCTGTCCTCCACAACTTAGTTACTGGATAAGACCCCTTGATCAGACTAGTTGTCAGACTTTTGGGCTTCTCACTACCCATAACGGCTGTCAAAGATATGAATGACAACTTAGACCAACGGCTTAACGTGCTTTCCGAGGCTCGGAGGGGTCTCGATATGTAGTTGATGGTAACCCATCCACCAACCGACCGCGGCAAGCGTAGCTTGACCTTCGAGATCGACCCGAGCGGCTGTTATTATTAAGCCTCTCCTTCATTACCTATACATACATACATATATTTTTCTTTTTGTCAGCCTCTGTACATCTGTATGTGCTTAATAAAGTATTCATAACAAAAAACATGCGGGGCAGTCTTTGGTAACTGCCGATAGAAGTGAAAAACTAAGCAACAATGCGTAACCTCAACGTAATTCAAACGGTAGACGGTAGATGGCGCTAAAAAAAACAAATCACTTCAAGCGTGACGATGACGCGAGTTTCATGATTTTTGTTCACCCAAAAAGTGCTCAAAGTGGGCAAAGTTTTCACTTTAAAAAAAATTACCTGTATCTCGTTATTGGTCAGCAGATGCCTCGAGCATGCGCCGCTGCTGCTGCTGCATGAGCTCTTTTTGGAGCATCCACATGCGGTACTTCCGTCCCGTGTGCACCTTGGGCTGGTGGAACTTGAGCCGCTTTCGCCGTCTCTGTCGCACGTCAACACATATCATAAATACAATATGTATTTGAAATAACAGAGAGCCTTTTAAAAGGGTCAGTGTATGTGTACATATCATTATGAACAACTTTTACCTGGGATCAACCCGGAAATCGTGAAAAATTTAGGCGAACATAAATGTATGGAGCAGCTGATTTTTTTTCGCGATTTCAGTTTGTCTACGTCAAACATTTTTTATTTTATAAAGTGCCTAAAAATACTCGATAACATGACAAAAATATGTAACTTAAATCTATTCAGCGTCTTGTTATGGCCGGAGTTCCATACAAAATGAAACTCCTGTGTCCTTTGTAGGCTATAAAGTTACGATATTTTGTAATATTTTCTTTTTTTTATAGAGACTGACCTTTTTCTTGGCAGCTGCGAGCTGTTCTGCGTTAGTTCTTTTGTCTGGTTGGTGTCCAGGCACCCACTGCTGCCCTGGCGAATACAATAGTTATACGGGATCAAACCCAAAACCACACGGCACAGTTATTATCGCACATTATTCCCTTTATAAACGTTGCTTTAAGTTAAGTAATGATTAGCGAGTATTTAACCTTACATTTTTGACGTTTACACCTCTCCGTACCGTTTACCGTTTAAACAACGTTTATAAATAAACCCATATATCTTTATCTGTAGTTGTCACGCTACGTTAGTAAAACAGCACACTAAAAACCACTCGGAATGACATCCTAACTAATATTACAAAATTAAATGCGAAAATGAGTTTGTTTGTTTGTTTCGCTTTCACGCTAAAACGGCTAAACGGATTTGGATGAAATTTAGCACGGGTAGACCTTGCCCTGGAGAAGGACATAGGCTACTTTTCATCCTGGATCGCATACGAAGTCGCTGGCAACCTATAAGTCGCTGGCTGGTTTCCTATAATTATTTCGACATTATGTATTTCTTAGTCGCCTTTAGGCCTGAATTCCTCTGTCGCTGACGTCGGTCGCGTACCGTCAGTCGCGTAGCGCGCTGGCTATCAGCGCCAATGAAAACATCCGTAGTGCGATACCGACCGCTCCACGGTACAGGCATCAATATTCATCGCCATACGCGGCGCGTAGCTACTCGCGCGCCGCTGATGTCAGCGTCACAGTGTGGTGCTTTATAGAACACAACGTATATTCGTACGCGACCGACGTCAGCGACAGAGGAATTCAGGCCTTAGTCCCACGGGAAAAAAACCGATTTTAGAACCGGCCCTAAGGTATCAGTTTTGTATTTAAAACTTTACCTTACTCGGAATAAATTTCGTTAAACAAAAACTGGCTCGCAATTGTATGCTTGGACTAATTTACAATTATTAGACGTTCCATGACGTTTGACGTTCAAAAGTACCTTTTATGTTACTACTAAATGATTTGACTTTAACTTTGAGACGTCGTCAGCTCGTTTTGTAATGAGACCGAACCGGTCTACATGAGTAGATATTTGTCCTCCATACCACATTCATTATTAACCCACCCAACATCTTTATAAAATGGCCATATAGCCATAAAATAATTGACACAAAACACTGTCTACACAAATCATGCAAACCAGTACACACTTCAACATTGATAACGCTCTAAGCACGAGGCATAAGCATTAATGTGTATGCCATGCAGAACAACGGTACGGTCAACCGCACGTCTGCGGTATCACCAATCGACGAATACCACTCTTACTCCCACGACATAAAGGAGCTGAAAATGTCACATTCTTACGATGGACGTGTGGTTGACTGTACATTATGAATGTGTGTATGAAAAATATTCAAACATGGGTTGACTTTGACATTTTGAACAGGGAGGGGAAAAAAGACGACCAGTGGAGGGATACTACGTTACATATTGATGATACCAAATTTTACTCAAAAGCAGGATATTTGCATCAAATATTTTTGAAAAGTTGCTTGCAATAAAATCCCAACTGTATTTTTAGCACCAACCATTTTGGTTTTTCTTAAGGGTTAGCTATAGGAAATCGTGTTATGGGTTTTGCTAAGTTTATATTGAAAACTTAAAGTAATAGCCACGAAAAAAAACGTTTCGCTTGGTGAAGAGCTTCACCAGTCAGTGAAAAAATCAGATTGAGAGCCTCTTGTAGAAAATTGTTAAATAAAAAATGAAAATCACTAAACACAAAAAACACTGCTGTAAATTCTTCTATATAAACTTATCAAAAACCCTTAGCACGATTTCCTATAGCCGATAAAGTTAAATTTTGAGATCTACAGCAGTCTTTTGGCTGAGATGCTTATAGTATGGTAATGCTAATATCAATAACGTACAGTTAGAGTGTAATACTATTACCATTTTATGGATTTGCGATAAAAATCCTTCCTTGGGGTTTCAATGAAATGTAAGTTATTAAATTATATGACGCTAATATGAAAAATTGAGTTTAGAAAAAAATGAGAGTGACAGAGGCAGTGCTCTACATAGTTGAAGCTTTTTTTTTAAACTCCATGTCCCATAGTAACGGTCAAGTAGTGTCAAATAGTACCATCCATGAAGACGCGCCCCACTCCGCTCCGCTCCGTACTAAAGTACAGCTTACAGTACAGTAATCACGGAGTGGGGCGTGTCTTCGTGGATGGCACTATCTATAGTATGTTTATGTGTGTTTAGCTCAGTCAAATAATCATCCAATCAGTGTAGAAAGTCAAAAGGAATAAGGTATGAAATAAATCAGCTTTTGTCTCTCATTCAGAATCATAGACAATTTACTTGCAGAAAGTGGCAAGTAAATTATCAACTTTAGCGTAATGTATTCTAAGTTGATTTTTGTCTGCATTTGTAGTGCTAAATAAATATTGGTTAGAATGGAATCCGAACTTTGGCACACATTAAATTGAGTTTATTATTCGAAAACTAGATAATTAACCAAGATTCTGAATTGAGGGATATATCGTTCAGCTTATTTGAGTGGGCTAAGTAATGACAGCAAGCACTAGGGCGTCAGGCAGTACCAGGAGTCGTGTTCTCACGTCGTGCGCGTGCTGCGGGTGCGGCGCGTGGCGGCGCAGCGCGGCGTGCTGGTCGTAGTGCGCGCACTCCTCGGCGCGCGTGACGCCGGCCAGGCGGTAGCGGTGCAGCTCGGCCAGGCGCACGCGCAGCTCGCGCTCCCGCCACAGGCCTGCCACGGCGCCCGCCTGCTCGCCGCGCCCGTAGAACTGGGCTGTCCAGCGTACGCGGTCCGTGAATTCCCTGGAAACGTAGATAGTGGAGTTGATTTCATATTCATACAATTGTTGGTATAAAAAGAAACCCAAACCAAAAACGCCCACGAAAGAATGTTACCCTTCTAAAGGCAGTCGGGTAAAAGCTCATTTCTATTTAAAGTTTTATTCATAAAACTGTTTTATGGTCCAGGAAAATTAGGGTTTCACCTCGGAATGAGAGATAGACAGATTAAAACTTGTATAAATCTTTATTTTGACACCCTAAAACTTGTCTCAAAACCTACTTATCGTAGGGTGTCCGCATATACAGGTATTCCAAGGTCAAAGGTCAAAAAAACGTTTTTTTACACATTTATTGCAAATATCTCGTTTCCTATGCGTTCTAAGCTATTTGTATGTATTATAAATATTGTTGAGGATTAAATTCTCTACAACTTTTAACTGCGCGCACTCTGCCCTCTATCTCGAAAATGGGTGAGAATTTAATCCTCAACAATATTTATGATACATACAAATAGCATAAAACCCATAGGAAACGAGATATTTGCAATAAATCAGTATAAAATCATTTTTTTGACCTTTGACCTTGGAATATCAGTAGACGCGGACACCCTACGATAAGTTGGTTTTTGAGACAAGTTTTAGGGTGTCAAAATAAAGGGTTATACAAGTTTATAGCTGACTATCTCTCATTCCGAGATACTTGCCCAAATTCGACTTATTTTCCTGGACTATTATGACTCATAAGTTAAGGAGAGGTTTAAAGTTCGGTTCGAATTTCAGTTCTCAAATTCAAAGTTCGCAATATTTGATATAGCTATCCAATCCGTCAATTTTATTTCATGGATAAAAGATAAAATCAGAGACTTTGATAAAATCAGCCATAAGTAACAAAATCACTCACTTTTTCTCTTTGGCAAGTTTCCCGAGCGTCTTCTGTTTATTCCTCTGGTTATTGAAGAACACGGACACGAGTTGGTAGTCTCTCACTAAACGCTTTCGTCTCGTTCTCTCTCTTAGTCGCCGCGTGTAGATGTCCACTTGTGATAATTTGAGGGCTGGAAAATATAGAATAGATGGAGAGGCATTATAGTTAGAATATTAATGGGAAACGAAGGTTTGCAACATTGATGCAGCTATACATATGTTTTTGTGTTGTGGAAAACGCAATTTCTTTGTAATGAATAAGTTTTAAGAATTTCCAGAAATTCCAGTAAAAACGGATTATTGGTGATTCGGATTTCGGTGATTATCCATCAGGTGAATTCAGGTGAATCGATTATGGAGTTGTCGCTTCCCCTACAAATAAAAATGTCGATTCACCCGTTTTGAGCGAGAAAATTCGTACGAGTCATCAATATGCCAAAAAAAATGTTCGAATGCACAACATTTAAAAAATCCATATAGATAAGAAAATCCTATCTGCAGCTAACTTCACAAACACAAAGAGACAAATTTAAAGTAATATTAGTTTATATTATTTTTGCTTACCAACATCCAACTCATCGTCTTCAGGATTCAGAGACAGTGTTGATATCAACTGTTCTGCTTCATGGTCATGTTCCTGGAAACAGAACAGATATAGATATCAGTTCAGGAATACTAAACCTGAATATACTCTTAGAAAAACTTTTAAAATATTGTAGATGCCATGCGTTGAGTCATACATATTTGGAAAATTCTAATCTTTTTAATACAAAATTGCTAATCATATCTTGAAGTCATGAGAAACTTGAGAAAGAAATAGCATAGTGAATAAAAATGCAATGTACCCTTTCAAAATCATCTCTGTTTGGCATATAACCAAGTTGAGCGGCTTCATCAGAGGTAACTGCGATGTGTGGAAGACGGGATACAGCACTGGGCCCTAGTGGCCCCTCATCTTTATCTGCAGAATTCAATGTAGGGCGGCTTGAACTCTCTAAGTTGCCCCATGTTGCGCGACCAATGCTGCCTTCCAAGTACCTTGTGATATACTCATCTTTGGCCTCTGAAAACATAATTTTATTGTTTTAATAGTAAGGGTTGCAACAGCAATTGCAAATTACTTTTTATATGTTTCTGATAGATACCCTTCGCGGATGGGTTTCGGACTGCCTCATTGGTCTAGTGTGCGCTACTGCTGAACATGAGGTCCTGGGTTCGATTCCCAGGTCAGGCTAAGTATTATTAGGTTTTTCATCAGCAATTTCTCAGTAGCAGCCCGGAGTCTGGATTTGTGCCCCTTTGATGGCTGTAGGCTCTCCCCCTACTACACAGGACTTAAAAATAACTGGCGAACTGTGGGTGTACTATAGGTACAGGGGTTATACCTCTGCCTAAGGGGATTACAGGCGGTTACAGTAGGTGATGTTATGTTAGTTTCTGATGGGTTAGATAAAATGATGTGATCATGTTTTTCATTTCTCCATATCACATGCCCACTCTACACCATGATAACAGACCAATATATTTTAAACTTAATCTTTGTTTTTCTGAGATTTTAAGTTAATTTCCATTTCCATACCTTCAGGTGTCCTTGTTTCTATGTGTTTAGCTATATCCTCCCAGTTTCCAAAGCCAAATTGTTCTATAGCATCTAGTAATCTAACTTCTTCATTAGCAGACCAACTACTACGTCCTAGAAATATCCCAAATGCCCCAGAGTCCTGGAATACAACAAATAATTGTTTAGTGTTGTTTTGTTTAGTATTGTTTAATCTTGTACAGAAAATATTATGTTCCTGAAATAAATCTCAACTTACCATGTACTGATATGAATGGTCATTTTTGTGTGATCCAATTTCTGCGCCAAGAGAAAAACACTGAAATACAAAAAAATCGTAAAAACTATGCCCTGACAATTTAAAATTTTGCGCCAAAACTATAAACAAAAAATGGCAGCGAAGCTACTTTACCTGCAAACAAATATCAAAGTCGATACATTCCGCGCACTTGACGCGTACACCATTTATTTCTTCTTGACAATAAGTACAATTATATTTTGCGTATAAATCTGAAAATGACATGATAATAAATACAATAAAACAAATAACATTAGCTGAACGTTGGCAGGGCTAGTTTGCTACTCACCAGCCATTTTTTTTTTTTGACAACTGCCAAACTGCTTGCTCTTCGTGCTCGTACCATAGATAATTGAACTCTTTCTGAGCTGCCAGTGTAGCCAGCAAATTAAATAAACAACAAAAACAAATGGATCATTGATGAAAAACAAACGGCTCATGGATCATTCATTTGTCTAGCCTTTTCCCAACTATGTTGGGACCGTCTAGACGGCTTCTGTACCACTCATTGTATTATAAACCTTCTTTTTTGCTGTGCTTTTTGCTTCGGACGTAGTCAGGTAAAAACTAGAGTATATCTATGGTAAAATTGGAAAAGGAGGATTCTCGAGGTGTAATGGATGGTATTGGTAACCAATCCACGGACCGACTTCGGTAAGCATTTGAAAATCTACCCGTGCGCCGTGCGTGCGGCTTCGAAATAAAAGCCTCTCGGAACGGAACCCCTTCGCGTTAAGGGGATCTTAGACAATCAATCTGTTATCAGTTTTATTCCAGTGAATCTTGGTGAATCTGTTGTATTAAGGAAATGCGTCAATTTAGCGATAAGTGGGTGATAGACGTGCGTACTTAAAGTACGCGGTCTTTAAGTTCGCGACTTACTCGGCTCGCCGTCGGTGACACACGTGAAGATTGCTCAAAACATTGTCAATTTGGCTCGCGGCTCGCGGCGATGACAGTCGGGCGAGTAAGGTCGCCGAGCCGTACGCGTACTTGCTCGCACGTTTATCACCCGTTTTACACGATCAATCTACCCAAGATCACGGATTGAACTAATGCCAGATTGATCGTGAGCATTCGTGGGCCTCTACTTCTCTAGGGTCTTTACTCTTTAGTTCTTTTCGTACGCATTGTCTTTGTTTCTTACAGAATATACTCTCATCCACTCTAATCCCAGCTCTAATTTAAACACTCTGTGGACCTTTTCTATTAAAAAAATTAAATGTCAAGTGATGTCAAGTCAAGTCAGTCAATCCGATTGAATCGAAATCGAACAATGCATTTCGTAGTTATGTGATTACATTTCGCTAGAATTTCATGATTTATCTAATATAAGTCTCGTGCTTATTGGATACCAGATTAAAGTGTTAACAATATCATAGACTTCGCAATTTGGATACAAAGCACAATGTGCTGCGTACTGTGATGTGATTAGAACTTTGGTGTGCAATCCGCCTTGGACCATGAAATCCAGCAAAAGAAGGCTCCAGGCCCTCACGGAAGGATCCGATGGACTGCCAAATTACCTAAAAATGGAAGATTCGGAAACATCAATCCCGCCCGTATTTAGGTCTCGGTTGCACGAGTTGTTCTCTCAAATAGAAAAAGAATTTGACCTTCTATACACTGAAAATTTAAACCGTAAGTAAATATGTTATTCTTGTTGATTCATATTTTTATAATAAAAATTATTTTACTGCTTAATGTACATGTATTTACAAACAATTCATCATGACAAAACTATTCAAACAATACTAGAAAGATGTGATTGTTTCTGATTGCTGTTAAAACCAGATCATTATTTATTATTGTTGTTTCTTATTTACTCTGTGACACAGCACATAATCATAGAAATATTATTTCCATTCATACTCTTCTGCTCACACCTGTTATTAGTTAATAACCAAGGCATTGTGTTTCCTTCACATTGGATCCTCGCTTCACCTATGTAAAGAAATCAGAGGTAGTATGAGTTTGGTTATTAATTTATTATTATTAGCCTGGATTTTTCCAACTACAACTGACATGAAATGAAATTAAATTGTTTATTCTGTAAATAGGATATTGGAATCACTTTTCCTATCTGACTACTCTGAGAAGAAAGGCCGAAACAAAGTCAAGAGGTCACCGTCTCCTTTAAAGTCCAGATATAATCTTGGTCAGGCCATATGAGGACCATGTAGATTAGAGTCTGAAATGGTCTTTTGAGGAAAGAACCAGACAGATTTGAGTGGACCTGTCCAGTCAGTGCAACTACTACGGCCCTCCTTACTCTTCTTCCTCTTCTGCAATGATTACTGCTTGCTTGATTATAATATAATAGTATGGATATCTCTTTGTTTCCAGTTCAAGAGAAAATAGATATCCTGAGTGAAAAATTGGAACGAGAAAGCTATGTGGGAGACAAACAAAACTTAGACTACATAGAGTTTGATGTTGCGGGGAAAAACTCTAAAGTGAAATGTTTGTAGCCAAAAACTTTTTTTTTTTTTACTATATTGATAACTAATGGTAATGATTAACCCTCTTTCTAAGGAATTTCTATAGATAATGGATGCAGTTGTAAATATACATTTTATTGTAAAGAACAATGACTAAACAATATTAGATATATTCCAATTTAAAAAAAAGTAGTGTACATGAGTGGGTGCAGTTGGTAACATGATGGCTGCCACTCACTGCAGCCTGCATGCCATTATTTGTAATATGATAATAATAGTTATATTGTCCCTACAAGGCTGGCAAAGACATTCAGAGTCCACTGAAGCCTCAAGGACATTAAAAAAAATATCTAACTTCTAACAGCAATATTCAGTAAATAATACTGTTATAAAACATCCACAGTAACTCAAAGTAACTCCCAGAAGGTGAAAGCTAGTCACAAACTGAGGGTCCAGACCAGCAAGATAGTATCCAGCTTTAAGGCCCCAACGTATAACTGCCAGTTAGTGAGGGAGTTCACGGGACACAAGGACGGCATCTGGGATGTGTCATCAGCGCGCCCTGGTCAGGCACTCATTGGCACGGCTTCAGCAGGTAATTATTTATTCAATAATAACGACCCGCCCGTTTCTCACGGCTTTTACGCCTTACAAAGAACGTCGAAATTTCTTTATTCTATGCAAGTTCTAATATATACAATTTTTTAATAATATATATTTTCTGGAATAAATTCTCTAAATTATGGTGACCACTGAATCGAAATCGGTTGTGTAGTTTAGAAGAACAATGCAATCACACAGATGAAAAGTGCCAATTTTTATCACATTATTATTGTCTATTTATGTTTATATTGTCAACTCTAATCAATTTCATAGAAATAAGACAAGCATTAGTTGTTTCTGTGAGCAGAAAGAGAAAAACAAAATAAAGTAATTCCTAAATGAGGAAGTTTTGTTGGTTTTGCATGTGAGGAAACTTCCTGTATTTGCAATACTGGAGATGACTGAATAATCTTTTTCTCATGCCATTTTAAATTATGAGGATTGTCGAGGATTGTGATATCTCGTTGATGTTTTGTCCTTGAACATGGTTCACCATTAAAAAATTGCTTATAGATCACACAGCTTGCGTGTGGAGCGTGGAGTGGGGAAAGTGCCTCCTACAGTACACAGGGCATTCAGGCTCTGTGAACTCGATCCGGTTCCACCCCAGCAGGGACATCGCGCTCACCAGTAGTGGGGACAACACTGCACATGTTTGGCAGGCTGCCGTTAACTGGGACTTACCGGTTATTATATTTTATTTAATAATATTATTGCAATGTAAAGTCTGATTTAAGTACATACTATGTCAATTTGCCGTGTTAACGTAGAAACGAACAGGCTATCCAACATGGCAACATGAAATGTAACTCACGTTGAAAGAAGTTTTGTAGAAAGAAGTTTTTTTTTTTTTTGGGCTGCGTGTTCTTTTCACTGTATATTACTTTTCGTATGTGTAAAAAGATATAAAAGTACAGAATCAAATTAAATTAATTGACGAAACTTCACAGAAGATGTGGCAAGTATCGATATCAAATCCTGATAAAACAATAAAAACAAGCATGTTTTCCTTGCACAAATCTCGGCCAATGACTGGCACGTCTTCAATCTTTGCTCACTGATTCGAATTTTTGAAACGTTTAGCGTGGTCAATCTTCTGAGGAAGAACTAGAAGGAGGAGGCGAAGAAAGTCTCGGAGAAGGTGGAGATAGACCGGAAGTGCTACGTACCCCGCTGACAGAGCTGGCCGGCCATCAAGGTGTCGTGGTGGCCGCTGATTGGCTCACTGGCGGCGACCACGTCATTACCGCTTCCTGGGATCGAACCGCCAATCTGTATGACGTGGAAACTGGAGACTGTCTACAAGTTCTTACAGGTATGAAATGTGAATTATTTTCGTAGTTATTTTTCATGTCCATTGTGTAAAGCAACTTTATAGTTTTTCGTAACTCTAAAATCGACGATATGGTTCCTTAGAGCAAGTCTCTATTCCTCTAAAGCCACGTATTCATTGGAAAACATTGTTTCAGCACCCTGTTTTGTGTGTTGCCAGTAACATTTTGCTAGCTACATGAAATATTGCAGTGTTGCTATGGCACCATGTTAATGTTCCGTATTCATGGGTATCAAAAGTCGTGTAGCACTGTTGCTACATTTGATGCGCTTAATTGAGTTACAGATTTTTCCAATATTGAACCATTTCAATGGATCATTGATCTCCAACATAACGGATATTATTTGATCGCGACGATATCTTCTATCATCAATGTGTGTCAGGTCACGACCACGAGCTCACACATGCGTCTGCGCACCACGCGTCCCGCCTTGTTGTGACGGCGTCAAGAGACACCACATTCCGTCTGTGGGACTTCCGCGAGCCAATACACTCTGTCTCCGTCTTTCAAGGACACACTGAGTAAGTTATATTCAGCAACAACTTTAACTAGGGACCCGAAAGTTATCGATACCGATATGTTTTACTCGATACTGTTCTAGCGTCACCAGTATTACCTACCGATGGTTATAATTTACCCAAATACTGTTTCTTTCTTTCTTATACGAGCCTCTCATTTTATCTCATAATTTTTAACTTAACTTTGTTGTTCAGGAGTGTTACATCAGCGGTGTTCACACGAGAGGATAAAGTTGTGTCCGGATCTGACGACCGTTCCGTAAAGGTAAAAGAGCGTATACATTATTTTATAAAAACTAGCTGCCCGTCCCGGCTTCGCACGGGTAGTACCTACCCT
This sequence comes from Lithophane socia, assembly GCA_947522985.1. NCBI lineage: Eukaryota > Metazoa > Arthropoda > Insecta > Lepidoptera > Noctuidae > Lithophane > Lithophane socia. The sequence continues at coordinate 8,525,699 of OX383270.1, read as the reverse complement.
ACCTACCGTACATACCCTATCTACCCTACCTATCACTTAGGGGTATGAATAATAGATTATGACCGATTCTCAGACCTACCGAATATACATATTAAATTTCATAAAAATCGGTCAAGCCATTTCGGAGTAGTATGGCAACTAACACTGTGACACAAGAATTTTATATATTAGATAATTTGAATAAAAATAAATAAATTATAAACGGTTTTCGCCAAAAGAAAATCTCTTACTTGCGTAATTAGATGCAAACTTTTCTGTTTTGTTTTTTTTTTCATGGTGTGCAAAAAGCTTATTCCAGCATTTTTCCGTTCAATGATAGGTATGGGACGTCCGCAACATGCGGTCAGCACTAGCAACAATCAGGTCAGACTCCTCAGTGAACCGCGTGGGAGTGAGCGCTAACGGTCTGATCGCCATCCCTCACGACAACCGACAGGTGCGCCTGTTCGACCTGCAAGGACAGAGGCTTGCACGCCTGCCGCGCTCCAGCCGACAGGTGATAATGCATTTTTATTTTATTTTTTCCTACCATCCCGGCCCTGCTTTCCACGAGTGAAAGAAAAGAAAGGAAACATTTTTTATTGTCACAGAAATACTTACATATAAAAAATACCAGTTAGCTCGAATACCTACTTAGTAAAACAAAACAATATAATTAAAAGCTAGGAAAAAACTACTCGGCAGAATTCTACTGATATGGCAACATATCGAAACACTGAGGTTATTCATTCATATTTAACTTAAATATAGTAATATCTAAGTTAAATATGAATGAATTATACACATAAACCTTACGGAATAAATTCGTTGCGGAATTTAGAAGAACATCGCGGTTCAAACAGACGTATACGAAAAGTTACTATGTAGATATTGAGGACGTCCAACAGGAGGAATAAGGAACATGTCGTGAGGAAAGTTTTGACTAATTCCTCCCCTTTTTTTGAAGTCGGTAAAAATGAGGATGTATTTAACGATGATGTGTGCACTTATGTTTAAAATGGGGTGATCAGGCCGAAGAGAACGATGACGATGCTGTTAATTCTTATCTAAGTTCTGAGCTAAAATAATGCAGATTGCAATCGAGTCTTATTATTTATATTTAACCAGTTCTGCCAGTGGCTTCGCCCGCGTGATATCTGTATAAATTGTAGCCTTTGTTACTCAGTGATAATATAGCATTCTACTGGTGAAACATTTTTTTTAATCGCTTCAGTAGTTTTTGAGTTTATTCATTACAAAGAAAAACACAAATCTTTTCTCTTCATAATATTATTGTAGATTTAAAACTGTACTATTAAGCTGTTTCAGGAACGTCAAAATATTCACAAAATTTTATTTAATCACAGGGCCACCGTCGCATGGTTACATCAGTAGCTTGGGCCGACGACATAGCGTCCAACATTAACTTCTTCAGTTGCGGCTTCGACCGGCGTATCCTGGGCTGGTCTATCCAGCCCTCCAAGGAGAACTAAGTACTAAGACTTTACAGGTAGAGTGCTACAAGGATCTTTTGGCGCCTGAATGACACTGACAGGGGGGCGGTGTTGGTAAACATTTGTGAAATTGTATTGACAAATCAATATGGCGGCGTTAGTTCCGTTGTTGGCCACGCGCCAAAAGAAACTTTGTAGTGTTGTATATGGCGTTAATTTACAAGTTTATTATTCTCTAATATAACGTATCAATTACGATACAATATCAAATTGTTATTATTATTATATATAAATTGAAACCTACACACAATTTTGGTCTTTAAATTCACCTAGAAATAAAGAACAAAATTGTGTGTAAATGTCAATGATTGCATCGTCACTCACGATCTAAATTATTCTTGTTGTGGACTATATTTAATTTGATACATAAATAAGACTTAGGCCCGCTTGCACCACAAATAACTAAAAACGATTACGACGAACATCGTTCTGTTTCTGTCAGTCGTTTGAAGATGACAGAGACAGGATGATGTTAATGTTTACCACGCGTCCTATCTAAACTCGTTCGTCGCGAGAATACACGTTCGAACTTTTTGCTCAGTGAACCTGAACCAGTGTCGCGCCGACAGAGGTCGCTTTCCGGTTTTCCGAATAAAAAGTGACAGGCACGCGACCGATCGCATATTCGCGCGACAATCGCTTTTAAAAAGACGCGGCCTACCGTATTTAACGATTGGTGGTGGAAGCCGGTTTTAAACATTTTGTTGCAATGAAAAATATAATATTGGGTAATGAAAGCAGCAAATATTGTGGTTATGCTATGTCTGTTTCTTATCATTTCAAGAAAAATTATACAGCATTTGAGCGAATAAAACTGAGTATTGTAAATCCAGCATTTATTTAATTTGCCTGTAAAGAAGATCAAATGGACATTTGCAATCCAATATTTGAACTGTAAAACAAACAAAACATTTGTATTTTATCAAACTTTAGTTCATTTGGATTCAATATTTATGTCAAACTGAAATGTAAGGTAATGCTCGTTTTCACAAACACTAAGCGACTTAAATAAATATCTAAATAAAAGCGTGCTGATGGATTTTCAACATTCGGCACTAAACCGAGGAAAATTCAACAGCGCGCTTTTCGGTTGTTAGGGAAAACAGGTATGTATGTTTGCTTGCACATATTTTTTTTAATGTTTCCTGCCTCCTAGGTGTACGTCATCCTTGAAAAACTGTTGTAGCAACTGTGTAGTAACTTTCCATTGTTGCAATCTGCGTTTTCAATGAGGGTTTTCTGAAATGACGTTCACTGGGTGGCAGCACTAAGACGTCAGGTCTGGGCACATGTCAAAACTGTCAAAGGCACCGCGGTGTCGTAGGCATATTTTTAACCGACGAAAAAAAAGGTGGTTCTCAAGTCGACCCGTATATTTTTCTTTAGTCGTGACTTAATTATAAACGAATGAATGAAACGAATGATAAACGTCATCATATATTTTATACTAGCTGCGCCCCGCGGTTTCACCCGCGTAAGTCTCGATCCCGTGGGAATATCGGGATAAAAAGTATCCTATGTGTTAATCCAGGTTATAAGCTATCTGTTTGCCAAATTTCATCCAAATCCATTCAGCCGTTTTTGCCTGATTGAGTAACAAACATCCAAACACACAAACACACAAACTTTCACATTTATAATATTAGTAGGATTACTTGTCGAAATTGAAGAACTATTGTCAAAATGGCGCCAGCTGGTGGTGTGCCTGTTCATGAAAACCCTCATTAATCTGTAACTAAAGTCTAACCAAATCCTAGTTTCCAATTGTTGTTATTTCCACACGAAAATCAACTTTATGTTATTGTTAATTTAGTTGATTTCAAAATGACTCGTTTTTGAAATAGTCATGAAAATGTTTGAAGTTGTAGCGCAAACTGAACTTTATGTTCGGGAATTATCACACGACTGCCCAAAAAGGAGTGTAATGTTTTTTTGTTTACATGTTTGGAAAGTAACTTACAATCGCAGTTTAGATATGGCCTATACTTGGTGGCTCAGTATTAGCGAGATGTATAAGCGAAAGTATAAAAACAAGCTTACAGAAAATACAACGGATGAATTATTGAAACATTTCTTTCATAGCAATTGTTTTTGGTGAAAACAATGAAAGGGATTGTCATTCCGATTGTGTAACGCAATTCGCGATCTTTTATCTCCACCAGCCACCATCTGTAATTTCTTTTGACTCCAGAAATATTTTAAATGACAAACACTACATTAATAAATAGCACAAATATTAGCCATAAGTATGTAAGAAAATTCTTACTTCTATAGTTGTTTTAGTAGATTATCACTCTACTTTACGTTCGTCTATAGCTTGTTTTTCTAAGAAAGCGGTGAACGGTCACACAATAGCGGCTGTCCAAATACAGAGCGTTATTTTACACCTTAATGTCAAATACTACTGAAATCGACAGGTTTTATCACGGCCGTTATAATATGACGGAACCACTCTTTTAGGAAACCATAGTTTAATAATTTATTACTGTACCCGGGCGTTAATATGAAACTTCGAGATTTAGAAAGAGAGGTGAGATAAGTGACGGAGACACCGGTCTACATGGCCGACCATTTTTTTTAAACTTGACGGCATTTTTATATTTTGATCGAGACCGCTGTTCCGCACCTTAGGCATTCGCTGCGAGGCGGGAGGCAGCGTTGACGAATGAGTCGCGGGCGGGGTGCCGCGCGCCGTGAGCGTTGACGAATGAGCGGCCTGCACTGCCCCCTCGCCTCGTCGCGCACATACCTAAGGCGCGGTACAGCGGTCTCGGTCAAACTGTAGTTAGTATAACTGCCATATTAACGGCCAGTTATTGTGCAAGGGTTTTGGGTGTCCTGTAGCCATAATAAACTAAATACCGGGCAAAAAGGATTTACGTTTTTATTTTTTTATGCAGCAAGAAGTGGCATTCTCTGTATGGTTTAGGTTGTTTATTGTTTTTATTCAGCAAGAAGTTGCATTCTCTGTATCCTGGCCTGTTTGTCAGGGAACTAACCAAGGGACTAACCTAGATGAAAGGTACACTCGATAAAGTTACCGGTTGATCGCTTTTCAACCTTATGGCATTATTAATAAGGTTGAAATGTGGTCAACCAATAAGGTTGAAGTGTGATGGAGTTGTCATTTTAACACTTTGTAAAGGTAAACTTTGATTTTTTCAAGGGTTTAAAGATATTATTTATTGTTAAACATATTGATGTAAAGTAAAAAGTGAAACAAACAAACCAACTGTTTTTACAAAGCACTATTCATTACTAACACTATATTTGAATGTAGAAGGGTTTCTGCAGTGGTAATATGCAATTAGGGTAGTGGGATACTTACATGTTTGACAATAGATGTCTTACATGCTCTGGAGTGTTTGATTTAGGTACGTGAGTACTAAAGTCAAGGTGTCTACCCACCAAAGCCGGTGCCGGCGGGCTAGCCCGGCAGCGGCAGCTTCAGAACTTTGCAAATCTGACAACTTGAGCACAAAGACAAGGATTGAGTCGCCGGGCCTGCTTTGGTGTGTAGACACCCTAATATATATTCCAGTTTCGGAATGATCCATTTCATTATTAGTTTGTTTGCGGTACATTCTTTATTAAATTAGCTTTCCAATTGGTAAAAACTCCAATTTAAAAGTAGAACGTCATAATGAATTTAAAACGTAATGCGACATATCTTTAGGTATACTGTGCTAACGTCATGGAAACCAATTCACTTCCTAGTCAGACCATAACAAAATTACAATCTTAACCAAAGTTTCGCATTGGCTTAAGAAAAGGCTTGAGGAAAAATCAAATTTTTGGTTTTATAATCTAATTTAAAATTGCTCGCCCCTCCACTGCTTGAAAACGTACTCATTTAAATTATTTTAATAGAAAATTTTGTGAAAGGGCGCACAATTATAAATTAAGCGGTCTATACCTACTATTACTCCGCACATATCAAAGATGACTGTAGTACCTACAGAGAAAGAAGATGAAAAATGTAAATGAAGCACCGAAATCATCATTGCAAAATTTTCCTATGTGGAACTATAAGTACTTGAGCTATGCATATTATAATATCCCTATAAGGGCGTATTCACTTAAGCGCGATTATTTTCGGCGCGCCGCTCTCTCCTTTTAGACTTTGGAATGCATGCTGGATGCCTCTTATCACAACGCACAGTGTTTTAAGAAGACCATTTTTCGGATTTTTATTAAAAAATCTGAAGTAGGTATATAATCATTTAAATGCAAGATTTCGTACACCCCCATTTAGCTAGCATGTTTAGTTATTGTGGAAAAAAATGTTGAAAAGTGAGCAATTGCGCAGAACACGCGTCACGAATGCTTGAACAATAAGAATTGTGACAAGAGGTATAAAGTATGAAGTTAGACTTCATACTTTCGTCACTGAGGAGAGAGCGCCAAATCTAACGCGATCAGCGAGCGATGAAATTCGTGTAATATGAACGTGGTCTAATATCTATCGCTTTGTAAAACTAAGTAGTCATTAAGGTGTCATGCTTATCATGTAGCGCAAAATGTAACATGACAATACCTGTAAATAAATTAAATTACTTGCGGAACGATATCATTGTATTCACTATAACCGAGAAAAAGTCCATTTCAAATCGTGAATGGCCCGGAATGTAAATAAAAAATTGTAATATTTAAATTATTTTTCCATGTTTAATGACAAATTACTAAGTTTCTTTGTTATGAGTAGGTACCTATGTATATGAGTGTGTAATGCCCTGGCCATACTGAAGCTAGCGAGTGAGCGGGAGGGACGAAATTGTCTCGGGCCGATTGTGTACTAACCGGCTCGAGGTCGGGCCTACTTGTACGGAGGTGTTAAACTGGCGCGAATAGTTGCGTGCCTCTTAGACATTAAAAACAATCGACGCGCGCAGTCACATACCGCATCCCGCTCGCACGCTTGCCTCAGTTTGGCCAGAGCTTAATTGTGGTTGTGCCAGAATCCTCTATCAGAACACAGAGGCCATAATAATATGAAAGAAGTTGAAAAACCAAAGGCTCTAGACAAAGTGACATTCTATCAGCGATAATGATGATGGAAAAGGCAAAAATGTATAGGACTGACATAAGCTATCGAAAAGCTTATGTCAATTCTGTTGAAAGTCGTTGTAGAAATACGCTTTCGAAGCGATTGTCACTTGTCTAGGCCCTCTGTACCTTTATTTTTGATGTAACCAATTACAAAATTTATTTTGTTGCTTACTTCTAGTCGAATAGTGCACTTCGTTTATCCCTATGTATCTTGGTTGAATCTTTCGTGTCTAATACATATTAATATAATATGATGTCTGTATTCAATGTATGTATAAATCAAAATGCATATTATGAGTATTATTAATAATTGTGTATTAATTATGAAGTTATCAGTTGTTAAATATCTTCTATAAATGATCTGAATATTTTTGTTATGCCAAATATGGTATGAAATAAATAATATATAATTAATCATGATTGTTTTTGTTTACAACCACCCTTCAGAATTAAGCCAGAGCAATTCATTTTTCAGGTCCTTTTCTATTTCTTACATTGGGGAAATCCCAACTAAATCCCTATATATCCTCCTGCTAAGGTAAATGCTCTAAAAAGGCAACCGCCCAGAAGCTGGAGGCTGGCAAGTTAGTGCTGGAGTGTCAGAACAAGGAACTGAAGGTCGAGCTTGCAGCACTAGAGACTGGTACACAGACCAAGACCAAGGGCGTGATCACCTCTCTGGAGCTGAAGGGGTTATCCTAGAAGATCATCTGATATACTATGAACACCCGAGTGTCGAGAGTTGTACTATATAGTACAAAAAAAAAATCACCTTTTGGATTTGTGAACAGCGTTTAGAGGACTCGGTGTCGGTCTGGGACCCAAAAAACTACCTGGATTTTTTGAGGTTCGAAATAAAATAATATTTATCTCACTAATCACGGCTTTGCTCTAACTAAAATTAAGGGAAAATGGACCGGACCGGCCCACCGGGAAAAGTCCCGGTATGCCCTGGGGCAAGACCGACCCTGGACTCCTGCCATAACATTGCTTGATGTACGATTCAGTACAAGGTTCGAAATCGTATCGAATGGTCTTCAATAGCTATGCTGGCCAGGAGCAATGAGCATTATGGTAAATGGCACATTTTTATTATTTTCAATGATCCTAAAGGTAGAAACTGGTGGACTAAGCGATTGGGATCACGGGTACCGGGGTCCCGGGGTGGCAAAACAAAATGAACTCCCCGCCTGTTTACTCATCTCAGTTTATTTCAAGTAATACACTTTTTTTTTTACCCGACTGCCCCAGAATGAGGGTAATGTTTTTGTATTACAGAATTTTGGTATAACAGGCGGGGAACAAACAAAAGTTACACCATAACTTTTGTTTGTTCCCCGCCTGTTATACCAAAATTCTACAGATTATAATGCTTGTTTTTCTCTTTTATGCTATGCGTTTTTGCAGGCGGGTTTTTTGTTTTTTAAATAATTTGTCTTTTTCATACGTTTTCTGTAAACCAAATACCAATTACTCTGCCTAGCCTTTTCCCAACTATGTTGGGGTCCACTGCCAGTCCTATTGTGCGTTTGCACTTGTTAAAATCTTTAGTTCAGAAAATTGACAGAAAATAGAGATTTCAACATGTTTTGTTGTGAAGGTTTCGCCAGTGCAAACGCACAGTAACCGGATGAATACGAGTGTTTTACATGGAACGACTGCCTGTCTGACGTCCACAAACCAGTTACTGGGTAACACGATACTCCTTGGTATGACTGGTTGAGTGGTTGGTTGTCAGATATTTTGGTTTCTGACTACCCGAGGACTACCCTTAACGACTGTCAAAGATCTACGATTCTATTTTGTGTTTTACGAACTGTGTGTAAACGTTATTCTTGTGGGGCCCGGGGTGGTGCTCCCCTGCCCCCTCCTTAGTCCGCCAGGATCACAAAATAACTGAATATAATCACAAAATACTGAATATTATGAGATTTTAGCTTATTTTATTTCTTTTTCATTTATACCAACTTTACACTTAGAACGGGTGATAGACGTGCGAGCAAGTACGCGTACTTATGTGCATATGGCTTGGCTTGTCATCGCCACGAGCCGCGAGCCGCGAGCCGTGAGCCAATTCAACAATGAAATTCTAAGAAAGCTTCACGTGTGTCACCGACGGCGAGCCGAGTAAAGTCACAAGGTACGCACGTTTATCACCCACTTTAGACTTTCCTTTCAAGTTTCGGTTTGTTGTGTGGTGTAACTAGTGTGTTTCTTGACTGTTTATTTTATGAGGTCGGCTAATTTTTGAACGAATCTTTTAAAACTGTCAATTTGTTTTGGTTTTCAGGTTTTGATCACTCTGTGGTTTTGCTTGTTGGAAAAAAATATTGCGATAAATTGAAATTGCTCTTGTTTCATTCTCGGAATTGAATTTGATAGCACAGCAAAAAACAATACCGAAAACTTGGTTTCAGTCTTCAGCAGCAGTCGGAATTTTAGTTCGTTTCTGTTTAAAATTTTAGCTAAAAGTTTTCGAACATGGACGAATTGCGAGGGTTTTATTTGAATCCTCGCCCATCAAGTTCGCAAATGACCAGACTTCGGGGCCCGTTAACAGGAGGCCATCGAATTGTTAGAGATGATGAAAACAGTGACTTGAACAGGAAGGAGGAACATCGCCATTCAGTGATGTTGACCAGCGGCACCGAATATGCGCGCGAAGTCAAGGAGAGGGAAACTGAACTGTATTTGCGGGTAAAAATGATTTAAGTTTATATAAGAAAGTTTAGGCATGCAATGCCTAAAAAATAGCCGTCCTGCCGTCTGTTGGTCCCTAAAAGACTAAGTTCATGTAGGTACTTGTTATGTTTAGCCCCTAATAACATAATAACACAATAATAACCCCTAATAACATAGCAAAACAATGCTGCATTGTTTTAAACAATAAGACTAAGACAACCCACTGACCATAAGATATATTTACGTATTGGTCTTCAGCCTGTTACTCAGATTGTGCTGATCTAACTGTTGCAGGGTCATATTACAGAACCTCACTTGAGTGAGGTTCTGTACTCTAGCATTTCTTAAACTAGTGTCAACCAATCAAATGGCTTTAAAGTTTGGGCTCCTTTCTATAGACTATAATAAAAATACATAAATAAGTAAAAATTAAATGCTGTTCTTTGGTAAGTGCATCTCTTGAAGACGGCTGGACTAATTTCGCTATTTTAAACACGCTTTTATTAGAAGAAAAACTGTTAATGCTGCCTGGAAAATTGAAAAATTCGGGAAAAACAGTAACTGAAAGTTCTTTTGTCAATGTCAACATCAGTTGTGTCAGCTAGTAAATAATAAACATAAGTTGTATTGCAGAATGAAATGGAACGTGAACATTATGAGAGTGTATCAGGAGGCCTGGAGTCTCTGGAGCAACTGTCTTCTTGGGGCGCCTCCATCCAGAACATTGGGGAGCTGACGGAGGAGGCTATGACAGAAGTGTACAATAAGTACTCATTCCAAATGAAGGAAGACACCAATAACTTGGCTATCAATGACTATAAACAACAGGTGAGCTAGCTATTGTTCGCTTACATAGTTACATGGCCCAGCCGGCACATCAAATCTGTTTTGTTTCAAAACTTTCCTCAAGAAATTCTCATTTGTCTGTGTATTTATTTGTATTTTTTCCTCAAAAGTTTACACTGACAATAACTGATTTTATATTCCTGCAATATAAAATTAGGGTGATTCAACATTATGTTGTCCTTCACTGTATTGTACTTCAACTTTTTTTTTTATTAGAGTTTTAAAGGGACTTATAAAATTGGACAGTCCTTTAATAAATATATTTGGAGACCCCAGGGGAGATATTCATGCCGAGGAGAGACTTCTTGTAGGGCTTAAATTAGGATGAATTATGATCTTTTTGTTTTTCGTTCTTTTAGGGATATTTTTTTATACATTATTAGCACAATCTTTCAGAAATTGCTTCTAAAATGTTATTAAAAATAAATCGTGCTCTGAAGCTCACTTTCGCCATTTATTCGAGATTTATTTATGATTTCTTTCCGTGCAATGATCATCATCTGCAAAACATGACCTGGGTGTTCGAAAATGTCACAGTTTTGGGTTCGCAACCACAAATGATTACTGCCAAATTTTATCTGATAGAATGGTGTTTAAAGTCACCATTCTCTGAAAATACCATGATGGGACAGGGGAAGAGACATATTTATTGATAAGAAAGTAATTTCTATTGATAAAATTCACTGACCTATTAGTAGACGCTGCATTTTATATGAATGATAATTATGTTTCTGGTGTAATTTATTTAAAAAACGAGTTTTTTGGCTAAGGACATTGATAGGAGGCTTAACGTAAAATCACTACATACTTTTATAATTTTCAAACGTGCCGATATATCGTGAACGTCCACTTCAACGTATCGAAATACGTGCACGTTATAACGTTATCGTGGACGGGAATTTAAAAGCGTCTTCATATAATTCCATGCATTTCACTTCCCTGTGTTATTGTCTCATTAGCCGTACATAAGACACTGCAATCTAATGTAAAATTGCATTGCTATTTGCACTTTAGATTTTGGATCGCATCCACGGTTTCCCAGTGGTGATAGTGGAAGGTCCGACCGGATGCGGTAAAACCACTCAAGTCCCTCAATGGATCCTTGATGACTGCTACCAAGCTCGTCGAACATGCAGGATAGTTGTGACCCAACCAAGGAGGATTGCTGCCATTTCTATTGCTAAGAGAGTCGCTCAGGAGAGAGGTTGGGATGTCGGCGGAGTAGTTGGTTATCAGGTAAACTGCCATAAAAAAAACAATATACCTCTTTAAGGTTGATGCGCTAGGGTAGCCCGCGAAATTCAAATTTTCTTAAGGTCTCTGCACACAGCGGGCGTGGCGCGACGGTTCGCGACGCGCCGAGCGCGGCGGCTCTGTGTGGCGTCGTCCATAGTTACTAGTACATTACAACTGCTCAGCGTCGCGTCACCGTCCGGTCCACCATTACGTTTTTTACAGTTATTATAAACATTAGAATCAGCAATACAACTCTCTAAGTTCATGAAAGTGCCAAATGTCATGATTTCATGAAATAGTCATTGTATGCACTTACATGAGCTTAGAGAGTTGTATTGGTGATTTTAATGTTTATAATTCTGTAAATCCATATTTGTTACGAGGGCTAATAATATTTAGATCATCATACAACCTGATACTGACCTGCAAATTGCAAAAAACGTAAGAAAATTTGAATTTCTCGGGCCATCCTAGCGTATCCCCCTTAAACAAACTGTGTTCTTTGCTCCTGTTTCACGATTATTATTAAAGGTTTTGTAAAATGAATATAACATTGACAGGTCGGACTTGACTCCCACACTTCCATTGATACCCGCATTAGTTATGTTACTACTGGTATATTGCTGCAAAAACTTGGTATGTAATACTTTTTGATTGTATAACTACTTATACTTTACTTAGGTTGACAGATTTTTCCTCTAGCTTATATCTGTATGTTTATAGTTGCTGCCAAAACAATGAACGAATACACACATGTGATACTGGACGAGGTACACGAACGAGGTCAAGAGATGGACTTCCTTCTTCTAATCGTCAAGAGGCTGTTGTACACAGTGTCTCCAGGTGTCAAAGTCGTGCTCATGTCGGCCACGTTTAATAGGAAAACGTTTGCGGACTATTTCATGATACCGACGCCTCGGGGCCTACAGATGTCCTCGTGTATCAAAGTTGAGAAGAATGACCCTATGTTTACTGTGAAGGTGTTCTACTTGAATCATCTGAATAAGTTTGGTTCTGTAAGTCTTATAATTTTTTCATAATTTTAGACCGCCTCTGCTGATTGATGTAAGTGGGACTGCTGTGCATGGAGTCCTGGATTCGATCTCCAGGTTAAGTTAAATGCTATTTGTTTTTCTATCAGCTCAAAACAGCATCACATCGGCGCATCTGGAAATAGCTCACACAGGTCACAAAGTCTAGATTCTAGATTTTGTGAGTGCTCCAAGCTCGGCCTTCTCTAACATCGGATTTCAAAAGAAAAAGAAAGTGAAAAAAGTGTATTCAATTCTATACAATATAACTGGCGCATGCGTGTAGTCGAACAAGCTATTTGGTATACAGGCAAAATATATTCATTTTCCGCTACACTGCCAAAATTCGTTTTGATTGTGTAGTTTAACTTATTGAGCTTATGGCTTAGGATAGTGATGTAAAAAGATTTTTGACTACTGAAAACACTCACAAAATTGTTTACAGGGTATTTGGTATACAAATACCCTGCCTGTCTCCAGAGAATACATACCTGATGTTATGTTGCATTCTAGATCCTACAGCAATCAACACCAAAAGGCGACGATCCGTTCATAGCCCCTGAAATGCACCACCTGGTGGTAAAACTATTGAATGCGTTTGAGCACATAGACAAGCAAGAGGACCTCATCACGAACCGCGATCAAGCGGACCTGCCATCCGTGCTCATATTCCTGCCAGGGATACACGAGATTGAGGACTTGTATGCATGTCTCACGGACCTTGATTTGCGGCAAGTATTATTTTTAACCTACTTAATAAATAGGCTGGATGTAGGTCTGATTCAAAGCATTTTGGCAAAACCTGGATCGGAAGCAGCCAAAAAATTATGTAATTTAGTATTAGTCGTTCAGCAGTGAGCAGCACCTTTTTAGCATTATTATAATGTAAGTTTTATTTTGTTTCTCCTTGTGTAATTATATCCAAGTGTACTTACATTGTTATTAGGTATGATGGGGTTGGCATATCCTTCTTGGACAAAAACCCCTTTTAATAAAAAAAAATAAAGATAAAAAAAAAAAAACCTACTTAAAAATTGATGACAAAAAATGTATCAAACAAAACAACCAATTTCGAAACTAAAGTAATTTTGCATGTTGCAGTGTTTTTTTTGGAAGTCTGTTGAATATTTTGTTTTTTTATTACGTTGAACAGTTTGGTAAAGGTCAGTTCCCACGTCGTGACACTCCGCGCAGATGTTTGAAGAATTCACAAGCGTAAAGCAAATCAAAATCATAAATCATTTATTCAAACAGGGCTGAGTGTCAGCACTTTTCGAACGTCAAAATTACATAAGACAGCCCCCCAAAACGCCCGCCCTTCACCACTTCCTAGTGCTTTAGCTGGGAAGTACAAGCGGCGAAACAAATTCCTCAGCAGCACAGCTGTTTGATACAAGGTGTATCATAGAGCCATATTACAGTTAACATGCGGGGCGTTCCGTCGTCGCGGCTTACTTCGAACACTCCCGTTCCATATTCAAAGTAGTTTTGTTTTTTTGTAGTAAATAAGTCCTAAATTGTTTCGCTATCGTAAACACATGTCACGTATCGGTGGGAACTGATTTTTTTTTTATTTGTCGCCTTTACCTTCTTTCGAGAATACAGGCCTAAACTTATAATATCATTTGATGACTACAGTGAAAAGATAGCGGACGTAGAATGCCGGTCATACAAATGGTTCGTGCTGCCTCTTCACTCGACGATCACGGCGGACGAACAGGCGCGCGTGTTCCAGCGCGTGCAGCCGGGACACCGGAAGATCATACTGGCCACCAATATCGCTGAGAGCTCTATCACAGTACCTGACATCAAGTATGGTAAGTAGACTTGAGAATACTAAGACTGGATATATCATATATTTGTTTAGTAACACGGGTAATTAACAAAGTCAATTACATAAATACGAATAAGTTATTGACTAAGTGAAAGACTATTACACAAAATTTTGATTAATTATATTGATAAAAAAATATATACGGACACCGGAAAACGCAGTGTGATTAAGCAAGCCCCAAAAAGTGGACCAACATAGTGTCGCCGTTATCTAGCGGACGCGGGTAGCATAATCAATGTTTCTGTGATGCATACTATTTCTATGTTTTTTTTTAAGGATGCCACTTGCTCCAGCCCTATATCTTATTATCATGTACCTGTATCAGTAAAATCTCCCACAAATCCTTTATTTAACAGTGGTCGACTACTGCCTGATGAAGGTGATGGTAGCGGACACTGACACGAGCTTCACCTCGCTGCGGCTGGCGTGGGCTTCCAAAACCAACTGTGAGCAACGTGCGGGCCGCGCCGGCAGAGTGCGCGACGGACGCGTGTATCGACTCGTCACAGACAAGTTCTATGTAAGTGTGCGGCCATTTTAAAGAAAGAAGGATGAGAAAATTTGTTTATTCTGCTAAATAAGACGCACATTATAAAACAAACATAATGTAATACAAAGTAGCCAAAAGCCTCGTATTCGATATTCTCATATTGATGGACTGAATGCAGCCATGTAACACCGTTCGCAGTCTTAAATATACAAGATTTTTTCATAAATTGTAAAAAAATAGAATTATTTTTGTTTTGTTTTTTACTTTTCAAGTATTTATTGACGGGACAACGTCTAATAAATCGATGAACGCCAGCTGCACGCACGAAAAAGGATGACTCATTGTCCCGTTACGCTCATTGTAACGTTACGATCGAAGCGAAAGCGCTACACGAGCGAGCGAAAGGCACGATCGGCTTGAGCGTTCGGCTTGTAAAGTATGCAATCATTTCATCAATGTTTTGTTATGACGTTGTCACTTTAAACTATCGTCCGTAAACCGACTTTACAGACAACCATTTATTTTTAAGAATGCATACTGGACGTCAATTATAACTGCAACCGACCGCATTGAGAACATACAGAGACGTTTCATAAAATATCTTTGTTTCCATCAAAAGATTTCATACCACTCAATCGATTATCTCCGACTCTGTAAGAAGTATCATTTATTACCACTCGAAGATCGACGTGAGTTCGCTGACTATTTATTCCTATTAAAAATCTTTAACAATGGTATTGACAGTCCCGAGTTATTATCAAAATTTTATTTCAATGTTCCAAACAAAGCATTTTCCCTCAAGCAGACAACCCCTACGTGTACCTCATAGTTCTACTAATTATAGGCAGAACAGTTATATTGTGCGTGTAAGCAAAAATATTAATAAAATATGTAAACAACACGATTTGGATCTCTTTACAACCAGTGTGACCTCAGCTAAAAGGTGCTTAAGCCTCAATTTTTTTTAAATAGCTGCAATGCTTTTTAGTTACTAGTATTAATTTTGGTTTATTTTTCTCTCGCTTTTCAATTGCTAACACAATTGGTTATTTTAATAGTTTTAACTATTGAATATAGTTTATAGTAATATGTTACTGTTGTATGTTCACTACATAAATTCTATTTTAATTCTAAACGCGAAGACTTGTAATTGGCTGTCTGTCGACTAATGTTTCCTTTTTTTTTTTTTGTTTTTAGCTGTAAGTCTTCCATGCTGTAATAAATAAATAAATAAATAAACTGTGTGGCTGCCGTAAGATGACAAAAACGGTCCAATTATAAAAACTCACAAATTAATGTGTTGTCCTACAGGAAGGATTACAACAAGAGTGTCCGCCGGAGATAATCCGGTGTCCCCTGGAGAGACTGGTGCTGCTATCCAAGTTGTTGGACATGGGCCAGCCTAGCGACGTGCTGGCTCTGGCCATGGACCCGCCAGATATCACCAACATACAGCGCACTATACTTGTGCTCAAAGAGGTAACTATAGAATGTGATATACATAAAAACCTGTTCACTGCCTAAATATCGGGTAGCGTATTAGCACAGATTAATACTTTATTATAATAAATGGCTCACTCCGCAAAAAACATTTAAATAAAAAGCGACTCTTGCGACGACACAATAAAGTGTAATTCAGGTCGCACAGCACTAATTACCTAGTTATATTCACCTAGAAGTTGTCTGTCGTTCTATCGCGTAACTCTTATATCTTCTGACTACGTTACGCTGAATTAGCCCGACAAGACGAGCCCGCCGCGTACTTGTACTTCAAATGCAGAGTGCACCTTCGGTACTACGGTGTACTGTGGTATTAGTTCAACATTGAGTGAAGCAGATAAAGAAAAGACAGTTTTTTGCCCTACACTGGAACAACACAGGGTTATTATTAAACTGAAGCTCACAACATTTTCCTCATTCCTTCGCACCGTACCGCAAGCACAGTTATTAACTCTTATTTTATAATAGCCCACTGCATAGCAAAGGTCTCCTTTTAATCCCTTTCCTCCTTCAATCAGAGATATGAGTAAAGTTCAATTCGCTACAAATAACACCTGCTTTATAAAAATCTCTCTATCAGATGGGTGCTCTAAAGAAGACAGTGGATGACGAGTGGTGTGCCACGGATGGGGATCTCACGTACTTGGGCCGCGTGGCCGCGCGCCTGCCCGTCAACGTCAATCTGTCCAAGCTGATCATGTTGGGATACATCTACGGATGTTTGGAGGAAGCCGTCTATATGGGTGAGAATTGCTCGTATTTCAACCGAATTTGCGTTATAAGTATGTATAGTTTAACCGGGACGCTGCTCCGCACCTTAGGAATGCGGGGCGAGGCGGGTGCCAGCGTTGACCAATGAGTGGCGGGCGGGGCACCGCATGCCGTGAGCGTTGACGAATGAGCGGCCTGCACTTTCAAACTACATCTATAATGTAATTGCGTGTATTTCAGTAGTTGAGGATTGTCCAAAGTGTATCATTCAGACTTCTAATGCTGTACCCCAATATTTACTATAATAATTAAGTTTAAGATTACTCTAGATTGCTATTTGAGCTTTAAAATACTAATAAAGTTATCTTTTGTTTGTCTACTATATGTTTGGAGCATTGACTCCGAGATTTCCATCAGTTAAATTAATATAGATGATACATCAAGTTAATACAATAATGGAGAACAGTTTTTGTCATATTTTTTTATCATTTCGCTCACAGCGGCTGCAATGTCAGTAAAGAACCTATTCAGCAGTCCTTTCCGCGAGAGATTGAACGCGTACAACTCTAAGCTGACCTGGGCTGATGGCTCCACTAGCGACTGTATTGCTTTCCTTAACGTTTACAAGGTAAGCTATTATCAATAGTTATGTAAAGTGAGTGGAACATTTTCTTAAGAAACGAATACAGTATTTATATAAGAAAAGTAGGTTGACAATGATTTGAGTGGCGATGACCCCATTCACTCTCTCTGTATCATGGGTGTCAGTTCAGTGCCCTTATCAATAGTTTGTCTTTACATATTATAAATAAAAGTTGTTTGTCTGTATGTCCGCGTTGTTCTTCTAAACCACGCAACAGATTTTGATGAGGTTTTTACCATCGCTTAGAGAATTTATTCCGGAAGGTTTATGTGTATAATACTATACATTAATTTTAACATATAAGTAACTGAGAAATCTCGGTGTTTTGTCAAATCGTAAAAACCGTGCGGAGCAGGAGCAGGTCGCTAGTTTAGTTGTAAAGTTAAAGGCGATTCCAATTTTCAATGTAGCCTTTGTTTGTATGGCATATACAAGTAAACGAGAAAAGGAATGCGCTTTGGTAACTTCGTATCTTAGAATTAGTTAGAAGTTTTCTCTCTGTCGCGTTACGTTATCCGTTCGGAGATTCATCCATTTTTGAATGGCATAGAGTTGTTAATCTTAAATTTTGTAAACAGCTCGATAACTATTATATCTCATCTTCGCGCGTTCGTATTTCCGAAGATAGACGATGATTCCCGAAGCGCAAACTTTTCTTGGCATAATTGTACATGTATATCATATTCTAAAGACATATCGAATATTAATTATTAATGATAGAGGTAGCCTGTGATATAAGTTCGTCATTCTTTTACCCCTACAGGTCTGGAGCCACCTCCGCCAACAACAATACTTCCGCGCCGCCGGCCAATCAGAGGCACAGTGGGCGCGACGCTTCTACGTGCAGGCGCGCGCGCTGCGCGAGCTGGACGAGTTAGCGCGCGACATGCGCAGGAGACTCTCCACGCTCGGCATCGATCAACCCAACGGGAACTCGCCCTGGAACAAGCACGAGCTTGCACTGCTTTACAAGGTTCAATAAACGAAAATTTAATACCAAAGACACCGACTTGCGAAATTAAAGTTATGTTTCACTTTTTTTGTGTTTTTTTTGGAAGTCGATTGATTTTTTTTTTGTAAAAAAAAATTTTTAACTCTTATAAATTAAGTTCTTTATGTGTTAGCGAATACATCAGCATGTGAGCTATCCGTTATATAAGTATGTTTGTTTGTCCACAGATAATAATAGCGGGCGCGTTCTACCCGCAATACTTTGTACAAGTGTCAGAGGATGAAGGTCGTGAGCGGGACGCAGTACGTACGCTTGGAGGACTCGACCCCAGAAACACTGTTAGTAAACTGAATTTATGTGGTTTAGGAAAAGTAACTTTAACACCTACATATAAAGTTAAGTTTCGGCTGCAACTTAAATATTTCTATGAACGTTAGAGTCATGCTAAATTAAGCTTAGTTAATACATTATAAAAGTTGATATTTGTTAAAAAGGAAATAACATGTCTTGGGATTAAAACCTTTTTACGCTAAAGCTTTACTTTAACTTTTTTTTTTGGTTTGCCTACTTTGTTCTTCCGTACTATTAAAGGTGCGCAACTTTTGTTTTTCATGAATACTTCATTACTATTTACCCATCGTTTATTTTTACTAACGTTACTACAATTTGTAGGTTTACCTGAAGAACTTCCCGGAGAATCAGCCGGGTGAGGTGTACGCCGCGGCCATCAAGAAGGCGGTCTTCAAACACATCTCCGATGAACCGCGCGTCACCTTTGATAAGAACAGCAGGTATAAATTAACACAACCCCACCCTTTTTGTATAATTGTATAAACCATTTATTTTTCCGTTTATTTAGTGAGCAATAATATTTTACAACATTTCTATAACATTAAATTCGGGCTCGTGGCTAAATATTAACGCCCGCCTGGATCGATCGAAGGTAAAGCTACGCTGGCCGAGGTTGGTCCGTGGATGGGTGACCATCCATAACATATGGATGGTCCTGACTGTCATTTGTAGATCCTTGACAGTCGTTACGGGTAGTTAGAAGTCTGAAAAATCTGGAGTATCGTGTTACCCAGTTACTGGGTTGTGGGGGTTAGATAGGCATTCGCTCCGTGTAAAATACTGGCATTCAGCTGCAACTGGTTGGACTGGAAGCCGACCCCAACATATTTCGAAAGAAATAGCAGGCTAGGCAGATTGATTTTGCGCGAAGGTTATAAGCAAAAAATGAATATATTTAATTGATTATTTATATGTGGACGCAGTCGCGGGCAGAAGCTAAGTTATAAATAAAACTATAGGTATTTCTATCAGCATTACAAAATGATTTTAACATGTATGTAATCATACTTATTTTCTCCATTCAGAAAAGTCTATTTGACGTTCAACGACGGTTTGGATGCTAAGAATGGAAAGAAAAATAGCGGAGTAAGTATTTCAAGATAATTCATATCTACAGTAGCCGGCATTCAATATCGCACTTAGTGTTTAAGAATAGGTCGGCTTTGTAGAATGTCGGCTGTCACGCTTACCTGCGTCAGTGTCTTTCTAAAGCTGACACTATGAGCTATAATAGTATATCCGGAGATAGCAATAGAGAGATGTAGTATTATATTACATCTCAGCGTACACGGTTCCATTGAAAAGTACCGTGAGCTATATTAATTATCTCAAGATGTAATATAATGTCTCATAGTGTGAAGTCAGCTTAAAGCTCGATGTTTTATATTTACGCCCGGATACTGTAATGTCGATGTATATGTCACCGTATAATTATAAACTTCGTTTGTTTATAATCTATCGATATCGATATTATTTCCGTTAGATTATAAACTGTCGAAAAATTGTGAACTGCAACAATTGAACGCATTATTTTTCGATAATTTGTAATAAATCCATGGGAAAACCGACCAGATGGCCGATGGGGCCGAAAGGTTCTGGAGTAGCGACCGCGTAATGGAAGACGTAGTGTTGGAAGGCCCCCCCACAAGGTGGACCGATGTCCTTGTGAAGGCCGCAGGAATCCGCTGGATGTGGGAAGCACAGAACAGATCGAAGTGGCGGTGTTTGGGGGAGGCCTATGTTCAGCAGTGGACGTCTTTCGGCTGAAATTATTATGATGAGGAATACCGATAGATTAATAACTTACGGTTCTCACAATCTTACTGTGACATAAACATGGACAAGAATTCATTTGATTCTCTACAATATTTGTTCCATAATACTGTATCAATGTTTAGCTACAATAAAGTACCGAATTTGTAATACTAATATGTTTTGTACAATCAAAGTACTAATTTTATGTATTTATTTATAGGACCCCACGATACCCGGTCAAGTGGTACTACCAGTATACAAGGCCGTCAAAGCTAGACAATTGCGTATAGACATAAGAATACCAATCCTGCCGTGAGTATAAAGTTTCATATATAAAAAACTTCATATAAACAAAATAGTAGATGGCGGGACGAGCTAGAGAAAAGCAATGACCAGTGGTTCACATTAGCCCAGGATCGAAAGCGCTGGAAGTTATGGAGAGACGCCTTTGCCCAGTAGTGGGGTGATGCAGACTAACAGTAGTAAAAAAAATAGAAATCTAACATAATTATTATTATTTGTGTTAAACGGAACCCATTACTAGCCTCCGTCCGCCCGTCCGTGTGTCAGCGGGCTGTATCTCGTGAACCGTAATAGGTATACAGTTGAAATTTTCACAGATTGTGTATTTCTGTTGTCGCTATAACAACAAATAATAAAAATGAAATATAGTTAATATGTAAAGGGACCCTGATATAAGAAACGTGTTTTGGTTTCGGCGGTTTTTGCTCGATCTTATTTTGTTTTTTGCTGCTGTTATAATAACATTTTTGAATTGTTTAGGTTACCTAAAGCGATTCAGCTGGCTGAGGCGTTCGCCGAGGACAAAATGTCTATAGATTTGGATAAACTTGTACCCCGGCTGCCTGAAATCGATGATACACATTTCCCACTGAAAATATCACAAGTAAGTTCACAGCCTCATTTCCTCATCAGTCCATAATACCTAGTTCACGAATGCGCATCATGTGACCTTATGTAATTTAGACGCTCTCGTGAAATACTACAGCTATAATAGTACAATTCCACTAAAGCTACGGGTTCCTGGAAGATCGGTGGCCGCCTCATAGCGTCTGAAATTTACCTGCGAATGACGTCACTGAAACGTTATTTTTGAAAATAAGTTGGGTGTGTTTTCCTACAGAGCGTTTTTGACACCGTAAAGTCAAATCCGCTGCCCAAAGATTAAAATCGCTAGATTTTGCCGTCACCGTACTTAGTCACGAAAAAAAGTAGGTGTCCAAACTGAGAAGAGTGAGCTCTCTTAAATAGTGTTTCCTATTTTTCATGACAATCAAGTCAAGCCATTGTGTCATTGTGTGTCGAGATGTGTCAAAACGAAACAGAAATGTGACTATCTTTTGACGATGTAGAGCAAGCTAACGATTTAAATCTTTGCTGCTGCCATAATAGGGAATATGCATGTGATTCAAATATGGATCAAATATTTTTTTCTATAAACTATGTTACTTCAGAATTAAGCCTCCATCAATATTTTTGAATAAAATTTCTTATTGAGCGAGAAATTAATTTTTAAAAAGTCCCAAAAAACTGTGGGTAATTCAAATACTTGAAAAGGCTAAGAGCGGATGTGACGTAACAATCCGGGGTAACAATCAAAATGTCAATGTCAAGTCAATCAACAAGTGTCAAGTCAATGTCAAACGCTCATAGAAAAAGCAGTGTTTGACGTTGACTTGACAGTTGCTTGTCTGTTTTCACGAACTGTGACGTCACCACACCAAGCGCGCCAAATGGAGGGCGTTTAAATAGCCCGGATCGGTTGGATATTTTTAAACATTTTTTTAACTACTTTAAATTGCTTTTTTGCTGTCGAATTTTTTTTTACTATTATTTGACGAAGTAAACTATCGAATAAAAATATTAAAAAAATACATGCATATTCCCTATTCTCATGACAGCCGTCACTGCGGCTGTTAGTGGCGGTGGCTCTTCTAGGAGACCGTAGCGTAAGGGTCAGATTCACCGTTTAAACTAGTTGTGATATGACTTAGTGCTGAACAGATTCGTTTGATTGGTCCACCACATCACGATACAGTAACGTGCCGGTTGCTTAAGTATCGCATCAAAATTTGAACATTTTGTTAACAGTTAACAAGTATTAGCAAGTTCTGGGTGCAATACGGCGACGAGAGCACCGCGGCCGAGCTGCACGCCATACAGTCTGCCCTCAACCAGGCGCCGCTCATCGCGCACACGGGCGCCATAACGCCGGGCGCTATCTTCGCCGCGCCCTACGCAGACGCCGGGACGACGGAGATCTGTCGCGTGCGCATACTTGTGCTGTTGCCAAGGGACATGCTAGAGGTACATACTTACTTATATACTTTCTGCCAAGCCTTTTCCAATTATGTTTGGATTGGCTTCCAGTCTAATCGGATGCATCAGAATTCCAGTATTTTAAATGGAGCGACTGCCTATCTGCCTTCCACAACCCAGTTACTGGGTAACACGATGCCCCTTGGTAAGAATGGTTGTCAGACTGAGGGCTTTTGACTACCCGTTACGACTACCTGTCAAAGATTTACGTATGATAGCCGGGATTAACGGCTTAGTGTGCTTTGAACACGCATTGCAATTCATAATCAATATTTTAGACAGTTGTCTAGCCATATTTCATATTTCCATACAGTAATACTGCGAAATTAATCAAAATAGGTAAATATTTGACAGTTATTTGCGACGTTGCCAACTTTCAGAATAGACGCTCTTAACATTTTCATCGGATCGTTTTGGACCAGACCGTACATAGGTGGTGTATAGCCGGCGAACGTTGCAGGTGATATACATCGACTACGGCAGCGTGGGGCGCGTGCACTCGTGCAACCTGCGCGCGCTGCCGGCGGGCGCGGCGCGCGCGCTGCCGCCCGGCGCCATGCGCGCGCGCCTGGCCGCGCTGGCGCCGGCCGTGCTGCTGGACCCGCACGCGCACTACACGCCCGCCGCCACGCACTGCTTCACGCAGCTCGCCTGTCGCGGCCGGCTGCTGGCCAAGGTGCGTATACGCACATATAACATTAGAAACGACGAAAACATTTTTTTTGGACCTGCATAGAACTTTAGTTTGCAAATTGCTGTCACCGGTTTTTTGTACTAGAAATGATAAAAAAGAGGCTCATTTCGCAAATTCAGATAGCCACTGTAGTGGAGTATTTACGATTATGTCAGCTTTCACTTACATGTATCGGCGATTTTTTCAATCTTCAGATTTACCTATACATTAGTTGCCAACGTGAACTAAAAATGAAAAAGCGGAAAATTAGCATTATTACGTATGTTACCGTTATTATATGATCATAGGTGTACTCGGTGGTGCACGGCGTGGTAGCCATCGACTTGTTAGCGGAAGGCGGTAAGCTGAACGTGAACGAAGAGCTCATCAGACGAGGGTTCGCTATTCGCTGCGAAGAGAGCTACGAGTCTAAGGTGCGTGCGCTCAAATTGTGATAATATTACATCTACTTATTATAAACTAGCACCTACCGTCAAATTTCTTGTTTTAACTATAACTTTTCATGCAATTATGAGGAAGAGAACAGCGTCAATAATGGGCAGGTTGCGCGGAAGCTCCAACAGCATCCTAAACACATTATTGGACAAAGTAGACAGTCCCTTTATAAGACTGGGTGCAGAGGCACGTGCCAATGTGTGTTGGGCCACGTCAGTTTTAGTTTTAAAAAGTTTTACTAACATAGTTTTACTAACATTATATGGATTGTGTGTACCTGTATATGTAGTCCGAAATAAAGCATATATTATTATTATTTCCGTTTATTTATTTATTTTCTTAACTAATTACATTTTTAAATATTTCTTAAATTCAAATAAAAATATTAAAAAACATTTATTATTATTATTATAACTTATTTATCCATCTTACTAACTTTTTTCTTTATTCTCGGCTCCTAAGAGTCGTAGTCGTAGATGTTAAATAGTCTATTATCTTCCCTAAGACTTGGAATGAATTGGAATTAGTTAACTCAGTTATAATGTCTGTTATCTTCCACAGTTAAATCATGACATCAGAGAGACCGCGACAGATCTGAACTTAGCTCAGAAACGCGCCTACAACAGGGAACAGATGGAGATGGCGTACTACCAACTGACTGAGATTGAGCCGCCCAGTGTTAAGGAATGTGACTCTGATGTCTGTCTTAAAGGACCGCACAGGTAACTGAGTACAGTCAAGAGCATAAATATTTATTATTATGGACAGCTCGGCAATAATATCTTATTGTGTTATTCATCCATTAAGTGGAAACGCGGTCGGTCTTTTCTCCATACAAACGCTCTCGCCTGTTTTCTTTCTGGTTTATAACCTAAAAGCAATGATTTTTTACAGTAAAATAAATATAAACTACTTCTATGTCTCTATGTTTTCCTTTTTGTACATTACACTATATTATCTGTCGTCAAGACGACGGCAAATATATGCGATCATATTTCGACAATCGACGCAAAAATATAGAATTCTGCATCGGCTCCAAAAAGATGTGCCATCTCTCAGAATGCAATATTAGTGGACATGTCTTGCGTTATAAATATCTGCCTAATCAATTAAATTCAAAAGAACGTGATATAGTCACCGGCACGTAACTTGGCAAGGTTTTGGCGTATTTCGAGTAAGTTTGCGCATGTGCACTTAATGCAACAAACAAATTGATACTTTTATTGCATGTCATTATTCTATGGTTATTGCCATTATTTATTTTTGACAATGTCTGTTAAGAAAAACAAGCAAAAACGAAGTCTGCGCATCTACGAGTCTTGCCAAGTTACGAGCCGGCGACTGTACCTCGTTGTGATAAAAAAATATCTGACATCAATTTGGCAGCATAAAAATCTGACACACTTACTTACATCACAAGGATTATAGTTATTCATAACATGACGTTGTTTATTTGCAGTCCCCTTGAGACGACGGTACACAACCTGATGTATGGCAGCCGCGACAAACCGGTTGTCATTGAATGGAACTCCGTCAACTCTGTACTACTGGATACTGAGCCCCAGGAGAAATATGAGAGGTAAACAGTCAATTACCTTTCCTGTTTAATATGAAGTGTTAAACCGTCGCTGTTCTTGAGTGAGAAGGAAGGAGTTATACAGGACGAGTAGTACCATCCCTTTTATCCCAAATTATCATGTGCGATTCATATGCAAGGTAATTTTATCCGTTCAGTCGCCTTACCTTCTTTCAACTAATGAGGGTCATAGTCGTTCAAGTAATTTGATCAAACAGGCTGGTTCAAACAGTTTTGTCA
Source organism: Lithophane socia (assembly GCA_947522985.1). Taxonomy (NCBI): domain Eukaryota; kingdom Metazoa; phylum Arthropoda; class Insecta; order Lepidoptera; family Noctuidae; genus Lithophane; species Lithophane socia. The sequence continues at coordinate 8,499,841 of OX383270.1, read as the reverse complement.
AATTGCCATGACTGTGTGTGGAATAATTTGATCAAAATGAGTTGTCAAATGGCATGAAGAAATATGAATTTTCGTATTTCTATTTGATAAAAATGCTTGAACCAGCCTGTTTGAACGTCTATGGCCCGCATAAGTTGAGGTCGGCTTCTAATTTTCTATAGTATATCTAAATAAACTTTCACCTATTTTCTACAACCTAATAATAACTAAAATATCCTTAGGTTAGACTAGTTGTTAGACTTTCGGCCTATAAATACGTATGCAGTCTATTTAGTGAGGTTTTAAATGTAATAAATAACAATTTCCTTAGATTGTTGGTCGCTGCCGACGTGGGCTGTAACGAGGCCCTAACTCGACTGACGCTGCGACACACCACGTTGATGCCGAACATCCCCGGTCTACCTGCCATCATCGCGCTGCTCTTTTGTCCTGTGTGAGTACAATGTGCAACATCAGCCTATAGTAGGTAACTCGATCTTGATGGGCTACTCTCATACTGTTTACTGGCTGGCAGCAAAAGCAAAATGATTGATGCTTTAAAAAAAATGACATTGCTAACGATGTCGACGTAAAAATGTTAGACTTTATGATGTGTTGCGACAATCAACTCACTAGATATTTCGTCATAATATTATTATGTTGCTTTGCTTTGTTACCGAAGACAAACTCTGCATCTATAGTAGGCGTTCATTGAACATATTCATTGTAGACATGCCGACGACGACAACACTATACTCCCTACTGAAATAAGATAAGACATTTATACAGTCCGTTCAATCGATTTTGATTTTTATACCGTAGGCATGAGGATGGCATTAAAACCAAAAAGGTTACCTAATACCAACTGTGTACTGCAGCTGCCATTTGTCATGCTACCAATGCAATAGAAGTCAAAATCGGCTGAACGGACTGTAAAAAAGTTTATTTAAATGTCGAATCTTATTTCAAATGGAGTATAGATACGAAGGGATCCTAAACAGAGTCTAGGATTCCTTCGCAGTCTTTTATACAGTTGTCTATAAATGTCATTGGCCGCATGTAGCCTCTTGCCGAGATAGAGTCACCAGCCTTATACGTTATTGTTTACAGTGCGGAACTGCGGCGCAACACCGCGGGCTCGCGGTACGTGAGCGCTCTCTGCGGACTGGGCAGCACGGAGAACGGCCTGCCGTACCTACCCGAGCACGATCTGTTGGTCGAAATCGATGCTGATCTCGCTGTCGACGATATTGGACTTGTGAGTTAATGATAATAATAATGTTTATATGCCAAAAACAGTGCTTTACATTTCGTTGCAGTCTACATTCTATGTTAAGGGGTTTGGTTTCCGCACTCAGTCCCTTAAGTGGACCATTGTGAGTGGGTCAGTCTACATTAAAAAGAAGGATCACATAAAAAAAAATAAGACACAAAGAAAGCATTTTGCTTATGAACTTTAGACTAACCATATGAATATGCGCATTAAATTATTACTGATGGATTGTTTGTGGACTTGAAGAGTAAAATTATTTTGTTTTGTTAGATCAACCACATCCGCCATCTAATGGACCACATGATGTTCTGCGGCGACGGACAGGACCAGCCAACTGCCGACGACGAGTTCCGTCCGCAAGTGCCGCGTCTCATACGCAAAGATCTTATGGAGTACGCAGATTTGTTTTATTTTCAAGAATTGAAAATTACAGAATTTATAAGCCCTTAAAACAAAAATTCTTTCCTGAGTTCAAATATACCTTTTTTAACTCTTAGTTTCGGAGTGTAGTAATAAAAACTATGGTAAAAAGGATAACATTCATAGACTTTCATTCCATAGTATTAAAGCATATAAGTACTCCATTTTATCTTACATTCTTGTTCCAGCCTCCTAATGAAGCGTCGCACACACCGTCAACCAGAATTCGTGCCGCGCGCTTGGGAGTGGCGTTCCGTGCCCGAACACGAGCTTCTCGAGATCTCTGTGCCCGACATGGTGGAGCGCGCCGTGATCTACCCGCTACATGCGCCACAGGAACTGTATCCTATGTGCCGCGATGCGCTGTTGGAGCTCAAGAGGGAGAACGACCAGCTCAAGCTGCTTGTTGGCAGGTAAGGAGACTGTAGTTGTGTCTGCGAAGTAGTTACGCCGAGAATAGTAAGTCGCAAGAAACGACCGCTTTTTATTCGGGTTCAGTCGGTGACAATCAGTCACCAATCGGTAGGTATTGGTTCGTTGGTTGAAGTTATGAATGTTCTATTTTTATTTTAACTACGGACCCATTAATAAGTTTATTGCAATAGCTGTTACTGTCAAACCGTTTTTAATATAACAAGATTAAAAAAAAAAAAAGACTTGTTCATTCAAGTCTTGTTTTTCTAATCTGTCACGGTATTTTGTCGATATGATAATTACGATACTAAACTATGACAATAACAAGAGACTATGTAAATTTAAAACAAAAATACAATTATGAAGCCATATAAAATACCACACCATTGTAGTTGCCGTATAATTTACTAATAAGAGCAATTTTGAACTCATTTTACATAATGAGACCAATTACGATATGAGTTGTGATATCATACCCTAATAGCGCCACTTATTTATTTATTATTTTGAATTCGATGTCACGCGATCGGTAATTTATGTACACATGCTATGATGATATAGCAAATCTTGTAAGCTGTGTTCTTACTTGCTAGTATGCATGTATCATTTTCCGTTGAATTATGAATAGCATAGTAATAGCCATTCTGTTACGACACAATATATATATATAAATATCTGCCTAGCCTTTTCCCAACTATGTTAGGGTCGGCTTCCAGTCTAACCAGATGCAGCTGAATACCAGTATTTTACATGGAGCGACTGCCTATCTGACCTCCACAACCCAGTAACTGGGTAATACGATACCCCTTGATTAGACTGGTTGTCAGACTTTCGTGCTTCTGACGACTCGTAACGACTGTCAAAGATCCACAAATGACAGCCGGGACCAACGGCTTAACGTGCTTTCCGATGCACGGAGGAGTCTCGATATGTAAAAATGGTCACCCATCCACGGACCAACCCCGGCAAGCGTAGCTTAACCTGATGGATCGGCCCGAGCGGCTGTTATTATTTAGCCACGAGCTCCTTTGCTACGACACAATAATAACATAATATTAAATAATAATAAAATATTATATTATTTATAGTATAGTTTAATGTGGCATTGGGTATATCTACAGGACGCCAGTATCGTCGAGTGTGGAGCTAACTTGCAAGCTCTGCAACACGAAGCCGATGCCTCTACACGCGATGCGCATACATCTGTACTCCAACGCGCATCGCGAGAAGGAGGAGGATTTCCGCTCCTTACAGTCATAAGTTACCTCTTTTGTTACTATACTCCCAGACTTTTAAATTGATCAACCCTGCATTTTTTCGATAATTGGACGAGAATTGAGAATAAAATTTCGAGGACGCGTCACGTTTTGGTACATTTCGTTATATGAGAGAAAAGAAAGATGTAACTCTCTCTGTCTCTCTTTTTTTAAGAAGTTTCACTTCTATCACGTTTACTGTGCTGCACTATATACCGTCTATAGCTGGGAGATGTGGTGTTCTCCGAGGTTCCGCTTTCTCGTCGCGATCACTCCTGTCCAAGTTCGTCTTGAACGGGGCTGTTAAATAGTTGTTAATTCAAATTTGAAACAACGTGTATGTGATCGCCAGTATGTCGGCTTCAAAACTGAATGAAAACTTTTTCTTTGAATCATCGTCATTTTGAGGCCTTTATACCTACATGGAAATGCACGGTGGGTCGATTGAGGAGTCTGGTATCGTATCTTATTATTTTTATTAGCTTTAAGTTTGTTGATCTGACTTTGCGGGCAACCATTTTGAAAATTATACGTGTTCATTGACTAGTCCAAACAAATTGGTTGTCATTCGCGACTGCTTAGCCATAAGCTTACTTTATAACTTGTTTCATTATTTAGTATTAAGTTCATTCCTTATTGCATTTGCTCAGAAGTAATGTTGAAGAATTTCCCTTAATTACTGTTCTTTCCAAAAGAAGAATGTATAACATTTTCCGCGTAGTATATATATTATTATATATATTATGTATATTTCATATTTGTATATTGATATCACACGCAAAAAGAATAAAAAGATAGTAGTTTCGTATTTTTATATTTAGGGTGCCTAATAAATATAATTATCTTAAGTCAACGCCATTCTGATTATTATTATGACACAAGGGCGTATCCAGAATTAAAAAAAGACATAACAGTGCACAATTGCACTGACTTCTTTGGTTGCATTTTTCTGCAACAAGTATTTTTTAATAAAACATTGCAGAAGTAATTTTAATATACTTACTTAAAACCGACGTCCATCATTTTAAAGTTCCTAATTTTTTTCTACAATTCTTCCCTGATCCGCCCTAGGCCTTGATTACTTGACATTTTAGAAGATTATTTTTAGTTTTGTTATGATAAAAATTGTGATATTCTAACTTAGTACTAACTAAATACCTGTAAGGGGTTGTTTATTCTACTTTGTTACACTGGGTTTGCGTCCCTATAAAGCGCAGTGTTTTGTTTTAGTGCCAACACAGTTTTTATGAAATAAGTCTCTATATAAAAATCAATATCTGATAAAAACTGCAGTAGGCATTCGTTATCTAACGATGGTAGGGCGCGCCTCGACCTAAAAGATCGAATTCTCTTAAAGAGTTCAAAATAAGTATATAAGAAAGTGATCACTTTATCAGTGTTGATAATTGTCGGCGTATAATAGTCGATGACCGATAACCATGACTGTGTCATGTCTTCAGATTTCTAAGAAAATATATGACGAGTATAAATCTAACTAACGTGTGTTTTATTTACATCTATTTTTACAAGCTTTATATTAACTTGCTCTGTTCGTATGTGTTTCCGGTTACTCCAATTGGCATCCATTTTTCAAGCACTTCCTGGCATCCGATCGGGCTGAAACTTGGCATACTTATATAACTACCAAGACATTTTGAAAAAATGATACCATGGAGCCGGTCTGATGATGGAGCCGGAAGTTGGGCATAGGAACTCCTCAATCAAACAAGATACCACCATCGTATTTGGACTCATTGGCTTTGTATTAACAAGTGCTAAATACTAGGTGGTGTTCAGGGTCTGATGATGGAGCTGGAAGGTGGCCATGGGAATCTGAAATAAAATCCTTTTTAATTCATTAAAAGCTTGTTTTTAAAAAGATTTTTACTTCCATTTTATTTGAGCAGCTCATGTTTGGTTTTTCTGATAAGGAAAATTATTATTCACTTAACGTGTAGGTACCCACTTTGTTAAAAACCTCAATAAGTAACTAAAAAGTTCCGCATGAAAAAGTATTATATGTTATCTTTATCAGATACCATATCTGAACTTATTACACACCTCACAACACAAAAAAAACACCTCATTCGCGCATTAAAAAAAAAAGAGTCCATACTACATATTATGTCACTACTACTTATTTACATACACATTAGGCAGCCGGTAACAAGACGCGGTATAATCAGGTTCAAGGTCACAACACATCATTTTTTCAACTAAATTACCTGTTGCATGCTATAAAGAATTCTTCTCGAATATAAAGGCATATTGCTAAATTTCTTCTTGTGTAAATACAGGCTGTAACAAAAAAAAAAAATACCGGTAATAATGTTAGCGTAAGTTAATGAATACCTGTTGGACAGGTTAATGTAAAACTTGGTTCAGCGTTTATCATGCATAGTCAGTGTAAATCTGTCGCCAACACCGGTCTACGGTGTCCGTGTTCATCGTGGTTTAAATTGTATAAAATGTTTTAGTGTTTGTTTATTTATTTATTTATTTATTTAAATAATTGAAAGTGCAATCATGTGGCAGCCACAGGGAGGATTGGAACCTGTTTTTGAGTAAGTACCAATAATTTTTTGTCAATGTTTGTGTCATGGATAGTTCGAAGTTCCAGCTGCATTTTAAGGCCGCTTGCATCACAAATCAATTGTGTTTAGCGTAAACATATTAAAAACTTCATTCTGTTTCTGACATTTATCAACGAATAACAGAAACATGTTATAAAATCTTTTAACGCTAAACGTTTAATGTGATTTGTGGTGGCAGGCCTCAGAGTAGGTTTTTGTTGCATTTTTTTTGTATATATAAGTTAAATGACCTTGATTATAAGTTGCTAAAATTGATAATAATAAAATTGACGCCGCGCCTTAACAAGTTACATTTAATAATTAAATTAATATGACAAAAAAAACTATAACCTAACAGTAATCATTAGCTATTCATAATGTTAGAGAGAAATTCGAATTCTTACGGTTAACTATTAATACATAAACTAGTAGGTAGGTGTAGCGAATTATGTTTACTTTGTCCACCAAATGAATACCTATACAGCGATAAGTAAAAACTGCAGGAAAAATACCGGGAAGTTATGAAGTTATGTATGTAGCAGTTGTTAGATAATTATATTCCAAACTTATGAAAATAGCAATAAAAACATATTGCAATATTGAAAAAACAATTGACCAAAATTACATTAATAAAGCTCTCATGCAATCAAATGATTAGAATATTTGTGTCACAGGGATATGAATATAACGGCTATTTCAGAAAATCTCTAGGAATAGGTACATTCCACCAAATATCGAAAGATGTCGAATAAATACCAATCGATAAATCTTATTAGTTTATTAGATACTAGCTTCCGCCCGCGGCTTCGCCCGCGTGGTATGTCGATAAAAAGTAGCCTATGCCCATTCTCAGGCTCTAGACTATCCGTGTACCAAATTTCATTTAAATCGATTCAGTAGTTTTGGCGTGAAAGCGCGACAGACAAACAGACAGACAGAGTTACTTTCGCATTTATAATTATTAAGTAAGGCCAGGCAAGGTAATAAAATAACCAGGTTTATCCTGAACGAATTTCAGGATAAACCTGGTCATTTTATCATCTGACCTCCTGTTAGTGTTGGTTTCATCTTGATCGTATAAGTACAGTAACCACTCAGAAATAGGTACAATCAACCACACGTAGGTGGTAACACTTGAACTTGAGCTGGCCTAGCGTAGTACGAAGTTTCAATAGAATAAACGAACAGCTGATACTGGTACCTGTGGAGGGCTGCTCCGTCAAACTTGTTACAGGATGAAAATAAGATTTCGATTTTCTTAAGGGGGATGCGCTAAGGTAGCCCGCGGAATTCAAATTTTCTTACGGTTTTTTGCAATTTGCAGGTCAGTGTCATCTTGACTAAAATATGATTCGCGACCGTAACAAATATGGCTTTACAGAATTATAATCGTTAGAATCAGCAGTTGCTATTTAAGATTTTGAGCAGTAGGTACGATGAGAATTTCTTTTTTCACAAATTTTGCTAATAATGACGTTTTCATCTCAGCTGTAATTCTAACATAACAATTTGTTGTTCTTACAAAACATCGTTTGTAATATTTCTTATCTTAACTCGAACGTGACGTGCCCATCTTCAGACATCAAAAACAATGTGTTTGTTCCAATAACTAGTAGTAAACAATTTATCTAATTTTTTTCTTCGATAATTATCATCGTTTTAATTCTAACTATTTGTTATAACTTAACTGTGATAATGTCCCTAATATTATAATCATTTAGCGATTTGAAGTAGACCGTAGTACAGTTAGAAATAATAGGTTCTGGCCATTACAATACTATTTATATATAGATAAGTAATTATGTTTTTGCTAAAACCGTGGCCTCTCCGACAAGTTGTTAGACAATTTTCCAAAGCGTCTTTAAGGTATGAGAATTACATTATAATTTTGCTTACAATTGCATGTCACGTATGGCTTGTCGCAAAGCCATGGCACGGTACTTATTCCATAGATACGTTTTAAGTTGATACCTAGGTATTATGTAAATGACTACCCTACTGACTGTTTAGCATGCAGTTTCTTACCAGTACGGTACCTACCACAGCACGTAATACTGAATAATAATGCAAGCAAAATGTTTACTGTGATCATTTGACATCACCAAAATCGATGTGATAATGTTTTTGCGTACCTACTTATAAAATGTTAGGTATGGTCCAACTTCGGCGATTTGTTACAAAATTGCTATTTTTTTATCCCATTTTAAATGTTATACAATACCGATTATTGACCTGCCTTAAAACCGCATCTACCCGCTTTTGTTAAAAAGTTTTGGCATAAACCAGATGTTTTTTTGTGGGATATGTTGCCCATGCTGTGTCGTCGGGTTATCGCCTGGGGTCAGATGCATGTAACGATGTTTGCCTCTCTGTTCGGGAGTCAGTCGACTAGGGACCGAAGAAAGATACGGTCTACATATTCAAAAGATGGTCGCACAACCAATTTCGGGCACTGAAGTAGCTAGGTATAGTTTGAGATATTTTTAGTTATAGATAACTAACTTTAGAAGTGATCATCCACTGATTCTTTGCATGCTTTCACTTTTCATATGGATTCATGGTGAAGAGTTTTTGATTGGTCAACATCTCAATTCGTAGTGAACTTATTATTTTCGTACAGTTGTTTTGTATTTACAACAGGCATGCTATACATACATTAGTTAAAATCCATACATATAGTGCTTTCCTATCCAAAAGTCTCGGAAGATCAAATAAATTTAATTGCTGACAAATTAAAGCGATTTACCTAAGCGTCACCTTTTTTTTAACAACATTACAAATTACATATTTCGCAGACCGATTTACTATCTAATGAAATAAGCTATTAGGTCATTTTAATTAGCTGTAGTTATTCGCACATTCAGCACCATAGTAATCCTTAGTGTTTTGTAACAATTACTAATATATCCTCTGAATCATCAGATCCATAGAGAATGACCTCCGTACGCAAGTGTCGGAGGCTCGTTCGCGCTGGTCGGAGTTCGAACCCCGGCTGGCCATCGTGCAGGTGGGTGGCCGAGAGGACTCCAACGTGTACATACGGATGAAGCTCCGCGCCGCTGAGAATATTGGCATTAAGGCAGAGCATGTCAAGCTGTCGAGAGATATCACGGAAAATGAGGTAAGATACTACCTACAATAATATCAGCAAAGTATTGTCCCACTGCAGGGCAAAGCCTTTGCCCCTTTGCATTCAAAGTCAAATAACTTATTTAAAATACGCACTTTTGAACGTCAAAAAAAAACAAAGAAATAGAACTGATTCTAGTTGCCTCTTCCAAAAGGTAGGTTTCGTATGGAGAAGAATGGGCAAGAAACACCACAGTTACTCTTTTAAAAATGTTTTACAATATTTTGTATACATCAATTACATATTATATGTTAAGACGATGCACCTAGAAAAAGATTTTCCCAACTATGTTGGGGTCGGCTTCCAGTCTAACCGGATGCAGCTGAATTTACTGTACCACAAAAGGTAGGTAAAAAAAATTAAAAATTGAGCAATGACAAATGAATTAATTGATAGATACATGGTGCTCACATATTTACAAACATTGTAAAACTAAACGATATCACAATTGCATTACAATCGCATTGCACAATTGCATTGATCATCAATCGTGCTTTCTCCCTATAAGAAAGTCCCTTTGCCGCAAATTTCAAAATTTCTTATAAGGAGAAAGTACGATTGGCGATATAAGGAAAAAGTATGAAGGGCCTTTGTCGCACAGGCTCTTTCTTATAAGGAGAAAGTGATCAATCCTCGTGCGCTTGCTCAAGACGGGTTGGCGATTTCAGACTTATATTTCCTACAAGTCCGTGCACCCTAATTGCGTAACACACGATCAAACATAATCTGTTCCATTTTGAAGGATAATTTGTCTGCCCAAAAACGTAAATAACGCAATGAATGTTGTTGAACTGTCAAAATGAAACAGGGTGCAGGTTTCCTCACGATTGTTTTCGTTCACCGATCTCAGTAATGTCGAAGATAAACTCAAAAAGTACAAATGAATAGAAAATTCACATTGATACCTGCCCGGATGGCCAGAAATGTCGTGATGGCTTAGTGGTTAAGGCCCCGCCTCATATAAAAGAGGTTGGAGAGGGCTCAGATTCGGGCATGAGACTACTTATTTATTTTTATTTCAAAGGCCAACGACGCCTTGACTGCTCATTTAGCGACTGCAATTCTGAACCAATATATGCAGGCTGAAAAAAGTCTGCTGACAGAATCATTTTTCAGAATAAAAATGTTTAATCATAGATATCAAGTACTTTATCCTCGACCAAAAGCGTATCGTCTGTTCCAAAAGTATCGAACGAAAGTGAAAACAAAACCCTTTTCAGGTTAAATTCTTACGCAATCACTCACTAAAACTACTTTTTTTCCAACAATTATTGTTTGAATACCTAATATTATTATATGATAACCTCAAGTGTCAAATGAAAAATGTAATCAAAATGAATTAAAATTAGAATTTTACGTTTAAGTTTTCAAAAACCTATCTAATCAAATTAAAGCATTCAATTTCTAAATTGCGCTACAAATTGGCAGCAACAGGTACGTATTCAGGTTCATTTGTTTACATTTTGATTACATACTTTTGGAACAGACCATAGAGACAGAACTAAAATAAATGTAAAGCGCCTTTAACACGTGTCGCTGCAAAGAATGGTCGTAGGGAGATTATTATTATAAAACTGGCAGGAGAACTCGATCATGGTTGTTATTGTTTTGTTACCGTTGCAGCTAAATTGCCGTAGATCGTCCTAGTTAACGATGATTAAGTATTATAAGTAGTCCTTCTATGGAAAGAAAGAGAAAAGAGCTATTTGAGAAAGTTACGGGAATAGTTTTCTTTGCTTATCTACCAACGTAACTACGAAAGTAATAAGTACTGGCTTTAATATGTATAATTATAGAGATCTCATTTGCAATCCATTCTTTTTTTCGTAAAAAATTAAGTGGTAGGTAACTTAAGAATAAATAAAAAACCAGATTATATTAAATCGAGAATGTTATTTATTTCGAGTCAATAATTAGCTATTGAAATCCCATAAAGACGTAACTAGCCACATATTTTGCCCATTGTCACACCTTGAACTATTGACACCGTGATAAGACGTATTGACATTTCGCTTATAATAGACTGTTTACTGTTTTCATTGAATGATGTAACTAAGACATTAAATCGCATGATACGCGATTATTCTCGTATTTTATGTAAGAAAATATTATACCTACCTATACTTACATATCGTTTTAATAACAACTTTCATTTGATAATATTTCTGCACAATACGTATGGTACTTTCGTGGAAGGTTATGTACTTACTTCACTAAATAAAATAACTTGGGGCTATGATTATACAGGGTTATTGGTAAAACACCAACAACCTCTTAAGGAGTCATTGTACTCATCATTATGAACAACTTTTACTATGGGAACAAATATGAAATCGCGAAAAACAAAACAGCTGTTCCGTACATTTATGTTCGCATTACTCGTCAAAATGTACAGAACAGCTGTTTTTTTTTTCGCGATTTCATATTTGTTCCCATAGTAAAAGTTGTTCATAATGATGAGTACAATGACTCCTTAAGAGGTTGTTGGTGTTTTACCAATAACCCTGTATATGCTTTGCTAATTACTACTTACGTTACTACGTTATGCCACACATTCGTTGTACCTAGGTCATTCATTTTATGCTCCACTAATCTCACTTTCTCCGAGTCAGGTTTCAATAGGAATTAACTATATGTATGTTTAAGAAAGATTGTGGCTTGACCTCACGAACGACTTTTCCCACCATAGTGTGCAGTTACGTAACTTTGAATAGAGGTAGTGATGGTAGGACAAGTAATTCAGTAATAATCCTTACTAATATACTTATTTTATACTAATATTATAAATGCGCAAGTAACTGTCTGTCAGTCTGTCTGTTGCGCTTTCACGCCAAAACGACTGAACCGATTTAAATGAAATTTGGTACACAGGTAGTCTAGAGCCTGAGAAAGGACATAGGCTACTTTTTATCGACATGCCACGCGGGCGAAGCCGCGGGCGGAAGCTAGTATGTAATAAACAGCGAACGTATAACCATGAAGCTAGAAAAATGCAGACTCCTGGCTGCCTCTGAGAACTTCCTATTGGAAAAACACAAAAACTCTTCGCCCACCCTGAAGATCGGACCCATGCAGGACCAACAAGGCAGTCAATTTATATTGTTATTTGGTTTCTGCAGTTGTTGGCCAAGATCACGAGCCTGAACGAGTCTCCCTATGTGCACGGCATCATCGTGCAGATGCCCCTAGACTCCGAACACCCAATCGACGCACACAGGATCACTGACGCTGTATCACCTGATAAGGATGTGGATGGGTAAATATAATTAAGATATTAAAAAAAAAACATTTTTGAAATTAAATACAATATTAGTAACCTATTCCGCTTTAACTATTCTTCAAGAGTCATAAAAACCCTGTAAGAAATCGACACGTGTTTCACCTCCCACCGAGGCATCCTCAGGATGACGATTGACCAATTGCAAACCAGAACATGACGTGTTGCCACACCGAGTGCTGGACTCAGAGAAAAACAGACGGTTTTTTAAATGTGTCTTGGTCTGCAGAGACAATTACGAAAGGTCCCTGAATAACTATTTGTCTTTTGACTTTTTTGAAATTGTGGTTCACCAGGTTTGATGCCGGGTGACCCAAGGTCTTGCATTTACCTTGGCCAAAGGCTAAGCATGGTAAGCAGTGACATACAACGCCGCCGTCTCTTTGGTACATTACCATTTGGAATTTGTCGACGTCATATTTTAGCTTGGGAATAGATTTAGTTAGGATAAGTTAACGTTAATTTGTTATTATAACTACCTTGAACACATCTTCTCCTTCCATATATCTATGTTAGCCGTCATCTTAGTAGACACCTCTTTTCTATCCATATTATCTTTCACATCTCTATCCATCGGTATTCCTCTACTAGATATTAAACCAAGAATCGTAAGTTATTCGTTAAACTTATTCTTGACATTATTTTACGCCATATTTTCTACACAGCTAAATAAATATTCCTGTGTACACCATCAGATTGAACACCATAAACGAGGGTCGCGTGGCAGTGGGCGACCTCTCCGGCTTCATTCCTTGCACGCCTGCAGGCTGCGTGGAACTGATCAAGAGAACAGGTGTCCCTATTGCCGGCAAGAACGTGGTCGTGTTGGGTCGTAGCCGTATTGTCGGCACCCCGGTCTCCGAGCTCCTGAAGTGGGAACACGCGACTGTCACCGTCTGCCATTCCAAGACTAAGAACTTGAGTGAAATTGTGAGTAGTCTTTACGTATTGCAGACTTATGATTAATTTAAAGCGCCTTGTCCAGAATAGACGCAGATATAGTGATATAGTTTGAAACGCATACAGTGAGAAGTTTAGTTTGATGATCGATATATATAATATGTAGTATCCTTACATATTATAAATCAAAGTCCTCCGCCGCGTCTGTCTGTCATCCTGCTCGCGATAAACTCAAAAACTGCTGCTCCGATTTACATGCTGTTTTCACCAATGGATAGAGTGGTTCTCGAGTAAGGTTTTAGTATATAATAACCGACATCCACGCGGGCGAAGCCGCGGGCATCAGCTAGTGTAGTATAAAACAAAGTTGCTTTTCGTGTCTGTCTGTGTGACTGCTGAAGCAGTGATACCCTAGTAGTGTGACCGTTGGACTGCCAAGTCATAGGTCTCGAGTTCGAACCCAAGGCACACGCCTCTGACTTTTCGGATTCATGTGTGTATTGTATAATTATCACTTGCTTTAAAAGCTGACAAGTCACCATTTGTATAAATATCAATAGGCTGTTCTGAATCAGACTTCTAAGTGGCTAAATGTAAAAATTTGCTTCTCGTTTCTCTTACCTTCGTCTTTTTTCGATTTATTTATATTTAATTGAAATGTAATTTCAATTTCATTGTGTTAGAGGTCACATTCCTCACATTTCAATAAAATTTGGTAAATTTTTGTCCACAGACAAAGACAGCGGACATCTTGGTGGTGGCCATCGGTAGGGGCGAGATGGTGCGCGGCTCTTGGATCAAGCCGGGCGCGGTCGTCATCGACTGCGGCATCAATCCTATTGCGGGTGCGTACTACTTATATAAATGCGTCACCATAGAACAATGGCTATTATGACTGCTTAGAACTAAAATATTTATGTTTTAAGTACCCACTGTGTGATACTGTGTAATGAGGTGACAATAGTCGGAACAGGCGGCTGAAACAAAACATTTGGCGGCAGCGACTGACCGTCTGCAGTGCGAGACGGAACGTTCAAATCAAACCATTTCACTGAAATGACCAATTATACGATTGTAATTTACTACCGGAAAAATTGTTATTCCTGATAAGCGTTTATTTCTTTTAGAGTATATTGTTGCTACAGAATTTCTTGGTCCTTTAGAAATTAATCCAATTTAGATGTGATAACATCCGTTACCCTTTAAAACCGGATTTTTATCTTAACTGTGTGACAGAATTTAAACTAATTTGCATAACTATCAGTACAATTACGGCCGCATACAAATACGAAGTGTTAACCAAGACATAACTATCAGATCCCTCAAAGAAGACCGGTCAGCGTCTGGTAGGAGACGTCGCGTATGCGGAGGCCGTATCCGTGGCGTCGCACGTGACGCCGGTGCCGGGCGGCGTGGGCCCCATGACCGTGGCGATGCTCATGCGCAACACCGTGCAGGCCGCGCGCCGCCAGCTGGACCGCCTGCTGGCGCCCACGTGGCCGCTCCGCCCGCTGCGCATCACGCCGCTGACGCCGCCGCCCAGGTCAGTACTCACAGTAGAACACTGCGGACGACTCAGGCCGTCTCTCTTAGAGAGAGACCAGTCCCAGCAGTGGGAAAAATATACACATAATTAATGTTTTAGGTGACCCCAGAGACGCCTATTTTCCTACAGACTGGAAACGGCATAAGATATACGCAGTTTAATTTATTGTCTTATTGTAGTCTCCACCTTGTATGAGTATACAGGGTGTAAAAAGATCATCACGTAAGTAGCCGTTAACTATGCATTCTGTACATGAAACTTGAGAACTTTTACTGAGGGAGCTAACATGAAATCGCGAACCACACATTTTGGCGAGCTATGCGAACATAAATGTAGAGAACAGCTGATTATTTTTCCGCGATTTCAGGTTTGGTCCCGTAGTGAAAGTTGTTCATAATGATGACTACAATGACCCCTCAAGAGATTTTGTGTATGAAAAGATACACCTTATATACAATTTCGCATTTATAAACTGAACAACTTTCTCCAACATAGTAATCGCAAAAAAATTATCAGCTGCGCCATGCATTTGGTTCGAGTAGTTATTGAAGTTTTGTATGAGACAGCTGATTACATTTCTGATACAGTATGTATGTTAAATAACTATGTTATGCTTGATTATACTTGATTTTAGAGGAGCTCGTAGCTTACAATCAATAATAATAATAGCTCGTAATAACAGCCGCACGGGTCGATCCATCAGGTTAATCTACGCTTACCGGGGTTGGTCCGTAGATGGGTGACCATCTTTACATAGCAAGACTGCTCCATGGCTCGGAAAGCACGTTAAGCCGTTGGTCCCGGCTGTCATTCGTGGATCTTTGACAGTCGTTACGTGTCGTCAGAAACCCGAAAGTCTGACAACCAGTCTTACCAAGGGGTATCGTATTACCTAGTTACTGGGTTGTGGAGGTCAGATAGGCAGTCGCTCCATGTAAAATACTGGTATTCAGCTGCATCCGGTTAGACTGGAAGCCGAACATAGTTGGGAAAAGGCTAGGCAGATTGATATATTGATGTTATACTTGATTTTATATCTCTTTCAGTGACATAGTGATCGCCCGGTCCCAGAAGCCGAAGGACATAAGCGAGTTGGCGCACGAAATTGGACTCTTCTCCAACGAAGTATCGCAGTACGGTCGCACCAAGGCGAAGATATCTCTGTCTGTGCTGGACAGAATGAGGAACCAACAGGGCGGCAAGTACATCGTGGTTGCTGGGTAAGTTAATGTAAATAATTATGCTACTTTAAAAAAAAATGGGAATTTTTTCCACTGTGTAAAAAAGCCGTGAAACGCCGACTTACCTTATAGGTACCGAACTTGACGAAAACATATTTTTTTAAGTATGAAGTAATATGAAGTTAATGAGGTAATAATGAAAATCCTAGCATTCAGTGGATTCGAAAAGTTCAACTGAGAAACAATATCCGGAAAAATAATTGTTGTATTGTAACAATGAATGACCTATCGTCAAACGGCGCCGCATTGTTCTCTATTATACCTACCTGTTACGATAATAATGGATGTTTAATTATAATTATCTTATGGCATTAGACTGGCTTCTCAGGATGTTGGCACTTTACTAGGCGTTTTTGTCAAAATATTTGCGTTGCTTGGGAAGTAGGTATGAAATATAACTTAAAGCTATAAAAATAAAGTTCATGTTTTATTAAACAAATAATTCGGATATGTTATGTTGATAAGTTAATTTTTATTAACGAAATAATTCGGATATATGCGCGTTATTTTCCAATATAAGCATGATGGTATATTTTGAAGACCAAAAATATCAAGAGATACGTTATAATTAGATATCGGATAATCGGATGCATATTTACCTAAAGTTGAGGTGTTGGCTATTATGGAATGCACTTTTGTATTGAAAAAATCCCGGGATTCCGGGATCGACTTTAGAGTTCTGATTATAGAGTCCAATGTATATTTACGAGTACTTACGATCAGGTGTTACCTAAATGCCACTTTTGTACCGACCCAAAACGCACGCGATTCCGGAATTGATAAATTTAGGCATTTTTGACAAAAGAAATGCTAGCTAGTGTAGTAAAGTAGGAGTCCAAACTGGCATAGCACATAGTGACAAACCACTCAGTACCTCAACTTTCGTTAAAACATGTTTAAAGTATATTAATTTTTATGTTAACACGGGTCACCGCGACAGTAACCTTCATAATAGGGTTGATTGATAAGTCGTTTCCATACCATGTATCCGATTATTTGTGCATTTCCGGTATTTTTTTGGAATTCCGTATTAAGATATTTTTTTATTAAAAAGCTGCTCCCGTAATTTCTTAGCCAAAAATTAACTTTAGGTTAATATGCATCCGATTATCCGATCTCTGGTTATAATCAATAATGTCTCCACTACAGCATCACCCCGACTCCCCTGGGCGAGGGCAAGAGCACGACCCTGCTGGGGCTGGTGCAGGCGCTGTCGGCGCACCGCGGCCGCAACTCGTTCGCCGTCATGCGCCAGCCCAGCCAGGGGCCCACCTTCGGAGTCAAGGGCGGCGCGGCCGGCGGCGGGTACTCTCAGGTCTGTACTCAGATACTTGTATAATGACTGCCTCGTTGGTGTAGTGGCCGCAAGCGCTGGGTAGGAGGTCCTATGGGTTCGATTCCCAGGTTGTGCAAAGCATTACTGGGTTGTTCTATACGGAATTTCTCGGTAGCAGCCCGGGGTCTGCATTTGCACCCGGTTAATGGCAATAGGATCGCCCCCTATTACATGGAACTTAAACATAACTGGCGAAATATGGAATATGGGTGTGCTATAGGTACACCTCTGCCTAACCCGGGGAAACAAGGCGTGATGATATGTAATGTATTTGAATTATTTAAACATATTTATTATAAGTCGTAAAAAAACACCTTGTATAATATTAATACTACGCGATAAACGAAAAACAGTATAATTGAGTTAAAATTTACTGAAAAATCCAATCTTATAGTATACAAACTGTGCCCGATGGAATTTCGCAGACAACACGTACAAGCCTTCATCACCAATTTGACCAATTTAGGGGATGAATTTGAACAAATCCTTTCTTAGAAGAACTCACCTTCGTTTTAAAAGGAACTGTTGTGCATTTTATGCTTCTGGACTAGACTCAGCGGTGTAGTCTGTGCGTTGTCTTATCTGTCAATGACGAAATGAATTCAAGGTTTTATCAGGTAGATTGTTTTGGCATAATACAGTATGTTAACTAACAAAGGGCGTTCCCGCTAACCCGCAATAAAATAGCGTCCATACATGCAAAAAAAAATTACAAAAATTTTTTTTTTTTTCAAAAATATGGGTATTGAAATATTCACAAAACTATTAAATTGATACTTAAAAGAAACACTCTGTACACACACCTTGTATTTCAACGTAGAGAGACAAGTGTGACAAGTGTGCGTGTACAGAGTGTTTCTTTTCCGTATCAATTTAATATTTTTTGTGAATATTTTACTATATAAAATACTAGCGGTCGCCCGCGGCTCCGCCCGCGTGGATGTCGGTTACCGCTGCAAAAAGCCTACCCAGGAAAGACACGGTCAGCAAAATGATTCCCAGGTCAATTCACAGACACCGACAGTAACATCGACGACGCAGTCATTATCCGCAGGCTGCACAGATTGTCTTTCTGTGTATGTTAAAGTTGTTAATGATGAAAATATTTAAATGTAATATTAATACTAAGTTTTCACATCTGCCGGCAGTCCCGGAGCGCAACCCGTTGTTTTAGGATAGATAACTAAAGCGATTATTGTAGAGCTTCTCTATAAACAACATTTGACGTTAAATTATTTTCAGGTAACAAAATATACTGATGGTCGGGAGCTCCGACCCGTGATAGGGCAACGTAAATTTGCCCATGCGTAAAACATTCTTTTCGTAAATCAATTCCTACTAATTTGAATGTTTGGCCCTGGGAGAAAAGAACTGTTGTTTAGCTCTGAGAAGAACTTTTGCGTAGGTGTAGTTATAAGAACGAAATCTAAAAAAAATCGCACGAAAATTATTAGACTTCGCGCACGACCGCTGCGTAGGGAGCATACCTTACTCATATATCTAAACTCCCCTCCCGCACGCGCACCCCCGCCTTGGTGACGCCCACTTCGCAACGGGCCGTGCAGCAGAAATCGTAATATTTTAATTTCGCCATAACTTCAAAACCAAACGTCCAATTTTAATCATTCAAAGACCAAATATTATCTACATAAACTGTACTTAGTGATGAAATAATTTATTTTGATAAGGATTAATAGCATGAGTAAAATAAACGCGTTTAAATGTAGTCCAAAAAAAATTCAAGATTTTTAAATAAAAAACAGTTGTTGTGCCTCACTCGACATAGATAGGTATAGTGCGTCGCGGACTTTTTTGAAGGTATTTATAAGATCTACAATTAATTAGAACATTTTATGGTTTTGTCTTTTATAGTTTAGGCAGCGTACGCAAAATAAGTAACTTTTCTGGTTGATTTTTTACACCTTGTGTCCGAAAAACCCAAATATCTTACGGAACCCTATTTTTTTCCAAAATAAAATATAGCCTATGTTACTCGTGGATAATGTAGCTTTCGAATGGTGAAAGAATTTTTAAAATCGGTCCAGTAGTTTTTGAGCCTATTCATTACAACCAAACAAACAAAGTTTTCCTCTTTATAATATTAGTGTAGAAAATATTTTTTTTTACATTTATATGCGTTTATACTATTGCAAGTAAACGGGAACGCCCTTCGTTAGATAACATACTGTATATTAATTTTTGACACCATAATTTTCCATCTCCTCAGGTCATTCCCATGGAGGAGTTCAACCTGCACTTGACAGGCGACATCCACGCAGTGACTGCCGCCAACAACCTGCTCGCGGCGCAGATGGACGCCAGGATCTTCCACGAGCTGACGCAGAAGGACGGGCCGCTGTACGACAGGCTGGTGCCCAAGGTCAAGGGCGTCAGGAAGTTCTCGCCCATACAGCTGAGGAGGCTGAAGAGATTGGGGATCACCAAGACTGACCCTGATACGCTCACGGAGGGAGAGAAGGCCAAATTCGCGAGGCTCAACATTGATACGTCGAAGATTATGTGGAATAGAGGTGGGTTGACCTTTCTTTGTCACGAACTAGCTACAAATAATTATAAGAACAGGTGTGTATCATAAGAACTAATATTTCACCTGTGATAAACAATAAATGAATTGAAATTTGAATTTGTGGTCAAGTGCTAGTCGGACTCGCCTACGCTCACACAGCGATTTTTTTTTCCCGTATACCGTACGGCAGATTTTATCGGATAGAGCGGTGGCAGTCGTAAATATATTAAACTAGCTGCGCCCCGCGGTTTCACCCGCGTAAGTCTCGATCCCGTAGGGATATCGTATAAATCCATTATTATCGCATATAAAGTATCCTATGTCCTATTCCAGGTCTTGGTCTATACATGTGCCAAAATTCATATAAATCCATTCAGCCGTTTTAGCGTGAAAGCGTAACAAACAAACAAACTCACTTTCGTAGTTATAATATTAGATAAGATAGTTCATACGGAGTCTATGCCGGAAAATATCGTGTTTGAGAAATATTTTAGCCCGTATACCGCCCAAAGTTGCCACCGAGGAGGCCGCGTCTCGACACGATTTTATCGAATACGACACGCAGTGGCGCTTACGTTCATGTTGTATCCTTCACGCGAACAAACTTTTCTCTCGTATCCGAGACTCGCACGCGTGCTCGCAGTTGTCTTTGTGAAATTCTAAAACGTAACGTTATAATCGAATAGAAATGGTCGCCGCGTGAACGACTGTCTCGTATCCGGTAAAACCGTATACGTGATAAAATCGAATCGTATAGTCGCCGTGTGAACGTAAACCGTACAGCTCGCTTGCTAGCAGCATTCCACGCATTCATAGGTCCATAAAAATGTGACTTTAACTATAAAACAGGCATGAACCCATTCATCCAAACAACAACAACAATTTTAAGGTCAATATTTTTGAGCTAAATTGATGTTCATCTCCATAGGAACAAAAACTCAGAAAAAAACAAACTAATATTCGTTGGTTTTTCTCAAAGTTCAAATCCATTAACATCACAAATTGATGACAAAAGTGACTCTGACAGGAATAGAGGACGCCACAGTATTTAAATAACATAAAGACTCCTTGGCCCAACCTTACTTGTTATTCACATTGCATCTTTGTTCATCTTTGTGTTTTTGCAAAAAAGCGGATCCATTAGTCTCCATGTGATTAAATATTTCCACTTTTTATACGTTACAGTTTGATGACTGCTTTTAGTTAATATAATACACACTAACTGAGGTAACCCTATCCTCTCAATCACAAAAATAGGATTTTTGAATGATATCACTCATCCATTACTTCATAGGTTTCAAAAATTCGTCTACTCAACAACGTAAATAACGCAATGGACGTAGCTGAGCTGTCAAAATCAGAGACATTGCGATCAATTGTCATTTTATGTGTGTAAAGCCGGTGCCAGACAGCAACAATATTTGAACACTTGTGAGGTACGTTTGAGTACCTATTTGTTCAAAGTTTGATCACATAATTATAACCATACCTCACCAGTGTTCAAACAAGCAGGGGGCCGCTGTTAGTAAACATTTGTGAAATTGTTTCGTGAAATGTATTCAAAAAACAAGATGAAGGCCACGCGCTAAAAGAAACTTGTAGTGTTGTAACCATGTCGAAACAACAGAAGAATGAACAGTTCCATTTTCAATTTCAGTGGTGGACCTCAACGACAGGTACCTCCGTAAGATCACAGTGGGCCAATCGCCCACAGAGAAGGGCTTCACCCGCGAGACCGCGTTCGACATCTCTGTGGCCTCCGAGATCATGGCCATCCTTGCGCTGGGCAAGAATGTCGAAGACATCAAGGAGAGGCTGGCGAGCATGGTGGTCGCGCTCGACAAGAGTGGCAACCCCGTTACTGCTGATGATTTGGTAAGGTGTAATTACAGGCCAGGAGACATTTCAGCTTTTCTCTTGAACAGCAACGCTTCTGCGATGCCTCGGGTGTTGCAGATGCTCCTAAGAGGCTGGGAACATACAACATCAGGCGGCCTGCTTGATTGCCAAATAGTAATATAAAATGTAGACTCGTTAAGCACCCGTATTCATGGTGAACACATGTAGATCAATGTTGCAGTAACTTATTTTTATGTTGCTAGAAACATGCTGCAAGCAACACAAAGAGTAACGGCGTTTATGACAAGTTGCTAACAGCAATGCTGCACAACCGTTGCGCAGCCTTTATTATCCTTGCTTGCATGTTTTCAGGGTCCATTCATTTTGAAAATATAGGGCCTTTTTTAATGGTTTATCTTCATGGGCGTTAGTTCTTACCTTAAAAGGAAAAAAAGTAATAAAAATGTTATCATCATTTTAAGTAATCTGATGCACGGGTCAACATTTTCGAAAAATGTTTTTAGCTTTTTATTGCTGAGACTTGCCGATGTGTCAAATCTGTGAAGTTTCTTCATTTTATTTTTAAAGGGCCTGAACCTATACTCTCACTGCCACCTTCTCCACAGGGTATGACCGGTGCTCTACTCGTCCTACTTCGCGATGCGTTCGAGCCAACCCTGATGCAGTCCTTAGAGGGCACTCCAGTGCTGGTCCACACTGGCCCATTCGCCAACATCGCCCACGGCTGCTCGTCCATACTGGCCGACAAGATCGCCATGAAACTGGCTGGAGAGAACGGATATGTTGCTACTGAGGCTGGATTCGGTTCTGATATTGGTAAGACCTCTTTTGTTGAAACTGTGAACTTTTATTATGCGATTTTTTATGTTTTTAGTATTCTGCATAGGTACGAGGAATTTAGCCATCCTTTAGAAAGGTATGCCAGAAATGAGTAGCTTCATTCTTTTACCAAAATATCACCCTCTATTTACTATGGTTTCGTTTAAGTTCTTCATCCAGAGTCTTGATTCCCGAGGACGAAAAATTTATGAGCTTTAATATCAACTTTAATAAGACACAAATTGGTCAGAATTCCAGGAAATCCTGGAACGTTTTTGGGTGATTATGTTGAATTAAAGCTTGTGCTTACTCCTTATAACTTGGATGCGCAGTGGCACATCTATTGGCCAGAATGATCTATCTATCTAATGAAATTAAATGAATTATCTAATGAAATCTTGTCCAGGCATGGAGAAGTTCTTCGACATAAAGTGCCGAGCGAGCGGCGACACGCCGCACTGCGCGGTGCTGGTGTGCACGGTGCGCGCGCTCAAGATGCACGGCGGCGGGCCGCCCGTCGCGCCCGGCACGCCGCTGCACGACGTGTACGTGCAGGTAACTGCTAAGGCACACTATTGTCTAACAACATAGAAGTATTTTCAGACCATAAATGTAGGGAGCCGGCAATAATATTGTACTGAATTTCAGTGTACTGTGATTTAAATTTGGAACCTCAACAAAAACTTCGATTTGCTTTTTATTAACTACTTGGCAGAAAGTGTGGAAAGCAGAGTAGTCTCCTCGGGGATAAACGTGTCTTCGTCTTGGGCGAGCTTGGAGTCGTTACTCCGTTACGCTCGGGGTTCATTACAACGCCCAAATATGACATAACACATTGTTTTATCCCCTTGATGAATAATCTGCTAATTCTACTGTAAGGCACAAAATAGATAGGTACAGAAAGTCGGCTCCAATATGCGAAAGCGCACGTACACTTAGCCACAGCTAACGTACGTACAGCGAATGCGCTTGCACGCACGACTGGCATTCGTTTGAGATTGAAATCGCCGTACGTACCTACGCGTCAATGTGCGTGAGGTTCTTTTCGCTCATTCTATGGAGTCAACCTTCTGTACCTCTAACCTACCAATAGTGCGTCTGCGGTCTATAATTGATTACTCTGTTCCATAAGATCGCATTAAATTTAAAAGGCGTAGGTAGATACTTAATCCTTATTGGTTGAACGTATCATGCGCTTCGAACCTACCAATCAGTTTCGGTTTCTTACGAAGTATTATTTCTTCTTCTATGCTAGTCCTTTATAAATCGTGTCTTAAGAATACCTATCGACTAACAATCGACTATTTTTATCAAGAAACAACTCTGGTCTTAATGAACCATAAACTTTAGCATTGACGGCTCGTCGTGCTTCGAGGTTAACTCGCATTCCGGCCTACTAATTTTATGGTACATTTATGAGCACGCCGGTACTACAAATCTAAATCAGGCTAATGGTACAAAATGACGTGTTTTTCAGGAAAATCTGGAGCTTTTGAGCAAAGGTCTGTGCAATTTGGGCAAACATATCAGCAACGGGAACAAGTTCGGCGTGCCGGTCGTAGTGGCCATCAACAAACACGGGTCAGTTCTTATATATTAAAACTATTATTTTTATTTACCCAAAATTTCTAAGTTTAACTTGGACATCTCTGAAATCGGTGAATGAAAATATCATGACGAAATCTGGACTTTTAAATTATATAAGTCTGAAATCGCCAACCCATTTTAAGCAAGCGTGATGATCAATGCTCGTGCCTCGTCTGTATGAAAAGAGGCATTGCTCTGCCCTGCTGTGGGACAATAATAAGCATAGTTGATGCAAGTCACGAAATATTTTAGAAATTTTAAATCCAATAGACGTAGATATATTTAGTAACCTATTCCGCTTAACTATTCTTCAAGAGTCATTAAAACCCTGTAAGAAATCGACACGTGTTTCACCTCTCAACGCGGCATCCTCAGAATGACGATTGACCAATTGCAAACTAGAACACGACGTGTTGCCACACCGAGCGCTGGACGCAGAGGTAGGATAGAGCTGGATAGGTTATTAAATATATTGATTTCCGTAAAGTCACGCCTGAATCAATAATGAACTATCTTAAATTTGAAATGATCGATTTCAAATTTAAGATAATATAATATAAATAATATAATATAATATATTTTTTTTTTTTTTGCAGCACAGGCAATACTATTATTATTGTCTAATAGGGATAAAACCTACATGCTTCAGTAATTAAGTCCTCCATTGCGCAACATATTACTTGTGCATAAAGTATACAATTAATCAAAAACTTTTCTACTCCGCGATTACTATACTGTAAGCTGTACTTGAGTACGGAGCGGAGCGGAGTGGGGCGCGTCTCCGTGGGTGGCACTATCTATAAAGCCGGGTACTGAAAGTTGTTGACATTATTTATCATTTACAGCAACGACTCACCCGCTGAACTTAACTTGGTGAAAGACTTCGCGCTCAAGAACGGCGCATTCAGGGCCGTATTGTGTGACCACTGGGCCAAGGGCGGCCTCGGAGCCCTAGAGCTGGCAGACGCCGTCATTGACGCCTGCGACTCTAACTCCAAGTTCGGCTTCCTGTACCCACTGCAGCTCTCCATCCAGGACAAGATCCAGGTCATTGCGAAGGAGATGTACGGCGCAGGACAGGTCGAGTACACCGACGAAGTACTTGAAAAGATTAAGGCGTTTACTGAGAAGGTATTTACAACTTTATTCATAACAAAACGTCACTCCTGTTTTACCCGAAGGGTTAGGCAGGGGTGTACATATAGTGCCTGCCAGGGTTGCGGGAAAGTATATCCATCCTGTCAGGGTTGCGGGTTAGTCCGAAAGGGATACCGGGACCTTGGCAACAGGCAACTGAAGGAACACGGGTGGGTTTTAGTCAGTAAAAGTCTGACACGCCCTTCCGCTCCGCCCAGAGCGGGAGAAGTCATTGGATGATTTCCCACCCTCAAAAAAAAAAAAAAAAAAAGGGGTGTACATATAGTGCCTGCCAGGGTTGCAGGAAAGTCCGAAAGGGATACCGGGACCTTGGCAACAGGCAACTGAAGGAACACGGGTGGGTTTTAGTCAGTAAAAGTCTGACACGCCCTTCCGCTCTGCCCAGAGCAGGAGAAGTCATTGGATGATTTCCCACCATATAGTAAGTACACCCACATTTCGCCAGTTTAAAATGTTCAAGTCCCATGTAAATAACCCTATTGCCATCAATCGGGTACAAATCCAGACTCCGGGCTATTACTGATGGAAAAACCCAACAACAGTTTCGCTGACCTGGGAATCGAGTCCAGGAACTCATGCATAACAACTCAGTAGTAGTACAACTTTTTTCCTCATAGATAAAGACACGCCTGTATTCCCCGAAGGATAGAGGTGCGTAATAGGTACCATAGAGTATAGTAATAGATCTGTCCGCCCACAAATCGCGTATTATATTTGTGTAATGTAATCGACGCGAGGCGAACCGGAATCAGATCCGACTCCGGGGAATTCCTTCAATAGATTGTTTCCGTTTTCCTCATGCCAATCAAATATCTAGATCACGCTTATCTAATCATAAGCCATTCATGAATCAACTCTATTGCACGTTTTCGTCGAACTGTATTGCAGCATTCATTCAGTATGAAAGGCCCGATTGTTACGCGATTTATTGATAAATGTTCGCGTGGATAAGAGCGGGGCGGAAACCGGATACGAATTCATTTCTCTTGCTTATGAACGTAGTGACAGTCGGATATCTCTGGTGATAGTGGTACTGAACTTATTACTATCTGTTAGCGCCGGCGCATCGCGGTTTTCACTGCCAAATAAATCATCACTGCGGCACTTAAAATACAGACGAAACTTAATAAACTGAACCGCATACGTCCGCTTTGATGCTCTCGCTGACCAGTGAAAGATTATATAAATTCAACTTTTATTTAAACATGCGCAAGATTGTTATTTATTTGACACTAAAAGAAAACCGCACTGCCGTGCCCTTCGCCTGGTCTTCGACGGCCCTAAAACTATCAGAACCAAGAAAATATCCCTGTCTGTAATGTGCTAATATATATTATATAGAAAGAACGATCTTGCTGTGGCAATCATGAATTTCAATGTTTCTCGACAGGTTTTACTTTTTTCTCATATCGTGTAAACGTAGCCTAATTCTAGTGTATGAACTACCTAAATTGGCGCTTGTTGATCTCAAATTCTATAAAGATAGATTGATTTTGATGTGGGTAAAACCCGCTGGAACATTTATCAATGGTAAACAGATCTTATGAAAAATATCTGCCAGATGTATGTAAAAACCCGCTGTCTGGATATATAATTCTGCATGAAATGTTTGTTTACCATTCATTGATTCTGGAATGCTAATGTAAGAAAATTCTAATAGTTTTAAAAATTGCTTTTTCTGAAACCTGAATAAAAAAGGCACTTAGGTAATTCTGCACATTAATTTGATTGAAGAAAATTTCCGAATTTTTTGCTAAGTAGCCTCACATTCGCGCAATGCTAGTTGGCAGTTGCGTGGAATTCAAACACTCGTTTGAAATGTTGATGTATTCAATTAGCAAGAGCAAAAAATGTACTCTACTAAAAGTAAACTGTGACACATTTATCTTAACTATGATACTTTGGTGACGACGCGCGACAATTACACGATCTATCATTATTAATTTTGTGTCTGAGTGACAGCTTTATAAAAAGACTGTTACGCAGAGACGCAGCTCTTCAGTAAGAGCCATGATACAAAAGAAATTCATACTTATATCATCACGCCTTGTTTCCTAGAAGGTTTGGGCAGAGGTGTATCTATAGTCCACCCACATTTTGCCAGTGGGCGAGCCATCAACCAGGCACCCATGCAATAACATTTTACCCGACCAGTAGTGCTTGCGACCACTGGACCAACACGGCAGTTCCTACTCCTAGTTTACAAATATAAAAACCAGAACTAGAGCTAACCCCATCACTATTCCGCAGGGCTACGACAAGTTCCCGATCTGTATGGCGAAGACATCGAACTCTCTGACGGGCGATGCATCAGTGAAGGGCGCCCCCACAGGCTTCACTCTCAAAATCAACGGAATCTTCGCGTCCGTCGGCGCCGGCTTCGTGGTCCCGATGGTGGGCGAGATATCCAAGATGCCCGGCCTCCCCACCAGACCTAGCATCTATGATATTGACCTCCACACTAAAACAGGAGAAATTGAAGGACTTTTCTAATTTCTATATGCTTTTCACCTTAGGACCCTATGTATAACCCCGTGCCCTAACCGAAAGCCTCAGTCGGGCTCTTATGTAAATGAATTTGACGTATTCGCGCGATCAATCAAGTCGCGTTCGTACGTCATAATTCACACAAACGATCGCGTCGATCGCGTACTCGCGCGACTGTCACTTTTGGTTAGGACACGGTCTAAAGTGTTAAGATATATTTTTGTATAACCCATGTTAATAAAATATGTTTTTTTTATATCGATGTGTTCTTCATTTGTGTTTTGGTGTGTCAGCTGAACGTCAGCATGTGTTAATTTTCGCCCATCATGCTAATCAATAAGTTAGATCCTTTAACGTAATTTACTCAGTATTTATGTATTATCCACTAATGTAAATAAAAAACTCACTCAGTATTCATTACAAAGCCATCATTATCGTGGGTACGTTTTTCATAAATATGTAATTTAAAAACCGCAGAGGGCGCGGTGGTTTGAATTTCAAATTATTTTGCGATCAGATATCAGTGTCGCCCGATGTATGGCCTGACAAAGACATTTACATGAGCGTCATTATTTGGAACTGAATGCTTGCTGCGTTCACATACACCACACACCCGGTCGAGGCTTGTGGTTCTGTTTTAGAACGATACAATTAAGTAGACATCGACAGACTTTTCTATATCTTGTCGCGCGCCCAATCATCATGTACATTAGTGTCGCGGCCTGCAACATGGGCCGTGATGTACGATCCTGAAAATAGTCGAGGCACACATAAGGCCATCAATGCCAGGTTGCGGCTAAGGCTTTTTATATTTAAGCCTTACGGCCTTACCTTTTTATATTTAAGCCGAAATTTTGGATCTAATTCTGAGAAAGTTTTTTTTGATAACATAATAGATAAAAATATTATAATATTAGAAATTATTATAATAATTAATAAAATATTTGTTATTAAAATGATTATTTATATTAGAATTATTAAGTGGAAGAAATGTGTATCAATGCCATCCGGTTTTGATAAAATTCACCCCCATTTTCGCTACCCCCAAGCATCGTTATAATTGAAATAATATCATACGCCGTATATAATTCGTGAAACTCCTTACCGATGATTTATCACCGACTAAATGGAAGTTTAATAGGTCATTACATGCCAATCATCCAGCGTATTATCTACAGCGTATGACATTATTTCAATTATAACGATGTTTGAATGTGTTTTACGATCACCTAATTATTTTTCCCTCCAGTTGTTGACCGGTATTATTTATTTACGAGATACTTTTTAGCTTTTACGAGTCTATTAATTACTTAATAGTTTATCCATTATATTGTTATTTTAATACATTGTACTTACGTAGAAATGGCAGGAGTCTTCCCTTTGTGTGTACTATAATGCTTCTATAGGAAATTAAAACAAACGTACAACTTAGGCGCCCAATATATTGTTATTCTGACCTATCGTAAGCTTATTATCTTACAGACATTCAAATACAATTAGGTCGACATTCGCGTAAACATACATTTCCTTGGTAACGAACTTGTCATCTGCCATCTTTGTTATTTTTACCCGACTACGGCGAAGAAAAAAGGAGGGTTATGATTTTGACCGGTATGTATGTATGTAGGTATGTTCATCTGTTCCCTCCTATCTTCCAAACCACTTATCACAATTTGACAAATGAGGTATCGTTAGAAGCGTCGTGATTGTCCGCTGGTTATAGGCTATGTGAAGTCACATTAAATTAAAAATGGCGCCCTGTAGAGGACATATAGTGAGGAACTTAAAAAAAAATAATGGTTTAATCGTACCATGTTGGGTATCAAATGAAAGGGCTTAATGAGCACATTTCAAAAATATATATATTATAACCCCAAAAGATTTAAAAAAAAAATCAAGTAATAAAAACTAAAACCCAACTACACGTGTTGGGCATAAATCGAACAGATTACGTGTGACTTCGGATTTTAAATTTGTCTTTCTGTGGTGCGTTGTTTATACCTTTTAAGTCGTAGTTGGGTTTTAGTTTTTATTACTTGATTTTTTTGACGGTTTCAAACGATTTATCATCAAAATGGGTCATGATTCACTTAGGCTGACTGTACTATAATGATTCCAAAGCAAATTAAAACGAACGTGTTTGCAAAAAGTTATTTATTTAATAGTTTGCTTAATTAAAAGTTTACACATTAAGAAGTATCAGCGGGGGTGTCGTCGATCTCGTTGACGATCTCGGTGGGCTGGAAGGTGGCGGGGGCGGCGGGGGTGACGGGGGCGACGGGGGCGGAAGGTTCGTCGTCGTCGCTGTCGTTGGCGCCGGGATGTGCGTGCTGAGACGGCGGCGCGTGCGCAGGCCTGGGCGCGCGAGCCGAGCCCGGCGCCGACCACACAGCTTGTGATCGCTGTAACAATAACAAATGTTCATTGATTAAAAGTCCCGTCGTCTAAGTATCGTTTTGACGATACAATGGATGTCAAAAAAAAACTATCGCGTACTTTAATCACGTTCGTTACTTATTATGCACAATGGATTAACTGCGCGCCTTATCCGCAAAATAGTTTTTCCTTGATATGTTTCTAATGTAACTGGATGGCAAATAAGCCAATGAATGCGTCATCGCCCCCAATGGACCTTGTTATACCAGAGGCAACACAGATGGGCTGCCATCCCAGAGATACAGCTGAAATCTCTCATATGCCTATATTAACCCTTCAACGCTGCTTTACGACAGAAATATGAATGAATAGTAGTACTTCCCCGGACGAGCTACTTTACATAGCACACTACTACTGCTAAAAGCATCAAACTTCATATCCTACCTCATATTGGTCCTTGCATTGTCGCACGCGGTCCAGATACATATCGTAGACGTACTGCGCCATGTGGGGCATGTCCCGGATGCGTAGTGTCATGGCGTCGGGCACCGCTGCCACTGCGCCGCGCTGTGCCGGCCACCGCTCGCCCGGCACCAACTCCAGCTCGAGAGGACGCTCCACCAGCTATGGAAATAAATGTTATTTATGTATTTATTTTCTTTGGAAGACTTTTGCAGCAGTAGCAGCAGTTGCAGTAGCTGCTCTGTCCTACTGTTGGGTAAGTCTCCGGTAAATGGTAAAACTCTACCAACCCGAACCGGACGGCCTGAATTGGCCTAGATAATCGGTTTTGGAACGTCTGTGATACAGAATATCTTCAACATAATATTTTTAAGGATCGGAGATGATGAGTTCCGGCTGATTTTCTTTGGAAGACTTTTGCAGCAGTAGCAGCAGTTGCAGTAGCTGCTCTGTCCTACTGTTGGGTAACCCTCTAAATGGTAAAAGTCTACCAACTCGGACAGGACGGCCTGAATTGCCTACATAATCGGTTTTGGAACGTCTGTGATACAAAATATCTTTAACATTATATTTTTAACGATCGGAGTGGATGATGAGTTCTGGCTGACAGGGGAGAATGAAAGAAATGCGCCGACCCCAAGTGATATGGGACAAGGGCAGGAAGATGATGATGTGGACAAGTCGATCGGGGACGATCCAGTTGGTCGAGAAGCAACTTTGGACCATATCTCTCGGCTGCTTTCTCTGGCCAATCTGACAATAATGAACTATTAGAGTTATGAGGAACAGGGTGTAAAGTTCACTCATCCTCTGGTGTCTGGCGGGAAACTGCCCAACGATTGATGTCGGGATCTTGTATATATGTGGACCACGCGGTAAACTCTAATTGCGCGATGCAGGATTTTGTGTGACGTCAGGTCTTTGATGCGTAGTTCGCATATGGCGATGTAGATGCCGCCACAAACCCAAGCCACCACTCTGGAACTTCCTAGGCCTACCTCGATGACGACACCCACCTTGAGGCACTCATAGCGTGGCGACTTTGGCACATCGAAATTATTTGAGGTTTTTCCGATCTATTGATAACCCAGAGTAGTTCGGTCTTTCCCTAGGTCCCATTTTGTCCAAGGGCATTCATACACATTTATTTATTCCCACTTAAATAAATGTGTATGAATGCCCAATTGACGCAGAGTTATGAATATAAATCCTTACTAATATTATAAATGCGAAAGTAACTTTATCTGTCTGTCTGTCGCGCTTTCACGTCAAAACTACTGAACCGATTTAAATGAAATTTGGTACACAGATAGTTTATAACTTGGATTAACACATAGGGTACTTTTAATCTCGGTAGAACGTTCCCGTGGGATATTTTCTGACACCCACGCGGGCGAAGCCGCGGGCAAAACCTAGTGTGGTATAAATCATTCCTGACTCGATGCTGTTTTGACAAGGTTAATGCCTCTTTTCGGGCATAGTTCCAAGTTATTTTACGTGAATAAATGAAAAAAACACTATCTAAATAAATAGTTTTATTTTTAAACAAACAATTTTCCTTTTCCTTGGGATATAACTCACTGAAAGTTTCAAGGATTTCTAGAAAAACATGTCGTAAATATGTTTTTTCTTGGACAAAAACACGACGAAATGAAGAAGATCAATATATCGTTCTCTCTAAATAGATCTGCGTAATCACAATTTAATTTACAAAAATTTCATTATTCACAAACGCTTGCCAAAAAATCCCGCCTTTCGCAACCAGTGGAAGGATTATATCATGATTTGTCACGATACTTAAATTCTGTTGATGATGGTATGGAAAGAAAACTGGTGACAATATTAGCGAGAAGTCCAAATACAGCTAAAGGCATAAAGTAAGCGACCGTTTCTGGATTATCGAAAAATTTGATGTGTCACGGAAAATGTTTTCCTGCTCAACCAAAGTCGAGCGAATGTCATAAGGGTTGATATAAGGGTCGTGGCTAAATAATAACAGCCGCACGGGTCGATCGATGGTTTAGCTAAGCTTGCCAAAGTCAGTCCGTGGATGGGTGACCATCATCATTTTCCTGCCCTTATCCCACATATCGAGACCCCTCCGTTCCTCGAAAAGCACGTTAAGCCGTTAGTCCCGGTTGTCATTTGTAGAAATTGTAGATCTCTGACAGTCGTAGGCTAGTCAGAAGCCCGAAAGTCTCGACAAAAGAGTATCGTGTTACGCAGTGACAGGATTGTGGAGGTCAGATAGGCAGTCGCTTCATGTAAAATACTGGTATTCAGTAGCATCCGGTTAGACTGGAAGCCGAGCTCAGCATAGTTGGAAAAAGGCTAGGCAGATGATGTGTTATAGAAAAAGTTCAGCTTCAGCTTTGAAAAGCGTCGTCATTGTGTCTGTTTTGATTGAACACCTACTTGTGCGACAGTCTAACTATGTGCCATATGTTCGCGTATCCTACCTGATTAAAGGTGGGCTGTAGCTCAAAGCAGTTCCTGAAGAGGTTGGCTCTGGCGAAGATGTACAGTCCCAGGCGAGCCCTGGATGCGGCCACTATGAGACGTCTGAGGTCACGCACATGTCCCACGGCGCGGGTGCGGACAAGGGACACCAGAGCTATGTCATTCTGCTGTCCTTGGTACTTGTCCACTGTCGTGACCTGTGAAGAAAACGATATGTAATACGGAAGCATGGGTTTTTAATGAAGTTCTGTATAAAGGCAAGGAAATTATTTGTTTAACAAATTAACTACCAACTTTATTTGTCCGTAAATTCAAATCACAGCACTGATTCTTTGTCAGTTTTTGCAAATTGACGTAGTGAGTCAATTTGATGAACAATTAATTTCCGTAACTGTATGAATATAATATGCTTACAACTACAGCCAAGCCAAGCCTAAAATGTTAGCACTTTGGGGTTGCAGTTGCGAGCATATTTACCCGACTGCCCCAGAAGGAAGGTAATGTTTCTCCAGAGTATGTATGTATGTTTATATGTATGTTTGTATGTATGTTTGTATGTATGTTTGTATGCATGTTTGTTTGTATGTATGTATGTCTATTTCTTCGGCACGCTCTATAGCCTACACGGCTTGATGGATTTTAACATACGAGGTGTCGTTAGGTTCGTCTTAATTTTTAATCACGCCTAAACTTGTATGGAGTAGTGACAGGCGCTGACTAATTTGACAGGACTAAACTAAAATTTGTCTTCTGTCCTTTTCTTAATGAAATAGAAAGAAACAGATGAGTGCATCTTTTTCTTTCTATTTCATCAAGAACTCCAATTTAGTTTAGTTTGTGAACAAGGGAATCGGCACCATTGTTTTTGTTTCAATGCAGGTATTTATATTATGATGGATGGATAGATCCTATGCAAAAAACTAATTTTCTATTCCATTCTACCTACATACTTATTTTGCGTCCGCCTTTTTGATTTATGGTTTTAATTTGAAAATTAATGTCTGACATAAAATAATAATTCTATTTATGTAACACTTGCTTCCGCCCGCGGCTTCACCCTTGTAGTTGATAAAACGGAGCCCTTGTCCTTGCCCTCGGTTCAAAGTATCACCATACTAAATTTCAACCAAATCCGTTTAGGCGTTTTAGCGTAAAGCGTATAATATTAGTTAGTATTAGATAAGTATTCCCTGTGGGTGGCGTACCTAAATCAACCTACGAAGTAGGTCCTATGTTTACATTCGACTATGAGAATGGAACCTGCGCCCTTGGCCACGGCCAACAGGGGGCCAAGTCTACTAATTTACAAACGTGTCAGTGGTCTCACAATGATTAGTTTTTGACAGATTTTGTATGGCATATCTGTCAAAAACTGATCATTGTGAGACCACTGACACGTTTGTAAATTAGTAGACTTGGCCCCCAGATATATTGCGACGTTTGTTTCTGCAGTAAATCTATCAGCTGGCTCATATAAACTTTCTATGTCAGAATTATTAAGGTACCGTGGTATAAAAATATTAGGACCATACTGGTGTCTTTCTGTCTAAGGTACAGGTCATGAACTCTTTTAGGCCCTAAAACTTATAAGGAACGGTCCGATATATAGCATAATAAGCGTATAATGTTCCCACTGCTGGGACACAGAGCGTGTTGGCGGATGTCGAATTTTTTGTTCCAGAACATGCCGTAGTCCTCACGGTATTACTGTCTGCGGAACGTTCAACGACCACAGTCCTAATTGTACATAAGCTTTAGTTCTTTGTATATTTTCTCCCTCATACAAACGCCGGAACCCTCGGCAAGCGAGTTCATTCGTATCTGGCAGAGTCAGTCTTTGGCGAGCTTGAGCAATTTTTTGATGCCGTATTATGTCAGGAATGTTGTTTTTATAAATAACTGGTAGGCGAGGACTATATCATCGCTATACTAAACTAGCTTTGTGATTGTAATTTCGACCTCTCGAGTGTCGAATCTCAACCTCATGAATATCGAATGACTCCTACCGAATGGCGTGCTAAATCCCCTGCTTTCTTGGTTAAGCTCATATCGACCGAATTCCGTTTTCGTTTTCCTTTTTGGCAATTTTCAGCCAAAATATAAATTTTCAGAAATGTCAAACTGAGACCGAAAAAAAAAGAAGTGCTGGAAATTAATACTTTCATTTATTCTGAGAAAATCGATGGTTGCGGCTACTAAAAGAACAAGAACTGTGAAAATGCAGAAAAAAAAAATCCCGCTTGTATCATTGTTTGATTATTAATAACTAGCTGATGCCCGCGGCTTCGCCCGCGTGGATATCGGCTATTATATACCAAAACCTTCCTCAAGAACCACTCTATCCATTGGTGAAAACCGCATCAAAATCCGTTGCGCAGTTTTAAAGATTTAATTAAGCATACATAGGGATATAGGGACAGAGAAAGCGACTTTGTTTTATACTATGTAGTGATTATACATAGCATCACGTCTGTTTTTCCAGAAGGGCTGGGCACAGGTGCACCTACCGTACAGTCGAACAAGCTATTTGGTATACAGGCAGATAACCTTTAACCAATTTTGTGAGTGTTTTCAGTAGTCAATAATCCTTTTACGTCACTCTGCTAAGCAATAAGCTCAAAAAAATTAAATTACATACACAATCAAAACGAATTTTGGCAGTGTAGCGGAAAATGAATATATTTTGCCTGTCTAACCAAATAGCTTGTTCGACTGTACACTCACAATAGAAAAAATACGTGGCTAATATTTTTTTATTATCGGACTGACGGACTAAATATAATTCCTTTTTTTTATCCAGACTTCATTCCTATTTAGCCTAGAAGTCAAGTGCGAGTAGAGGGTCCATATACACACACAAGATGAACGACAAGACCGTCTCTCTCCAATACTAAAAGAAAATGATCGCTTCCTGCACTACGTCTGTCGCAGCGACAACTCTGCGTTTTGTTGCAGCGACTAGGCGCTGGAACTTGTGCCCTTGAGACAGAGATCCATAATAAAGGCATTCAGATTCCGAAGTCATTATCTTTTTTTATCTCTGTCGTTCTCCAAGATAAAAGATGACCTTAGCATACACTATTAGTTCAAAATTAGTTCTAGGTTTTTAGGGTTCCGTAGCCAAATGGCAAAAACGAAACGCCTAATTTCATCATGTCCGTCTTTTCGGAGTCAAACAGTGCATACAGCCATTAAAATTTCTGTGTGTACTGCGTCACTGCACTGTAGTGCAAATAGTCTCCGAGCAGTCAGCGATCATCATCGATATATCGATGAAACTTGAGAGGAAGGTGTATTCTATGCACCGCTAAACAATGCAGTGTAATGGGAAATTACGAAAAAATAATTAGGGGTCGCAATCCCCATAGGTAGCGATACCTAACCGAGGGATGAATGCACATAAGCGTGTGGGGTACTGTTGGACCCAATAATTAAAACGATGATGTTTCTAAGTGACTTTGCTATTAAGATATGGGATATTTTTGGTTACAAACGCAAAAATAACTCTATTTTTCATAGTTTTTACAAGAAATACTGCAACATACAAACTAATTTTTAACCGACTTCTTCAAAAAGGAGGAGGTTCTCAATTCGTCTGTATGTTTTTTTTTTTTGTGTGTATGTTACTTCGCCAATAGTGAATCGATTTTGATGATTCTTTTTTTGTTTGGTAGGTTATGCTTCAGAGGTCCCATATAAATTTTATTAATTTTGCTTGCGTAGTTTTTGAGTTAGCTTCAATAATTACGTATTTTTCCCATGTTGCGTATGTAGACGATATTATTATCTTAGTTGACTGTTATTTACATAGCAGATAACGGTATACGAATTTGTGTGGGGTAGGTACCACAACTAAAAAGTGAAAAATAAAAACTTTTTACAAAAAAAAAAAAACAATCGACTTCCAAAAAAAAACACAAAAAAAGTGAAACATAACTAATTTCGGAAGTCAGTGGCACACAAAGAAAACTGAAAAGCAAAGACACCGACTTCCGAAATTAGTTATTTTTCACGTTTTTTGTGTTTTTTTTTTGTAAAAAGTTTTTGCTTTTGCGGTCGTTCTAATCGATACCGTGCATGCGTGAATATTCATCCCGACTACGGAACCCTTCGCTGTGCGTAGATCGACACGCACTTGGACTTTTTTATTTTAAGAAGAACGTTCAGGTGATGTCAGAAGTTTGGTATTAATATGTAGTAGGACACTCCTTACAATATCATCACTATTTCCAGTAATTGTGATCTCACTGAGATCTGATGCTATTGTTGAAACTTTGTAGTTTATAAGAATGAATTGTATGTTTGTTTAAAGTGTTAATGAGTTCTTACATTATGAATTTCTCATTAGCAGCCCGAGGTTTGGATTTGTGCCAAGTTGGTTGCAATAGCATTAGCATAATCACTATAATCAGCCTATAATGTTCCCACTGCTGGGACACAGGCCTCCTCTCTGTTAGAGAGGCTCATAATCCACCACGCGGGCCCAGTGCGGGTTGGCAGATGTCACATGTCTATGAATTTTTCGTTCGAGGGCATGCCGGTTTCCTCACGATGTTTTCCTTCACTGTTTTAAGGGCAGTGGTGATGAAATAAATTACACAAAGTAAAGCGCCTGCCTGGGTTTGAGCACACGACCTACAACTCCTAAGTCGAGGCCGTTAAGACTGGGCCACCACTGCTCCTGTTGGTAGCAATATCCTCGACTCTTTTAGCACCCCCTTCATTT
Source organism: Lithophane socia (assembly GCA_947522985.1). NCBI lineage: Eukaryota > Metazoa > Arthropoda > Insecta > Lepidoptera > Noctuidae > Lithophane > Lithophane socia. Next base: position 8,462,034 of record OX383270.1, on the reverse strand, counting down.
TTAGACTTAATATATCTAGCGAAATGCTCGTGCACTATACAGTGTACATCTCTGCCTTCCTGTTCGGGTAAAACAGGAGTGATGTTTAGTATTTGACGTTTGTGAATACCTTAATTTAATTCAGTATCTCAAGATTATTTTTCTGATATGGTTGTCATTGGTGCTTTTAAACTGTAGTTGGTTATCTATGGTCATGGAATATAAATGCGCGGCTACTATTGAACGTTTGTGGTCGATATGAATCTTCACTCGCTGTAGTACCTGACAACGCTTAGTTAGCAGGTGGAGCAGAGCCCTATTCTGCGTTCGCAACTAAGTATCCAAAAATGTAAACAATTATGTGTATTTGCAATAATAACTTTAATAACCAAAGTTCAGTTTGCGCTACAACTTCAACAAATATGAATTTTTCAATAGAAGTCATTCTTAAAACAATTTAAGTACCTACAATACCTTAATAATCGAGCTGAACGGCGTGCAATTGGAGAGGGCTATGTTCAGCAGTGGACTGCTATAGGCTGATGATGATGATGATGATTAATATCAAGGATTTGAATAAACTTTAAATGAGTGATTGAGTGTTGATGAACCATTCCAACAGGCATATGAGAGGATGCCATTCAATATCGCGTGTAGGCACAGATTAATACAGATGGTTCACTCCGCAAAATGATTTAAATAAAAAGCGACTCTTGCTACAATAGAATAAAGCGCAATTCAGTTCGCACTGCGCTAATTACCTGTTTTACCTATAAGTTGCCTCTTTTACATCTTCTCAACTTTTATATCTTCTGACTATGTTACACTCACTAAATTGGCCTGACAAGACGGGCCCGCCGCGTACTTTTACCTTCATACCTAAAATGCGAAGTGGACCATCTGTATTCATCTGTGGTGTAGGTATGGTTGAGACTCGCACAGACCAGGGAAGCGTGGCACAAAAGGGAGGAGACATATACCCAGCAGTGAGTGAACAAGGCTGCTAATGTTGATGATGATTGAATACAAAGCGGTCCGAATAAATAATCGAAACTACGTGATTACAAAGAATTTTCTTTGGATACCAGTAGTTTCGTTCGTAGGAGTCAGAATCATTTTGCCACAGGTTATTTGCGAGGCTATTAACTAAGCTAACAATCTTGGATTTCCACGTCTTTAGTCATAGCAAATACAATGTTAAGTGAAAAAAATCCGGCTTAGTAACTCAATTTCAAAGAAAATATTGCTGCAAATCCAAATGTAAACACTAGTTTAGTGTGACATTGTCTGATATGTAAAACATGATTTCATCGGCCAGATACATAATCTTTTAACAAATGAATTTTTTTCACGATATTTGGATCCGCATTCCTTTAGGTTATTTAAGAGTTTTGAGAAACTGAATAATGGAAACAGTATGACTACATAATAAAGACAAAAGTGACAACAAGACAAAACAAGAAGCTAATTTCTGTTTTTTTCTGAACAATTTATACATATATATATTACTTCCTAAAATGTAGAAATTTTACGAAAAAGTCATGAGTCCACCAAACACGAGAATGACTAACCGACACAGAAAACAGACAAGCTGTCATTAAGTATAGTTATGAAGTAAATTTTTGAGGTATTTCCGGTTACCGGACTAATTACCTACTAATTACCTAATTAAGTGATTCATTTTATGCGACGTTTCGTTTAGACTGATATTATTAACATTCTTTTTTCCTCATTGCACTTTTGAGATACATAAATGAGTCAACTTGCTGCGCCCTAACAGGGTCATCTACTCTTAGTTTAGCCTAGTCATAGACTGTAACTGTGTGTTAAAGTACGCTGTACCGGTACAGCGTCCTACTAATATTTTGCCGCAACGGTCGACGTTATTACGTCAGCGCCGGCTGTCGCTAAAAACCAGCGCTGGGGCTCTGTCTTGCATAGGATCGCAGCATAATGCTGAGCGATAGCCGTTTTGCGTGGATGTGACGCATGTTTCCCCTAACCTTTTCTTATTTTTTTTTATGTGTATTTTTTCTTATTTGCGTCATGTTTACCGCAAGTAATCGTATTTGCTTTCTTCTTTACACTGTGCAATAAAATAAATAATAATGATTGAATAAGAGCACAAGAAGTTAATCATTATTTTATAAGTACAACGTCATTGTTAATCGCAGCGTACGCGCAAAGGTCACTGGCACGACGACGCGACGCGTGCGGATACGAGATTGAACGCAGTCGATGCGCGCGATGCGATAGTGATGGATGGATTAATCCTAACTAATTCTATAAATGCGAAAGTGAGTTTGTTTGTTACGGTTTCACGCTAAAACGGCTAAACGGATTTAGATGAAATTTGGCACATGGGTAGACCATGACCTGCCCTACGTGTTCGATTACCAATCGCGTAACTCAAACCAAATCAAATCACCTTTCAGTGGTATTTAACATTGGATATATTTGTACTAATCAATATAGCTTTCTAAACCGTAAGATTTAGTATCAATCAACGAGCGGTCGACAACCACATGCACTTCTCGTTGAAACCATAACCATAATCAGTCTGTTAAAATATCAAATCAACAAAATATTAACCGACCCAGGAGTTAGTGCTACTATATCACGAGCACTAAATTCTACATGGTCCTTCGAGCCGGATCCTTCGCTGTTTAAAAATGATGACTATTTTTTTATTAATGAGGTACCTTGTGCGGTCGTCCAATCAGCGGGTTTTCAGCACAGCGCTTGTCAATGACGTCACGAATCAGGTGCTTTTGTCCGTTATAGGTCGTAAGAATCGAGATGCGCTCTGCTGGCCACCCAACAAGCCGCATGAACATGAACACAGCCACCACGTACTCAGCTTCAGCCAGGTTCTGAAAACAATTGAATGTATTTAGAAATATGTATTTTGAAGTATCTAAGTTATTTAGGGGTATGACGAAAAAATGTAAAGTTCACTCATCCACCATAGAAAAGGGAGGACCCTCCGACCAGATGGGTGTTGTGTTTGGCGGGCAACTGCCCAACGATTGATGTTAGATTCTTGTATATATGTTCATCGCGCGGTAAACTCTAATTGCGCGATGCAAGATTTATGTGACGTCAGGATTTTTGTGTGACGTCAGGTCTATGATGCGTAGTTCGCATGTGGCGATGTAGATGCCGCCAGAGTTAACGTACAAAAAGCGATACTTGAAAGTAAACCTGGTGCACTCTGGACAGTCAGTCCCTATACTAAATTGCTGCACGACTGGGTAGTAATAGCGGTACGAGTATTATAATATCTTTCGCACCGTATCAAGAGGAGATCTTTTTCTTATTTTGTTACGCTTCATCATTTCTATCGAAAGACGTCAACTGCTGAAAATAGGCCTCCCCAAACATAATCGCAATGATCAATCTGTCTACCTTCTGAGAGGCCTCACCACGCTTCGCCTTTCGGTAAAGGTTAACACTGTCGAATTTTATTTCTCCATCAGACATCCATGCTGCAAGCAATGTACCCCGCCCGGCGCTCACTACTACTTAAGTTACGGGCTTTGTCGGTACTTGGTTCTCCTACGAATCTGATTCGATCACGCAGAAATGTTCAAGCTGTTAGATACAAGGGCGGATCTAGGATTTATTTTTGGGTGAGGTAAGTACATGGGCCAGATAGATCTCCCATATCTTGTATTGCACTATACTGCCTGGTTCATTCAGACGATTCGCTTTAATTACCCGACTGCCCCAGAAGGAGGGTAATGTTTTTCAAGAGTATGTATGTATGTATGTATGTTTGTATGTATGTATGTCTATTTCTTTGGCACGCTCTGTAGCCTAAACGGCTTGATGGATTTTAACATACGAAGTGTCGTTAGGTTCGTCTTAATCGTGGGAGTGACATAGGCTATATATATTTTTTTAATTTCATCTGTAAACAAAAAAAGGGAGGGGGTAGGTTTTTTTTTTTTAAATAATTTAATAAATTACAATATGAGTATCAAATAAATGCTAGTAATGAGTTAATTCCAAATATATAAATTAATAAAACTAAAAAGCTTGAAATAAATCAAATTATTTAAAAAACAAATTAAAAAGAATTTTGGTATTACAGGCGGGGAACAAACCAATAACCTAAAATATGGTGTAACTTTTGTTTGTTCCCCGCCTGTAATACCAAAATTCTACAGATTATAATGCTTTTCTCTTTTAAGTTATGCGTTTTTGCAGGCGGGTTTTTTGTTTTTAAATAATTTGTTTTATTTTACTTAAACCGTTTGGAAGGGGCACGTGCCCCTGTACCCCCTGGATCCGCCTTTGGTGAGATATATTGTTGCAAAAATTTATTCGAAGTCTAACGCACAAGTGAGGACCTCAATTACGTACTTGTAGGAAGAAATAAAGTAAGTTGTATTAACTGTCTGTCTCTATTTTATTTTAATGACGCTATAACCCAGGCTCATGTTTTCCTTCTCACTACGTGCCGCGAGTTGGTTATGGTGGTCCATTATAAATCACCATGGCACTCAAGGTGGGAATGATTTACCACTGACTGACAACCTCTGATTGCTTTAGCGTTTTAAATGGGCATATGGTTTATAGCCCCTGTCAAAGTCAGCAAGGCTAAAATCCCCAACTATTTGGGCCACACTGACTCAACGGGAAAAAATCATCAAAATCTTTTTGGTTAGTTAAATAGTGAAACGCTTTTGGGATTTTTATCTTGAAATCTGACATTATTGGTTTTAACAAGAATTTGACATAAAATAACCAAACATTGGGTCGGTTATGCACATATTTAGTTTGATTGCGTCATTCGTCTACTTTTACGGCGCCACATTGTATATAGTGCCACGTCCACAATGTAGGAACTAGGCAGAGAACTCGGAATTTTTTCTGGATTATACTCGAATTTCTTCCTCTGATCCTTCCGGCTTAGCTTCTTAGTTCCAAGTGATCTCATCAGTTTGACAGAAGGCAGACCAAACCACGGTGGTTGGATAAAGATAAGGCTAGAAAGGGGACGATCACTGAGATGATACAGATGTTTGAAAAAAGAAAACCCTACAAAAATAGGGATAAGGGCGGAAGATGATGATAATGTAACCTTCTAACTGGGAGTAAGTCCGAAACAAGTTACTTTTTTTCACCTCAGCGGCATGTGACAGAACTATCTTGATTTGGAGGCACCAAAAGATTTATAGACATAAAAAGTTGTATTTTCTCTGACTGTGAAGTTTTACCACTAGTGGCGGTAGTGGACCAAGCCACGCACCTCTGGCTTTTCGGATTCATGTGCGTATTGTATAATTATCACTTGCTTCAAAAACTGTGAAGGAAAACAGCATGAGGAAACCGGCATGCCTGAGAGATATTTCACGACGGTATGTGGAACCAAGTCATAGGCCCATATGCGGCATAAAAACTCTGACACCAGGTTAGTCACTAACCAGACGAAAATTAAAGAATTATATTAAACGAAAATTTGAATTATATTAAATTAAAAGAAACAAAAAGAAAGATATTTATGTGAATCCTTAAAAATGGTTGACCCGTGCTGCGTGTTCGCACCTTCAAATAAATCTTACAATTCATTGTGTTGGGTACAAGGTGGTATGAAACCCTTAGCGCTCGTTCAGAAACGCGGAATCCGCGCGGTTACGTCTGAACGAATATAAAGATAGGTATTAGGTACCTTCCAAAATCGCGCCTGACCGCACGCTTAGTGAGCGGTTCCGACCCCCGCTGATGATAAGTATCATTTTAGGAATCATGTATTTGTTGATCTCATACACCACAGATGATTAAGAAAAATGGGGAAGGAGTTTATAGTTCAATTTTATTGAAAACGCAGCTATACATATTATGTTATTTGGTTTGTAAATGATGTATTGATGAAGCCATTGAACATACTTCTCTAATTGAATGCAAACAGCAAGCACTTTATTAATTTACATGGCGCCGGTAACTTCAGCCACATTATAACAATCATGTCCAATATTCAAATTACACAGAATAAGCGGCAACATCAATAATAGCAATGTAATGAATGCTGATAACTTACAACAATGCATCGCATCATAGTGAATTATGAAATATTACACTCATATATTTTGCATGGAAATGGGTAAGTATGTTATCCCTAGAGTCAGCAAAAACAGCTGTTTACCCTAAGGTGTTAATTTTTTACTCGTAGGATTTGGAAGTGCTGTGTAACACGAGAACTTATAAATGAAGTCTTTCTTTCAGGCCAAAGTAGCTCAATTTTAGTTTAACCAACTCTTAATTTTTATTTTCGTAAGAATACTGCATTGAAAATCTACCGTTACTATTGATAAAAGCTAGGTAACCTAGTCTCAAAGCGATGTTGGAAAGGTTTTGTTAGCCTTGGTTGAACTACTGAATTGTTTAGCGAACAAAGCTTGGGACCGTGTCAACGAACTCAAGTGTATCAATTGCAAAACCCGTTCGCTGGCCTGAATTGTAATTGAAACGACATTTTCTTAACAAAACTATTACAGGTTATTGCATTTTAAGAAGTGACATCTTTTTGAACAACATCCTATATTTTGGCGTCGCTTGTCTTTTCAGATAGTTTTGTCGTTCCTTACATATTTGTGCTGCTACTTGATATAATGTCTTCAAATGATCTCATATATGTGTATCTTGATCATGAAATCAGATATTATTCCTGTCCACAGCAATATACTTATGGTCGTGACTGAACCTACCTGCATAGCCTACAATGAGTAATAATATTGACTGACTCGCGCACCTAGGGATTCGTACCTTGGAAGGGAAAATATTTTCCATTTTCATCGTAATGTTATTTTACCAAAAAAATGTCATCGGAAGTCGAAAGCGATAAAGTCAAAGACAAATAAATCATTTTTTTTTCAATTTGCCACCTTTGAACGTCAAACATTTACAAAAATAGAGAAAATTTATTCTAGTAGTCCCTTCCAAAAGGTAGTTTTCGTATGGAGAAGAATGGGCAAGAAACTCCACCGTTACTCCTTTAAAATGTTTTACAATATGTTATTGTATAGATTAAAATATATATGTAGAATTTTTACTTGCTAAAATTAGCAGCTGTGACAGACAGACGAATGTTGTCGCATCACAAGGATTCCTTTTTTACCATTTTGGTACGAAACCGCAAAAAGAGACAACTTGTTATTTTTTTGTAACCTAGAATTTTTCCCGCCTGACGAACGATCGTCTGCGACCCAACCGCATGCGGGAAAAAAATGATACCGTGTTACTTAAAAAAAGAAACCGCCTTTCCAATATTATAGGGTTACTAATATTAGCACTGCCATATATCGCGGATTAACTTTGATTTAAAAATCGAACAAAACAATGACGTGATCTTGATGGGTTCAGGGTGTTGGTATGTAAATCAAACACAGTGGTTCAGTTAAAATTACCGTTATTAATAGCTCCCCCTATACTTTGTGGCGCTCGACTCAGATCCTGTAATAACAGGGTCCTAATACCTATTCCATTGTGGAACGAATCGCTGATAACTAGACGATTAGTTTAACCCATTATAATGATGTCAGGGACAGTCATTCACATACACATCTTACATCAAAATGAATAATTGCAAAAAAAAACTAAGTTATTCGACGGTTTTCCTTTCTGTATTTCATTTCCAAAACCCGCGAATCATTTGGTGATTTTGATAAATGCATTAAACATAGTTGTGGTTAAAAGGCGCTTGGGTAGAAACGGCAAAGCAAAAAATGGTTTTGCCCACGTTTTTTCGTTACATCATATTGAGAGTGAGTTGCGGGCCCGTATAAGCATGCGGACACGGGAGAAAATCACCTTAATTTGTTGTATTACAATGGTTAGAAAGGGGGTGACTACTGAGAAGACGAAGAAAAGAGAAGTATGGAACAAGAACGCATGTTGCGCCGACCCCAAATAATTTGGTACAAGGGCAAGTGAATGATGAATGGCGCTTGTTTCGGTGTCCGTTGCCTATCGTTCTATCAGTAAGTAGCTACCTACCATCCGTATCCGATTGTGATGATGCTATGCGAGTTTCCGGAACGATTCCGGTTTTTTGCGGCATAAACCGGCATCAAATCCTGTTATGACGCATTACCTACTTAAGGGAACTCGAGAATTCTAATCTTAAATTTCGGGTCCCTCCGCGGCTATACAGGGTTATTGGTAAAACACCAACAACCTCTTAAGGAGTCATTGTATTGTATTATGAACCACTTTTACTATGGGAACAAATATGAAATCGCGAAAAAAAAAACAGCTGTTCCGTACATTTATGTTCGCATAACTCGTCACATTTGCCGCCGCATAACTCGCCCTGTATACACATTTGGAGTATTTGTGTTAAAAAATGTGTAGAGGGGCGAAATTTTAAATTAGACGATCATATCTCAGCTTAGTATATAGCTCGCTTAGGCACAGGAGTGTGGGGTTTACAGCAAAGAGAGGACTATGCCCAGCAATGGGTGAAATAGGGCTGTGGATGATGATAATGATGATACCTAAGCTTACGCACGTTCAGACAGTCTGAACGGCTCTGTTTGGGAAGATCCTTAGATTAAGATAACCAGTACATTAGGATCTTTTAAGAAAATTATTTATAAGATAACTTACTGCTTATTAATCTATGTACTGCACCCAGCCTAGGGGGGTCACGTCGTGCATACATTATATCATTATGAATATTAACATTAATTGTCTTAACAGTTGAGTAAGCCGGCTATTGCAGGATATGAAAGAAAGAAAGAAAGAAAGAAAATACGTTTATTTGCGGTAAATATGACGCAAAAACAAGAAAAGAAAATAACCAAAAAGTATGAATAAAAAGGTTGGGGGAAACATGCGTCACATCCACGCAAAACGGCTATCGCTCAGCATTATGCTGCGACCCTATGCAAAAACAGAGCCCCAGCGCTGGTTTTCAGCGACAGCCGGCGCTGACGTAATGACGTCGATCGGTGCGGCAAACCATTATCAGAACGCTGTACCGGTACAGCGCACTGTAATAAAAAATAAAATATATTATATTAATATCTAATAGTATAAAAAACAAAAAAATTGAAAAAAATATATAAAAAATAAAAATAAATAAAAGAAATGGGTAAACGAGAATATCATCCTCCGTGATGCGTTTTGTGTAGTGGCAACATTTTGAAGCGTCCTCTTTGACGTACATACACCCAACATGCACCAAGTCAAAGAGTTATGAATAATATGATGTAATATATTACAAAATGGCCAGTGATGTAATGTGTTATTGTGAAAGTTATGTGTCAGTAATTTAAAATGCGTTTTTAAGTGAATGTGAAATAAGATGAGATGGACCCAATGAGAAAACAAAAAACTTTGGAAACTGGAGGGTGACCGGCATGCCAACTTATAGCACAGAATACGAGATATGAGATACGTTTACGACATTATGGCTATAATTAAAATATCATGATATCACTACTGCTCCACCAGAGTCTTAAGTTTAGATTATGAGTAACCACGTGGCATTAGTCCTCTCATTCTAGGAATATTGAAGAAATCAACAAGAAGCTATTACCGTAACCACTCGAGAAGAGACTTAAAAGGTAAGCCATGTGGTTTTAAGTTCACAGCTGTGAATCCGTCCTGACTCGGCGTGCAGGTAAAGGGTCATTGCCCCCGACCTTGGGTATGCGAATTGATTATACGCGTATATAACTATGTACATATGTACAACATCAAACAGCTGACTACATTACGTAAAATTTAACAAACAAATACGTCGCAATCGCAAAAAAAATTGTAGATTACGCACGACTTTGAAGGTTTATTCAGTGTGTAGAGATGCACAGAGGCAATATTTTTAACCGACTTCTTCAAACAGGAGGAGGTTCTCAATTCGTCTGTATGTTTTATTTTTTTGTGTGTATTTTACGCGATTACTCCGTCAAATATCAATCGATTTTGATGATTGTTTTTTGTTTGGTAGGTCATGCTTCAGAGGTGGTCCCATATAAATTTTATTCACTTTGATCTGCGTAGTTCTTGAGTTAGCTTCAATTTTACGTATTTTTGCTACTTGTTCTATTGTGACTCCATCACTGTTATTTACATAGCAGGTAGTGGTATTCGAATTTGGGTAAACTGGGGTTTATTGTTTGTATATGAAAGAAGTCATAGACTACAGCTAATAGTTTATTTATTTATTTTAAATAGAACGGCCGAAGCCAATTACACTATTTAAACATATAATTTATTTAACACAGTCATGCATTCTTCTCACAAAAAATCAGACATTCTGACAGTATCATCTTCTATTCATTCGCAAACATATCAAAATCTGTGTTTGAGTTCAGGAGAGCGTTAACAGCGGCTAATATGCGAGGAATAGGTAACTTGGAGTGTGCAACAGTACGGTAAGTTGGGCTGCCACGACAGTAATTGTCTGGGACAAATAGATTGCAGATTTCATTATGCAGATCAGGGAACGTCTATAATCCCCCTAAGAATTTTAAATATTAGTTATAGTTACTTATGCACAAGACTAGGGTGGCTTTTCGAGACAAAGACAAAAGAAAGAGGAGAAAAAGGAGAGAGGGGGAGAAGGGGGAGACTTGTTTTAAGAGACAAATATTTAATCAAATTCCTTTACCCCTTCTCGAAAAGTGGACTTGAGTCACTTGAATCACCCCATGCTCTAATCACTAGAGTGATTAGAGCATGGGGTGATTATTTGTGGCGCCTATATCACGTTACCACAGCTTATGCGGGACTCGTCGAATAACGAGTCAGTCACCCTGTATATTGTACACCTAATATAACAAATTCATAACGAATATGAATAAGAACATGTGGGTGATTGCACGACATACGTGCGCATAAGCACGTTCGGTATATAACGTTTCCAAAACCCGTATTCGTATAGCAGGCCAGACAGAAAATAAAGTTGAAAAAAGGACAAAAACCGGCCAAGTGCGTGTCGGCCCACGCACAATGAAGGGTTCCGTAGTTGGGAATGAATTTTACTCCAAGAACAAACTTAACATTGTTGTTTAAACACATGTTCTCCCATACGTTCCAACTGCAAATGTAAGTTTGTACAAACAATATTGGGAGATTTACCATGTTTTTTAAGACAATAGACTTCTTATAGGTTTTCCTGTATTAAATATAGAACTATTTTCCGTATTTTTTTTTTTTAATTTTAGGTTCGGTAGTTTCGGAGATAAAGCGAGGGAAATGGTCAATTTTCATCTATTTTCTAAAATATCTTTAAAAGTATTAATTTTTAAATTATAGAAAAATGTATTGACACCCTTGCTCAAATAAGCCCTTTCATTTGATATGTCACACGGTATAGATTGCATTTTTTTTTTCTAGTTTCAGTATTCAGAATTCATTTATATTCTTTACACGTTCAATTGTTTGGGTTACAAAAATAATATTATGTGTACCAAATTTCAACTTAATCGGTCCATTGGATTCGGAGCAAATTGGTTGTAACAGACGGGCAGACAGACACGAGTGATCCTATAAGGATTCCGTTTTTTCTTTTTGAGGTACGGAACCCTAAAAAAGCTCTTATGGCAACTGGTTGCCTGGTAACTTTTGTGATCCCATATAAGTTTAAGATTGTGTTGCCATATAGGTGAGCTTGCAAGGTTTTTACTGGCGCGTCATGCCTCTTGAAGATAATCGAGACTACTGAGTCAGCACTATTTATTTATGAACTCAAGCAAGGGGGGTTTTTTGTATAGACCAATTTATTCTATGATTAAGTCAATAGAGCCGAAAATAGAAGAATTGATTTCAATCTATAATTAAGTAGGTAGATCTCAAAACCTCTTAGGATAGTTTCCATTGCAGTTTATTTATGTAGATCCGTGCTTAGAATCTTGAAAGCAGAAAGTGTTGACTGCGAACATTTTTCACAGAATACGGTTGAAAAACACGTAACGAGACGAGAAACCCGGTTGAATAAACATTTCCCCAAAAAACGGTCATCGTCACTCAGCAGTCGATTCAACACGCTTTTAAAATTGGGATTCCTATTCCTTATAGACAAGCCGGTAATTACTTACAGCAATTAACAAAAGTAATTGTTAATAGTGTGCCTACGTACTGGCATCAAATTTACATTGATTATTGAAAGGTAAATTGAATCTCAATCCGATAGCGAATCCATACTTAATATTATAAATTCGAAAGTAACTCTGTCTGTTTGTATGTTACCATTTCACGCCTAAACCACTGAAAGGATTTTGATAAAATTTGGCAAAGAGATAGATGGCATCCCGGGGAAGGACATAAGCTACTTTTTATCGACATACCACGCGGGCGAAGCCGCGGGCGGAAGCTAGTATATAAATAAATGGTTGATGAGATAACACTCATATCACAATGTTCAGATTGTGTGGCCCAAGTAGCGTTGGTGTTGTCAGAGATTTTAGTATGTTAAATATAAACAAAAGGTGCGAAGTATTCGGACAAAGGTTCAGGGGACTCTGTTTAACGCTCGGTTATACATCAAGCTATACATTTCCAGTATAAGCTTAGCTCGCATGGTACGGAAATCCTTTACAATGCGAGATCAGCTTATATTGGAAATGTATAGCTTGATGTGTAGCCGCGTGTACTTTAAAACAAAGATCAAGTTTCGTCTCGAATGCACCTTTGTGATGTAGAGTACCGTTTGCGAGAGTGTAAGCGAGGGAGTGAGCAAGACAGAGGTAATGTTTGTCTTTTCTCCCTTACCTTACCTACTTTCAAAGGTGAACGCCCTATGTACCTACTTTAAACAAAGATTTGGTGCTGCCCAACCGTAAGTAAGAATGTAGAATTCTAGGCCAATACATGATGCATCTGGCAAACATAATTTGTGTAAAGACAGAGACACTCATCACATATGGAAAGCACTTGCGACTGAAAAACAGCAGTAACTATTTTTAAATCGGAAACATGTGCTTGGTTAGCTTAAGTAATGTATTGGACACTCGATTCTCTCCTAATTACACGAATCATAATGATAATAGCTCACACCTTAATAAAGGGTCCCCGAAACGATCAATTGCAATTTTAAATTTTTACGTGATTGATACACATTGATGCGCAAATTGATCGCCTACCAAATGCAATTGAAGTGATTGTCAATATTACTACAATAGAAATTAATGGCAATTCATTAATCGCAATTGATCGTTTCGGGGACCCCTAAGACTATTGGACCGTCATCAAGGTGGTAGCTGGGCCGGCTACTGTGTGTAACGTTGTATCTCACTGGGCATATAGGTCACCTGGTTACTGTAAGGTGTGTCGGACGTCTCGGCAATAATATCTGATTTTATGATTCATCCATTGGCAGAATAGTCGTCATCGGGTCAGTTTTCAGCATTCTAAGAGGTGACACATATTTTTGAAGCCGATGCAGCAGTCTATATTTTGCTGTCGCTTGTCTCGTCAGATAGTTTTTGGAGTTCCTTCGAATTCACATATATTTGTGATGTATGCCTTCCACAAATTATTACATATGTACGAACATACTCACGACAGATATTAATGGATGAATCATGAAATCAGATATTGTTGCTGAACAGTTCTTAATAATACAGCTTCACCACTTCCGTAGGCAATTTTAATGCATTGCAAAAATTGGGCACCGTGTTGCAAAGAAATGATGAGGGAAGAATGGGAACGCTAGTGCCTAAATGTTGGTGGATGCAGGGGAAGAGCGAGACCACGGAAAAGATGGGTGGGTTGTGTGAAGGGACAATAGGAATGAAAAAGGAGTAAATGACAACGTGACAGCTGACTGGGGAGAATGAAAGAGAAAAACAATTAGTACCGACGTTAAATAATATGCGACAGCAGAAAAAAGTGCAGAGAAATCACGTATTTACCTGATAGAAGTACGGGCTAGGTTCAGTCTCCCCTGCTCCGTTGAAGTCATCCACATTGATGAGCTGGAAATCGTAGCGCAGACCAGCGTTCGCGGCGCGGTACTCCGGGAGTCGGGTTACGTGACCCAGGTCGCCCAGAGCCAGGTACCGCCAGCGGTACAGGTTGCAGATGCTGTAGACGTATGACGAGTTAGAAACAAAGAAGATTACATGACACCAGAATGGGCAATTTTCAGTAGCAACCCGGAATCTGGATTTCTGCCCGGGGGCGGTTGACTACGTTACGCTTACTAAATTGTCCCGACAAGGCGAGTCCGCCGCGCACTTGTAGCTTCATATCTAAAATGCGGAGTGCGCCTTCTGAACTATTCTGTGGCAATAGGCTCACCCTCTATAATGTAGTGTATGTTATATTGCTGCAACTAATCTTGATTTCTGCCCGGTTGAGGGCGGTTGACTACGTTACGCTCACTGAATTGTCCCGACAAGATGAGCCCGCCGCGCACTTGTAGCTTCATACCTAAAATGCGGCGTGCGCCTTCTGAACTATTCTGTGGCAATAGGCTAATATATATAATGTAGTATATTATATTGCTGCAACTATGTTACACCACTAGTTATAGTTTTCTATTAATACGACGCATAAACCTACGTACCTGGCAAAATGTGGGCGATGTATACACCTCTGCAATCCCCTTCGTGGAGTACAGTCGTGATATCATGTTGTAATGGGCAATCCCCCATAGAATTACTATGTGCGGTGGTGCGTTAACAAGAATTCGATTGTTATCCAAGGTTTTCCAAGTGGCGACTGGGACAATCTTATCAGATCGATCAGTAGACCTTGTCAGATGTACCTACTCACAATATTTACGAGTTTCCGTTGCAATTCGCTAGGTAATGTAGGTATATAGCATACAACCATTAGCGTTAAGAATCTCTGAGACATTATCAAATAAAAACAATATACAATTAACAGTCAAACAACAGTATGACAGATCGTTCGAGTTGTGCGAAGGTCGCAGTTGTTTGATTGACTAGCCGGTCTTAAGCCAAGTCTTCATTTCACGGAAACTAGAAAACAAACCCTCAAACTTTGGTGGTTATGGAGAACGGTAAGTTTTTGAGAACGCAGCAAGTGTCGAAATTGTTGGTTGTGTGTGGTGGAGATTTCGTGATTTCATAAATGACGTCTTCAAATTGTAGTTGGCGACTTTTACACAGGTATTACTTCAAAAAGTCGCCAAAGGGGAAAACAATTCTAGAAAATGATAACACGCAGAAAAGCGTTAGTATAGGAAAATAAGGAATTTTTATTTTATCCTGAAAATGGTCCGGAAAGATAACGTGTTTCTGCAGAAAACAAACAAAGTGTTGCCTCATACATTTTTCCTTATCTAAAGATAATTCTAACTCAGAAAGCAAAGAGGCTGTGCATACAGTTAGTAACATAATTTTTTTACGTAAGTATCAGCTTACCTGAACTCGGCTTTTCTTCGGCCTGAATTTATTACATCATAAAGGACTATGACATCAACTTGAAAACGCGAATAGATTTAGCATTGATTAACGCGCGAGGTACCATAGAACAAGAATGTATTATAGAAGTGAAACTCTCACTCCGAATGCGTACTCCGTAGGAGTGGGTCCGTATGAGGCCCTTATACGGAACTTGCTTTTTTACTCGCTATGGCTGCTATGGCGATATAAGTGGGGTAAATGATAGATGATAATCTGGCCAATCGACAGTTTCAGGGTTATCCATTATTTACGCTACACCCTGTATAATAAAAAATAGCTGACCTTGGTCTGGCTCGTCCTTGTGCATCCAGTTCCACATATGGTACTCCTAGGCGGACCATCCTAGTGAACAGACTCTGTTCCATGTTGCAGTACTTCTGGAAGGCCATGTTCTTCACGACGGGCGGCAGCTGGTGGTGGTCGCCTATCATGATCCATCGCTTGAGGCGCGAGCGACCATCTTGAGGGTTTTGCAGGAGTAGAGGTATGAAGGTCTCAATCTCCAGGATTTGAGCTGACTCCTCCATCAGTATGTTGTCGTACTTAAAGCCTAGAATGAAGATTAAGTTAGTTACTTCCTAATTGTCCGAAACTATTTGACTGTACCAGGAATGCAGCGGACGCGCATTCCTGGTCATCACCCTCAGCCTCATCGGCAACCTTGGCACAGCACACTGCACTTTCGGTCGGTCCACAAAGCAGAGCCCTTCAACCTTCTCCTAGTCGACGCCAACAGTCAGCTACAACCCAGTGCTGTACGACATCCGACTCACTGGATCATAACGCACCGCTACCTCGATTCACAGGGGAATGACCGCAGACAGTTCCGACTCCCCGCGAACGATGCGAACGACACCAGGTTCAGACTCCGCCTGCGGTCGCCTACATGGCACATAACTGATTTAATTCAGATTAATTATTTTTTTAAAGATGGCAACCCTGAAGAGTTACGCGATAGAAAGAGACGCAACTAGTAGGTGAATATAACTGTAGGTAATTAGCGTTGTGCGACCTGAATTGCACTTGATTGTGTCGTAGCAAGAGTCGCTTTTTATTTAAATGATTTTGCGAGGTGTCCCATCTGTATTAATCTGTGGTACCAGTGACCTTCACCTATGCAAAATCACGTTTCGGTTCCTAACCAGAAGAGTTCGTTTTTTATCACCGTTACCGTATTTTAATGTTTTTATTAAGATTGCCTCACAATAGGTTCCATGTAACCTCCATGAATACCAAACTTGTATTTGTTTGACACTTAAAGGCTGAAGAAGCAACTATCAGATTACATAATTTGTGCGTATTTGACACTCCTAATATGATTTCATGTATTCTGCACATACGTGACTGGTGGCAGATACTACAGAGAAAACATGAGCAAAGAATTTAAGAAAAATCAGCAGACCATTACTCATTATCTTCTTAAAATTTCGCAAGTACTTATGTAGTAAGACATACAATGAGCTGACGTGTAAATGCAATACACTGTAACTCGAGTTACAGTGTTTTGCCTTAATAGCGCTCATTTGATTATTTCGAGGCAGTTACATATCCCTATATTTTTATTTTATTTTATTTTATAGTATGTAGAAGGAGATATGAGCACATAGTTACTAAACACAGTACTAAAATCCAAAAAAGTTTTCAAAGCCCTTTTCTCGAAATAGGTATTTCTGAGATACAGTGTTTTGGATTCACACGTTAGGACTACTGTATAATAATCTCAATGATTCATAATTATTTCATAATATAAAATCATCAGTATATTTGAACGTAGGTGGTCTAATGAATGATCAAAAGACTGGTACAAGTCAGCAAAACGATTTATGAATTGCAATTCGCTGAATCGTGACAGACTGAATTGATAGTGTGTCTGTCTCATTGTCCTGTCAGTATCAATAAGAATTCTCGTACCCATTAAGGCGAATGAAGATTCTAAGAATTAAAATTGAATGTAATTATAATTATCATACATCGAAAGAGTCTCTAACAGTGACGTTACTCGAGTAAAGTCCATCCGCTTAAAAAGTAGCGTCCCTTGAAAATACCGCGAGGCGTGAGCCGGCGAACATCAAAGGAACCTGCTTCGGCAACAAACTATACCGCCACTAACGTACAGACATTCGCAATAAATATTGTCTCATCACATATCTGGTAAATCTTCCTTTTAGTACAAGCCGGGTGCTGATTCCAAGGACTTGTTAAATCTTTTAGCACGGCATGATTTCTCATGGTGCGTACAGACTGGTGAAACGTAACATGAAATGTATCATGCAATGAAAGATTTTTCCGTACACAATTGCTGCTATGTATCATGAAAGGTAACGCACTTTGTAATAGTTTCTCATAGTTTGGACGTCTTGCGCGCGCAAAATGTGCATTTCACGCGCACGCTACGAGCATTACGAGCCGCGATACGAGCGCGGAGCGATCCGTGATTTGTCGGTTTTTCGCAATGTGAGAGAGAGAGGTTCGTAGTGAAAGGCAGAATGAAACATTTCATGCTACGTTTCACCAGTCTGTACGCACCTTCATTACGCTCGTGCTGACATTACAGAAAGAGAGCTTACCCATTTGTACAAGTTCGGATCTCTTGAGTGCTGCGTGTGTACAGGTCATGGCAATGATCTTCGCCTCCTTCACCAGCAAGTACTTAGATCTATCCAATCCTGACCGCAGAAGTTCGAAAGCACGGAATTCTTCGAGCTCCTCAAATATGTGGTCGATGTATCTGTGGAAAAACAAATTGTGTCATCAAGGCCATTCACAGCACTGTCTTCTTGACCGAATTTCGGCCGCCGCCGTGGAGGCTAATCTCAGCGGAGACTAGAAATCGAGTGCCATCGACGCAGGAGATATTATCGTGCATAAACTGTGTGCGCAAACACAGGCACAGTCTCTTTTTTTTCTTTTGCTTTTATTAATAGAATTGTGTATGTTTGTTATAATTGATTGGGCAAATAAAACTTTTTCTTGCTTCAGGCTCATAGTACACACAATATAACGTAAAAAATTGCGTAGTAAAAAATATATTATGTCACTACGAGTATAAAGTACCTATTTATAGAAGATGACGAAGAACAATAAACATATTAGGAAAACGTTGCTTCATCGTGGAGAGTAGATCAAATTCGACCTTATTATGTAAATGGGAAAGGTCTAGCCGGTGTCGTAACGAAGTCAACGACCCAAGACGACTGACGTTGCATCTCGTCCTTGACTTTGAGCGACCGCATCCTTAACTTGATTCTGACCTACCTTATTTACCTAAGGCCGTCAAATCATGTCAATTACGTACTAAGGCACGTGCGAGTATATTATGTCGTGGGCGTGAGAATTGTGACCGAAATAGACCTTCCACATTTCAACGAATGACATACTCATCCGGAATTTCGGTCAAGGTACAAATAAAAGAGTTCAAGGCTACATCTTAAGAACAAAAATTAACACAGAGAGAGATGCGACTAACATTTTGCCTGTCTTGTGGTTCTTAGAACTAATATCATGTTGCTTTATTTTAACCATAGACATTAACTTATTATCATAATTCAGTATAATTTATTACTAACAACATTACTCTGTGTAAGAGGATACCTTTAACATCTGTCGCTAATTAACTACATAAAACATAATATATGGTGGGTGGGGGCCATGTGTTTTACATAATTGGGTATTCCCAATTGGCAACGTCTGCCTGCCAGGAATAGAAAATCGTAGAAAGTTCATGGGATCACGAGGTTTTTAAAATCAGGAAAACCCCAGCTGACGCAGCAGCCAAATTACTTTTAGTATTTTTACGAAGATAGATAGATTTTTTACGAAATCCTTACTACTTTTAAGTGCTTAGATCGAAGTAAAAACAATTTACTCGCAGCTAAAAATTGACATGACGCAAACAGCTAAAAACCCCTAACAAATACTACAAAAAAATGCGTTTTAAAATTATCTTCTTGCTACGAGAGCGGTATCGTCCAGGAATATGAACGAAATGCGTATTATAGTTTGATCAAGCCCACTGTACCGCGCCTTAGGAATGCGCGGCGACGCAGGATGCAGCGTTGACGAATGAGCAGCCTGCACTGCCCCAGTCGCCACGCACATACCTAAGGTGCGGTACAGCGGTCAAACTATAACTCAAGTAGTCTAGAGTCTAGTCTTTTATAATTATCTTCGTCAGTTTTCAAATTCTTCCGTTTATCAAGTCAAGACACAAAATAACTTTTGAAGCTACGGCACAGAGCCGACAATTGCATAAACAACGATATCGTATTGACTAGCGACCCGCTCCTGTTTCGCACAGTTTTTACAACTTAACAAAACATCGAGATTTCTTAGTTGTAAGTTTAATATAAACGTATACGCAGAAACCTTCCGGAATTAATACTCTAAATGATGGTGAACCTCATCAAAATCTGTTGTGTGGGTTAGAAAAACAACGCGGAGGTTGTCTGGAAAAGATCGATTTTAGCGATAAGACCGCCCATTGTGTCACCCTATGTAAAATTTCTAATTTATGTCTGTAATTTTTATGGTGTACATAATAAAGAGTATTCTATCTATCTACATACCGACAAACACGAAAAGCTTTTATTTATAATATGACTTTAATTTATAATATGTATAGATATAGATGACAAAGATGAACACAGCATACACCTTTGACCTATGTCGAGATGACATCAAGCATCAACCTATGAGCTGGCCATTTTATAAAATATAAATTTGATGGTGGCTGAATGTCATCCTGCGGCCATTACGACGCTGACAGTGACAAGCAGATTCTATAGTGCATTGAGCAAACAAAAATAGCCCTTAAGAGGCCGTATAATTTTTTTTGCCGATTTACGTGATTTTACAGACGTATCGCGGACTGAGAAGCCCTCCAAAAAGTCACATTTGACATTGTTGTATAATTAGTAAGTAGGAGTAGCAGTTGGCCCGCCATGCCTGTACAAGGATATATGGCCATTGGAGCAGACGAGTTCTTGAGAGGAGGTCGTGAATGGGTAAGCGTAGCGTGTGACGCCCCCTAGAGCTAGGAACCGAAGACCTTAAAAAACCGGCTGGGACATACGGGATGCAGAGACCCACTTAGGCGTTGTGGCGCCAATTGTGAGAGGTCTACGTCCAGTAGCGGACTGCGGTAAGCAGTTTTTGGTCCTGGCGTAATTTTGACATATTTAATTAAAAATAAAATAAATCAGAAAAGGAAGCATCCAAAAATAAATATTTGAAATTACCTGTAGCAACTTTGCGCTACCTCCATGTCCTCTTCATAAGATTTCCCAGGGAACAGTGGTTTAGGTGCATCATCGAAGAACTCGTGGAAAGGAAACTCTTTGCTTATTATTTCCATCGACTTCGTCTGAAAAAGTAAAATAAAAATAGTGATCTTATTTTTATTTATTGATGAAATAACATAATTGCCTTGTGTAAAATCGGCATCAGAAAATGTAGTCGATGGCACAGACAGGCAAATTCCGGCCGAGGCGGGTGTGTTCTATCTTTCAAGGGCAATCAAGTTATCAATCATTTTCCATTAAAGTCTTATTAATAATAATAATAATACACAGTTATAAATAAGTGTGCTTCGCATCCCATCTAAAAATAGAAACGTCGTTAAATTCAGGACAGATCGTTAAATTCAAAACCGGAACATAAAACGGGTCGAACCGCCTAACATATCCGACTCTCAGTTTTTATTATTTAAGTTCAAGCACAGAATAGTTCAGAAGGCGCATTCCGCATTTTAGGTATGAAAGCATCTAAAAGTACGCAGCGGGCTCGTCTTGTCGGCCAATTCAGTGAGCGTAACGTGGTCAGAAGATATAAGAGTTACGCTATAGAAAGAGATGCAACTTCTTTGTGAATATAACTAGGAGGTAGTTAGGGCTGTGCGACCTGAATTGCACTTTGTTGTGTCGTAGCAAGTAGCTTTTTATTTTAAATGATTTTGCGGAGTGAACCATCTGTATTAATCTGAGGATCAAGTTCAAGGTGGATCAATAGAAAATAAAATTTTAGGATGCTATTTTTTTTTAACGTTTCTGCTCAGGCTAAAAGAAGACTATGTACTGCTCACAACTATGGCAACTGATGCAGGTCGCGCGTGTCTGTCAAAATAATGAAGGCCGCAGAAAAATATCTTACGAATCGTAAGATGTTATTGTAAGGTAGGTGAGAGACAAAGTGCCAAAAAGTGAAAGATTTAACTCAACCCTGAGTATTTTATAATATACATAGCAGGATGATCTAATGAGGTTAGCAAAGGTAGGTGATAAGCTACTTATGATGGGCATGTTACCTGATCCTGTGCACACTTGGCGAGGAAGGTCTCCCAGCGTGGTCGTACGTGGTAGACGTGGAAATGATGCGCCAGTTCACATGTGGCGCCAGCATCCTCACCCGCCTCCAAGGTACTCTGCAGTCGACCCACGCGCTCTAGCAGTTCCAGGCGCTTTGCTAGCACGTAGTTCACGCGACCGTATCTGTTCAATGGAAAAGGAATTTAAACAACGTGGAGATAGTGTATAGTTTTCCTAAGTATTTGTTAAATAACAGTAGCAGTGCAGATGTTGTTGGACTTGGTTCCGGTGCCCTAAAGAAACGAGGTGCACTTTTGAAGTTCGCGCTCTTCATTCTTATTTATAAGAGCGCATCGAAGCGCGTTGACACATCTTCTGTAAAATGGACAATGTCCGTTATAACGCACGTTGCATGTGAACTGGGTCGTACTTGCATTTATATACAGAAATTAAAATAGTTAAGGACCGTTTCGGTGAAAAATATAATGAGTTCTTGAGCATCTCGGTACTTGTCGGCCTCGTTCTAGAAATGTTGTTAACATATGGTGAGAAGTTCGTCATTTTCTCCAGGAAAGGAAGAATCATGATGACGCAACTTGTATCATAATTATAGCCTTATATACTTCAATGGACCAATATTTCAGGTAATAAATAACTACTGAAATGAATATAAAGCTTATGTGTATGCTACGGAGCAATGGATTTTGTTGTATTGTGAACATCAAAAACCCGCGAAGCCGCGGTGAACATCTTGATCCGTATATTTTTTTAAACGCTCAAAGATTTTGTTTAGTTTAGAATTTTCCTGTTTTATATTGATTGCCCAGTTATACAATTTAATTGAATGTATCGTTTCCTTTTACCATTGAGTTAGCGTTTACTTTTTTTAAATTAATTCTTTGTATTTTTTTTTTCGATACCGCCTTCCGCCACATCTATAAAAACACTCAGGGTCGAAGTTAGGTATTGAATTTCAGTTTCCGTGTATATCTAATCAATATTTGCATATCAATTTAACGTACTGACGATCGATGTTAGTTCTACGCCAACCAATATATGCGCATACGTAATACTTACTTGACAATATCTAAAAATAAATAAACAAGTCTGCGAGATAAAAACATAAGATAGTCTAGCTACAACTGCCAAAAATACCTCTTTTTAAATATGGCAATACTATGCAATGGAGTCCAGTCTCCATTCTTTCTTTTTTCTTGTATTAAGAACTCGAGAATGCTGCGGACGGTGAGCCGAGATTTTTATTTTTCAATGTCTGGTTTTTGTGTACAGCCACAGAGCCCAGACAACACCCAATTAAAAAAAAATGGCATTGGCAGTGTCTTTATTTCGTAGCAATAAGGGCGGTATTTTGTAGTTCCAGTATTTCTACTGACCTGCGGTTGGCCGTACCAATGGCTTGTTCACATCGGATACAGTCCAGACGCTATGCCTTGATCAGTTCAATTGTGGGCAGCCAATACTCTACAAGACCTAACACAGTAGGTACAATCTTTGTTCGTTTTTTATTCATCCCATTTAATGGTAATTGCAGTTTGCTAAAGTAAGACTAATGGACTCGGGTATGTCGTTTAAGTAGTTCATGGCCAAACACTTAAACTGTACATATCACAGTTTTGACAGCTAAAATAAATTATTTTAAGTGCAGATATTCTATTACAAATTAAACAAGATATATTCATCATCATCATCATCATTACTGCCGAAAGACGTCCACTGCTGGACATACTTAGGCCTCCCCCAAGCACCGCCACTTCAACCACAAGACATATTTATAAAGATATAAATATTCTAGCTAGGCTATGGGTTAATTCTGAGAAACAATATCAACGTTCAGGTAAAATACCGCTTATTGATTGCCTATAAAAGGCCTGGCGAATATACTTTAGCTAACACGAAATGGTTGTGAGGTTGATCTAAAAACAAACCAAGAAAGAAAGATTTGCCGACAAAAATAACAGACTGATTCAATTCATTGCATGTTTTAAAATTGTTTTCTGGATGTTAGTAACTGCAAGCGAGGAATTGCATTCACATTTAATATTTGTTGAACTAGATTGTATGTAAAAGCGCCGAACAGAAGATTAAACAGCTTAGGCACCAATATGCTACCTTGGTGAACACCTTCATATATTTAATGTTTTGGATTTTCGAACTTCAAAGGCAAAATCACCTTTTGTTAAAATCATCATCATGAATCATGAAGTGATAGACTACACCTCCGCCTAATCTCAACTAACCTAATGCTAAAAACAACAGAGCCTAGATCATAGCTAACAGTGTTGTAAGCCTGGTTGAAGTTCAACTTACTGCAGACCAGCGGGGTAATTGCGTAACACACAATAAGTAGCAATGGCTTTCATTTTGACAGTTCAACAACATTCATTGCGTTATTTAAGTTGTTGAGAAGACAAATTTATGGAACATAAATGAAGCTCATGGTTAGCAATATCTTTTAAAATAATTCAGATTGTGATTGACAGTGTGTTACGTAATTAGGGTGCATACGTAGGTATGGTAGAACATTAAAATTGAATTGAAAGATACTGTTATGTGAGATATGAATGAAATAATATTTAAAAACCCAGGCTTATGCGACTGTCAAACCCTGTTGATATAAGCCACTTTTAAGTTACCTTCAAGTAGGTAAACTGCTGGGTTGGCGCCAATATCGTTAACTAGGCGTATTTGTTTATTTTTAATAATTACTTATTTCAAATCTATACAATCGTTGGTTGTGTTGTATACAGTATGAAATTGGTATAGGTTGCTTTACTTTATTTTACTTATCTCGAATTACAATAGCTGCATTATTCATGACCCGTGATAGCGCTTCCATGGACACCGGAGACATTTACTTAGTCCATTGTTTATTGTTCCATTACTGACATTTTTGCCTTTAAACATAAAACTATGTATGTCACCGTTGTGTGACAATCGTAAATCAACATAATATCGAATTTCTAGCAAGTACCAAGAGTCCATAATATGTAAACTTTGTCATCAATCAGGTCAATATTATTATAACAGTTATACTTTATCAGTCATGCGTTGAAGATTCTTCGTTTGAAATATGTGACGTCATAGTACGACGCCAAGTCTTTAGTTAATTCAAGCATTAAGAATAATTGTACTTATTGGGAGTTCAATGAGTCTACGAACTCCTCCTACACGGCAATCACTTTCAATAATTATTAGCCTTAACCTTGTCCTGTCAGAGATTTCGATCACAAGCCACACTAGTTGAAAAATTGTCCTAAGTATTTGGAGAATTTTGCCGATGGAACTTTTGTCTCATTGACTGGTTTATTTACGAACCTGGAGAAATCCTTGTCAGTTTGCAGAGCTTCCTCGCCATGTCCGAGACGCAGCAAGTGTCGCTCGTCCACATCCAACTCTGCTACCTTTTCGAACAGCTGATTTAGCGCTTGGTTACTGTGGGTCACGACCAGGTTGCGCTGCCACGGGAAGTTATGGTACAGATTTGATATTATCTGAACAGCCACGTCAGTTTTACCTGTCATAAAAAGGTTGTATTACTTAGTCGTTTCGGTCTGGGTTACTTAAGGTTGTTGCTAGTAGTTGAACCCAATTTTAACCAATTCATAACATAGGATTTTATTTTAAGTGTCCAATACCTAATGAAAAATTATACCTTTAGAGATAGAAACTGGAACTCTTTAATCAATAGAAAGAAAATCAAGGGCGATGCCGGGTCTGCTATAAGTATTGATATGCCACTCAAATTAGAAATATAAAACCAATTAAAAAGCGATATTTAACATAAGCACTAAATAATAGTAAGTAATGTGTAAAACAGTTCCGGAAGTCGATATCAAAAATTTGTTGATAACCCTTTTATAGTCGATAAACACTGGGTTTTACTCTATCATCAAGACGATAATAGGTATTTAACAATCTATTTCAGATCTCTAGTATGGGTATTCCCTAAACGTAGCCCACGTTTAGGGAATGCCCAAACCCTAGGGCATACCTTTCTGCAAAATTGGTGAGCTCAATTGAAACCACTTAAAATCAACTAGAACAGAACAACAAGGAACAATGAAATTCCGGATACACCAAGGTACATATTGTCTGAAGGGCATTGTCCTTTCATTTATCACACGATAAATGGAACTCATACGCATTGCGATTACAAAAGTCCCCAAATTGATAAACACGATAAGGAAGGAAACTTACCTGTACCACCTACCGGTGGTGTATTTTATGCCCGAAGCGAGCGATACGGCCAGTCGCCCATTGGATACGATTTTTTTATCGTACGTGTTTATGTACGATAAAAAAATCGTCGAAACAGTATGCGTATAGAATAGATGATTCGTATATATAATGTACCATCGCCAATCCCAATTTATTTGGTATCGGCGTAACATGTCTTCCTCTTCCAAACATCTATACTACCCCTCATCTCAGTGGTAACCCATTCCTTTCTAGTCGTATCATTTTTCACACATCATCCATATTTTCCTTGGTCTCTATTTTAATAACTTTTACGTTTATCCTAGCTTTATCCATAGGCATATGGATGGTGATATCGGTTGTCCTAATGTGCGGCTGGCCTAATGTGGTGGTGATGTTTTTTTTTTCTAGTTTTTGTTTTTCAGAAGTCCCGCAGTCACACAGGTAAAAGGAGCTCATAGGGGATCGCGTATTTGTTGGTGATGAAAGTGGAAGAAATACTTCATGGCATCCCAACCCTTCCCAGATAATCAACCTACTTATGTGTACTTCTGTTAGGTCTTGAAATTAAAGTAGGATTGATTTTATATTAAATATATTGTATGCAAATGAACAACACGGTTCTCTCCCGCGCACTCCCGAATATAAGTGTCGTCTATCGACCACTTCGTGCCGATCGCTAGTGCTGCCCGCCCTCATACGCAACAAAAACTTATAATTATTGTGATTGTCGTTTTCCATTGACGTTATGTTCGAATATTTTGGGCATCCATAAAACAGCATTTGTGATCGATTTGTGATCATGTTCGTGGGTGGGCGTTTTGGGGGGCTGTCTTATGTAATTTTGACCTTTGAAAAGTGCTGATTCTCAGCCAAGTTTGAATAAATGACTTTTGATTTTGTGACTTATTGCAGATTTTGTATCAATTTACCTGTCCCGGGTGGTCCTACTACCAGAGTCAATCCAGGTTGCATCCCGGATCGGATAGCCTCAACTTGCGTAGGAGTGAATGGTATTGTATTTCTGAAATAAAAAAACTTATGAAAAACCACGTTCACGATAATACGGTGGGTTTTACCGCTATATTATTTCGAAGTATGAATTCAAACAGTTCTGTCAATCAACTTATCGTATTCTGGGTAGTTAATACTTCCAACTGCTTGGGGCATACACAACTTCTTTGTGTAGGAATATCAGTTACATGGGTTCGGTAACACGGACCTCGTTCAAAACAAAAGAAAAACAAAGTCCTTCTGTCTGCATGACCCGTAATTGAAAACGTTTGTTCAATTAGCGAGATATTTATTTTATTCGTACGGTCAGCAACGAAAATCAAGTGCAGCACTGCACATACATAATTATGTATATAGCTAAGAGTCTTATATAATCTTATTTTTAACCTAATTCCAATAAAATTATGAAAAAATGTTTATCGACTTTCGCTGCTCACCGTACAATGTCTAATTGGGAAAACCACTCAGTTGCATCTGGTTCGATAACGATCCAAAAATAATTGCCATACGATAACTTATCAAATTACTATAAGTTAAAAAAATAAGTTCATTTAAATATGCTGTTGTTACGCACCGGAAACTGCCATGATAAACATTTTCTTATTAGCCTATTATTCTTCTTAATATCTCGCCAACACACTAATTACTTTACTTTAAAATTTCGGTAACGGCGGCTAATCTAATTATAGTGCACAGTGTATTAGCGGTCACATGCCAGGTGCACTCTTTCTTCCATCATTCTCATATCCTCATGTTCGATGGATCAGAAATCCGCGAAAACCGGGGAGGGTTCAAGTGAAGGATCGACAGCTTCACATGGTCTCCGAAGAAAGTACATGGATGGATTTAGGCTACATAGCCTAAAGGTACTATCCATCAGCGTTTCTCAGTTCTAGGTACATTTTTCCTGCATCACGTCGAGCCAGCCGATGCGGTACATTTCCAGTCTCTCGCTATGCCACCTAATGTGTGGAGCCTCTTTTATTGATTAATTAGTGTAGGACTCTTGACCAGAGTTCGGATTGGAACGAGCATGGATGAATTTGATATTACATGGAAGCTTTTTTGAATACCCCCGTCTTTTAGATAACATACAAAAATACGTTTATCTAATATCTATATCTATCGAATGCCATGCTGGATAAGCAACCACATGGCCATAAAAACCAATGGCCATGTGGTGTAATTATGCGCTGTTTTTTACTTTGATGTTGTTTCTATTTATAGCCTTGTACTGCGTTGCTATCCGCAACATTTCTATAATAAGTATAAACCTGTTTCGAAACGTAACAAATGCAACCGTTATGCGTATATGACGCGAGTCGATCATGGGAGCGTAATATTTTGTAGAGTCAGCAAATTTATAATTGCGGGAAGCAATTTTTTTTTTAAACTAATCAGAAATTGATCTGCAATTCGGACTTATTCAAAGAAAACTGAAAGCACATATTTTCTTAACCACGCCAAATTTCACATACATTCTAATCGTGGTACAGTAGGTGCAGGTCATAAAATGTAAACTAGCAAACAAAAGTGGATTAAGGTTTGAACCCTGTGGTACGCCTGTATCAGATTACTACAGATAAGAGATTTCTTGCCTGGTGCATCACTTTCCTGAATAATTTACTTAAAAAAAGGATTTAAAAGGTCAGAAACTTTTCCGTAAGTGATACAATTTTAAGTGTTATAATCTGTTTAGTCATCGACTCAGTCGAAAGCTTTAGACGAGGCACAGATAAAACAGAACACTGTGGCACAACGTATTTTTTTTTTGTTCTGTTATTTGAATACTTATAGTAGTTAGCTCTTTACTATCGGTTGGTGGTAACTGATAAAAACGCAAAGTACATTCGTATAGTGCGCATACTTACGAACAATTTATCGTAATTCAATCATTACGGTAATGGAAAAGAAGGGCTTAGTCTTCTTACTTGATAACAAAACAAGATAACGAGCTTTTATGGCTATGTATAATACAATTGTTTATTTTAAGACACAGATTAACAGTACAATCTGTCATCGACATCATCAGATCAATGATTGGTCTACTTACTTTTTGGGTTCGTTGGATAAGTAAGGACCTCTTTTCGGCTGAACGTGCGGTTCTACGAGGATCACCTTCCGTGGCTCGTCTTCCTCCATGGCATCCTCACCATGCTTTTGCTTCTGGAGAACATTCTCGAACGTTACTCTGTCATATAAAAGAGTATATAAGTTTAACCAAGGTTACAGATGGAACTTGAGAAGTTATAGTAATTGTTCTAGTCGCTGGGAGCTTACAGAAGCCTAAGGCCTATTAAATAATATATACTACTACTAGTACCAACTAAACGTAGGCTATATCGTCTTAATAGCTAAATTAGCGATCAAATTATTATGTGATCAAATTTAAAAAAAGTCAAGTGAGTAAACAAAAAGTTGCTCTTATGACGAACTTTTTATTTGATGATTTAATGAATTTAATGACCCAAAATGTTCAAAGTAACCTAAGGCATGAGCTAAGGTAGCCGGCGAAATTCTAATTTGCTTTGTTTTTTTGCAATTTGCTGGCCTTCACGGAAGTGGTTTTCTTGATAGAAACAATTAATTGCAACTTTTCACACGCAAGTAGTAATGAGTGTATCGAAGTATTGATCAATCAATTAAAAATGCCAATAAATCAGACAAAGATAAATAAACATTCGCCCGAACAATACGATAACTTAAAATAACTGTTGGCGCCAACATGCAACATTTATTATTCATTATCAATTACAACAAATTAATAATAACCGAGATGACATCGTAGACCATGAGTAATGAACAATAAATGCCACTATGCTGAAATTGCATCGTGATTAGATATTTGAAATACATTTCTAGGAATTGAATGTGGCAAAAATTTGTAACATAACAGTAGCTCAAATATAGTGAAATAAATTCAATGATATCAAATTAAAGGAATTTTCATCTGATTTTTGCAATATTCGTAGAGAAAAATGAACAGATGGTACAAGTAGGTACCAAAAAAGAAATTTGTTAACAAAATTATTTTTTCAGTCGTTCTTCATTCGCCAAGTTATTATTTGGTTATTTTAGCAACAATATCTAACCGCAAACAAAATAACGCTCACGCTCATTGGTAAAAACGCTTTGATAACATCTGAATTGAAAACGAAAGTAACTATTATGCAGGATCGTCTATGATTGTTTGGGTTACCGTATTTCAAACCAAATAACCCTAAAATAATGAATCATAATAAGAACTCAAACTTGTCTGATCATGCTGAGACTAAATTGCTTGATTAGGACCGGTCACGACTCACAAAGTCACAACATGACGCACACAGTCATCGATTTTTTACTGGTTCTAACTTTAAACCTAGAAACTTACTTGAACGGTCTGACTAGTTTTCTAGGATCGTCAGTCTGCACCTTGATTTCGTATCCAGGGAAGCTGTTCCGTAAGTGTTCCATATCCAAGAAAGTGTCGTTGAAGTCCAGTGTAGGGATTTCATTTGGCATTCTAAAACAATTGTAATTTTTATCAGAGATAATTTATAAAAATAAAAATAAAATATGGGAATCCGATGAGATTCCTTACAAAATTGTATCCCCTATTTAACTCCATTATGGAGTGAATTTACTTTTCGCAAATCCTTTCTTAGTGCTCACCTTCGTTACATAAGGAACTTTTGTGCAAAATTTCATGGTTCTAGACCTCGTTTAGGCTGTGCGTTGTCTGTCAGTGAATGAATGTAAGTTTTTACCCCAATTACTGAACCCCAGACATAGACATGATCGTCTTCCATTCGTCCAGGAATACGTCACAATCCGGATTAACGTCCAAGAGAGTGTTGAGCGCGGACAGACTGTGAGGGACAGGGGATTCCGCTCGCGCGACGTTGTGACTTGCAGGTACGGCAAACTATGCCTCCTAATATAGCTATATATTACAGGGGTACAGAGTTGGGACAGCTCGTCATGCACCTCGGGAGCATCAGTTGGCATGTTCCGTCAAGTAAGATGTCTAGAGAGAGGAGAGGAAATTGCATAAAATGTGATCCAAATACGTTGGTTACCTGGTGTAGTGGGCCTGCCCAGGGTCTCCGTATCCGAGCACGATATCGTGAAGCCACTCGGGAACTACGCATTCTGTATTCATCAGCTCTCGGATCGTCTCCAGAACGGCCTTGAAGTTGTTTTCTTTAGGTTTGCGCCTCATCACGATGTTGAACGTTTCGTATACGTCCTATATAATATAAAATGAACCATCATATTTTATTCTCTATGAACAGCATATTTGTTGGCATGGTGTTTTAAGAATTTATTGCAAATTCTTCCAGGCATACGTGATTTCCATCAAATTCATGCGGTATTTGATGGCAGTCACGTACGCTTGAAAGCTTTCAAAACATTAGTTTCTATTTCAAGCGAGCTAAATATGACGTAGTTACCCAGTTCTACGGCTGGACAACATGTTGGTAAAAAATATTTGTAATAAGAACATACCTCATTCCCTTTGCTGGCGTGGTCCAGGTCAAGCCTGTACTGATTGGGGTCGAGTAGTAGGCGGAATGTTCTCGCGTCTCCTTCGAGCTCCGGCCTCGGTTCCGGTCCCTCCTCAATAACCCTACCCGAGGCATCTAGCATACCTTCCACCTCGCACCCTCTAACATACACTATACCTGCCTGCTCGACCATGCTTTTTCTATAATCGTATTTAGTACCTGAAAAATAAGAAAATTCGAAAACTAAAACTGGTAGATAGAGAAAAATTTACAAAAATTATACTGAAATAACAAAAAAATACCTATGCCTTGTGTTGGTCTCACGGTGATCAAAAAGCAAACGTCGTGCTTCCTCAAGCTCTCCCATTCATGTTTTATCTCGTTCCTGACGCTGAGAGTGACCGTAACGTCGGCGCGAACACACGAGGGAGCCTTTTCTCCGATATTGGGCTTGGCCACCTCCACAACCGCGAAGCTGGAGATAGGGTGAGCCATACGGGCCCAACCCCCAAAATATACGCTGGTATCTTCCGCACGCCTGTGAAAAATACGCTTTCTTTAATAAAGAACATCTCAGCTTATGTGTGTTGAAGCTTCACCTATAAACTGGGCGGATCAGTCGTGAGGAGGGGAGTTCTCAAATTTTTCTCGCATTTGCATTCTGTGGCAGTGTTGTAATTTTTTATATTATTTTATGTAATATGGGTCTTGTCTGAATTAAATGAATATAATAATTACCGCGCAGCGTGTCTAAAAAAAAATACGTACCATGGTGCTAATCGATATACGGCATCTTCAATATCTTGACGAATTTCATCTGTAACAGAGTAAAATTGATATATTTTTGTATTGATATTACAAGATTACATTTAAACTCGAAGTTTCTCTTTCCAGCTTGTTATTACTAAAATATTTGGCAGTTCACGCACCGATCAGCGCATCACTATGGCGAAACCAAGAGGAAAAATGTTAGGCGAGGAGGACGTGTCGGAGACGGGACGCGGACTCACGCGGATGACGTGAAACTCTAAGGTAGAACACGTCATTGAAATTAGATCGTGAATGCGCTGCTTGAAGCCACAGCGTGTGGGATGAATGCCTCGGATAGCACCCCACGCCACGAGGAGACGGTGTACACCACGAAGCGACACGTTTGCGTCCCGCCTTCTCTGTATGTGTCATTTTGTATGTAAGTACAATCAAGAGGTAAGTAGTAAGTACAGTAAACTATTTTCTGCATTTGGTGCAGATCGGACGCTCTCAATCGACTTCCATTTCGATTAAGAGCGTCCGGTCTGCACCAACTTCAAACGGCAACTGATAGAAAACCGACGACTGACGAAACACGAAGTTTGCCGAGGGCCATTAAGAAAATAGTTGTACTTTACGGAAAAGTAATTCACTCACATGTGCTTTCCAGACGAAATAGGTTAAAATTTCTCAGTAAATAATCGTGTAAGGTAAGGAACTGTAGGTTCAGTTTTGGCAATGCGAGGCAATTCTCTCCGCTATAGATTTCTGTTGGGACCACGTTCTCATCCCATATCACTTCCTCTGTGGGGTATAGAGGCATAGAGTTGAGCTCTTCTAGCTGCGAGATGCGACGCTCATGACGTGAAATCTAGTGAAAAGGAAAAATTATGTGAATGAAGTATAACGTGTCAAATATCAATGGGAATAAAAAAAGTGTCACGAATTTTGTCGAGTCCACTCTTAAATAAATTTATGTTTGGAATGAATTCATGGGTGACACATCCAATTTACACAAATCGGTTTGCTTGTTATTAATACCCATCATCTGCCTAGCCTTTTCCCAACTATGTTGGGGTCGGCTTCCAGTCTAACCGGATGCAGCTGAATACCAGTATTTTACATGGAGCGACTGCCTATCTGACCTCCACAACCCAGTAACTGGGTAATACGATACCCCTTGGTTAGACTGGTTGTCAGACTTTCGTGCTTCTGACGACTCGTAACGACTGTCAAAGATCCACAAATGACAGCCGGGACCAACGGCTTAACGTGCTTTCCGAGGCACGGAGGAGTCTCGATATGTGAAAATGGTCACCCATCCACGGACCAACCCCGGCAAACGTAGCGTAACCTGATGGATCGACCCGAGCGGCTGTTATTACTTAGCCAAAAGCTCCTCTCTCGAGCTTGTTATTAATACCCGTGGTTGATTAACTCTTACAACAAGATCAACATGTTTGTTATGTTCATTTAATAAAAAATGAAAAGTGCATTTAAAAGTGCGTCTTACCAGTAATTCTTTGAGGAACTCTTTGTCTGTTCGATGCCAGGGGGCGTCAGTTTCTTTTCCTTCTGGCGGTACCAGATTTAAGTATGTAGCTATTGCACGCAGAGCATTTTCACTAAAATATAAATAGGTATTCGTTAAATCGTAATTTACTTGGATGTCAGGTCAGTACCTATGTGTGTCGTGCGCAAAGAGAATGTGGTTATATAGTCTTTGGTCGTGCGGATTGTAGGTTTAAGGTGAAAGCGCCAGGGCAGCCGCGAAATTCTTTCTTACGTTTTTTGCAATTTGCAGGTCAGTATCAGATTGTGTTGATCGAAATATAGTTCGCGACCGTAACAAATAGGTATTTAAGTATATAATTATAATCAGACAAATCATCAATACAACTCCCTAAGTTCATATTATAATCCTATTGAATGATTATTTCATGAAATCATGACTTTTACGATTATTCTAACTGAAAGAGTTGTATTGCTGATTCTAATGATTATCATTCTGTAAACCCCAATATGTTACGGTCGCGAATCATATTTTAATCAACAAACAACCTGACACTGTCCTGCAAATTGCAAAAAATGTAAGAAAATTTTAATTTCGCAGGCTACCTTATCGCGTCCCCCTTAGGCGAATAACACACGGCAGCGCGCACCGCCGCGGTATGCGGTCTTATGTCGTATTCTCGCATTGGCCTCTATTAAATCCGCTGATGCCTCACACACGTACACCGCCCGACCGCGCGGTCGAATTGTTAGAGACCGCGGCGGCGGCGGTGCGCGGTGCCGTGTGTAAACCGCCTTAAAGCGCACTGACGTCAGTCGTCGCACGGTTAGGTAGGCATCGTACGATCGTCGATCGTCTCCGTCGCGCTTACGCCATGCTCCACCTCCTTCGTCAGTTGCTCCACCCTCTAAGAGTCCGCTAGGTCGGGCTCGCCTGTTCACTCACTCGCGAGACATGCCACAGGCCATTCGCACGCGTACTATCACGATTGACAGCACCCGCACGTATATAACGCTAATATATTATCTATTTACCGTGTTTTGTTTTACTCGACAGACCCTTGTTTTATCAACACCATATCATTAGTAACAATAGACTGTCTGTGCATTTACATAACGTTATTTCACTGAATCCGTAATATTAATAAATCCTGGCTTGGTGATGGGTCTTTTTGTACCTTGTGTGTCTATGTAATATGTAAACGGTAATTATTTATAACTATTTTTTTTTAGAGACTAGCTGACCCGACAGACATATGATAACAGTTCATACAAAATTCCCATAAATAAAAAGTTTTTTTCCGAATTTGAAAATTTTTCGGGAAATTTTTGCAACCAAGTCGGTCTGGCGCTTACCAACGAACAGCATTTCATTTTTATTACATAGATTAACATTTTTATTATAAAATGTAATTTTGATAGACATAATTAAATGATACCAAATGAATTATTATACCATCAGACCAACCTTAAGTTTCCGAAATGTTTCTCCAAGGATTGTCTGGTGTCCACACTGGCGACATTTGCAAGAGCAAATAAACGTAGGTCAGGAAATTTGGAAAATGCTGCTTTCTAAAAATCAGAATACCAGCATTATACTATTAACTAAGGATAAGGTAATAAATAAATTTTGTTTTCATAGGTCTTCTATGCCTTACCTGTAGCGAAGTAATCCTAGAATAATGTTGCAAAGTCATATCCCGGTCAGTCATGGGATCTCCTGTTTCATCGCTGATTTCAAACCTTGCGTAAAATTTTAACATATTCAGGAGCTGGAACAAACACATCCATTTTAATACTTACGGAGAAGGAGTACAGTCACGAGCACTATTATGTATACACTTAGCAACTTTTAAAAGTGATTTTTTCCTACTGTATTGGTTGTAACTTTATGATATAACGAACATAGTATTATTGAACCCCTCTTGTTCTTAAATAGGTATAATCTCAAAATTACAATCGTTATTCCACGAGAAAAACGTTATTGAGTTTTTCTGAGTGTATACATATTTTTCCTCGTGACTGTACCTACCGTACACAGACAACATTTAGGGGGCTAGGATACCATAATTTTTGGGAGGTGACATACTGTACTTTCTGCCTATCTATTATATACTAATCGAACTGGCCACCAATTCATGTTCTGAGCACAGCTGAACTTTAAAAACCCATTGAATGACTTTTTCATGAAATCATGACATTAGAGAACAAATCTAACTTAGAGAGATGTATTCTTATGATAATAATTCGGTAAATACATATTTGATATGGTCGTGAGTACTAGTGAGTCATAATTATTTTGATCAAGATACAACCTGACGAATCAAAAAACCGAAAATCGAATCGAAACGCGCGGCTGCCGCGCGCGGCCTGACGCGCTGTGATTGGGCGTCTGCTGCGCACGAACGCTTCTGTCTACCTGCCGCGCACAAACATTTCTAGCAAACACTCGTCAATAATTGTGTTTTGACTTTATTAGTGATCGATGGTTTTGACCAATGATATTATATTAACAGATATGTTATACACTCACAAAACAACCGAAAAAAGTGTCCCGCGCAGCAGCGGCACACATACCCACGTTTCATTCATTTTACATTTCACTACAAGTAAAAACGTTACAATTGGAATGTTTTCGAGTCTTCACGATTGCGCGCTTATAACATATCTGTTAATATAATATCATTGGTTTTGACGAATTATAAGCAGAGCTACGACACACGCAACCGCTTTCATTTTATAAGTTCTGGTGCCAACTGAAGTGCCCGGCGTGTTTCGGATATGCCGCGCAGTACTGCGGCGCAAGAATTCGTCGGTTTAGTCCGAACTAGAACGCGGCAGAAATGTGTGCTACAAACGTCGCGTGTTGCTGCTGCGCTCTTGCCGCTCAATCACCTTAAGACATGTCTAGTTCCAAATGCCAAAGACACCACAGACGGACAAATTAAAAATCTGGAGTCACACGTAATCTGTTCCATTTATGCCCTAACACGTGTGACTCCGGATTTTTATTAATTTGTCTGTCTGTGGTGTCTTGTTTATACCTTTTAATCGTAGTTAAGTTTTAGTTCTTATTACGTGCTTTAATTTTTTATTACTTAAATTTTTGTGATTTGTGCAACTGTAAGTGTAAGAAGCTGATATAATCTTTTAATGGCCTGAGATCCACAAACAGCCCACAGCAATGTCATAGAACGGAAGCATGACCCCTCTCC
Source organism: Lithophane socia (assembly GCA_947522985.1). Taxonomy (NCBI): domain Eukaryota; kingdom Metazoa; phylum Arthropoda; class Insecta; order Lepidoptera; family Noctuidae; genus Lithophane; species Lithophane socia. The sequence goes on along the minus strand of OX383270.1, from coordinate 8,425,168 downwards.
GCTGTCCTGATGCGACAAATGATATATGAGTTTATGACAGAATTGATACATAAATATTTTGAACTAGCTTCCGCCCGCGGCTTCGCCCGCGTGGTATGTCGATAAAAAGCAGCCTATGTCCTTCCCCGGGATGCCATCTATCTCCTTGCCAAATCTTATCGAAAGCCGTTCAGTGGTTTAGGCGTGAAAAGGTAATATACAGACAGACAGACAGACAGAGCTACTTTCGAATTTATAATATTAGTATGGAAGCGTGCGCAAGCAAGCGCCAGACTGTACAGTCCAGTTCCATCGTTACAGTAAAGCGGCAGTGCCGATAGTAGAGTTTTATTTGGAGAATATCTATCGTAAATAAGTAAATATACTACGGCACTTGTTTACAAGTCATACGAGTGGCCTTTTGGGCAAAGGACAATAAGCAAAGTCGCATTTTATCATTATTATGATGTTCAAAGGATTTCAGTGTGTTCATTATTTTATAAAAGTGCAAAAAGTTTTCACGAAAGAAAATCAGTTTTCGTTTGTCAATAATTAGTAAAGAGGTTTAACTAAGGTTTCTAGAATGGGTTTAAGTATATTAGTCGTTTTGTTGTTGACACTGGCCAGCTATGTATCAGCCAGCATCAAGTGCTGCCCTGATGGACAAGCGGTTCTCTTGAAGAGGGATGTTTGCTGGGAACCAAACGCAAATGTCACAACATCGTTATCTTTGCCGTGTAAATTGACACTAAGATTTTTAAAGATGTATTATGTTAACGACGCTGACGAACTGAAATTACATCTGGGAGATGATTTTGACGAAACATTTGAGACTAGCTCGTAAGTATAGGATTTTTTATACACCTATCTTCGCTTTTGAGAGGCTGTCGATGCCTGTCGACAGCCTCTCAAAAGCGAAGCCATATAATTTTTTTTTATAAGAAAATAATAAAAAAATGGTATTCTGCTGCAGCCAGTGAGACTGGAAGCCGTTCCCAAACATAAAACATGGAGCATGTATCAGCTTGTATGGTATAACTCTTTATAACCCAATGAAGCGAAAACCCAAGTCTAACAATAAAACTTTGAAAGGGTTATTCTGGTAACCAATTGAACGGAACCGTTGAAATATTAAAATCCATCTAAAACATATTTGCGTGACTTTACCAACCCGTTCATAGCATGGTATTAGGTTTTTGAAGGGTTCATGTGAACCCATAACCAGTTCAGTCCAGTTCATGGGATAACGAAACTTCCAATAACAATAGCTGCTTGGTTTAATTAATGGGTTCGTTAACCCGTTTACAATTTATGTTTGGGATGAAGGTGTAACACATATCGTTAGGTTTTATTAAAAATCAATTGGCGAAAGCCCTGTCAAAAACTCTTAATACAGCTAACCGAAATAGGTCGGAGGAAAGGACCTTCGCTGATCAATCTATTTTCATCATCAATTCTATTTCATTCATAATTCCATGTTTTTGACTTCCAAAAGTAACGTCTATGTGCCTTATTGAAATAAATAATTTGAAGACATATTTCATCAATCAATTTAAATCGAGTAACCAAAAATGAGTTCAGCTACTCACCGCTAGATGGCACTGTAATTTAATTACTCTATTTAGCACGCAAACATTTTTTTTTTAATAGATATCATATTCGCATGTAAGTTATTTAGTATCTATTTATTTACTCAGCTGAGGTGATGACGAGATATAGATAACTAGCTCTTGCCCGCGACTTCGTACGCGTGAGGTTCGTGACTTTTCTTGCACGATGTAGAATTCCGTGACGACAGTAGTGGTGTTACAACTAGAGGTGTGCCATACTTGATAATTTTCGGAATAGGTCGACCTAGTATGAGTACCTATAGAAAAATATTTAGTTCAAATACCTTTTCCGAGTACGTATGAAGAACCGTACGGTTGCACGTATCGTATGAGCGTATCGTCATCATATCGTTAGTCCTGTCTTTAATACCTTGGTATATCGTATGGTCCTTCCATCGCGTATCGATTGCGAGTTTCTCTCATGTATCAAATTAATTTAAAAATTTCTGCCAACCCACAGCCTAAACCACTGGGGTTTGAAATTTTGCAAAAAGGTTCCCCTTATAACGAAGGAAGAATTTTTGAAAATGGATTCCCGGATTGGGTTAAATAGGGAATGAAAGTTTACCGCTGGGAAATCCCATGGGACACACGGCAATTATAAATATTAACAGGTCCACAGATCTTACCTTAATCAATAAGGTACCAATTTTTTCATTATTTATTTATCTAGATAGAGTGTTCCGCCGCAAAAGAACTAAAACAAACAAGACCATTTTTAACCGACTTCTTCAAAAAGGAGGAGGTTCTCAATTTGTGTGTTTTTTTTTATATGATGTTACGCCATTATTCGATGAATTCACATCTTTGACTTTCTTTTTATCTAGACATATATTATATCTTTCACCCAATATTTATAATGCAATGCAGTGGTTTTAAATAAACATTATTATTTTATCTTTACTGATAAAGATTGTGATTAAAGTGAAGCTAGTTAGTAACCAAAAATAATTCAAAAATCATGCAAGTACCTATACTTGCATGATTTTTGAATAACAAAACAAACATAACCACGTGAGTTACGTGACGAGCACCAAGGTGAAAGGAACAACTATGTTTGTATGTATTTATATTAGAATGGCATATTGTACATTTTTAATATAACTACGTATGATCTGAGAAATATTCAAACCATACTATTACTATACTAGTATCATAAATTCGAAAGTAACTCTGTCTGTCTATCTGCCTGTCAGTATGTTACCTTGCTGTACTATTTAATAATAGATAGCACTTAAAATTGTAGGTATCCGTTATTACTATAGTATATTAAAACAATAAGGTCCTATAATATCAAAATTTCATCATAATGTATTTCAACTTTTGTCGTTGAGAAAGCCGCTCAAGAACCTCCCATCATCATGTAGGATTTTTTATTTTGTACAAAAATTTCGTTTAGAGGATTGCACATCTTTGGGTCTAATCGCCATAAACAAAACAAGTGATGTACGTAATCTAATTATATATTTTTTTCCTCTTTTACAGGTACTGCTTGGGAAACTATACTATTATAAAAGATGTGAATCTGACTCGAACCAGGCCGGTGGCAATAATATGCGCCGCCGAAGAAGATGAAATCATAGATGATAGGATACTGGGCTACACGATGATAATCTCGGTTATATTTCTTACGGCTACAGTTCTTATTTATGGTTTGCTCCCGGAACTCAGGTTAGTACACACTCCATATAATTTCCTACTGCTACTACAGCCGCACACGGTTTGTATGTGTGTGTAGGTAACTGGGGTCTGGGCTGAGCTAAGCCAATCAAGACACGGCATTATTGCCCCTACTGCTGTGCTGCTACAACAAATAGGCGAGGGGTGGGGGGGCTAGGGTCGCTTCTTTGAGTGGGTAGAAATACTTATTATTATGTTTTACAATTTAAATAATAGCATTTTTTCATAATATTAATTCACTATTTAAAGTATGCTCCGCTCAATCATACAATAAACAAAATACAAAAGTAAGGTTAAAAATTAAAAAAGCAATTGTTTTGAAGAGTTCCGTTTCGATCTAACAAGCCATATTCTCAAGTACTGCAATACTGCTTATCACTGTTTTATCGTTTTACTTTTTCAAAGAACGTTTTCTATCTACATGCTGATGCGCATAATGCAGGATTGCATTATGCGCATCAGCATGTAGATTCAGATGTAGATTCACGTTCTTGACTGAAAAAAATATATCTTAGATCATACCTACTCGTTACTATTCTTTTATCAGTAGATTTCATTATAATAAAGTTTAGTTGTTTGTTTATTTCATGTTTTTGGATTTCCATCAATGTATCCGACGTGACAAAAGATATTATATCTAAAATGTTTTATATTACAGAGATGTTCAAGGAAAGAGTATTATAAACTTCTGTATCAGTCTCGGTATTGGTCTCTTAGTACTCATAATTATGAAACTTATGACATACTATGACATGGGATGGTGTGCCACTAGAGGTAAGCACTAAAATATTATTTCAATTAATATTATAATTGTTTAATTAAATGCATAATTTGATGTTCCAATGAGCAGACAGTAAGTGCTCAATGTATAGCTTGTCCATTCTGAAATGACGCGTCCCACTACCGCATTACCGTGTGCGTAAAGATAAAGTGGGTGATAGACGTGCGTACTTAAGGGGGATGCGCTAGGGTGGCCCGCGAAATTCAAATTTTCTTACGTTTTTTGCAATTTGCAGGTCAGTATCAGAAAAGAATCAGCAATACAACTCTCTAAGTTCATGAACTTAGAGAGTTGTATTGCTGATTCTTTTGTTTATAATTCTGTAAATTCATATTTGTTACGAGCGCTAATAATATTTAGATCAACATACAACCTGATACTGACCTGCAAATTGCAAAAAACGTAAGAAAATTTGAATTTCGCGGTCTACCCTAGCGCATCAACCTTAAAGTATGCGGTCTTTAAGTTCGCGACCTTACTCGGGTCCCCGTCGGTGACACACGTGAAGCTTGCTCAAAATTTCAATGTCAAATTAGCTCGCGTCTCGCGGCGATGACAGACGGGCGAGTAAGCTCGCCGAGCCATAAGTACGTATACTTGCTCGCACGTCTATCACCCCTTTAAAATGCAGTAGTGGCGCGCGTCATAGTGGACAAGCTTTACGCGAGCGGCATACGTCGATGCGTATCGGCGCGGCGGCGGCGGCTGAAGTTGCCTCTGCCGCTGAAACGTGTCGCTCGTATGTATGAGGACTAACTGTATTCTGTGATACGATGATAACAGATAATTCAAATTCTAAAATAATCATCTAATTTTGCTGGTAACTTTATCGCAGTTTCTAAAAATATTCTATCATTCCACTCATACTTATAATATTTTTTACCGAAACAAAATGATGATGACTCTTTATTGTTTTTCAGGATTTCTAGCTTATTACTTCTTGATAGCTGCTTTTTTCTGGTCGAACGCAATAGCAATACAGGTCCTTCTAAACACAAGGTAAGAAGCATTTTCGAAATTAATTGATTAACAGATTGATACATTCAATTTACCATCTCATACGACTGTCAAATAATGACGGTTGTGATTTAAATATAATTACCTATGTTATATACAATATTATTTGTTAGTCAATAATAATACCAGCCTATTGTTGTCAGACTACAGGGCAAAGGCCTCTTTTCTTTCAATATGCTAAGCAATTCTTCTCCCTGTCTTTACTATGCTCTGATTGGACAACTCAAAATTTTATATTCCAGGCGACCTGCAACTTTAGACTATGGATGGAGAGAGTTCAAGTGGTATATGATATACGCTTGGGGATGCCCGACTGTCCTCACCATATGCATGGCTATAGTAAACTTTCACCCCGGTAAACATCAGAAACCTGGGATTGGACTTAATCACTGCTGGTTCTTTGGTAAGTTCTTACACTTTCATATTAACGTTCGTGTTTTTTTTAAATTTCATTTAACTTTCTGCAGCAGTTCCTCTCATTTAATCTAGGCACCTCCACCACTAATGTGGTGGAGGTGCCTAGATTAGAGTACCGTTTATAAGTGTGCAAGACCGTCCTCTCTAATGAGAGGACGGTCTTGCACACTTATAAACGGTACAAAGAATGTTACCAATATAAATGTGTTAATAATTGAATATTTACAATTTCAGATAAGCATCAGCAATGGTACTACATGTACAGCATCATTTCCGTACTCCTGGCTGCCAATATTTGTATATTCATCTACACATCCTTGCTGATATGGCGTCTGTCCTTTTCATCCAGTCACATAAGGGCATTAAAGTTCAAGTAAATATTATACAATTACTATATCTACCTATCTTACTTATAAATTACAGTCGCTTTTCGTGAGTTGCTCTCCTAAACTTCGCAACGGATTTTGATGCGATTTATACCATCATTCAGAACATTTATTACGGCAGGTTATGTATATAAAACAATTATATTAAACTTACTTAAATAGTAAAAAACGATGGTTTTATCTAGTCGTTAAAACCGTGCGAAGCACCCGTCGCTAATCATTTAGAAATTACAATATTTAAATGAATATTATTATTATATTAAATGATATTTTTATTGTTTTCAGGTTTGTGATGACCGTGCGACTTATCATTTTGATGGGACTACCATGGGTTTTCGAAATGATCGGATCATTAGCAGAAAAGCATATTATTTGGTTCGTAACTTTTTAATACTTTCACGACTGCACTCATTTTGAGTGCTGAAAATAACGACATGTATTTTCTATATAGGTAAAAAAACCCCAAGAGGTAAAAAAAAAGATTTGCTGAATACTTATAACATAAAGGTTCGTTGTTCACATTCTGTCCACGTTCTTTTCATGGGGCAATGACTCACGCAAAGTTGGTTTAACAAAATAAATACCTATCGCAGGTATGTAAATTTACAGCTCGCAGCGCTGTAACGATAAGCAAGTGCGGTCTAACGGAAGCCGAGTAGTTTCTAAAGAATTGATAAGGTAGTGCGGGCAACCGGGTAAATTGATAATAGCACCTAAACGTGTTACCGTAACAACCTCGCAACCTACGTAAGTAATTAATGACGTAGTGATAGTATCAAAAATGCTCTGTGGATAGATAAGACAAGGATATCGGCGAATACCTAGATACACTAAAAAATTATGTAAATTTTTCCTTAAAGCAAGCTCATGATTACGTTTAAAAAAAATTAAATTTAATTTCACTGTTTTGCAGTAGGTAGGTAAGAATTGCCTCAGACAACACAGCTGTTTATTTGTACTTTGTAACTAAGATATAAATTAATCCAAGTTGCGGCTGTTTAAATTGAAAACAGTGCACATTCATAATGATTTGATGAATGAGCCTTTTATTTAACATTTATAAACCGTTCCCATGTTACAGTCACGCCACCTAGCGTTCGATAGCAAAACTATGTCGGTACAATGCAAACGAAAAGAACAAAAGAGTGTGTTCAAGAACCAATGATTAATATCATTGGTTCTTGAACACACTCTATTAACAGATATGTTATAAGCGCGCAATCCTGAAGACTCGAAAACATTCCAATTGTAACGTTTTTACTTGACGTGAAATGTAAAATGAATGAAACGTGGATATGTTATACACTCACAAAACAACCGAAAAACGGGAAAAATGAATGTGTAAAATGAATGAAACGTGGGTATGTGTGCCGTGTAACAGCGGCACACATACCCACGTTTCATTCATTTTACACATTCATTTTTCCCGTTTGAAAATGAATGAAACGTGGGTATGTGTGCCGTGTAACAGCGGCACACATACCCACGTTTCATTCATTTTACACATTCATTTTTCCCGTTTTTCGGTTGTTTTGTGAGTGTATAACATATCTGTTAATATAATATCATTGTCAAGAACGAATAATCTCAGCTGTTTTAAAGTTATATAATTAACGAATTATCCATGATATCACCAATAATTTCTTGACTTTTACATGCTTAGATTCGATTCGATTACAAGATCCGTCATTTTATCTTAGAACAACCAAAATCTAACACTGCTTTTGATTTCTTTACAGGACCATACTTGATATATTCAACACGCTACAGGGGATCTTAATATTCCTATTGCTGGTGGTGTTTCGCAAACGTGTAATAAAGATGATGTACAAGCATGGCTGGTTGAACTGCATATCAGGCTTCGTTGAGAGACATCTGGCGACAGAAGACGACGAGGAAAACGTAGTTCAACATACTGACGTGCCAATGAACGATAGGACAATTTTATAATACCCAGATATAAAGTTGCCTTTCCACCAGAGATATGCGAGGTAGTTAAGCGGTGAAGCTAAGCTACGAAACAATGATGTGTCCATCTTCCCCCAGAACTAAGAACTAGCGGAGCGGGTAAGATATGCTATGAAGATGCGCTTTGCGCGCTGACTACGTAATACGTTCTTACTTAAGCTATGAAAAGCAGCCCATCCCAATGGTTGATATCATACAAATCCTTCGCTGCAAACACGCTTCACTGTACATCTCTGGTGGAAATGCAGTCTAATTCACGGGAACAGAAAGAGACTTAACAGTATTATTTATTTACTAAAGACTATTAGCTACTGATTACTAATATCCGTTATATGGAGCCATCCCACATCTTAAACTAAACAAGTGGACTAAAAGTGGTTTAAAACACCGTTACAATACAAACGTTGGTTTTGTTTGGATAAAATAGTCCTTTTTTATGCTAAACGAACTCATAAGTCCCAATGATGATGTATGATTGGGATTCAGGAGTGCTGTGAACTTACTTTATATCGATGTGACAACTGACAATAGTCATAAGTGTTAAGTTCGTGACAATGGATACGAGATTCAAAGCAGACTGACATTTATTACAAAATTTTGACATACAGTACGATTTTATCACGTATGTATGTGATAAAATCGTACATAACAATAAGCATTTAATTCAATCTCTTTAGTTTTGTTTAATTAATTTTGTTTAGACGCAAGTTTTTAAAATAATATTTGATATATTTTGCAAGAATAACAGGCTAACCGAAATCATGTTGTTGATTGATGTTGGATGGAGGATGAGTAATTAAATCACAGTGTGTATAACCATGAAAATAATGCATTTTATGTTGTTTGTCATGTCACTGGCGACGTTGATAAGTTTAAAGGAGCAAGCTGGCACTTGCTGTTATTTATCTAGTCTAACCTAATTTAACCTCAGTCTGATCTGTTTCCAATGATTCAAATAGGTAGGTACTGTAATTTACTAAGGTATGAATAGTCAATAGAAATCTATACATCAGATGCACGTTACACAATGTGTATTGCCTTAATTTTTGAATAATAAAGTATTAAGGCTGAGTACCGAGAAAAGAAAAGTAATTTCAAGATTTTTTTCGGTTATATTTTTATTTTTATTAAGTACTAGCTGACCAGACAGACGTTGTCCTTTCCAAATTTCAATCATCCATACAAAAATGGACGTTACATATTTCCCGAATTTGAATATTTTCCGGAAAATTCCAAATTTTTCTTTCCACAAGAACCTGACTATTACGAACATTTTAAAACATAAAATAGCCAAATCGGTCTAGCCGTTCTCAAGATAAGCGCTAACGAACATCATTTAATTTTTATTACATAGAAGATAATTAAAATAGAGATGATATGCGGGATCCGCATAATAATATCATCTTTAATACGACCAGATTTTGGTGCAGTTTAAAATATTGACCGAGTTTATTTTTATACTTATATTTCAATATACCTTTTATTGTAAATAATCTGTACATACCTAGACAATTAAAATAATTACTAAGTACATTAATTTTTTAAATTAAATAATAATTACCTTAGTCTTTTCGTTAATAAATGTTACTTATTCTGAACCTAATTTGAATAAAATAATTTAAAATATAAATTTTTATTTTGAATACTAATTTAGATTTTAGGTTTTTTTTTTCATTGAATATTTAAACCTAAGTATATTCGTAAAAAAATCGAATTTCAATCTAATTTGAATAAACTATTTATGATATTGTTTTTGCATTTTGAATACTAATAGCCTTTTGGCCAACAGCCTTGCATAACCGAATAAAAACAAAAAAAGTTTAGTGATGGAGTGGGGAGAAATACTACATACAAAGAGGAGGTTCCAGCCTCTGGACCATGGTCATAACAACCAGTAGCCTGGACCCTTTCCCAATAGAAGATGAAAAATGAAAATAAATTGTTTTCATGGGCAGATATGCTAGTTTTTCTATTGCTAAAGACACGAGATGCTTGTAATTATTTTTTAATGACCTTCAAGTTGTACTCTTTCTTTTTCGTTGCACTTGCAATCACTAAACCGTCACGGGTTTAAGCCCCAGACCTGGGAAAACGATATTGAATATTTCATTGAAATAAAATAAAAAAGTTGCAGTAAAAAACAAGTACTCGTAGCAATTAGCATCACGCAGTATGTATTTGAGTCCGGTTACATGGGACCTTAAATATAAATATACTAGAGATTGAGACGTATTATTATAAGTATTATGTTGTTTTTAAGCTGTTCATATAGTATAGTTGTATATATTTATGAAACGTAAGTGAATAAAAATATTTATTACCTACATATATAAAATAAACGGAGTAACTAGTTTTAATTCTTATGTCGGGCATACATATTTTTTTTTAATTAATCGTGTAGATGTCTAATTAAATTGTAAAATCGTGAATGTGTACATTATAGGCGTTTTAATTAAAAAAAATACAGTGAAATGTGCACATAGTACAAATTAACGGTGTTATTACTTATAAACCCTACCCTTAACATTTACAGGAAGATCGGCCAATACTCTGTCGTACCCTGTTCCTGTATCTTTTTCGACGTTTTACAAAACAGTTCTAAGTATTGGGAATGCAATTTGGCAGGTACCTACTGGGCTCGATTCCTAGGTCGCCCGGTCGGGCAAATTTTCATCGGGTGGAAGAAATTTTATACCATCTTCTCACATAATCAAAGGGGCTCTAAAATGACTATTACTATAAGTACAGAACTGCTAAAATATTGCCATAGTCACATTTTTCTACAACTAGCTATCACCGTTCACCACCTTGATGATATATAGAATCTAATAGAACTATTTACAAAAACTGTAAAATGAATAATTAACATGTATAGTTAGCGCTATCTACCGCTTAAATTATTAATCAATTTATCTTCACACACAAGTTACACTGCTCGCTAGCAGATGGCGCGTACCAGTGTGGTAAAATTCTGGTACTATTGATCACTACTCACCAGTAGATGGCGTTAAAGGGGATGCGCTAAGGTAACCCGCGAAATTCGTATTTGCAATTTGCAGGTCAGTGTTTGGTTTTATGTTGATCAAAATATGATTCACATCCGTAACAAATATGTACCTACCTATTTACAGAATTATAATCATGATAATCATCAATACGACTCTCATTGATGATAATCAGGGACCAGGGATAAGTAGGTTAGCTTTCCGAGGAATCAAGTCACCAAGACACCAAGTATTTTTATGAAGTTACTTACTTATTTAAACAAGTAGATAAAATTTATTTGAAATCTACCCTAACCTTTGACACACCGGTTTCATTTTATTATGTAGGTTTTAGAATAGAAATAGTCTTCAACCAATTTAAATACTTACGTCATCACAAAATCCAACAGATCATCTACCACTTCACTTTACAATACACACATTTGACACTAGATTATAAATGCTAGATCATTCACACTAACAAAACAACTCTTAGCAAGATTTGACACATTGATGACACTGACGATATACACTAAGTACAATCTAGAAGAAAAACTGAATTTATGGAGCACGACCATGCCGGTCTAGCTTCAATCATGAAATGGTATGGCTTCAGGTATTCCCGAAACACACGTGCCGGCTAACATGAGACCATAAAATGGTAATGGCATGTGGTGCTGCTGCGCCTGCGCCCGCGCAGTGCGTGAGACACCAGTATTTTATGAGCAATGCAGAATTGCTACTCAAATCGAAGATAAATATTTCGATGATTTCACTTTTTTATGCACGCGTAAGTCAGAGTCAGGGTCACGAACTCACGACCTTATTGTCATCCGACACTAATCTGGGCCTTGTATTGCTCAGTTATGTCAGTTGTGTCAGTTTCAGTTAATTAATGTACCTAAAGCCTGTTTTTAATCTCATAGACTAATTTTACAGGTGCAAATGTCGGCTTTTTGGTGATTCGCCCGAAACAGTCGGATCGACACTTTTAAATAAATTCACTTCGTGCGAATCGCCTCTAGAAAAAATAAGGTCACACTCCTAATTGAAAAAACAATAAATAATCACTTGAAATGTCAAATTAGATTACGAAATTAAAAAACAGCATACTTAAGGACTTGTTGGTTTCTTCTGAGAATTTTAAGGGACTTGTGTTTGCCGTAGGGGCGATCGATCAGGATAAGCTACGCGTAGCGCGGTTGGTCCGTGGATGGGTGACCATCTTTACACATCAAGACCACTCCGAGCCTCGGAAAGCATGTATAGTACGTAAACCCGTTGGTCCCGCCGTCCTTTGTAGATCTTTGATAGTTATGTTACGGGTCGTCAGAAGTCCGATAGTCCGAAAGTCTGACAACCAGTCTTATACCAAGAAGGTATCGTGTCACCCAGTAACTGGGTTGTGGAACTTGTGGTCAGATAGGCAGTCGCTCCATGCCATTCAGCTGCACCGGTTAGACTGGAAGCCGACCCCAACATAGTTAGGAAAACCCAATTCTATTAAAACCCCGAAATGAGACGCCTATTAAAACATGAACATTAATTGATTGGAAAAAACAGATTGCTCTTAACTTTCTGTAGTTGTTTAAGGTGACAAAAAGAGCCGTCCATATAGACCATACCATACATCACCAATATCCGTCGGTGACTGAGGTTTAAGAGATAGAAACAGAATGAATGATTAATTGTTATAATGACAGTAGGATTGCCCAGATGCCGCAGGCTCGACTGCTGAGCGTAAGGAGCTGGCCACAGGCCACACAGAAGAGACGTGAGACGAGGACGGGACGCAGACGCGGCAAATAGTATGCAAATGGAAAAGCGACGCGCCTGCGTCTTGTCTTTTCTATACGTTTTGTGCCAGATGAAGTCTGCGTCCCGTCTCACTTCTCTTCTGTGTGGCCCGCGCCTAAAATCGTGGGTGCTAGTCCCAAGTTGGGCGATGATTTTTCATTCGCAACAGCAGTGCGGAGTCTAGATATGTGACCGGCAATGATACAGTGATGACAATAATAGCCTAGCCACCCTTTTAATATGGGACTTACACACAACTAGCGAAATGTGGGTGTAGGTAGGTAAGTATATGCATCTGCCTAACCCTTCGGGGAAGACAGACGTGATTTATGTTAAGATAACATTAACAATATTAACATGACACTAGGTAATGGTTATTTATCACCATTTCTAAGGTTTTTTTTTTAATATTACTTTGAATGCAGAGTGATATGCGAAACTACCTCGATATCGAGCTGCATCATCTATACTTACATAATATATTTATATAAACAAAGCAATATCTTACGAATAATTAAGTAATTAATCCTAATTAAGTACCTATATTTTTACACCTTTTACAGGTACCTACTTATTATTTGGAAACTATACCTACTACTTATAATAAAAGATGTGAATCTGACTCGATAGTATTAAGTGCCGCCGAAGAAGAAATCATAAATGTATTTTTCTCTTTTTGTTTCAAATGAAAGAAATAGCTAGTATTATTATATACGTTGAACATTATAAACCATAACGCTTATCTATCTAGACCACATTATATCGAAATAACTATTAAACACACAACCAATAACAACTGACATTAATCACAATTTATAAATAGAATTAATTAGTTTAATTAACTGGAAAGTAGTCATTTATTAAAATAAAAAATAAGTATATACTACGTACTTCTTACATTCTCGAATTCAATGAAGGTACAATCTTATTATCTGCGTTGAAACCAAAATTTTGATAAAAATCAATCAGTAATACTCTCTCCAGTTAGGGAGACAGATAGACAGACCAAAAAACAGATGCCAAGACTTTTAATAACAGACAAATTAGAAATTACAAGACGAAGAAATATCAGCAGAAAGAAAAGGTTGGTCAAAGGTTGTGTCGAGCAACTGGATCTGTCTGTGAACGTGGCAGTCCATCACTCCATCAAGCTACATTAAGGCCAGGTAGACCAAGCAATGTAGGCATTTAACGCTACCACTTTTACGCGACGCGAGCCGTGCGCTTACGTCGCCTGCGTGAACTTACATGAACCCAACGCCGAGTGGAGAAGTGTCACAGTACAGGTAAGCATGTCGTATAGGCAGTAGGTCAACTTATTTTATTATTAATTTGTTTTAAAAAATAATAAAATACGCGACTTGATCCATTATTCTTGTTTACCGATATACGTAGTAATCGCAAAGGCCGAAAATTAATTTCATGGGTTGTAAATACATTTTATTCAATTATTCGGCATTTTAGTTTCATAAAGTGTATCTCACGAAGCAACACGCGCTTCAGTTGTGGTGGTGGCTAGGTGTGGTGTGTTGTGGTAACTTTAATAAAAAAAAAACAACCGGCATAAAAATATAAGTGCAAAATAAGTTTCGAAAGTCGATTTTTCCTTTTTAGACACCGAAACTATTATTTTGCACTTCTTAGTGTTTATATTTTTATGTCGGTTATTTTTTTTTGTTCTAAAGTGATTTTCACTCAACCGAATTGAGAACCTCCTCCGTTTTTTAAAGTGGGTAAGAAAACAACATGAAATTACTTTTAAATGATTTAAATACGAAATAAAATTAAATTATAAACACAAAATTACTGTATGGTGTTTTCCATAAATTTTACAATGTTTTCAAATTACCGAGAAAAACTCTTTATATTTGTGTTTTTTTTGGACGCATACATTCCTTTGCATCGTGGATTTGATGCACTGCAACAATAAAAAAATGTTCAAGTAAAACATTATCAAGTTATTCTACTGTTATGATTCTACTATGTAATATGTAGGTTTTGGTAAAATAGAATGTGTAATATATTGCACTTCATAGATATTGTTTGTAAACATTGATTACATAAATCGATTAGAATTAGACAATACTTTGAATATACGTTGTATACTTACCGGCACCGATATTGAAGTCTCAAGGACGAAGTGGGGATTGCTTTGCGTATGGTATGAATGCTGATAGACATAGGGTCTTTTTTACTTCTGCACGCATGTGCGCCCAATGCATCCTTGTCCTTGAGACTTCAATGTCCGTGCCGGCGATTATACTCGGAAATCGATAGGTAGGTACCTATATCCGTAGAATAGAACAGAGATATTATTGGTTCATATTTCCTTTCTTCCGGTTTCATTCTCAACAATGAATCAAACAACTGGATACGATGGCCACTACCACGATAGTTTTTTGTGCATAAGCCAAAGTTCACAACCCTAGCGCGACCGCCGAGCGTAGATATGAAAAGTGAAGTAGGTACCTACATACATGTGATTTCCTTCTGTACTCTCTGTATTTTGTGTCCCTACTAATAATACTATAAATGCGAAAGTGTGTATGATTGTATTTGTCATACACATTCATTCATTTACATTCGTCAATTTGCACTATCGATAATCCCTAATAACGTCTAAACAGATTACCCTATTTGCACAATTTATTTTGTCGTATCCATTTTAGACCTAAACCTATCAAATGACACTAAAAACAACAAAATATCTACACAAACAAAAAACCATGTTTTCAACTTACGTAATATTTGGTGGCGTGAATTTACCTTACAAAAAAGTTACTTCGTTTATACTGATTCAAAATAGGAAACTTAGGAAACTATTAGGTATATAAATCGAGCTTAGGTGACCGTAGGGCGGATTGAAAAATCAAAAGACATAATAGGTTGATAATATGTACACATTTTACACCTGGCCACTTTCTTGTATTTATTTTTATTCCCCATAGGTACCCACTTCTGTTCACTAACAAAAACAAATAAGTGATTTCTTTTAGTTACACTGTACGTGATAGCCGCGCGCTGGAAAAAGGGACATAGGTCGTACCTCGACAAGGCCTGGCGGGCGACTGAAGTGACGAACGCGAGCCGCTGTGTTATAAATAATTTATTATTAAAAGAATTAAGCTATTTTTCAAAATGTAACCACTAATTATTTTTCTTTATGTTATTATCTTTTTTTAAGATGTGGTTTTTAGTAGTAAAACTTTTATAAGCTTCGAGAAAAACCAGAAAAACATTAAAAAAATATCGAATTTGGCTGTTCTTCGGATTTTTTTTTGATCGAGTGAAGTTTTCGATATCGTGTTTCGAACCACAAATTGTCAAAGTACATGAAGTAAACTTCATTAAGTTTTTTTTTTTGCTTAAAAAAATCACGATTTCTTTGTTTATTATTAAATCAAAGTGATGTAAAATTGGGAATACCTGCCCTTAACAGATGATCCACTATTCACAAAATATTGAGTGCGCACGCCGCGCACGGTTTTCAACATCGAGGAATCAACTAATGGCCGATTGCTATAATTTACGGACCGTTATCGATTAAAGTTAAGACTCTTGTATCTTTACCAATAATGAAGCAAAGACCTCAGAGCTTTGCATAGTAGATCCTCCCATATAAATAGTAAAATTAGCTTACAAATCTTTTTATATGGCCAGTTTGGCAATAAAAAATGACATTGGTAAGCAAAACGATTCGTTTTCGTTTATAGGAACCGAGCATAAGGAGATGAAAGTGATGAAACCTTGAAAAAAGATCATTTAAGTGGCCGGAGCAATATTTTTTTACATGCTTAGTTTAAAATTAATAATTATCTATATTTTAATGTTTTATCCATTAAAAAAAAAAATCAAAGCTAAATCAAAGTCAGAACGTTTATTCTCACCAAAAGCAAACGTTAATTCCCAAATTATGAAAATAATAGTATGAAAGGATTTTGAAAAAGTGCCAGTAGAATAGAGCTCAAAACCAAGGGTTCCGTATCCAAACTCCAGGTAAAGAAATGAATAAGTAAAATGTTAAAAATATTATCACTCAAATAAATAAAAAATCGTCAACGAGATTGGTAAAACTAAAAATACCTATACAAATCAGTTCAGATATGGTGAGTTCATGAATTCATGGGCTCAGAACAAATTCGGTTCGGGATCATTGTGACTAAACGTCGACATTTGCAGATAGCATTCGAACCACATCCGCATAAACGGGCGTCGGGTCTGGTGTATGTTATATCCAATAACAGTATGTGAATTTTCATTAGAATAATTATAAAAGATCATTAAATCATATGCAAAGTCCTGCAAAGTTTTCGGTAAATCGAATTTATATAGCCCAACTGCCCAATCTATAGAAGCTATTGAAAAATAATTTATGTTCTAGGTTGCAAAACATTTCAGATGAGAACGTCATCTTAAATGTTTGGAACATTTCACGAGATGATGCAAATTCTAACGCTAAGTAAGTACTGTAAATACTGACCTACCGACCTCTATTCTTCATTCATTATATTTAAAAAATATAATTATTTCTTTTTGACGTGTAAATTTATATGTGTTTTTAGAACCAATTTACAGAAATAAAATATCATTTATTTAACCCAAGAATCCACGATTTGTCAACTATTATAACGTAAGATTTCTATCGAGACACCTGTTTGGTTTTACCGTAATAGAACAGAACCCTAGAAACCAAGTAAGCAATAAGAAACCTAATACCATCGTTCAGTGAATGGTAATACCTCTAGGGACAGTGCCGTCCTCACGCGTCATTCGCAAGTTATATCGATATGAAACAGGGATGTTACAAATCGAGAATCGATTGCGAGCGACTATGATGCGACAGTAATTAACAGCTACAGCATTCATTCGACAATCGCACGCGGTGGAGAGAATCCAGTGTATATTGTGTTAGTGATTAAAAAACAATTTGTAAGGAAAGAGTAAATATGAAGGTGAGCTAATGTGACGTATTGTTTAAATAATCGCGAAAAACAAGTTGTTTGTTTTAATCAGTGCAAGGATTTTTTTTCATCGCCGCACAAATTTGAGGGTATTCTGATTTGTAGCTTGGTTATTTGTTAATTTTTCTTATTTTTCTGTGCGATTAAATTTATGGAAGCGTATTCTGTGACAAAATAATAATTAAAATGAGTGGAATAATTAAAACTTAAGTTTGTAAAGTAACACATAATGCTATGACAATTATAAATATAAAATATGACAATCATAAAACAAATACAAAACAGTTACTGTTGGCTTAATAAAAACTTAGTTGCGTATATTTCGCAGAATACATTGACAATTTCTGTAAAAAAAAACCTAGTAATAAATCGATTGACTTTAAACTTTAGAACCGGTACGGTCATTGCCTACCTACATTTTAATTTTAAATCTGCAAAAATAACACTAGATATTATTGAAGAATTATAGCCAGCATACATATTAATTTAAATAGTATTGGGGCTTGACCTATTATGAATATACTAAACCGGTGTGAATCGTGATTTATATGCGTATCCTTTCCCGTTCACATGTTTTTTATTAGATTTGCGCGGGTATTATTTACCTTAACTGAAATCATAGCCAGGTAAAGACAATACCTAATAGAGATAACGAAATACCTATGAGCCATTGTTTCCAAGCAAATTTTAAATACATTCCCAAAGAGAACGTTTCTTTAATCACCAAAACAAGTTAAAGGAATCTTCAAGGCGATGCACTTAAACTAAATATAAGTGAGCACTTGTAGTAAAAATAACTTGCCCTGTGCGAACTGAGCGATGCCCGAATGCCTTTTATCATATTTATATTTTTTTTGTAAGTAGGTACTCTTGAGATATGGGAAGACGGGGCGTTCACACCCCGCCAGTATGATATGTAGACATACAAATACGCCGATGTTTGAATACCATTAGGCGAGATTAGCTTAGCTAATTAGTGGGTAAAAAGTTCATTTAAAATTACGAGACCATTACATTTTATCACAAAAATAATATTTACAAAGCGCACTAAATATAAAATTTATTGTTAACATTTAATATTTGAATATGAATCTCCACTAATAATATAAAGAGAAAAGATTTTTAGTTTTGTTTGTAATGAATAAACTCAAAAACTACTGGACCGATTATAAAAATTCTTTCACCAGTGTAATGCTTTAATATCACTGAGTAACATAGGCTATCAGTTATAAAGATATCACGCGGACGAAGCCGCTGGCAGAAGGCAGTAGTGAATACGTCACAACATCTATCCTATAAAGTTTACTATTTGTTTGTCGTCATCAAACAGAAACTCATAGTTTTTCTTAAGAACGTTGATTCAGTGTTTGATCATGCCACTACTTACTACGGAATGTAGGTACAGGTAGTGTACCTAATTACTAGGAAAAACAAATGTAGGATTACTTGTTTTAATTGACCCGTAACACGTTTTTATTTGTTTTCAAGAAGAGCAGTTCCAACATTTGTTATAACGGCCGTCATCAAAATCTGTTAGTATTTGACATTAAGGCTTGTGCAGTCGTGAATTTTCCTCAGAAATTGTCTTGTTAAAGTCGCGTCTGTTTGCAGGACCCTTTAAGGTATCAAAAACTGTATTTGGACATTTGGACAGCCGATATTGTGTGACCGTTCTTCACTTTCTTAGGAAACAAAAATTTTAAACAGTGCACACAACAGGGTCAAAATCAGTTGTGATTTCAGCCTTCATTATGAATTATATTATTTGTTATTGTTACTTAAGATATTAATTAAAGCCATCTACGTTTATTTACAGATATTTATACCTAGTTTACAAGTAAACCCGTTATTATAAGTGCAAACATGCGTTACAGTTATGATCTTAATTATATTATCTTGGTATGTTTAAGTTTATTAAGTGTAGGTACTTAGATGATTCTTTATCAAAATACATTTATATTAATTTTACTTAAGTACCTACAAATTAATAATTTTCAAAAGACTGGTTCTTTTTCTGGTTTAAGGAATTTATCTTAAAACTTACAGAAAATTAAAATACCTACTTAATAATTTAATTTTCAAAGTGATAAAAAAAAAGTGCGAACTGAGAGTTGTGAGTGAGTGAGTCTATCCTAAATCACGTAAATATTTATTAATACGTATTTTAAGGTTTACTAGGTAGGTACCTACTTACATACTATTATGCTACACTAATATTATAAAGAGAAAAGATTTGTATCTTTGTTCGCAATTAATAAACTCACTGGCCCGATAAAAAAAAATCATTCGCCATTATAATGCTATAAGGACCAGGCCCGGGTCGATGGCGCGTCGTGTTCCACGCGCGCCTCAAAGAGATGTCAGCACACCTGACGGGGTCCGTTAGGACCGATGCCTGCCAGGGTTGCGGAATAGTCCGAAAGGGATACCGGGACCCTGGCAACAGGCAACTGAAGGAACACGGGTAGGTTTTAGTCAGTAAGAGTCTGACACGCCCTTCCGCTCCGCCCAGAGCGGGAGAAGTAATTTGATGACTTCGCACCCAAAAAAAAAAAAAGCACTGGGTTACATAGGCTATAATTTATAAAGATATATCACGCGGGCGAAGCCACTGCCACCAGAGGCTAGTTACGAGAGAGTTAGTTTAAAAAATATAACAGGAAATCTAGTGGAACTTTTTTTTTCACCAGCTGATGACGAAATTTCGCTTTTATCAGTATAAACGTATCGTTGATGACAGTTGCTGACAAATTCTAACATTAAACTAAGTCATACATCATTGTTAGAATTAAAGAAAATGAATTACACTTAGTTGACGCATTAGATTGTGTAATAAATATTTAGGAAGTGATAACGTCTCGTCATCCAATGTGAGTGACTCCAAGCCCAGAGTTTAACCGCCTCTGTGGTCTAGTGGTTAGACCACCTGTCTCAGACCCAGAGGTCCCAGGTTCCATTCCGAGTGGAGCCGAAATGTTCTGCTTGGTTTTTGTGGTGGTAGGGCTTGCTCTAAGTACGCCTGGCTAGCTACCACCATGTTATCTAAGTCTGTCGCCATAGCAACAATGTTAACAGCATTGTTGTGTTTCGGCAGTTACAGGAGATAGCCAGTTTCTCTATGGTTGAGAATTCCGTGTGAAACTCGCTTCCACCTTCGGCCTGATCATCACTTACAATCAGGTGAGAAGCAGGCAGGCAGCTTCCCCGTTTTAGTAAAAAATAAAACATAATAAAGACTGATGGAAATCGCTTTCCTTCAGCCTTTCAGCCGACACCAGACTTCCTCTTTTTGAACGATAATGAAGTTATCCATTATTGTATATTTATAGTTTTAATCATTGACCGCAGTTCAATAGGATATTATTTCATTAAACATATTATGCCCATAAACTTCACTGGCTCTTTTGCATTGAATTTTGCATAAAAATAGAAATGCCTCTACGATTGAATATCAGACAACAAGTCAACAACTTCTTCGTTGTCAGTCACCCAACGCATAGAAGTTGGGGCTTTGACAAAACACACTAGCTAGCATTCAAATTACAAGTTGGGTGTCTCTCAGTACCTAATGCATCAAAATTAGAAGTTGGGTGTCTGACAGTACCTAATGCATCAAAATTAGAAGTTGGTTGTCTGACGGTACCAAATGCATCAAAATTAGAAGTTGGGTGTCTGACAGTACGTAATGCATCAAAAACAAAATTAGAAGTTGGGTGTCTCTCAGTACCTAATGCATCAAAACAAAATTAGAAGTTGGGTGTCTCTCAGTACCTAATGCATCAAAACAAAATTAGAAGTTGGGTGTCTCTCAGTACCTAATGCATCAAAAACAAAATTAGAAGTTGGGTGACTCTCAGTACCTAATGCATCAAAAACAAAATTAGAAGTTGGGTGTCTCTCAGTACCTAATGCATCAAAAACAAAATTAGAAGTTGGGTGTCTCTCAGTACCTAATGCATCAAAACAAAATTAGAAGTTGGGGGTCTCTCAGTACCTAATGCATCAAAAACAAAATTAGAAGTTGGGTGTCTCTCAGTACCTAATGCATCAAAAACAAAATTAGAAGTTGGGTGTCTCTCAGTACCTAATGCATCAAAACAAAATTAGAAGTTGGGTGTCTCTCAGTACCTAATGCATCAAAAACAAAATTAGAAGTTGGGTGTCTCTCAGTACCTAATGCATCAAAACAAAATTAGAAGTTGGGTGTCTCTCAGTACCTAATGCATCAAAAACAAAATTAGAAGTTGGGTGTCTCTCAGTACGTAATGCATCAAAACAAAATTAGAAGTTGGGTGTCTGACGGTACCTAATGCATCAAAATTCGAAGTTGGGTGTCTGACGGTACCTAATGCATCAAAATTCGAAGTTGGGTGTCTGACGGTACCTGATGCATCAAAATTAGAAGTTGGGTACCTAGGTATCCGACAGTAACCTCTAAATTTTCATTAATTTCCTCTAAATTAGTAGAAATAGAAACTCAGTCGGGTAAAGAGCTTCATCAATATTTAGGTATCTATACGAGTACTCTTCGTGATATCCATCGTGGCGCGCGCTTGTATCGAGGCGTCTGTTTTGCCGTTCTGATAACACACGACCTCATGTCGTGTCAATTAGTCTTTTATGTCTATAATTCGCACATTTATCATCATTAAATTACTTATTTTTATTTAATAAACTCAGTATTCAAGTTTGTATAAAAACTCAAATATAACTCTTAACGAAATGCGACTCAAATACAACTCTTAACGAAATGTGGGTGCACCCTCTCTGCCTACGCTTCTAGAATTAAAGGCGTGTGGTATATAGGTGACAGGGTAATTAGTGACCATACTTAACAACAACAACTTTTACTATGGGACTAAACCTGAAATCACGAAAAAAAAAAGCGTTTGTTCCTACATTTTGACGAGTTACGCGAATATGAATGTAGGGAACAGCAACTTTTTTTTCACGATTCCTGTTTTTGTCTCATTGTAAAAGTTGTTCATAATGATAAAGTCACTTGTTTAAGTATCGGTCATTAATTACCAGTCACCCTATACATTATCCGCCTTACTATTATCCGCCTTACTAATAAACGTTGTATAGCGCCTGTATAGTTACACAACGTTTTGTCTTCTTCTTTCAAAAGTAATTTGACTTTTGAAAAAAGAAGACAAAGCGTTGTGTAACTATACAAGCGCTATACAACGTTTATTAGTAAGGGGGTTAGTATCTAATAATATTTACTTACATATATATTTAGATTAAACTAAATCGTGTAAATAGACGTATTGTCCAGCTATTATTATCATGTCTGATCTTAAAGGTCTCGTGAACAAACGTATAAAACTGTTAACATGCACTGATAACGCACTGTTGTTGTAAGCAAATTACATTCATTCAGTCAGGTCCTAGTTGTTCATTTATGGCCGATTACAAAAAATTACGGACCGTTATTGGTTAAAATTAAGACCCTTTTATCATTACCATTAATGAAGGAAAGACCTCATCGTTTTATATAGTAGACCCTTACATATTGAAGTAGCTATCACAGGTAAAATTAGCTTACGAATCTATTTATATGCCAGTTTGGCTATAAAAAAACCGAGCACTAGTAGATAGACGAGGCACTGAAAGAAAAACAAAATTATTCGTCAAGCTTACAAGGGTAGTACCTACCCACTTTTTCCTTGCATATCTACGTAATCACTCATTTAATATTGTCATTAAATTTTATAGGTTCTGTCATTCTAACTCATAACTACTCATAAGTCATAGCTTATGGATTGATGATCTTTAGCAATCACGCAGAATGTAAAGCGTACTTCCCCACGGTATGTCAACAAACAGCTGAGAAAATTCTAAGAACTGTTTTTCATTGAATATTAAATATGATGAACTTGTCATACTCATCACCCGGCCAGTTCATTGATAAATAATGTTTGTTAATTACTGATTAGTGCAAATGTACAAATAGATTAATACTTATAAATACTTAATTACTTATATTCAATAGACAAATTAAAAATGGACGTCAGATAGCAAACACCGAACTCTAGATGACTTTAATGTTGACGTGTAAGTTTTTCTTTTAACCAATTTACAGAAATAAATATCATTTCTCTTTTAATCATAAGTTTGTGCAATCTGCCTAGCCTTTTCCCAACTCTGTTGGCTGAATACCAGTATTTTATATTGAGCGACAAAGATCCACGAATGACAGCTGGAACCAACGGTATAACGTGTTTTCCAAGACACGGCGGAGTCTCGGTACATAAAGATGGTCACCCATCCACGGACCAACTCCGGCAAGCGTAGCTTAACCTGTTGGATCGACCCGTGCGGCTGTTATTACTTAGCTACGAGCTGTTATCTTTATAAGTACCTACTAATTATAACCAATGTTACTCAGTGATCATATTTAAAGCATCCTTGAAGGAATTTTTAGAACCGGTCTGTTTATTAATTACAAACAAAAATACAAATCTTTTACCTTTATAATATTAGTAGATTTCATAAACTAATTCGCAAAAATCGAAATGTGATACTCAGAATTTTGCTTTACGAACTAATTGTAGGCGTAGTACGGTTTTCCCAAATGCGTAAACACAAATGAATCATATACTACTATAATATTTACATAAATAATTTTAATTAAAAAAAAAAATAGTCCGTACGGCTGAACCTTTTTTGGAAATACCTACTGATAAATCATGAAATGGCAGGATGCATTCGTGTTAACGATTTGATAAAATGCAACTCTAAATAATATCCACATTGTAGGTTTATTTTTATCCCATAATATAAACACACCATATTGGCAAATAAAAATCGTGTGAGCAGATGACGTAGGTAAACTCCATTGGTTTAGGTATTTAATTAAAGGTTAACAAAAAAAAGATGACACCATGTTGTTTAAAAATACGTTATAACCAATACAATGGTGTCAAAATGTATCATTTATTTTTTTAACTACTCTTACACCCGGTTTCTGATTTGAGAAAAGTAGTAAATCTCAACTGATTATTCTCAAATACATAAGTATGCGCTTTTAAAATCGAATTTCGTTAAAACATAATCAACTGGTAATTTACTTGACTACTTATGTATTTGAGAATAATCAGTTGAGATTTGCTACATTTCTCAAATCAGAAACCGGGTGTTAGTAAATGTAACTGCTTGAGCACAATTTTGTTTTAGATTTGTAATAATAACAAATTTTGTAATCTGTCTATTGTAAAGAGCCCAAAAAAACAGGTTCTCAACGTTAACGAATTATAACGTTGCTAAATTGAAGAGTACAACCAACTGTGACGTAGCTTGGCAACTGAAGTGACAAGTATTACGTTTAGTCGGTTACTTGACAGCCCTCTCGTCACGTGTTTTTTTTGTTTGTTTACCTTTAGATAAATACCTAAACCAACGGAGTATAGAAGCAAAATTCTTCTAACTAAACCGTCGTCGTGTGCATATGCCCTTAGTTCTCTTCATTCAGGCACTTTTTTTCGGAGTCTGTAGCTACCACATAATTATGTATAATTGCATAATGTATGTAGGTTGTAGGCGTGACTATGACCTTAGCCGCAGCTAACTAAATTACCCTCCTTACATATCATTACCCATCTGATTGTTGATTGACCCACTTCTTTGATCGGCTTCAATAAGTCACCGATTTATTGCAAGTTCACGGTGACTACTGAGGTCTTGGATTCGATCCCCAGGTCGGGCAATGTGTCATTCATTTTTTATTTTAGGTAATTCTCAGTTAGCAGCTTGCGTTCTGGATTTGTTCCCAGATTTTGGCAATAGACTTTTCCCCATTACCTAAAAGGTTCCCACCGTAAACATCAATCTGCCTTGCCTTTTCTCAACTATGTTGGGGTCGGCTTCCAGTCTAACCAGATGCAGCTGAATACTAGTATTTTACATGGAACGACTGCCTATCTCAAAATCAAACTCAAACTCAAAGCATTTATTTCAAATAAACCAATTACAGGCACGTTTGAATTCTCAAGGGGTCGGTCAGTCAGAAAGATGAAGCTAGTTGCCCATTCCAAAGCGCAGTAGGCTCCTATGGAGAAGAACGGGCAAGAAAATCCACGGACACTCTTTTAAATCAGAATATTGTTATCTTTTAAATCAGAATATTATTTATCTGACCTCCACAACCCAGTAACTGGGTAATACAATCCCCCTTGGTAAGACTGTTTGTCAGACTTTCGGGCTTCTGACGACCCGTAACGACTGTCAAAGATCCTCGACAAACGGCTTAACGTGCTTTCGGAGGCCCGGAGCTGTAGTGGAGTCTCGATATGTAAAGATGGTCACCCATCCACGGACCAACCCCGGCAAGCGTAGCTTAACCCGATGGCTCGACCCGTGCGGCTGTTATTACTTAGCCATGAGCTCCTATTCCCACCGTAAACATGACTAGACAAAAATGTGGGTGCGCTGAACAAGTAGTCTTCCTACCCCCTTTTCTTATAAACTTATGTTTTAGGTACTTACTGGAGTATTATATTCACATGCATAACACGTGTGTGTGATTAAGCAAAGAACTCTGTTATTATACAATTATCTTCACAACACGATAGCACCGATAAATAAGAAAATAACAATGTCGGATCTGTATAATGACCGTACACCGGTAAATAGGAGATTGTTTTATGAGTTGGAATTTAAAGTGATATATTTCATATACAGCATGTAACAAAAACCCAGTACGATCCGAAAGGGGGCGCCTAGGTACCGCAATAACATTACAAAAGTAATTTAAAAAAAACTGAAAAGTAAAATGTTATTTTTAAAATTCACATTTTTAGTAAGTACCAAAATTACCCCAATCCATACTAAATACTAATATTAAAAATTCGAAAGTAACTCTGTCTGTCTGTCGGTCTGTCTGTCTGTCTGTCGGACTGTCTGTCTGTCTGTCTGTCTGTATGTATGTTACCATTTCACGCCTAAACCACTGAATGGATTTCGATAAAATTTGGTAAGGAGATAGATGGCATCCCGGGGAAGGACATAGGTTACTTTTTATCGGCATACCACGCGGGCGAAGCTGCGGGCGGAAGCTAGTACACTATATACAGGCTGAGTATTTTAGAGGGTGACAGATTTATAGGACCTACCTACCTTCTCATGAATAGGTATGATGAACCACTTTTTTATGAGTTCATTTGAAATATCTATGAAATTAACTCGTTAAGCCTGTAGATAATTTTGAAGTTACACCTTTATTCATTAAAAGGTAACACTTAAAAGTGTTATTTTTACATTTTGTTAACAGCAAAACACAGTAAGTAGGTATTACACTACACCACATAAAGAAAAATTACATAGGTTAAGTGGATTAGACTATCATCAAGAAACGGGGTCAATAAACTATCACTTACAACACAAAGGTTGTGCCGAACTCTGTAAACAGTCATTGTCTCTGCTCAGTGTCAAATATTACGAAGCGTTATCACGTTGTTATTCTGAATGCATTGGGGCTAAAATTACTCTATGACCCTAGCGTAGGTACAGCTAGATAGTCGCCTCTTGCGCAGACATAATATCATTACTTTAGAAATTACACCTTAAAAATAACAGCCGCACGGGTCGATCCATCGGCTCCCGGCTGTCATTCGTGGAACTTTGACAGTCGATACGGGTCGTCAGAAGCCCGAAAGTCTGACAACCAGTCTTACCAAGGAGTATCGTATTGCCCAGTTACTTGTGGAGGTCAGATAGGCAGTCGCTCTATGTAAAATACTGTTATTCAGCTGCATCCGGTTAGACTGGAAGCCGACCTCAACGTATTTCGGTAAAGGCTAGGCAGATTGATTTTGTTTACAATTGATTCTAATTAATGCGTTCATCAGCGATAAACTCGTGTAGAAATAAAATATTTTTTATAAAAACATTTTCTAAAAATCTAAGTTAAAGCATAACAAATTCGTAGATGTAAGTAATATGTTTTATGGTCCACAAGTTCAAAGTTCAATGATAAAGAAGAAGCTGATAATGCGGAGCTAGAATTCATTATGACATTTATATGAGTTTCAATAATATTCTTAAATAAAATAAAATCTTGAATTCCCATTGCCTAAACCACTAGCTTTAAAAATATGAAATTCCATAGATAATCAAGGTAAATACTACGAAAGGAGTTTTGAAAATTCAAATGTTAAATAGATGAAAGTATGTATGGAAATTCGTAATTCTGGCCGATATGCCCTCAGGCTCACGGCTTGTTAAAAATAAAAATCTTAAATTCATTCATTCACTGACAGACAACCTCGCCGTAGGTGAGTATATGTTCCTTGCAGACAACGCACTGCCTAAATCTCTGGGTCTAGAAGCATGAAATGAAATGTTTCACAAGAGTTTTTCACATGGATGGTGGTGAGCAGAGCACTAAACCAGGGGGCCAAGTCTACTAATTTACAAACGTGTCAATGGTCTCGCAATGATGAGTTTTTGACAGAATTGCCATACAAAATCTTTCAAAAACTCATCATTGCGAGTCTATTGACACGTTTGTAAATTAGTAGACTTGGCCCCCTGGTTTAGTGCTCTAAAAAAGTCCAGTACCCTAATTGCGTAATACACGAACGAACCGATTCCAATTCTGACCGATCGTGCATTACGCTTTACCCGCTTAGGGTGCTGGACTTTTGAAATTCACCCCCTGAAGAAGTTAAATAGGCGATGAAAGTTTTTATGGAATTTCGTGGAACCGATGGAAAATCCCATCGGGCACACGGTTTCTTCATTAGTAAATGAATATTATTTATTTTCAGGAAATTA
Source organism: Lithophane socia (assembly GCA_947522985.1). NCBI lineage: Eukaryota > Metazoa > Arthropoda > Insecta > Lepidoptera > Noctuidae > Lithophane > Lithophane socia. The sequence goes on along the minus strand of OX383270.1, from coordinate 8,396,809 downwards.
TATTGATAGTATTGGCCGTTTGCGGTGGTGCATTATCTGCGATACCATGCTGTCCGAGGAACGAGACGTTAATGCCGAAGGGTTTCTGCGGTACGGAGAAGATGACTGTGATCAACTGCACGCATGGACGAATGGTTCTCAGAGACATCATCCTGGATGGCACCAAAGTGTCCACCCAGGATTCGCCCAACTACGTCTTTGTTGAAGACCCTAACCAGTGAGCATCGAAGCTACATATATATCTCTATACTTTGATAATTTTTTGATGGCTGAACAAAACATTTAGTTAGGTTATCGTTGAAAGTTTGTGCACAGGAGACAATCATAAAAACAGGCGAAAACTTCAGCCACAATTAAGTACGCGTAAATACGTTGCACGCAGTGTCTTCAATAAATTAACTAAGTAAAAATTTTGCCAGGTATTGCGTGGCTAGCATGTACCGGAACAACAGTAACCACGCTCTGGGCATGGTTCCAGTGGCAGTGGTTTGTTTTGAAGAGATCTCCAGGACCAGCGACATAGAAACCAGTGGAATCTTAACACTTATCTCTGTGTTTTTCCTCGTTGGTACTATCGCCGTTTACACTTATTTGCCACAGTTGAGGTAAGACTGAACACTACTATTGATTAGATTGTATTTAGGAATTTCTCAGCAGCACAGAGTCTGGACTTGTGCCCGGTTGACGGAATAAGGCTCGAACCTTACATGAGTTTCAAACACGACTTCCAATACGTAGGTCCTATTGACCTCTGATCCACCAACTTTATTTTTTGAATGGGATACCATTTAAATACTAGGTACTTATAAAAATAATCTAGTGAATTGTTCTAATTTCAATATCATATCATTACTATGCTACGCCCATTTTTTCGATATCGTTGTGAAACATAAACTCAACTACGTCAAAACCAATGAAATTCTGTGATGATTTCATATTTAATATTGGATGTTTTAATTGATTATTTTCAGAGATCTACAGGGGCTATGTTACATGTGCATGTGCGTCAGCATGGCGTTAGGATTCCTGTCTTTGGGAATACTCCAACTGAGCCCTGGCTTCAGAGGCGAATTTTGTACAGTCACAGGTAAATAAACATTTTGCTTCATTCTACTATACTACTCATAACTTTGCATGTGGTCTACATTACTAATGCATTTTCGGTTTCCGCCATATTATGACATAATTCGAATAACTGTACAAACACTGTATTTTAACCGATTTCGGAGATTCTCAATTCGTCTCGGAGTCTTTGTTTTTCAATTTTCGTTTTTTTCCACCGACTTCCGATATTAAAGTTATTTTTCACATTTTAGTGTTTTTTTTTGGAAGTCGGTTGTTTTTTTTTTTATAAAGTTTTCCTTATAATCTTTGCTTACGTAGTGCTATTGTAGGTAGTAGTTTGCCATTTCTAATAATACTATATTTGTGTTTGTTACTTTCAGGCTTTCTCGTCTACACCTGGATGATGGCAACTTTCTTCTGGATGAATGTTATATCTATCAACGTGTATCGCACAGTGCTGTAAGTGTAAATACTTCTATCGACCTGAGGCCCTAGACAAAGTGACATTCTATCAGCAATAACGATGGTGGAAAAGGCAAAAATGTATAGGACTGACATAAGCTATCGAAAAGCTTATGTCAATCCTGTTGAAAGTCGTTGTAGAAATACACACGCTTTCGAAGCGATTGTCAGTTGACTAGGGCCTCTGAAGCCTTATGCCTCCTTTATTGTTTTTATCTAAAATGTTCTGTATCTTTCTTGCAGAGATTCAAGTTATCTAAAGAAGACGGAGAGGAAACAATATTTCATCTACAGCTGCTACGCTTGGGGCTGCACACTTTTATTCCTAACCGTCACCCTTATTGCCAACTTCGTTGAAGGTGAACACTTCAAGCCAGGTTTCGGAAATGGCAGTTGCTGGTTCAATGGTGAGTAAAGTTCTATATGGATAATTCGGTCATAGAGTAGTTGAATGTTTTGCTACATACATAAACTCACGGCTTCTTCCCATGGTGGTAGGCAGAAACTACAGAACGCCACCTGCTACGACCCTTACATACTCCTTTTGCCTCGTTTACGTTCATTTCATACATCTGAGGTTTGAGTTTCCTTTAACCATCTCGACTTTACGCATCGATCGCGTTCGGCGCTCCGATTGGCCCTTCACGGGCCTTCACTGGTAAAAGGCCAATAGGAGCGCCGAACGCGGTCGATGCGTAAAGTCAAGATGATTAAAAGAAACTCACACTAGGTCCTCTGGTCATACATGAACACCGGTTGCGAGTACTATGCACCTGACCTTGAATTTTGACCTGACCTTGTTGTTGTTGTTGTTTGTGTTTGAATCTTTTGCTATGAGATGTTAATTTTGTTTTTGTTGAAGGTCGTACCGAAACTTGGATTTTCTTCTATGGCCCGGTGGCGGTTCTTATTGCTGCTAACGTAGCTCTATTCGGTATGACATCGTTCAACTTATGGAGGCAAACTAGGAAATATGAAGTCAATACACTAAACGTCCTAAAACACAAGTAAGTACCTTCCTTGACTTCCCGTAGAAATATCGGGATAAAAGGTATCATTATGTCCTTCTCCAGGTCCTGGTCTACCCATGTGCCAAATTACATCAAAATCCGTTTAGCCGTTTTAGCGCACTTTCTCATTTATAATATTTTAACTATAATTATATAGTTATAGTAATATATAGTTATAGATAGCCTAGTTAGGAAGGATTATTGTACAAAACGTATTTAATGATGTACTACTAATGACCGTTCAGGCTCAGAACGTCCCTTTCCCAAAATGTCCCTCGGTTTCAAATAGTCCCTTTCCCGAAATGTCCCTTCCCCATAATGTCCATTTCCCAGAAGGTCCCTTTCCCGAAACGTCCATTTCCCAAAATGCCCCCTTCCCCAAATGTCCCCTTCTCAAAATGTCCCTTTCCCGAATTGACCCTTTCTCAAAATGTCCCTTTCCTACGACAGCTATGCGTTTAAACTAGGAATATTTAAATAACATAACCCAAGTAGTCAATCAACTTTTAATCACATATAATATAAAACCAAAACAAAAACAAACAGTCAAAAGCCTTTTAATTACATACTTATTTGGATGTATTCCCAGTTTATATAATTATGTTAACAGTTAGATATCACGTGGATAATTATTGGCTTTTGACGTTTTGATTTATAAGTATGTAATTAAAAGGCTTTTGACTGTTTGTTTTTGTTTTGGTTTTATATTATATGTGATTAAAAGTTGATTGACTACTTGGGTTATGTTATTTAAATATTCCTAGTTTAAACGCATAGCTATCGTAGGAAAGGGACATTTTGAGAAAGGGTCAATTCGGGAAAGGGACATTTTGAGAAGGGGACATTTGGGGAAGGGGGCATTTTGGGAAATGGACGTTTCGGGAAAGGGACCTTCTGGGAAATGGACATTATGGGGAGGGGACATTTCGGGAAAGGGACTATTTGAAACCGAGGGACATTTTGGGAAAGGGACGTTCTGAGCCTGAACGCTAATGACGTAATTGTATGATGCTGTCGGTCACTTTTTATAACCATGAACTTAATTTTTCAGGTTCCTTCTGTCTTTGAAGCTGTTCCTCGTCATGGGTATTTCATGGATATTCGAGATCGCTAGTTTTGCTCATGGTTCAGCCCACATTATTTGGTAAGCTATTCCCTGTTATTACTCCAGTGTCTTGCCAGATTATACAACGAGTGATCGTTGTATAATCAACAAAAAAAAAAAGAAAAAATGGCGACAATCGGGGTGAAGGCGTGAGCCCTCGCCCCGATTGTCGCAATTTTTCTCGAATACAAAAAGCCTACCCACGACAAAATAATAAATGTAATGTGTCTCTGTTCTAACCATTTCATTTTATGTTACAGGAAAGTCATGGATACGTTTAACTGCCTACAAGGAGTCATCATTTTCTTATTGCTTGTGCTCTTGAGAAGGCGCGCCATGCGGGGTATGGCCAGCGAGAATCTTTGTCTATGGTTTAGTCGCCCTCTGGCGGAGAAGCTCAGCCCACACGACGATTCGGATGACCAGGAGATACTGGGAGATGATACCGTGGAAGTCAGGCTAAATTGAAGTGGATCGTTCATTATTTGCATCCAAAATCGTTTTGATCTTATTTTCATGTCACATAGCTAGTCAACAGGAAAATTCGATTAAAAATCTACACCCAATATCATTTGTATTGAGATAATATTTATTTTCAATACGAAGCTTGTTGATGTAAGTAATAGTATAATTTTGGGTTAATAAAGGAACAATAAAATAGAAAGTACAAATGCGCTTTATGTAAATAAGTGCACCGATTTACTGGTATTGCTGCACTGAATAAACTGAGCGATACAAAATATTATTTTAAAATCCACCTCTGTATGTTTTAAATAAAAGTAATCTTTCATAATAATTCTGAAAATTAACTAATCGTTTTTATAATGTGAGATATCTGTTTAACCTCTAAGATAAAACAATGTTTTTCAAAACATTTTAGGTGAAGTCTACGTAAGTAATTACTGGTTAATAATACCGATTATGTGCCATTTTCAATCTGCCTCAGAATAAGCCGATTCAAAATGATCTGATATTGTTACTATTGAATTTATTTATAATAATTAACTTTTAGTATCACCATTTTATGTGCCATAAAATAAAGTGTAGGTAGGTATTATAAAGAGGAAACTCAATACATATTTTTATTTTAAATATGATGAAATATTAAGATTTTTATAATTTACTAGAATTTACTCGATGTAAATACTACAAAGTAAGATTTAAATTTTAAATAAGTTATAATAAGTTCCTATAAGTAATTATAAATGTTTTTTCAAGAATGCATGTTGGTATTTAATACTAATAAATATATTTTAATTATTTTTACCGTGTTTTACATAGGTACTTATTTTTATCTAAGCCCCAAAAATCCATGCCTTAATCATTTCATGCTTGACGTCGCGAATTTTACGTTACAGAAATGGTATCTTTATTTTTTACTTGATCTTTGTGTGTAGGTACAAACTCCTATCATATATTATATCGTTCCTTAAATTACATATAATATATCATATTCTGTCCTATTATAAAAAAACAATTTACCATATAACAAAAAAATACAATAATCTGCCTCGGTATTTACTAGGTACATATTTTTTAAAATTAAATAATAGACAAGTAACTTATCCGTTACGCTGTTTAGCTAAATAAGCATCCTCAATTTTATTCAATTCAATACCAGACCTAAGTGACGGATTCACAAATGAATGGAGGATACGAGGTGAAAAAAATGAACATGCAAACTAGTAATAAATATGTAAGTAACATTGTTAATACTCCTACGGAGCAGGTGGTAAGGGCCGCATTTAAAGGTGGCCCTGGCCCTGGCCCTGTTGCAACCAAGAAGTTGTGGCCCCGAAAATTTTATGGAACAGACGAAAAACATAATTGATTTAATTCGGTTTTCGGTACCTATCAAAGTATTTCAACATATCATTTTTAAGACCATCAACTCAGGGCACGAAAAGAAAATTAAAAAGTTTCCTTGTGAATGTGAACTTTTTTTACCTAAAATAAATCAAATTGTAGAGACCCCTATTTTGTGGAGGCCCGAGGACATGGCCCCTGTTGCCCCACCATAAATCTGGCCCTGTACTTGACTTCTAAGCTATCCATGTATAACTGTGTATGAACACATGGAAAACCGACCTATGGTAGGTAGCAAATGTTAACATCACGGTTGTGTCGATGCTACGACACAACCGTGTGTTTGCACTGGCGAAACATTCAAGACAAAACATGTTGAAATCTCTATTTTCTGTCAAATGCAAACTTAATGGCGGCTCGGAAGTGCGCTAAGTACTCGCTGCGCAGTACCCCACCCCTTACCTCCGCTGACCCATGAATTCGTTACTGCGCAGCGACTCGCCTCATGTTCCGAGCCTCAGTACTTACCTACCAAATAATTCATGAAAATGTAACCTTACTTTTGCGTATACTAAGGATACAGGATAGAATATAAGTTTAAGAACAAAAAAAAGCAAATTGTGATAAAACAACTAAAAAAATATGTTGGTAGTTGCTCAAAAGACCAAATGCCAAAGCCGTGAAAATTTAGCGTTCCGATTCCGAAAAAGTCATTCAACTTTTACGTCAAATTTCGCGAGTGTAGCGAGCAGTGAGCGAACGGAAACGCAAAGTACGCAAATAAACCGACAGAATCTCCGAATTTAAATCCAACCAAAGAATCAAAAACTTTTAGATACAACGTTATTAGCGTCTTTTGACATCAACTTACATGGTTTTATTATGTTTTGTGTTTGTGATCATAGAATTAAGTTTAAGTGCTTTATTGTATGACAAACAAAGTATCGATAAAAACGACAAGTATCTTGTAATGAAAGTAATAAAGATTCAATAACAACATGTATGTAGTACTGTTAACATTGTCATTATTGTGTGCGACGCATGAACTGCACGCGGAAGTCGGCGATACGGATCTCAATGAGATATCGGACAAGCTCAACGGAGTTAAGATAAATAAATGCTGCGAACATAACGAGATTCTTGTCGACGGGATATGTAGACTAGCCGATAGATACAACCAGAGTAAGTATATGTAAATAACATACAGAATACGCATTATTGACTGTTAGAACTTACCTACATAACCAACCTTACCATTACTTTTAACTACAAACTTTTGGGTGAACACTAAATTACTTCTTATAAAAAAAGCAGAAAAACCGACCTTTTGTTATTACTACTCTCAATACAGTTTAGGCATTGTGTTTTTTTTTCACTTAACAATGACACTGTAAAACTACTAAAGATTCAATATTGTGTTCATAATTTACAGGTTTGTGGACACCACAGTTTAAGACTGAGGATGGCAACGATGCCAAAGTAAAATACTTTAATTATGTATATGGTGTGCCAGACTGTGCCACCACACAACAGAGAGCTATATTTGATTTAGGAAAATCCGAAGATACGTAAGTGATCACATAACATGCCTTCAGTCATTGATATTAGCAATATAAAACCGAGACCCAAAAATGACAAACTGCATGTTATTGGGATCAATTTATGGGAGGGCTACATCCCTGCAAAAAATTCATAAGTTACCAACCAACATAATTTACTTTACAGGCTTAATTTATTAACTGATGGTCGCTTACGCCACATTATCAATCACCAACCCAGTTCAGATGTGAAAGAGGAACCAGTGATAAGCACATTCAATTTACATGAGAGCATATCAATACCAGAAGAGAAGGAACCTTCATCATACATTCACAACCAAGCCAAATACTGCATGGATAAGGTGGGATGGATACCATGAAATATTTGAGTGTCTTGTAGGATTTATAATAACACCGCTTTAAGACGGTATCTCTATTTAGACGCTTTTATGGACTGGAAATGATTTAAATATTTAAAATTAATCAATCAAAATCATACATTAATCAATCTACTTATTACAGAGGATAACTTGATTGTCTTTCTTATGAAACTAATGAAATTGTTAGAGATACCTCTACTTTACAGTAGCTGTAACAACACTGCAATAAAGATTAACAATAGTTTTTGGGTTCATTTTAAATCTAGCATGTTATCCTGACCTGCGGGACATTTCCCTTTATTTTTAAGAAGTTCACATTCGCATCTCATTTGCAATCAGTCAAAAAAAAACATCATCATCATTCATCGCTAATTTACCATCATTTTTGACAAGTTTGACAGATTTCGGCTTGAATGTGAACGTTTTTTAAGTATGAGAATTGACCCTCTGTCTAGAAAAACTTTCATCTATTCATTATCAGTGAATGACATTAACTACTTTCACATTCCACTTTGTTTGAGCTTGCTACTATCTGAGTCATTAAGTGACTCAAGTTAATATTATGCATAAAAAAGTATTCAAATGGAACTTCATTTCACGCTTATAGTTTTATGTAAATAACGGCATGCGGTTTTTATACCATTGTTCATTTAAATCAAATATCAGTCATTTGTAGAAACATAGAATATAGTTTTAGAGTTCCATTCATAGTGTAGTTTCGTACTTAGATAATTTAATGTGTGGTTAAAAAAATAGTAGAAATACAATAGAGTATCTATTCATAATGTAATCATCAAATGTGTTAAACTTTCCTCTCATTATTGTAATAAAATGTTTACTTTCAGATATTAGTTACACAAAAAGACACACAAACAAAAAAACCCGCCAACATAACAGGCGTATATGCATTAGTATGTGTACCAGAGGTCAAAATTAACTGGAAAGACACCAATTTTCTCATGAAGAAGATCCTTAACCCCGTATTTCATGCTATTGCAATGATCTTGTTCTTACTGGTGGCCGTGATATACTTTGTGTTGCCTACCCTCCGAGACCTGTCTGGTAATATTATCACAACTATAAACATGTGTCTGATAGTGAGCCAGGCCGCAGACCTGGTGAGAATATTCACCGAGTTCAGTAACCATGTCAGCTTCATGGTTACTGGTAAGTAGAGAGCCCAACAATAAATGCATGACATACATATTGTTGCGTACTCATCGTATTTCATTTGGGGTTGACATTTTTCTTTTGCTTTCCAGATATTATCTTATATATCAGTCTACTGGCAGCGTTTTTCTGGCTAAACAGTTTCGGTTTTTATGTATGGAAAACGTTCAAGTATGTATTTTACAAGTACGCATTTTTTATTACTAATACAGTAGTTGTAGAAAGGAAAAATATTCCACAGCAATTTTTCATCATTTGACTGTAATATCTGTCTGAAGGCTTATGTCACTTTTTAGTTTATGTTACTGTAATGCCTGTTTTCACTAACACTACGCGACACCTTTACACCTAAATTTAATGCATAATAAAAGCGCACACTTCAATTTTTAACTCTCTTCACTGAGTCAGGCATTGAACGAGCATTTAACTGCTAAAACATCCAGTAACGAAAGATGAAATTCGGCAGAGGCATGAAAATATTCATTATTCATACTAAATGCATTGCCCGAAAATATTAACTACAGAATGAAAATGTTTTACGTGGGCAAACTACACTGTCAGTAAACAAAGTGATATATATTTTCAGATCCCGCAACGTGTTCCTACGCGTGACGGACGTTCGCAAATACTGCTATTACTCGAGCGTCGTATGGTTCTGCGTCCTAATCATGGCCGGCATGGCAATATGCGCGCATTTCCTTCTAGATACCGGGACTAATCCCAACAGAAAAACAAGGATCCAGTTCTCTTCGTCAATCATCGTTGATGATGTTGAACAAGAGACTATCGGTAAGATGATTCATCAATATTTATTAGAACCTTACACCGAAATTTAAATGACGTTATTGACACAATCATAGATTCGTTTTAACGGTTAAGGAAAATCTCTTCATTAAAACTTCCTATTGATTTCAAATGAGTACAAAAAAACTAGTTTCATAGATTTGTAAAGCTAGTCCAGTAGTCTAACCAGTTAGTAGCAGTTGAACTACATAAGTTTCCTGTTTATTTCAGGATTGCTTGGTATTGCCATATTCTTCACCCCAGTTGCGTTCACCATAATTTTCAATGTGTTCTTTTATGTCACGACTTTAAAAATCATAAAGAGGATTAATATTTATGGCAGAATTCACCATAAACTCAAAGGATGGTATGTACTACAACTATTACGAGTTTTAATTTTATATCGAACCCTGCCCACAATGTTTTAATCATAAATGTTGTTTTTTCCAGCTTTAATTTATTCCTACAACTATTCCTGATAATGACGACAGCATGGCTGTTTCTTTTGTTGTCATGGCTCAACATAGATGAATTACTATACGCACACATATTCGTGAACCTACTCCAGGCAATTTTAATATTCTATGTGTGCATCGTGCGACAGTCGCATGTAACGTTTTTATTGCGTAAGAGTTGTTGTTATGCAGAACCAGTGCCTACGGGGGAGTGGGGCGACGAGATGACTCACATGAATGGAGGGAATTACTGACATATCAACGAATATTAATTAAGCAGAATCTCATGTTAATGGATAGTTCTTTTAGAGCCCGATATACACTAGCTTCCACAAAAGTAGTGGCACGGTTGTATGAATGTGGCATATTTTAAATGTGATGTTTGAAGCTATATGACACATACACATATACATATGTATGAATAGTTATAATGATAGCATTAATTTTTAAATATTATACTCAAGTAGGTATCACAGTTATACATGTTCTGTGTACAAATGCGTGTGCCTTGTAAATGTGCCTCAAATTATGATTTAGAAACACCTACCTAGTACATAAGTCATTTCATCTACTAGACGTCTGATGCCACTGAATATTAAAGTAGTTTTGCCTAACTGTGATTTATGTATTAATTATGTATTGGAACCGAGTGTCTTATTAATTATATAAAAATATTGTAACTGTCAGTATTTTACCGTGTATATTGGAGCAGTAAAATACTCCAAAGCCTTATTGGCATAAAGAGCTATGTACAAAATCAACAATACGAAAGTGGTAAAAAAAATATGATGTTTGTTTCTAAACAATATTTGGGTTGATCTCTCGTCTTTAGGAATCGATTGCTCATAAAAGATACTTAAAATTATTTTAGAAATTAACAAAAGTTACTAAATTAATGTTTAACAAAAGATACTAACAAATAACAACTGATACGATTGTAACATGAGACAGACTATAGATTACCGTCGACATTAAAACAATGAGTGTACTATGAATACGAGGCTTTAATGTGTGCTATCAATTTAATCAAAAAAGAGCATTATGTCCGTCCTTTTTCTGTATTAGCAGCTATAGGTGGTTAGTGAATTTATATAAATAATAATATGTATTGTATACACTGCTCTCTTGCACTAACAAATATAAGTATAGTTGTCATTTATATGTAATATTTTAACTTGGACTTTCTGTTATGTCGAAACTATAATGACGAAACGCATTTATGATTATTTTTTTAATTCATTTTGAATTTACTTTAATAAACGCAGCTAAGAACATGAAGTGGTTTTGTTTACTCTCTTGGGCAGGTAATGAAAAATTAGTTAAGTAGGTACTCAAACTGAAAATATATAAACATAATTATAAATCAATCACAGCCCGATAATCTGTTAAAACAGCATTTCAATGAACATAACTAGTCCCTGATTCCGAGTTTTAAACATGTTTGAAAAACATTATATTTAAATGTTATACATATAATATTAATATGGGATCAAAGATATAATATATCTCGAGATCGACGAATCGCATCAAATATGCCAAGTGGCATGACAATAATAATACACAGTGTCAATAACGCAGTACTCAGTTAAAATAACGCAAAACTTAACAAAATTACAATTATTTTAAACCATTATCATTGTTACACAGGGAAAAGAGTAAAGAAACGGCATAAGTATTTTCGAATTAAAACTATACATAAGTACTATTTTGGTAAGTTTATTCCTTGTGTAACAGTGATGCCATGCTAAATCTATCACTGACCTGTGAAAACAGCTGTCCCTCGGGCCTGAGCGTAAGTGCTGCCATCTGACTGCGCACGACCAGGTGACTGTCGTCCATCACTGTGTTGAAGAACCGCCGCGTCGGCAGCAGAGCTTCCAAGTCTATCATTAGCTCCAGGAATCTCTCGCAGTATCTGTAAAGTGATATATAAGTTAATCAATTGTAAAAAAAAAAAATACTATTACCTGCAGAGATAGTTGAATGAAAGGTATTCAAATACGGTTCTGTTTGTTTGTGTTAGGAATAATTATATTTTTAAAGAAACCACTCCCTGTACACACCACTAAACAAAACAGAAAATATTCGCTACATACACAATAAAGCTTTTAGAGAAGCGTAATTTCGTTCATAAAAACTGTGTTCAAGTGTTTAAAATTCGCAGTGTAATTGCATCCCTTTAGACAATTGCATGAAATCACGCCTTGTTAGTCTGTAAGGTGCGATGTTATGCTCATATAATGAAAATTACAATAAGAAGCTGGGTTATTTATTAACTAGCGTTTATGATTACCCTGCATGTATAAATATGTATGTAATATGTATATTTATATTGTATGTATACATACAAGCAATACTTGTTAGTAGAAAAGGGTAATCTAAGGGTAGGGCTAGTGTAGCAATACTAACAAGTATTGCTTGTATAAAAGGGTAATCATAAACGCTAGTCTCAGATCAACTACTTCCTCATATGGACAAAGTGATTAGTATTCAATTCGTTAAAATTTCATCATAGAACCTTACCTCACAGCATGTGAATCTACATCCCCAGTCTCCGGTATACTCTCCAAGATACGCATGAACTTTATCATCAGTCTCTGCAGGTACAGTCGCTCCCAGCTTAGCTTCTCAAGCAGCTCTGGTTTATCTTTCTTCTGAATAGCACGCCAGTACTTCCGCCATTTTGGAACTGTTTTGAATTCTTGGTTTCTGCGACCTAATAACAATCATTAATTTTAGATTGAACATAATAAAATTAAATACCCTGATATTTAATTTTATTATGTTCAACCTAATCTATATTATGTTCAACCTAATCTATATTATGTTCAATCTAATCTAATCCTGATATTTTTTATAGGAGTTTAGGTTTGGCTTCCAATTTACAGATTATGAAGAAAATAGAAATAGAAAATAGACGTCGACTACTTGTCATTTAGTGAACTGTAGCATCTAGGCAGAGGCAGCGTCGCTGTAACCGTAATTGTAACCGACAATTAATTTCAGGATCTACAGTAAAAAGCGAATGAGAGAGAAAAAATATATTTCTAGTTTTTCCATTATCTGGACCGGATTTCAGAAGTTCTAACTACTGACTACCCATACATACTATGCAATCGTATGTTATCGTACTGTAGAGCCTAGAACCGAGGTTTAACGTGTTCTCCAAAGTAAACAACGAGACTTCGCTCTCACAGATAAATTCACTCACGCAGTAGCCACGCCTTGAGCCCTTGAGAACCACAAATTCCACTTCTCTCATAAAAATACATACCTTCCTGCAAGCTGATCCACATACTAAGCGACACGAGCCGCTTGACCTGGTCCCTGCATAACTGCACCTCCATGCTGCCGAAGCAATGATTCAGGAACAGAAGCAGTGCGGTCTGTTCTCGCATGTTGCTTCTCGAACGATCATCCTCTACGCTCGCGCGGAGAACTTGCTCGAAGAACGCTGGGAAGTGATCCGGTTTCTTCAGGAATGCCTGGAAAAAGAATAGGTTTGTTTTATTGAACTGCGATCAAGTACAATACGCGGCTGTTAAAAGGGGTTTTATGGCACATTGTGCCATAATGACAACATTAGTTTTGTCAAACAAATATTTTGCTACATAATTATGCAGCCTAATAAATAGCTTAGATTTGTATGTCGAAAGGTCTCACCTGCCAAGCAGGCACTCGTTCGCGAAACTTCTCGTTGATCATGACGATGATCGACATCATGTGCGCCTGCGACGCCTCACCCGCCGTGTAGTGCGGCCATAAGTAGTTCTCTAGGTACTGAGAGAACTCCAGCATCATGATACGGCGTACTGAGAAACTGGAAATTATGAGAAAAGCGTTTTAATGTTTGTACTGAGAAGTAACAAAATATAATTTATAGGGAAATAAGGGAAAACCTCAGCCCAGTATAGTACTCTAAAGGTTTCTATAAAATTATTTATTTTGTACTAGCTTCCGCCCGCGTGATACGTCGATGAAAAGTACCCTATGTCCTTCCCTAGGATGCCATCTGTCTCCTTGCCAAATTTTATCAAAATCCGTTCAGTTGTTTAGGCGTGAAAAGGTAACAGACAGACAGAGTTACTTTCGAATTTATAATATTAGTATGGATTATTTTAGCTCATCATCACTCACACCCATTGCTGGCCCTCTCAGGCCTCTCTTTGTTATCTTCATGGTATTAATACAAAATTGATATTTCATAATGCTACAGGAAGGAAAAAAGTTAAAAAAAAACTTTATTCTATCAAAAGAAATATCTTTTCTTATGAATATATCAACCTAAATTTCTATAATAAGTACTACTAACAAGTGTTTTAGTATAAACTACTTGCACTAACCATGGTAGGTAGGTAATTCCAAATCACTATAAAACTTCTTGAAACATAAAACTTTATTTAATAAATAATTTTATCTTAATTTATATTTAGCAACTATAAATATAAAAATAACGATATTATTTTAAACTTGCTTAACATTAAATAATAAAATATGGAAACACTGCACCATTCTAAAAAATAGCTGGTGTTTTGCAAAAAAAAAATAGGTCATTGCACCCACTCTATGAGGCTGTTGACCCCTAAATGTTCATTTGTTTAAATCAGTTAGGCTCAGAAGCAAGTTGAGCTTGCATAACTTATAGTTATTGTGTTATTTCAAGTATTTTGAGTTACTTACTGGGATCCAAGTATTTCTGCTTGGTAGATTGACTCCACAATTGAAGCATCATAAGGTAGGTGGCTCTCCTTAGTTTGTGGCGACCAGTACTGGTTAGCAAGCTGTGGACAATGCAACCATGTTGATTTGTTAAACAATTCCATGTGGATAGTTGTATAGATTTGCTTTAATGGGTTTTATTCATAATGTAATACCAGTAGGCTCATTGTAAATTAAAATTATGAATGAACATGACTGCCTAGATGTTATTCTACATTTTAAATGAATTTCATGTTGGATTTGCACTAGACCAGATCGGCTTATGAACGTTGGTCAAGACTTTTTTAGGCTCTAGATTTGATTAAATTACATGACAAATTACATCTTCATTTGGTTCAGAGACATACTAATTGATATACCTACCTACCTATACTTTTACATGGAACTACTTACTCTGTATGCCCTATTATCAATAATGATATCCCCATATTACACACCATCATAATAAATATATTATCAAGACCTAGTTACTACTACAGGATGTAAAACTGTTCTAAATGTATTTGTCATCTCCTTAACATTATTGTCACTATTTTTCTAATGGCTGTGGACACGATACCAGTAGCCAAGGTGTGGTAGCCAAGCTTGGAGGTGGCGATGGAACAATTAGGTACCATTTCCGTCGTCCCGCTCTCGGCCACCTCTCCGTTGTTTTAGTGGCCGCAGCCTTACAATTGGTAGACTATTCTAGTTACATTTACTAGGGATTTGAATGTTACGCTCGGCAGTAGCGCGCGACATCTACTGGCTGTCGCAGTTGTTGAAGTTTTGAGTATGAAAGTACATGGCTATAAGAATAGGGGCAGCCCAAAGACACAATGTATGGAAGGTGTGAAAGATGATATGGCTGAGAATTATAGAAGAAAAACACATGTTCTGCCAACCCCAAATAAATTGGGATAAGGGCAGGAGAATCATGAATGGTGAAAGTTCACAGCAGTATAAAATGTGCAACATAGTAATTGAGTTTGAATGAAATGGCAAGTAACTACAGCTACTTAATGCAATCACTGGACTGTTGGTAAATACAAAAATCAACACCTCAGCCTTATCCTTAGTGGTCTCACTACTTTATCAACATATTTTAGCAACTTGAATTTTGCACACTTGAAATAGCTAGTCTGCAGAACGGCTACTAAATGACCTACATATGAGTAAGATACTTATATGTAGGTCATGTAGCTGCCATGAATACCTGCAAATCATGTTGCCGGCACAAACCAATATACTTTATTCAGTTTCTTCTCAGGAACAATAATTATAGTATTTATTTTGTTTATTTTTATGCCAAAGTAGTAAGGAAACTGGTTTAGTATTGACCTGTTATGTCAACAATATAACTTGAAGGCGAAAAAACAGTTTTAATCATTTGAGCCAACTGGAACCATTATGAACTCAGAGGCGCTCAACCTAAAGGTTGTTAGTCACTTCTATGCAATCTCCCTTTAGTGGGTATGGGGAGACCACTACATTACAATTGTGGGATCTCCAAAAGAGGCCTTTTGTTTATGGCTTGCTCTATCAATGAAAATAATAATAGAATGCAGAAACAAAAGTTGGCTATCCCTCTCTAGTGTAATTACATTATACAAAATAAATACTGACATTGAAACTTGTCCCTTCATAAATATGAAAAATGAAAACCTTTCCATGTGGCACAATCTTATGTTTGTTACTTTTATGTATGACAAGAAAAAAGGTGCTTTAGGAATTTGGAGGGGCTAAAACTGAAAAGAATGAGGAAGAAAAACATAACCTAAGTTTGTAAAGTTAGTTTGTTGGTTATGAAGTGCCTAAATAATAAAGAGGTTGTGAATAATAAGAAAAAAATGGCCGATATAAAATGAAGTCAGAGGGGGCGGGTTGTTGTGCGGTTTCTAGTATGAATTCGCCTGAGTTCTAATATCTTCTGTAGTTCATGTTCGTTTTACCACATCATTCTTGCTCGTCTATAAGAGTTAGCATTATTATACGATTTCTGTAGCATTACCGATTCGTAGAAACAGGTACAGACAGATGTTTAATACGAATAATGAGCATGTAATGGGTGCTTTTCTTTTATTATTATCCAATGTTATGAAATGGATAACCTAACTTACCTGAGTTATTCGATCAGCATTGATTTGAGAAAGGGTTGGTAGCGGTATTTTAGGTTTATCAGATGCTGGCGCGGCGTCTACTTTCATCTTGATCACCGTTTTATCCTTCAAAAGTTTTTGGAAATATAATATTGTGTGCACTACGCGTCTGTAAACAAAATAATACCAAAATCAACTGAGCCGAAAACACCGAAATGACATCATAACATGACAGCCGGTCGGGATGAAAATGTCAAAAATTGACATTAGAGCAAAGGGCTGCCATAGCTAAAAATAAATGCGTTTCGTTTGACGCAGTTTGGAATTTGTGTACCAACAGGAGTTAGGAAAACGTGAAGAAGAAAACAAACTTAAGCTTAAATCTGCCTAAGATATCTTAATGACCAGCATACCTTTTCTTGAAATTATCAAAAGATATCATAATCTGCAACCTGTAGATTGTGAAGTAACTAAAGCCCGCAGGTGTATGTATGATACTCGAGGATTCGAAACAAGTTTGAGTGCTCAGATAAATAAATATTGAAAACACTACCGGCTTCTGGCTTGTGAATCCCTTTGATAGATAGCTAAGGCCTTTCTGAAAAGCAATTTATTGTCACCTGACCAAAATAATTCTACAACTTCATGTAATTGTTTCAGCCTAAAACATGATGTTTGATCCACCCGATTACCCATACAAAGAATTATCAGAAACTTATGATCCAGACGACTTACTTTTCACCAACGATCCTGCCGAGTCCAATGAAACCTTAAATAATGTTAATAAAAATCCACCAGACGTTACTACAATAATGAATACTGTGGAAAGTCAAATATCTTTCCATTCAAATGATTCCGGAAGATTTTTCAATGTTGAAAATTCTTCTTTCTTCCAAGAAAATTCAAACATGGAACAAAACACAGAACTGTACATTATACAGTCGGACAACTTATTTAACTATGAACCAACTCTGCTTGATGAAAATACTGTTAATCAATTCTTATTGCCTCTTCAGGACTCTTCCGGAAAACCGAAGGTTTTATTCAAATAACATATTTGTAGACGATGCTGATGTAGCTAGAAGTCCTAGATTTAAACATAAGTACTTACTTATCTAATTCCTAATTCATAGATTCACAAAGCAAGTCGATTTCCAGCTACAACATTATTTCCGTCCGTTTTCAGACTAGTGAAAGCACCGGTCCCGATTTGCTGGCACTGCATTCTTGTGTAATCTGTCATGAGATATTTACGACCGAAGCTGATCTTCTTGACCATACTATATCGCTTCACACTTCCGACAACTCTATAGACCAGCCTCAAAGCACATTACTACCTGTCCCAGTTAATGACAAAGTCGAAACAAGGAATGTACCAGGTTTGTCTTTTTACGGTGTTAATCCCTACCACTTAACCCCTTTTTTGTAAAGAGGTTCGACTCCCTTACCTACCTAAGGAAGTGGAATACAAAATTGAGGGTCATGAAATCTTGAGACCTCACTTGTTTCAAACAAGTTACCAAGTTGTAGACCTGCACCTGACCCTAATTGCGTAACACACTATTAATCACAATGTTTCCTTTTGAAGGTTCAACAACATTAATTGTGTTATTTACGTTATTGAGCAGACAAATTTCTCGAACATAAGAAGCGATGGATTACCAATATCCTTCAAACTGATTCAGATTGGTCGTGTGTTGTGAAATTAGGATGCCGATTGCCAAACATTTCTTGCATTGCATCTGCTTGAAAACTGATTTAGGTACCAATAACCAGTCCAGGGAAAGGAAAGTACCTATATCTTATAAGGTGTTCCAATGTTCCTATTGGCTATTCAAATGGCAATTATCGCATTGCCCCAACAGTGGCCCTAAAGTTTAAAGCAATTCTTCTTTTTCAGAACCAGCTCACAGTAATGAAAACTTCGAGACCGAGTGGCTCGTGTGCCGAATGTGCGAGCGTGTGCTATCGACCGCTCTGGAAGTTGAACCCACGGGTAAAGTCAACAGGGATTATATTACGTATTGTTTTATTTTAATAATAAAGGATTTACGTACGTTTCTAAAAATAGAAGGTCATTGTGCCCGTACTTGTCTTTATTGCGATGTAAGCTTTAGGTTCCGCAAACATCGAGGTCTAAGTAGGTATAGGATGGATTGATCATGTCCAGGTATTTTACTTTCGCCATTACCTTTACTTTTCTTTTCAACTACCTCATTGGTCTTAATGTTGCAAGCCTTTCTGCTCAGCATGGGGTCCTGCGATCGATCGCTAGGTCGGATAAAGTTATATGATGGTTTTCCATCAAGAAGTGTCTCAGTGGCAGCCCAGATTCTGGATCTGTGTCCGGTTGGTGGCAAGGGCCCCCTTGTGAAATATGGATGTTCTATGCACTTATCTTCAGGAAGTAGAAAGCTTGAATGCATGATGTTATATTTTATTTGTTTTTTTTAATTTTCCAGAACAACTATGTTGCATCGCCTCCGATGGCAAGGGCAGTGTCACTTCTCGCAAACTGTACACTATGTATGTGTGCGACTTCTGTAGCGGACTGTTTGCCGATGGTGATGCCTTGGACAAACACCGGCTCACCTGCTTCATTGAGGACCAAAATAATTATTATGAGGATCAAAATGTATGTCAAGCTAATAATCTTAACTCTCCACCCTAGGTTACTTATTCCTACGATAATTCATCGTCAGGAGGATATAAAAGACGCTGAATGTACATACGTAGGTAGGTTTATCCAGAAACTTCATCAACGTTTCAAAAAACATTGTATCGTTTTCATAGGATAGCTGCATCTCAGATGCGAATATATCTCAAGGGCCTGAAGTCTGTTTTGCTTGTGACATCTGTGGGAAGCAGTATGCATCTACTGAGGAGTTGAAGGTGCATTCGTTGGAGTGCCAAAGACCTCCACCCCCTAGAACCACCCGGCGGACGTACACAAACAGCGGTAACAGCAAAATGTGGAACTGTGGCTCTTGCAATCAACTTTTCGCTACAGCCAGGTAATAATCGAAACTTACATGAACCTTAATTTAATCTGATTTTAGTCTTTTTTATATCATACATTACTTACATGTTCAGTTGAATAGATTGAGTACAGCACGCCAGCGCCACCAGTCGTGCGCAGACTATCTTGCGCGCACTTTAAAGGATCCCCTCTAACTTTGTTTTCGTTCCGTAGATGGCGTTAGTAGGCGCATATCTTTAACTTAATTCTCATAAAATTGTTTTTTTTAAATTGAAGTCTGACAATTAACAATATAATTCTTGTCTAACGTAAATAAATGGTTTCCACTTCCTATCATTGGTTTGATATTGTTGTACAGCTATGCACACAGGGGTTAACCGTGTTGCTATCCTACTTACATACATAAACTCACGCCCTGTTCCGATGGAGGTAGGCAGAAACAACAGAACGCCACCTATTACGATCCTTACATACTCCTTATGCTTCGTTTACGTTCATACATCTTGGTTGCTTATAGGTATTAAAAGCTTACTTTAATTAAATGTTGTTTCCCAGGGAACTGTACCGCCACAAACGGGGCGAGGACAGACCCCCGGGCGTTCCGCTGATGGCCTACGTGTGCGAGGAATGCGACAAAGTACTGGGCAGCATGTGCGCATTGCACACGCACAAGAAAATGCACAAAGTTACTAAGCCTGTACGTTACACAACCAACCAGCTCGCTTTATTTCACTACGAACTTACATACATTGTCGTTGATGACTCGGATTTTTGTATTCATTTTTTATATTGCTTACTGAAAATAGCTGTGAATGTAGATAAAAATTGTATTTTGGCCTGTTCTTGCTTAAACCTACTTTCTTCTTTCTGTTCTGAATAATATGACTTAGTTAAGTAATTCTACTTTTTTTTTCTTTTTTTTATCCGATTTCCTATATTTAACCTGTGGTAAAAATGAGACAGGAGGACTTTTTTTGCGTGGGAAATTATCAATTAACATCTCCCGCTCTGGGCCGAGCGGGAGAGGGCGTGTCAGACTCTTGCTGACTAAAACCCACCCGTGTTCCTTCAGTTGCCAGAGGCCACGATATCCCTTTCGGACTTTTCCACGAGACGCCTAACATTTATGCTTTTGTATCTTTAACTTTTGCTATAGGTAACCAGTATCTTCCCAAAACGTCTTATAACTTGTTGGTTTGCCACCGTGGCCACTGCCACTAAAAGTTAGAAATATTGTTAAGAATCAATAGCATTTCATCCGAAAGTTCACGCACAAGGTAAAAGTCAAATGAGTGAAATGTGTCACTAATGTGATTAGATGGAGTTGTGTGCACGTAGCTCAGTGGTACGTGTAGGCGAGGAGCTGGAGAGTTGTCCTGGCGAAATGTGGGTGTACTGTTGGTACTCCTCTGCCCAATCCTTCTGGGAAACAAGGCGTAATGTTATGTAACTTAGACTTAAAATCTAATAGAAATATAGTATCTACAACTAGCATGAATTACTAAGCTATTGCTGAATCGTTTAAGTAAGAAAAGGCGTCGTATCGTGCTGTCTCCTTGACTATTCCGTTAGGGGACATAACATTATCGTCACGCCCTTAGAGTTTCTTTGAAGGGGTCCCCTGAACTAAGCGTAGGAGTTTCTTTTCTACGACCTATCTATATGCCTGCTATTCGTAGAAAATGAAAACTTTTTTCTAATTTCTTGCGAAAATAAAGGAGGCGTGGTGATTTTTTTTCTGCTTGAGGCAAGCTAGCTTTGCACCTTTAGTGAGTCGGTATACTTATTATTATGCTACCAGCTGGTTTTATAATTGAGATTCAAATGTTTTAGTAAGTAGATGCTCTTTTTGAAGGAGCGTGTCGAGTGACAGTCGTAATATATATACCTAACTAGCTGCGCCCCGCGGTTGCACCCGTGTAAGTTTCGATCCCGTGGCAATATCGGAATAAAAAGTATTCTATGTCCTATTTCAGGTCATGGTCTACCCCTGTCCAAATTTCATCCAAATCAGTTCAGCCGTTTTAGCGTGAAAGCTTAACAAACAAACTCACTTTCGCATTTATTATATTAGTTAGGATTATCTTTAGTTGGACATTCTAAACAAATAAATCATATATATCTGCTTCTGCTGCTTAACAGTATTTCTGTGTATGGTTTCAAAGCCTATCGATGCCAGGAAAGTTGACATGTTCATTATGTTACAGGGTTACCCATGCCGCGTGTGCGGACGTCGCTTCAACCAGTCAGGTCACCTGGCCATCCATATGCGTATGCACACGGGGGAACGGCCTTACCCCTGTGACCTGTGTCCTAAGGCCTTCAAAGTTAAGGTTAGCTTATCCGAAAGTCACTTAGATTTCACAGTAGAAAGCAGACCTTTCTTCTGCTTCTATCATGCGCTTACAAAAAAGGGACATAATTAAGTACTTATAGCAAACATAATCCATCTTGTGCCTAACTGGTAATTCAGTCTATTGCTAAGTTTTTATGAAAATGTTGTTAACTTTTTACCTCAACTTGATGATTTTATAATTATGTTCTTTATGTGCATGTGTCTTTAATTTTTGTAATTAGTTTTAAACCGTCTTAACTACTTAAAGAAATACATATAAATAAGTAAATAATACGTTTCTACATTAGATTAGCAATTAATGAAAGAGGTTGCAGCGAGATTTCGTTGGAACCTAATTTGTGAGCTTGTGGCATTGATAAAAAAGTCAATTTCAAATTGTTCTTAAAAACCAGAGACCAGGAGGGTAATTGCGTAACACACTAACAAAAGCAATGGGTTTCATTTTGACAGTTCAACAAAATTCATTGCGTTGTTTACGTTGCTGAGCAGATAAATTTTTCAAACATATGAAGCAATAGCATTAATAGCCTTCAAACTGATTCAGATTTTGATTGAAAGTGTGTTAACCAAAACTACGGTCCTCGTAAACAAAGATATTCTAAAGTAAGAAAAAGCTTTAGAATAGATCTATGCTTATGTATGAGTGAGTATGACGAATAGACAATTCAATTAAAAAATACATAAGGCGAATAATTAAAAACGTATTTCTGTGAATTGATTACAAAACTTTAATTACAAACAATGCCAAGTGTAAGTAAAACAACTCAAATACTCAGTACGTAATCGCAAAAACGCTCATTGCACGCGCTATTTACTATAGGATGGACGCAGATAGTTCCCAGTATTTTTTCCGTATGATAATGTATGTGGAATGGTGTTGGTGGCAGGTGGAGCGCGACGATCATCGTAGGACCCACACGGGCGAAAAACCCTTCGCGTGCACAGCGTGCCCTAAGACGTTCACTGCCGCAGCACGCTTGCGTGAACACGCACGCATTCACACAGACCAAAGGTTATCATTCAATCCTTTTGTTTTGCATCCAGACACAGTTTTATTCACTTTGACTCACTTTTTGTGATAGTTTTGATTTTGTCGTATCGAATCGCTGTAAAATAATTAAGCTTTCTTACCACTTATCAGTTATCACATAGAGATTTTATGAAATAGGTCATTTTAACTGAGAGTTTTGTGTGTTTTGAAACATATAGTCGACGGAATGCTTTATCATTGTCTGCTATACTCCTGAGCAAACGCTATGATAGTTATAGAACTAATAAAGTTCACGAGAGATGGTGCTAGCGATCACATATTCGAAATATTATTTGAAGGAACATACAGAAGCTTTCTGTTTTTTTTTACACACCGGCAGAGCTTATTGGTTTTTATAGCAATGAGAACCTAACCCAATTACCTAATCTATTTTCTATAACGGACTATTAAATTTTGATTATTATTTTCATTCAATAACTATTTTCGGTAACTCAATCAACACAATTTTCATTCTTTGACCGCTCCAATTTTTGTTTTTTAATCAGTAACATTATTATTGATAACTACAGCGAAACGTTAATTTTCGGGATGATTTCTCGGAACTCGTGAACACGATACTGTGAGTAATCAGCCAGTTGTAATTGCAATATAGGAAATCTAGCTATTTAGGTAAACAAAATAATGAATTTTAATATTAATTTTAATTTTAAGAAAAAAAAACTAAAACTAAAAGGACTTACTAATAGATATAAAAACAAAGGGACCCTCAGGCGTCGAAGTATTCGTCCGCATCGCTGTCATCCGGAAACGTGCCCAGAAGACTGGCAGCATTGCCACGTTGAATGGCAATGCTAATTCTTTGGCCAAAGAACAAGCCAGCCCTCTGGTCACGTGAAGTATCGACAAAATAATCGATGCTTTTCATTTTATTATTGTTTAAATACATTAAAGTTGGTAAACCTATACAAAAATATTTCGATGTACCTAGGTAGTCCATTGTGAGGTTTCCTGGTACATATTTTAATCAAACAACTGCCTCATTGCTCATTGGTTTCTATTGATCACAGCTTCGAAAGATTCAGGCATAAGTAATAAACGGATAAGGATGATGTCTGATGAGGACATAGCTAGGAACAAAATACAGTTCAGTAGGCATTATTCCCTGGCTGATACATACAAAGTGTAATTGAAATATTTAATTGAAATTGTACTCATCATTGACCAACCTGAGATTGCGGAAAAAAAATCTGCTTATCCTTAGACTATAGGTAATTATGTTGCCATTTAATCGTCGTTTTTTTTTTTCGCGATTTCGGTTTTGTTCCCGAAGTTATAAGATTATGGTTCGACAATGGCCTCTCACTCTCAGACTGCTCATTTCTTATGCAAGAGTGACTATATCTGTACGTCTACTTCCAGACCTTACCGTTGCGACATTTGTGGTGCCGCCTTCAGAAGACCTTACGCTCGAACAGTGCACACCCTCATTCATACCGGAGAGAAACCTCATGAATGTGACATCTGTGGAACTGCCTTCAGGTAAGCATCATGTGTCGTAACCTTCGAATGTACCTAGATTTACGCGAGACACAATGTTTCTGTGATTAATTACGGCATCTGAATGGTTAAGTTGATACCTACTTAACTATTACGGCTCCTCTTATACCTGTATAAGAAAAATAAATGACCAAACCTATAAGCCAGTTTTTGCCAGTCGCCTTTCTCCTGACACCCGCTAGACGAGGACGGGGGTCCTGTTAGGATTGCTCGTTTTTACCAAAATTTGTTGTAAGTACCTAAGTAATGATTACTTTATTACATAGTCTACCTAGAGCCATATTTCCTTACCTTGAGATGTTAGAGATATCAAGACCTTCATACTGAATCTCTTTAAATAAAAACGCTGTAACTGCTCAAGTTCTCACTCAATCTGCCCGGCCTTTTCTCAACTATATTGGGGTCGGCTTCCAGTCTAACCGGATGCAGCTGGATACCAGTATTTTACATGGAGTGACTGCCTATCTGACCGCCACAACCCAGTGACTGGGTAATACGATACCCCTTGGTAAGACTGGTTGTCAGACTTTCAGGCTTCTGACGACCCATTACGACTGTCAACGATCCACGAATGACAGCCGGGACCAACGGCATAACGTGCTTTCCGAAGCACGGAGGAGTCTCGATATGTAAAGATGGTCACCCATCCACGGACCAACCCCGGCAAGCGTAGCTTAACCTGATAGATCGACCCATGCGGCTTATTACTTAGCCACGACCTCCTCTCAAGTTCTTGCTCGCAAACTTAAAATACACAATTACGTCATTAAAATTACAACTAGGTACCCTTATTTCTATGCTTCACGCTATAAAGCTATTCCAGGGTAAGCAAAGAATGCCCAAAGGGCCGGTTTGCCCTACCTCAATGCTTATCTCCCTTCCGACCGAAATCAGTTGTATTATTGTAGCTTGTCTACCTGCATTCGCTAACAAAAACTAAGTTATGATCCTTTATCCTCAAGCGCACCTTCCGAGCTTTTGAAAGCGTTTGTTGCAGGGTAAGGACAAAAATCAAACTAATAAAAAAAATTACAAAAAAAAACAACCGACTTCCAAAAAAACACTAAAAATGTGAAAAATAACTTTAATTTCGGAAGTCGGTGTCTTTGCTTTTCAATTTTCGTTTTTTGCCACCGACTTCCGAAATTAAAGTTATTTTTCACTTTTTTAGTGTTTTTTTTGGAAGTCGGTTTTTTTTTTGTTGTAAAAAGTTTTTATTTTTCACGTTTTAGTTGTGGTATCTCCACATAAATTAGGATATCATGACCTGATATGTAAATAACAGTGTAATGGACTACTTATGATGTCGTGTACATAGACGAAGTGGGAAAAAAATACGTAATATTGAAGCTAACTCAAAAACTGCACAAGCAAAGTTGATAAAATTTATATGGGACCACCTCGGGAGTATCTTATATACACTTTCGAACAAAATAATTTTTTTTTATCGGTTCACAATTGGCGAAAAAATCGATGAACATACAAAAAAAAATACATACAGACTAACATAGAACCTCCTCCTTTTTGAAGAAGTCGGTTAAAAATAGCGCATAATACACTAGGTGATTCTAATATCTACAACTTATTTCCATTATGACACTGCAAAAAGGTACCTACTATACCTAGGGCGCCTGGGTGGGTAGGCTTTTTCACTGTGGAAGATTGTATTATTTATGGTATTCATTCACTCACCAGTATTTTTGTTCATTAACTTTTACAATTCGCGTGCGAAGTTAAATATTTTATTACGCATTATTGCTAATACTGGCCAAAATTCTCTGTTACTACCTAATCCAGAAATGTTAAAGCATTAGGTGATTGTAGGAGTAATATTCGTGAGTGACATTCATGTTTTACATTGGGATAATACAACGTGTTTTTTTTAAATCCCATATCTCCAGGGCATTAATGAGACCATGTCTAAGAATCAACAGGCATAATTTTTTTTGTTCGTTTTTCGTACGAAATTAATTCAACAAATTCATGATTATTTACGTAAAACACTCACGTGAAAAAATTTAAAAATATAAATAAATATTTAATATTGACTATTATTGTCCATTAAAAAAAATATGACATCGTTGCATTGTATGAATGATTGATTTGAATTATTATGTTTTACTCGTACTGATCAATGAAATTTAGATATACACATCGAGTTTAAAGTTAAGATATCTTAAAAAAAAACAATTTGAAAAATAATTTCTATGCTATTTTGAATTATTATGATTTACTCGTACTGATCAATGAAATTTAGATAGGTATACACATCGAGTTTAAAGTTAAGATATCTTAAAAAAAAAACAATTTGAAAAATAATTTCTATGCCATACTCTAGAGTTATGGGAAATAAAATAAAACCGGTGTATATAAAATCAATGCTACAATTAATTTGTAGGTACAAAGTTCTTACATATTTATCACAACGATAAACGATTATAGAGACGATTAAGATTATGATTCTGTCTTAATGATGATACGACTGTCCGGGGAACCCCACTGCTTACCCTACAATACCAACATGCATGGTACGATATGCACGATGAATGAGTATTGGGGACCGTAGCGCGGCAGCGGAGCGCTTGATTTTCTGTGCTACGGGTCACGGGTTCGATTCACGCACGGAACTAATATTTGTATGGCCTACCGTTACATAATTATGGTTCCGGGTCTTTCTCTTTTTGCATGTGGGATGGTGTGTCTGTGATACACATTCCAGATACGATAAGAGAATGTGGATACTTATTATTTCTTTTTTAACATAAAAACCTCATTAGGTACCTACTTCTTTGTTCGCAGACGATCTGGAGACATGTGGAAGCACAAGCGTACCCTCCACGGAGTCCAAGCAGTGTCCATCGACACAGAACCAAAGAAGTGATATAAGCAATAAAAAAAGTTGAACGACCTACCTCAGAGTATCTACTTCCAAATATTGTCAATAGATGGCGCTAGTTGGTTCAAAGTAGGGGCTATGTGCTCAGTCGTGCGCAGTGCCATGCATGTATAATAAGTATTTTTAATATAGTTAAATATATAATTATATAGAGAATAACTTGGTTTTTGTATATTTATGACAATGTTCACGCCTCTTTTAGCAATTTGGTACCTATATCAAAATGTATGTAGGTATGTTATCTATATCTATCGCTAGCCGAATTTGCACTACGATAAACCATCCAGATTTGGTTTATCGTAGTGCAAATTCGGCTATTCGTAAAGGCCATTTTTGACTAAATATTTTATTGATAGTAGATATTAAACCGTTTGAATTCATGCAAGTGGCATGAATTCAAACGGGTTTAATACTTACTATTTCAGAACTTTGATATTAGCAGATTGTCATGTTGGTGGGAAAAATCCGTTTTTTTTTTTTTTTTTTGAGGTTGGGAAATCATCCAATGACTTCTCCCGCTCTGGGCGAAGCGGAAGGGCGTGTCAGACTTTTACTGACTAAAACCCACCCGTGTTCCTTCAGTTGCCTGTTGCCAAGGTCCCGGTATCCCTGGACTAACCCGCAACCCTGGCAGGCATCGGTCCTAGCGCGGACCCCGCCAATTGTGCTGACATCTCTTTGAGGTGCGCGTGGATCACGACGCGCCAACGACCCGGGCCTGGTCTTAATCGGACGGCGAGCTACCCAATGCTCGCCGTCCGCAACCCCGCGCCTATGGTGGCCGGGGATCCGCCTGGGATTCCCGACGCCCAGGGCGTCTCCAACGGCGGCGGTTAGGGGCGTGAGGGCGAAAACTTTGCCTCTCCCTCACGCGTTCCGCCTCCTCCTTCGCGAGCATTACTGCTTCGCAGAAGGAGGTGGTGGGATAAGACCCTAAAGATACATTGAATAAGTCTTAATATCCAGTCTATTTTTTAACTTTGGAAATACCTACCTTAGGTAGGTAGGTATTTCCAAAATTGATAAGAGTCTCAAAGTAATAGAATAGTGTATCTTCGACTGATCTATTGAATTCATTTACGCAGATACATTATCAATTATAGATTACAGAAAAAAGTAAAGTTTATAGTTCTCATGCTAAAAGTAGATGGTATAAGGTCGATACTAGGTAAAACTCTGCTTTTATTCCTAAGCCCTGCAAAGCTACAAAACAATTGATCTACTCCATAAAACACGATAAACCACAGTCGTGAGGATGCATTGTTAAAATCATCAGGCTCGGGTCACAAAAGCGTTGTTCGTTTTCACGGACGTAGTTTAGGTAAATATAGCTAAAAGGAATTAACGTTATTTATCTAAAAGGAATCAACGTTATTTATCTACAGGTATCTGTAGTATTTTTATCTCACGAAGCAACGCGCGCTTTACTTGTGATAACCAAGTTTTCAAACACGCTGTAAATATGTGCGTGAAGACGAGTAGCGTCAGCATAATATCACTCAAACGCGCACATAAACACTTTTCCGCCATGTTTCGGACGGTATCGAGAGCTCCTGCGCAAATTCTAACTATCCTATAATCCTAATATAATATTATAAATTCGAAAGCGAGTTTGTTTTTTTGTTACACTTTCACGCTAAAATGGCAGAACGAATTTGGATGAAATTAGGCACATGGGTAGACCATGACCAGGAGAAGGCCATAGGCTACTTTTCATCCTGGATCGTAGACGAAGTCGCGGGCAAAAATAAATCTATTCGTTGTTTCTACCTAGAAATGAATAAAAATCTTTTTTTCATTTTAACCCGTCATGCGAGAGCCGTGTAGGTACCTACTCATTTCAACCTCGTACTGTTGATAATCGATTCTTTTCCACTTGTTGCTGAAAATTGCAGCAGAAAACGTTTTCTCGATAAACATTTTCCCGATAAAATGAAGAGGCTTAACTCGGATAATGATGACTTATAAATTACTAGCTTCCGCCCGCGGCTTCACCCACCTGGTATGTCGATAAAAAGTAGCCTATGTCCTTCCCCGGGATGCAAATTTTATCAAAATCCGTTCAGTGGTTTAGGCGTGAAAAGGTAGCATACAGACATACAGGCAAACAGACAGAGTTACTTTCGAATTTATAATATTAAAGTATAAGTATAGAGTATGCATAATCCTTGTGCATGGGCATCCCTTGTCCGATTGATACCTCATTAGTTTTGATAAAGCATTTTCAGTATTTATTCCTGAAGCAGCTCTTATAAATATTTTAATCAAAATACTTTCGTCACATTTTATTGGGATAAGTCGTAATTTTGAGTTTTCGATAAAATTGGTTTCATGGTGAATTTACAGACAAGTTGATAGCTGAACCATGAACGGTTTCCAGTTAGTAAAAAGGTAGTAGGTCTGTACAGAATATAATTTCAGGTCTTATTTCTGCACAGGCAGAAAAACTTAAGTACTTTTTGTGCCCTATTCCTGGTTGGTTAAGATGAAATTTTTTGGGATATAGAAATATAATGTACTTCTTGTAGATTTTCGTAGGAACTCATGACTTAAATCACAGCCGCACGGGTCAATCCGTCAGGTTAAGCTACGCTTGCCTCGGTTGGTCCATGGATGGGTGACCATCTTTACATACCGAGACTCCTCCGTGCCTCGGAAAGCACGTTAAGCTGTTAGTCCCGGCTGTCATTTGTGGATCTTTGGCAGTCGTTACGGGTCGTCAGATGACCGAAAGTCTGACAACCAGTCTTACCAAGGGGTATCGTATTACCCAGTTACTGGGTTGAGGAGGTCAGATAGGCAGTCGCTCCATGTAAAATACTGGTATTAAGCTGCATCCGGTTAGACTACAAGCCGACCCCAACATAGTTGGGAAAAGGCTAGGCAGATTGATTGATTGTAGATTTTCGTAATTTGATTTGTACTGCAACAGTCTGAACCACTTCAGAGCTAAAGCCTGTTTTTATCCAGAGAAGGAGCGCGCATTATCATAAGATGACTATACTTACAACGTGTTGGAGATTTCATTACGTAAAGTCTAACTCCCAGAGTCGTTTTGGTGTGATTGACACTGGCATAATATGGCCACCATCATTTGGCCTCCTATAAACCCTGATAACTTTTGAACCAGGGAACCCACAAATTCCGATATTTGGCGACAAATATCGACAAATTAGCGACAAATTTTTTGCGTTATCAAAATTAAAATCACTGATGGTGGCCATGCCAGTGTCAGTCAAACGTAGTTTTGACCTGAAATGTATCTCGCCTTTTGAGGTTAGCAGTCTTGTGATAGCTTTAAATATTTGAAGAACAGCAGCTGTTCTACATTCTCACGGGTTTAAGAATTAGGTGAGTTCAGTTTCTCCTACTAAACGTAACTTTCTCCTTAACGTTAGGTACCTACTTAGGTAGAATTTGTAATATTTTAGGCCTAAATCATCAAAGAAAAAGTACCTAATATTAAAAAAAAAAACATTGTTAGTACCTACCACTCTTTTTTTCAATCTTCAATTCTTTCTAATAATTTGGATACTCATGTAATCTCAATTTAATTTCATTGAACTATTTGATGAAACGCACTCTAGGTCATACTTTTGCCAGTAAGTTTCAAAACGATATTAATTTTCTGACGTAGAAAAGTAGTGTCGTAGATGCTGTGTAGGTGCTACGTCGATTCCGCGTAAACGCAGCGTAGGCTTGCATTAGCGTTAGCACTACGTCGATTCCGCGTAGACGCTGCTTAGACCCCACGTAGCTCTTCGTAGACGACACTTGTCGTTAGATTTAGAACAGATTATCGCATTATCCCCTCACATTTTCAGTGTTGTTTTCACCAGATTTATTTTCATTGTAGTAATGATGAAGTTCGTCTATGTTGGATGGATGTTTCTTTGTATCAATAAAAGTGTAGTGTAGTGTCTTAGGTATTTTGATGCAAGGGTAATAATAGAGTAATAATATATCGGAATAAAAGTCGGAGGTTCTTCAACAGTAAATATTTATTATAAAAATTGCTTTTATAGCCACATTTCTGTTTCTATAATATATATAATATTTATGTTCATTCTTTGTGCCATTGTTTCACAAAATTATTCCTGTTCTTGTTATTTTCGATACAACGGCTTAAACAATAATATATTACAATTATATATCTTACATTAGACAAATCGAGAAACGACTTTGAGACACTCTCAACATGAGGAACGATTTAACAATTCGATGTGCAATATGAGCCCCTTCAAAATGGTTTTCTCAATTTTCTAACGAGAGTATTCTTTCTAAAATATATTCACAATAGTTTCATTAAAAATCCTGTCATTTTTGGTAACCAATGGCAATGAAAAACACTAAGGAAAATACACTTATACAATGTAGTCGTAAAGTTACGTATGAAAACGTTGCGAACGTCTCTTTGAAACGTTCGCAACAGAGTAAAGACGGATGCGACAAGGAGTCTACCTGTCATCATAATTATTGCTGGAGGTCACAACACAGTGTGCGGCCAGGTTGCGCGGCCGCTGGTCGCTCGAACGTGCGACACCGCGGCCGTGAAACACGCCCGCCACCGCACCAGGATCCCGGCGCCGCGTGGCGAGTCGTGCTCGCAACACAAACGATAACAGTTAAGGAGTATTAAATACAATTTAAGGTAGGGCCCACCACTTAGTTTTGTACAAAATTTTACAATCAAATAGTACATACAATCATATTATTCATTCACTGAAAACCCGACTTGGAAGAATCAGTCGACTATTTTATGAAAATGACAGGATAAAGAAGTTTCTGTACCTACATTATATTGCAAGCATTTAATGTTTCGTATTCCTGACACACAAGTACAAACAAATATAACACTAATTGAAATATTTAAAGGAAGTTGACTGAAAGTTTCGACTGATTAAGTACCTATGTTTAAGTACTTTCAAAAAATTTAGTCATACACTTGTGGGTCAGGAATATAAAACAGTGTCAAAAATGTTAGTACAAATATAGAGTAAAATGTAATAGGTAGGTACGAGTGAAACAGGGCAATTTGCCGGAGAGTCGCTAACTTACTTAAGTAAACCATCACAACCAACCATACGGACATCATCAACAAAATATCTAACGCGAAATAACCCATAAAATAAAATAGATTGAGCTGATCATTCAGTTACTCAGTGCAACACTTATGAGTTTAGAACCCAAAATTATAACTAAACGTTGTTCATGTATATTATTGGTCTGTACTGGCGATAAAATTTTGTGACATCTTATTATATTAATAATGCATAATTATGTAACTTGTAAATCTGTACTTGTTGAGTGTATTGGACAGAATAGAGGTCGTAATATACAACAGGGCGGCGCGGGGTCCCGGCCCAGCGGTGGCGAGCTACCCGACAGTCGACATCGATATCAATAAAATTATTACTTTACATAATATATTTACAACGGGCGCGATCACACGCCATAATGCCCATCTCCGTATATAATATGTACACTAAATTTAAGAACATAGAGTTTTCTCTCATTAGCTACCGAATCACAATTCAAATATTTGAGTAATTGACAACGGTGGACAAACATGCGCCGGAGCACTAATGCATCTTATTATTGAAATTTGTACTTTGCTCTATTAAAGTCGTGCTAGGTATGTTTGGTCCATGCAGTCACAATTCCGTGGTTCGCGCAATGGGCGCGCCGGCTGCGGAGGGTGGTCGGCTTCAGAGTAACACGGTTACAGAATAATCAAATTGTTTAAGTACGGAATTATCATAATACAGGACACAGGTAACAATCACAAGGGGCACAGACAGCAGCTACACGGCTCCACAGAGCGCGACCACCAGCCCTGCCACCCGCAGCGCCCCGAGGGCACAGCGTCACACAACCCGATGTTACTAATGAGAGAACGTATCATCAAGTCAAGTACTTCGTCCAGTCATTCGGTTTCGAGGACATTGTTCGTTACCAGTCTCTGTTTAGAAACGACGGGTTGTTCAACTTTCAGACTATTTTTACAATTATTCAACTGGTTTGTTACACTTTTCAAATCTCAATGCATACAGAGTCCATCAACGAACTAACTGTTTCTATCGAAGACCTAATCTGGTATGTTCGGATGCCTCCTAACAATAATACTTTAGTACAAAACTAGAAGGTAGATGTTTCGAATAAATTAAAGATTGTTCTAATTAGTTTTAATTACGTATTAGGAACTGCAGTTCACTGTTAGTAGAGTAAATAAACTATTCGATGAGACACTTTACTGTTATTTTGATTAAGTCTAAATAAAGATCTTAACGGCTATAATAGAGTTAAAATTGATCGTTAGAAGGCATCCGAATCAATGGACAGACATCTCAATTCCGAATTAGGAGTGATTTTAAGTACCTACAGCCACGGTTCAGTCATGTATTACAAATTCCAATTATTCAAATGCACGATTCCTGTAATCATGAAACTTTCATAGTCACAGCTGGTAAGGCTTGTTTAATTGACATCCAGTTACGAGTGGAGCCACAAGACTGTGTGGTGGATGTGGAACTCATGAAAGTTCATCAGTTACGTTAAGTACTAAGGTACTAGCTATTACAATTTGTTCATCATTGTTCGCATTACCATCGCACTGCAGGAGCACAACACAGCATTGATGCGGTATCAAAACGGCACATGTCCACACATTACTATTAATACGACAAACGTACACATCTCTTGCGGTGGAGGTGCGCTCCGAGCTTTACGACTCGCTATAACTAACTGAAATCCAGGACAGTCTCGAACCAGCCACTGAGCGCACTTCACCCAATAGATATCTGTCGAGTCAACATAACCCATAATAGAAATAAGTCATACTCGTTGTTCAGAAACATTATTTAATGAAAATATCAAGACAGAAATAATTTCAAATTGTCACTTTTCTTCTTCTGGTCAACGAAATAAATATAGTCATTTTACCTAATTAATTACATAATAATTTCAACAAAATTTCAAACACCTGAGTTTTAATTTAAACGATAATAACGTCATTAGCTAAGTCACTTCTTCATTCGGTTTGGAATTCACTTAAAGAAATAAAACTATCAAAAATAACTCGGCTCGCATATAAGTCCTGCGTCACGTCCGAAGCTAGCACCTTCCCTTTTGCAATTACATAATACTAACTACTGACTGCGTGTATGCGTCGCGTCGCATCGGCGCGCAAGTCGCCGCGCGGCGCGGCGCGTCCGACTAGAGTTCCGCGCGGCCGCACGCGCGAGCCGGCCGCGCGGCCCGCCTCACCGCGCGGCGCGGCCCGCGCTATCACAGGCGCTCAGTGGGGCGCGGGCGCGTCCTGCCCGCGCGCCGTGCACTAACTCGTCGGCACAAGCAGCCGCACGAAGCTGTCCTCGCTCCAGCCCCAGTCGTCGGGCCACGCGTCCTCGGGGGGGTCTAGCGCCGACCTCGACGACAGGCTCAGAACGGAGCCCCAGTCGATGGTGCGCTGTTCCTCGTCGCCGTAGCCGGAGTCGCGGTCCGGCGGCGGCGGCGCGGGGAAGGGGGTAGCGCGCCCGGCTGCCGGGTCGCGCGCGCTCAACAGCTCGCAGCGCGCCACGCCACCGGCCACGCACGCCGGCTCGAAGGGCGCCTCCTCGGCGCTTTCGCGCTCCATCTCGCGCTCGATGCCGCGTAGGGTGTTGCAGACGAGCACCGACCGCCTCAGCGACGGGTCTGCCGTCTGGCGTAGGCGCGCTAGCTTCAGCGCGCATAGGTTCATCATCTTGAACCGCCTCTCGCGGTAGCAGCGGCGCGAGGCGCAGCGGCCGGCCGCGCGGCCGTCGCAGCAGGCGCGCGCGGCCGCTCCGCCCAGCTCCAGGTAGGACTTGCCGTTCTCGGCGCGGATGGTGTCGTGCGCTCCGCACCAGCCGCCGCACCAGCGCCGGCGGCACGCGCGCCTCTCCTCCTCTTCGGAGCGCCAGCAGTCTCCGCCGCCGGCGCCGGCGGCCACGGCCTCGAGCCGCGCAATCGAGTCTTCCCAGCGCGCGACTTTGCCGCCGCCCTCACACGGGGAGCCGGCGCGCCGCTTGGCGCCGCACCCGCCGCCCGAGCCCTGCAAATACACAAACAACATGGTTACTCATTGCATTCCATCTGACGATACGTGCACTGCGAATACTTCTGATGACGTTATATGTTATAATTATTATATAATCGAATAGATTGAAATAGATAC
This sequence comes from Lithophane socia, assembly GCA_947522985.1. Lineage (NCBI taxonomy): Eukaryota > Metazoa > Arthropoda > Insecta > Lepidoptera > Noctuidae > Lithophane > Lithophane socia. The sequence goes on along the minus strand of OX383270.1, from coordinate 8,361,261 downwards.
CAGAATAAACATTCCACTGAAAACATTCGAATTGTTCGTAATGACACTGACAGTGACATTTTGCAATTCGTCTTAATTTTTATGAAACTAATTTAGTTTAAGTTCTTATGTTGACGAATAAACATTGAAGAATAGAACTCGAAATCTAGTCAGTATATGTAATGCATGGATGAACGTAGCGAGGTATGTGTGTAGACGCGGATGTGAAGCGAGTGGTGGAGAGACTCGGTACACAATGGTGCGTGGGCGCAGCAGACAGGCGGAGCCGCGCGGCACCGCTCTCTAACTACCACAAGTACCGTAAGCTGAGACGCTTTATGCACTCTACGGAAAACTAATGGAAAGCGTTATAATACTAATAATAGTAATAACTCGTTATAACTCCTAGCGTCCGCAAAGCAGTAAAGGTAGCCTGTGTGTGTGTAGGTTCGTTCTTTCTTATTCTTTTTTATTTTTCTTATTTATATTTCTTCGGGAAATCAGAAGTTCTTTTCTTCAGGTAAACGATACTATTTTGCTCTGTAGTGTTAGTACTAAGGGCGAATTCGACCAAACTTTAATCCCTAGTATAAGTCTAATCCAGCGAATAAATATTACCTAAATTAACAAAAAAAAAAAATTGCTTTTATAATTAACTTTGCACGACTGCCTTAGCCACATAGTGAACTTACAGTGAAATGTAGAGTTTAGAATAGTATTCAAAAACATTTAGGCTACATACAAAAACCCTGATAATGTTGTTAAACTACCTGCAGTCAGAACTGCCTAATGACTAGTGAACTAACAACAACTAACTACAATAGCTGCTTCAAATTGAATTTCGAATGTAAAGCGCATGGAATGTTCCCATCAGTGCGCTGAGCTCGCTAGAGTAACAGACGGCGCATAATGTACCTGGTAGTAGGGTGGTCTGAGCTATTGTGCGCCGACCCTACTCAGTTTTTTTAGCGACAATGTGCCGGGGAGCAGCCCCTAGCGGCTCAGGTAGGGACCCATGCACCCGCCGGAATCATCGGACCCTTCTACCGGAGCTCGAAACGCATTCCCTACAGAACTACGCACAATAAAAATCACCGATTTCAACTCCTCGATCTATCAGACTATCAAGCAGGAGTAGCCTGAACTTAGTGTCTTATAATTGTATCCTTATCTTTATTTTAAACTTGAATAACAAGCTATCATGTTAGCAGCTGCAGCGTCGCAGTACTAAGTGACGTACGTGCACACGTTGACTTTTACCGCAGTAACGCATATTTATCGAATTACCTTCTTATACATTGCCACTTTCGTTAGTGGTCATCGCGAAATTTTACAATGCATCGAGGCAGCGAACACCGTGCGTGGCGATACACACGTCGTGGAAAAAATAAACTAGTAAGTGGCAAGTCCAGCAGGCGGCAGATGCCTCCGCACCTGCCACTACAATTAGGAGGCACACGCGTTTCGCAGAACCTGCCTAGATACTCTAGCCTTTATACCACCAATTATTATTATACAGAAAATGTAATATTAAACGACAATTACTCGGCCACGTAAATTCTTAAATACAAGCGAAGCTATGATAGTAAATTTTTCATGAGTCGTATGTATAAACGCCAATACTAATGATTTTTATTAGTTGCGAATAATAGATCTACTTAATATCGATATTTTGATAGCAAAAAGTTGTTAGCTGTAGCTATTGTAGAGTGCTGAACGAATTCATAATAAAAGCTAACAACGCATGATCGGTTAGTAGGTTAGGTTGCGAGTTTGCGCTGTCAGTGTTGCGACCGTCGCCGCCTGCCGTTGAGTCAGCGGCCACTCATCGCAACGCTGCAAATAATCACTTTGCGTCACCCCTTTATCGCTCCGCGGAAAACGTGCCGCCTCACTGTACAGCGCGATTACTGTACGCCTCTACAGTTGTACACCTACTCCTCATTATAGGAAAATTATAAGCGAGCGCGACGAGTTTTCAATATGCAGAAATAGCTAGATAATATCTAGCGTGAGGTTGTATCACGCGGCGCCCGCGAGCACTATATGTATGTAGCAGTGTCGTCGCCAGCGCTGGCGCTCATGAAAATAAATTTAGTAAATGACGTTGGCGCTCGGCGTTGCCACTCCGTGCCTCTGGAACGCGGCTGCGCGACGTTGCCGCTCCGCTCGGTCTTTCTAATCTTGTCGTAAAGTTCTTTTTCTGATGCGCAGCGCGTCGCTCGTTCTCTCCGCTCGAAACTTGGAAACGTCAGACGTTTATTTTATCGCTAGTCTCGGATATGCGGCATTTTATAACCGTACCGCTCGGTATAGCGCCGAGACGAGGAGTTAGTGCTTATTCAAAATAACAACCATAAAGAATTCTACTGTATGCGTTGAGAAGTCATAGTCGACGAGTCGTCGGAGCGGCGACGTTGTTATAGCGCCTCTCGCTCGAGGAGGTAGGAAAAGTTCGGTCGGCGAGGCGAGTCGAACGAACGGAGACTTTCTATGGCATTGTGGAGACCAAATAGACGGCGGCACGGCAACGGCATTGCCTCACAGCGCCACAGCCATGTCGAGAGCGCGCGGGTCGGCGGGGAGTGGGGGGGCGCGGGCGGCGGGGGCGCGCGTCTGTGTGCACGTGCAGCACACAGTCGCACGTAACAACGTCGTAGCGGCGCGCAGTATCTAGCGCTACAGCTACCTACGCCCGGCCGCGCGCCTCGACAACGTTGTATTATATAGCCAACTATAATGTGGGGTAGATAGCATGGGGTGTACTGAGCCACGTTATGGGGTCGCTCTACCCACATGAGAAAATACGATGCCGCCGTTATGCGTCAGAGGTTGTGGGAATTATAAGCAATGGAATTTCTTATCATTATAGATTTTCCTTATATTTTACCTGGCTTAAAAAAGTTACAGCACATACTGTGGATATAGGTAGCGTAGGTATCAGATACTTTATCAAATTGAAGAGTAGATTGGTAATGTAGAGTAGAAAATGTAGAGATATCAAAACAAATAAATTGTTGTTGTAGGTATTTCAGCGGTGTTAGTTTAGTTTCAGTGGCGAGTCTCGGTGACATTTCCCCACCCACGTGTTTAACGCAACTTTTGTGTTTGTGTGTGGAATACATCGATGCCTGTATAAATAACGATTGTTTACGACGCCACGGTCATAACATCGTAGTAGATTTTTATTTCATTTTTTTTCGTCCATTCATGAAACAGCGGTGCGAAGAGGCTGCGCTATGCAGTATCGAGCCGATTCAATGACCGATTAAGCCATTAACGCTCCTTTTCAGTACAATAGAGCACGTGACCGCCGGTGGTAATTTCATTCATCTCCGAAGGGCGGTTTGTTGTTGACTTGTGGACCTGTTCCGTGCTATCGAGATTGGAGATCGTAAACACTTCACATTGTTCTAATGTTCGCATTTTGAATATTTTGTCTACGGGGGTGTGAACTATTATGGTATCGCCATTGACGCAAGGAAGTCACTTTTTTGCTTACTAAATTCTCTTTTCAAGGTGTTTGGAATGTGTTTTTGGAAAAGAAATGGGGTTTGAATAAAATTTGACCCGAATTTCTGAAGTAGAGCAATGCAACATTGTCAAACAACCTGCTCGGAGACAATGAATTGTCAAAAAAGTCGGAGGCTATCGTGGCGTGGCATGTGCACGGTACGCGGCCGGCACGGAGGTAGCCTCGCCTGTGGCAGGCACCAGGGCTGCGCCACACCACTGATGCTACCAACGATGACGCCTAAAAATTCACCTAAAACGGCTTCTCCACCAGTTTACGCACACACCACTCTTTTTATCCCTAATCCAAAACTCTCAAAAGACAATAATCCCAAGAAATACAGTATTTTTACGAGCCGATAAACTTGCAAATTTCAACGGCAGCATGAGTGGAAGGAATGATAAAAATAAAATATGTAGTCAGTATGGTCGCAGCCCTGGCTGGCACGCACATTTCCGTGAGCGGAGAGCGGCGAGCGGCGAGGCCGCGCGGGCGTGTGTGCGTCCGTGCGCGTGCGCCTGTGCGCGTCTGTGTGCGTGCGCCAACCAGTCCCACATCCTGTTTCGTGCCTTCGTGGGCCGCTCGCGCAGCTTCGCAGACTCGCCGCAGTGCTTCTGTCGAGCTTTTTATTTCACGCCTCTGGCTACTGTATGCACAAGATTGATTTTAACAGTAGATGTGTTGTGTAATACAATTTTTTGCCAACACCAAACCGTAACAAATGACCGCTTTCATGTCTAGTTTGAATTAGGAGTTATTGACAACAATTAACGTTTACGCTAATTTGATTGAATTTTTGGGTGTAGATGACTACTAGAGCTAACTTTTGCGAATTTTCCGGCCGTTTACCCATTGACTCTACCTACTACAGTCAAGTGCAGTCTATCAGTCAATCTCCTATCTAGTACAAATTTTGATGGGAAGAAATAAGAACTGGCTACGATGGTGAAGTAATACATCGTGAGGAAACCGGCATGTCCTAGAACCAAAAATTCGAAGACATGTGATATCCACCAACCCGCACTGTACGCCTGTCATCAATCTTAACACCCTCTAAAATTGCAAATAAACAAAATCAAAAGTATCGAGTGTTCCTTTACAACCCATTCTATAGAAAGAAAAATGCATTAACAGCTAGCTGGCATCGCAACATACTAAAGGCGCTTTGTAAGATGATAGATCAGTTGAATGGGCTCACAAAAAGCTCATAATCTATGCGTACCGTTATACAAGTGTCAACAGCGTCAGCTAATTTCAAGGTGACGAGGAAAAAAATGAACAGTTGAAAAGCAAACAAAAGGAATCCCTCAGGAATGTGATCCCGCATAAAAAGAGAGGGCATTCCCGAAACGCATTGTTTACAGAGAGCGCGTGCGAGCCGACGCGTTATGCGTTTATTATGATGAGCGTGGTCCAGCGAGCTGAGAGCTGCGACCACTCGATGCAATGAAAGGGAAAATTTGTAGTTTTTGTCGGTAGAGAGATGACGCACGCTTCCCCGAACGCAGCCGCCGCCGCCGGCGCCCGCTCAATGATCGGAATGTCGGTAGTGTCGCACTCGATTCCTCCGGCGGGTTGCCTTTTGCGAACAGCCACACATGCCCTACGTAAGCAAACTTCCGAGCCTAACTGGTTCACGTAACCCATTGGTGCAAATAACTCCCCTGCAAGGCTGCAAACTGCAAGCAAAACCGCCTCATATGCCAATCGGTTTTACTTTCCAGCTCAGGCTAACTAAAGCTATTGGACCTAAAGTGGCACTGCTTCGTTCCATTAATTAACTAGCTCAGACAGTCACCCGAATCCATTCTTGATATAGGATTAAACGCGTCGGATTCGCAAATGAAAAGTGCATCTGACGTGAAGTAATTACGCGCTATGTGATAATGTGACACACACGGGACCGGTTCAAGGCACTTTTACACTTAACACTGACATTGTTAGACTTAGTGCACTTCGTACCGTATAAATCACGATCCGGGGGTGGAGTTTATATCGCGCTCTGTCGAGATAATAAATCAGGTGGCGGCGTACGCGGGCAGATAATGACGTCACTGGCACGTATCTTGGAGAATCCCCGGAAGAGAGCGAATAAAATAAAAATGTCACGTCGCGATCAGCTGTTGGGCGGTGCGAGCGTGACGGCGGCGGCGGCCCGCGCCGCAGCGATACGCATAACGACGCCGCAATAAAACTTATTTTTATGTTTTTCGCTCACAATGGCCGCGCGAAGGTCGAGCTATCTAAATGGGTCAATACACTCTGCGTAGTACGAGCGGTGAACACGTGCTCCCCGTTTGTAAATAGCGAGATATCGGCCGATTGTTGCAGTGATTAATGGGGGCGCGTAATGACTCGGCGCCGGCCGCCCGCGCCCGCGCCGCTCGCTAATATGCTCATTCATCGGTTCGACACTATTATTATTTGCCGGCCGGAGATGGTTTTGTTCGCATTCCGACAATCGATGCGACGACATTAGGGCGACGCTCAATGTCAAGGCTGCACTTGCTATGCGCCCACCCGCCTGGCCGTGCTCAATGCTAATTGTCTACGAGTTGACTCGACCCCGTTATGCCAATTTACTGAACAGAGTTGTTGTAAGTAGGTTTGTACACCACTGCACGCTGTTTGGAACATAGGTTTTCAAGTAGGTATGGATGATGCACTGGTTAAGCTTTACTCAGCCCATGCGCGCATGCATGTTTTCAGTTTCATCAGCTGTAACATAGAATTAATGTTCCGAGTTTTAAGAATTCTGCGGTTTAAACTTTAGACTTTTTCAGTTGCATCTACATGAAATTTACTAATCTGCTTATACAAAATTTTCCTTATTTTACTGAAACGAATCTATCCACCATTACTTGGAACTTTAAATGTCTATCTCAACAATTGAACTGCTTTGCCAAACACATGGGGTTAGCCACGGAATTTCCTACCAGGCATACGTTTTGCCTCACAAAACGTATGCCTGGTAGGAAATTAAGGACTATGTACAGTCAGTGTGATGTATGCGGGCGTCATCGACAAGCGGCGATAAGGGCGAGGTCACGGCTATCAATGGAGACATCTCCATACGCGCACGTGGCGGCCGGCCACGACATCTCGCGCCCATTCACTATGAAGACGCCCCCGCGGCCCTCCGCGACCCCCCGGCACCCGCGCCCGCGCACCGCCCCGCCACCCCCGCACCCTGCGCGGTGCATCCATGCAACAAGTTAGGGCACAGGTTTGTCTTGTAAGGAGCCCGGAAGACGAGTCGCGCCGCGGACGCGAGCCCGGCACTACGCTCAACTAACTGCCGCCTATCACACATGCAATGCTTTCTATGACCTGTTTCCTCAGTCTCAACTTGCATTAAATACCCAATTTCAATATGCGCCAAATCTGTGAACTAACTTCAAAAGGGCTGATCGTAGCAAAGACACGTACCTAAGGTGTCTACGAACCGTAGCACATATCAAATAAAACCGTAGCACCGTAGGCCGAACGTTTAATACCTACAAAACGTTTTGCAATAATTGGTAAAATCAGCACCATTATAATGTAACGCAATTCAAATAAAGTTCTCGTAAAACATGGCGGTTCAAACACATTTTCCAGCTTCGTGATGCCCAATTAAATATGGATGTGATTGAAAAACGCGTGTCCGGTAACGAGCGTGTACATAATTGGTGGGCGGCCGGGGCAGGCCCGGAGTGACCCAGTTGCCGTTGCCTGGCGACCCGGGGCTGCGCCCCCCGCGCCACCTGCCACCCCCGCCCCCGCACTAAATAACCTGCCCGAAACCGACACCTTAGCAAAGGTCGTTCAACCGTCACAGAGGCAGTTGCTCTCGCCATTTTTTATCCGACGTGCAAGCATCACACATGATGACAACCCCTGCACCACCCGAAACATGAGCTAATAAAAATAATCAATATAAAGACTGATTTTTCACGAGTAGATGAAAACTGGGAAATTCGGCATTAATTAGCCATCTTTTTCGTTTATTTCGAATATTTTTTGGTACTGGAAATTGTAGAGACCACCGTGACTTTTAATTAGTGGTAAACCTATTTTATGCTGAACGCTCGATAGCATAGCAACAACTGGCATTTTATAGCTGCAGGCTAGATTTTGTTGAAAGGATATGTATGACAACCATCCTTACCAATGTGATAATGTTTTGGGCTTAATGGATTCGAGTCCCCAGCGCGATCACTTTCCTTCTTGATGTTTCAAAGTTTGCTTGATTACGATTGAGAAATTTACGAAACTCGACAAAACTTTTAATATTTAATCGATAAATATTCGCAATAAACATGAATATGAAGAGGAATCCGAGTGAACGTGGCACTAGTGGGCAGGCCGGCCGCGGCGACACCGCCGAACAAACTAAATGAAATTATTTTCTTTAACTCTTAACTTCGAGTGTTTTTTGTTGAGACGAAGAGAAAAACCTGCGAGCGAATAAACTTAATTGTTATAAGCCGCGTTTGCCGACTGCCACCCCCTCAAGTCGTGAGGGCGAGGGGGCGCCGAACACAGTTGTATTTCTCCGAACTTGTGCTAAATTTCACTTTCTCCGAAGACGTTGTGCGTAGACTTAGCCACCCACCAGGTCCCCGTCCTCTCGCTAACTTTGCTAAATAGTTTCGACACTACTAAGTACCTATCCTCTTAAAACTTAAGTCTGCTGTCATCATTCGAGTCGGCTTTCTGCATACGTACATGTTCCCCAATCATGTCAGCATAATGTTTCATGAAAGTCACATTCTATTTGTTATTAAACAGCAATGCTGTCGAACATGTATCTTCTATGAGACCGCTCTCCACCCTCTGTGAGATGTCGTTATCTTAGCGAACCCTAACCGAGTAAAACATAAAAAACGTTACTCAAAAAAGTCCTTCCACTCACAAAAACTCTGGTGCCTCCTCGCCCTCTGAAGTTATAAAACGCTGAAGGCGAGTGAGGCGAGGCGAGCGGCTTGAGATCTTATCCCCCCGCATTAGAGTCGAGTTCGGCATGAGCTACCCTGTGCACACCAGCAAGCAGCGCCTGAAAGGCGAGCACACGAGCGTGGAAGCTTTAGCAAAATGAAAGCCGACTCGCTCTTAATTCACCAGCACATAGACACGGCGTACGGACGTCGATAGGACCCTCTCGCCGCCCACCGCCCGACGCCCCCACGCGCCGGGCATAAATAAGGGGGGCGAACTCGGGTTAACAAGAGAGTGAGTGCCCTCCCTCGCAGCAATGCTAGAAGGGAGAATTAAGGGGGCTGCGGCGAAGGACGAATTAAGGAGATGAGAGAGCACACGCTCTCTAGACGCGCCACCTCGCACCAGCAGGGAATTAAGGGAGAGCGCACAGCTACGGTGTCACTGCGACACGCTACCGCTAGCTATTCTTTTCTGTTTGTTTTTACAATGACTTTCGTCAGAATCGTATCTTATTTATAACTGCACGATATTATTGATTTTCCAGAGGACTTTATTCTATTGGACTGGTTTAGCGCAAAGTAGAAAAAGACCTAGAACATGATGCGCCGCCCTCATAGCCACCTCCGAGGCCCGTGACGTCACTGCTGCGTTTTCAAAGCACGTGAGCCACTTCGTCACATAAATTACCAACTATATCCCACAGGAGTTAAGGTTTGTTTTCGACGAAATTGCTGGTGCTCCTTTGTCTTGCTCCGTCGGAGCGGGCGAAAATGTTCTTTATTTCAATAGGGAAAGGTTGAATTTACTGGAGTCGTGTCGTAATGATCTTGGCAAGAGGGTGGGTATAAATTTTCCATGGGGGCAGACGGGGCGACGTCGCGCGAGGGCGCCGCTGAGTCACGGCGGCGGCGGTGCCGGCGTCGGCGGGGCGGGGCGCGGGGCGCGGGGGACGTGCCACAGAACATATTGTAAGTATCTACCACTCACATGTCACAAAGTTTTCTCCGCATCGGGAAACTTTGTTAACGTCAACGGAGCACGTGGCCTTGCCGATATTATACATAATTGCTGCACGAGTTGAGCTCAACATGTGACAACTTAGCGACAACTTACTTTCTCACTTAGTTTGGATAAAAAGTACGAATAGATGATCACATGCGTTAGTGCGCGTTTCAGTAGTGCTGAAGTAAAGAGTCGATGAGTTAAAGTTGATAGTGCGTCTGATTACAGTGATTCGTGATTCATTACGGAACGCTGTTAGGCTGTGTAATGTCCGTGTTATTGAACTTGCGCTAGATCATACATGCATCGATATCTACTGAACCGCTATGTTATGTTACTTTGAGCATTTGCATGTCTTACATCTTTTGCCTTTAATTAGCATTGAGCTCTTTGTTCATTTTCCTGTGACAGTCGCTGCAATCGATCTCGTTATCGTAATTATAATTGTGAAACTCAGGATCGGACTGAACACATAATAATTGTCAGCCGTATCTTTGGTCGTGCAATCGGCTCACATCGGCCCGTCACCTTGAGGCCTGATAACGTGGTTGTTGTGTGATAAGAGGCGATACCGCCGACCCGACCAACGCGCCGCACACAATCTTATATTCATATTATGCTTTTAACATTATTGTATTGACATTGGACAGCTTTGATTTCATAAAGCTATATCTTTTAAGCTTCATGAAGCCATCAACGCTAGTTGTGCTATTATAATCAGAATTTGATAACAGTCACTTAGTTCTAAATCTGTCATAACAAAACATTGCAAGTTTGCATTACTTGATATCTATCTTGATTGATATCAGTCTGTGAAAAACGTAAATAATCATTTATATTGGAAAACAAAACAATAAGCTTTTGGTAGACAACATTATCTTTAGAAGCTAATATTGTCTTACTTATTTAATTTTAAATGAAAGCAGATTGTTTTATCCCGAGTCAAGTCTACATAGAACGTTTGGTATCATTAATACATGGTACTAGACACATCATCAACGTCTTGAAACTCGAAGAGACGACTTCTTTTTCGAGAAGTTTTCAGCTCCGTGCGGCACGTCTCTCGTTCTCGTGTAGCATCGCTCGAGCGAGCGCCCACAATGCTCGCCCCGAAGATCGGCGCTGTTGCCAATTACATTATGTACGGGAGGGCGAGGGGCGAGAGGGAGCCTTATATAAAGCCCTCCCCCTCCAAGCCTTGGAAACTCACAGGTTATAAAGCGCGGGAATGAGTTTTCGCGCGAAAACTTTATCGCAAAAGCTCGTGCGCCGAGCGAAGCTTTTTCACTAGCTTAGCCTAGTTCGACGACATCGACGCTAGGATTAATTTTACGATTCAAACTTTTTCTTACATGAATTATTTTAATTTATGTACTAATGGCTGCGTTGTGAATTTGTGATGTTTATATGAGGTTACTATCAGGTCTATGATATCATACATGTTTGCTTTACCATACCTACTTCTTCAGTTGTTTGTAATCTCCTTTTAATTTTATTTCGTGGTTATTACCAAAGTTACTCTGCCTTTAGTCGGACAGCAGTATCCTTTTTTAGGATTTAATTAAGACTCCGGCTTCGATGTCGTACTGTAAATACATTGCATCCAAACAGTTGAATACAGCACGAAACAAAAGTCAGGGGCGACCCTCCGGCTCCCGCACCGAGGGAGAGCACAAAGAACGACTCCCAATTCAGTAACGAGTCCCGGGTCCCGGGCCCCGGGTCCGTTAGTTAAGCGCCAACTCAGATGAGGGGCCCGAACTTTGCCGCCCGATGCGAGCTAACAAAGGACTTTATTCGCCGTCATCAGGTAAATGAAACATGGACAAAATATAAGAGCTGAGTCAGTTTCATTGGTGTGGTAGGTCGATAAATCGAAGTCGGAGTAAGGTCAACAGCGGTGGGCAGCAGCAGGGCCGCCGACGGCGGCGGTGTTGGCAGCGGTGCGTGCGGGTCGGCTCTGCAGCCGCAGGCCGCAGCATGCCGCTCGCAGTGCCGATGCTGTTTTGCATAAGTAATGACCGCCGCCGCCCCTCACTCCCCCCCTCCAGCTCCCCCCGTAGGCCTATCGATTGCGGCGGCGCGGGGCGGGCCGCATCGCCGTAATTGTCACACTGAGCGAGCTGAATTTCACTCCACCCTCGCGTTATCGACCTTACTACCCCCGCATAAAACCCACTCTCCGCCGGCAAAAATTACTGATTGAATACCAAATGCGTTATAGTCCGCTCTAAGTTTGGAGGCGGCTCGTAATAGAGCCTTCGAAGAGTCTATGACAGAGCTTAATTAGACAGGCGTGCGATGGCACCGAATGGATTTTACTTGTTCGATATTTTAGCGCGAAATAAAGCACAAATTGTTGGGACTGAATAAAAGTACTTTTAAAATTAGTGGACTGGAGAACTGTAGCGTCAACCTTCGGCGCGGGCGTGAGCGTAAAGTTGGCGGAGTTTGTTTGTTCGACACATTAGCGACCACTCGCAGTCGCGACTGGCTAATATGATCATTCGTCAACAAACCAGGCTACCCAGCAACTGGATAACTTGAATATTTGAGTAAATAAGTAGTCTTAGCTGGAAAAAGTGCAAGCTACAGCTAACTGACGAACAGTTATAGCTGTGCTCGGTGCACCGGGGAGAGTCGACAGTGGATACCTCACGCACGCCTGTCGCACGCAGAGAACAATAATTCCGTATCGTTTCGCGCGACAGAGCATGCGACGTCGCATCGTATGTATTAATAGTCGTCGTCTAGGCGAGCGCCGTTTTTTAGCGCACCAGCAACGACGAAAGTATGGAGAAAGTGGCGCGTTGACGTCACGCACACACGCGCAGCACACGCGTGCCATACGCCGGCTGAAGACAACGTGACAGCCGCTCTCTGTGCTCGATACAGCGCTGTCTTGCTACACGCCGAAGTTGCAACACCGCGCTCCGTATGAGAAATCCGACGTTAGCAGCCGATACGAGGTGCCCCCTCTAGACACGTTCACTTGCTCAACTGAAATGCCTTTAAAAATACGTCAGCTGCGAGCTCACATAGACGCTACACTTGATACTCTTGATAACTGCCAGACTCACTGAGTCGACGGATAATGGGCGTTCCCCAATCTTCTGATAATTGGTTCTTATAGGGGCGCTTGCGCTTATTACTGTATGCGGGCGAACTATCACTCTTGCTCAAGTTACAGTGCTACGAATGTGGCCGACTTTGACTTCCACTGAATGCAAAATAATGTCCCATAAAACGAGCACCTGTTTCGGTAGGAACGCGTGGATAACCGAACAAAGGACCGGTCGTCTCACAAACACGATTCTTTATTGCGGTCCATTGCAGTTGTCATTGACGATTGGTTACGAGCGAAAATCACCATTGTTAGCGGTACATGACATAACTCGGCTCGTGCCCACGCGATCACAACATCTCAAAGCATAATAGTGTGAAAACAAATAAAGAAAGAGTAATGATCATCGATACAAGAGACGTAACGTTAAACAACGGTCGCACGCGAGTCGCGAGCCACCCGACGTGTACTAGACTCGGAACTAGATTAAATTGAGATCAAACGTGGTTCATTCATAATCTGATCACAACGCCGGTAAACGTAGTAAGTTTATAGAGGCTTTAGTTCAGCGGTTAGTCGGCTTAACCGAGAGTCGAGCGCCCGTGCCGCCCGCGGCGAACAATTAATTAAATTAAGTGCAAGATGAAAAGGAAAACAACCGCCGCCGATCAGCTGATCTGTGATTGATGCGCACAGCATCGCACCCCACTGCACGCAGTTTACACCGCAACCGGTTTAGGACCGTTATTATTTTAAAAAAAAAACCTTCTTTATTTACGATTCGACGGCGATTATATCGTGTATCAATTTTATTAAGGTTCACAGGCTCGAGAGTCATTCACTGGGTATCATTTTAGAAACCCAACCGACACTTACAAATTTTCAGAAAAAGGGTTAAACAATTAAAGTACCTAGATTTTCTTATAAAATCAATAAAATGATAAACATCCACTGTTAATAGAACAGCAAATAAACAAAGCAACGACCTCGGAGACTTAAAAAGTGAAAGAAAATGTGTAATAAATATAACTTCATCACTTTTTTCATTGCCAAAAAAGAGCTGTAAGTGGTGACGTCACTGGCCGGGAGGGGTGGAGGATTAGGACGGCGGGGTGAGGGGGCGGCGTGGGAGCCAACCCTCACTCGCCGCCCCTAACAACGAGACTCGACTCGATGTAATAATATGTACAAAGCTTGTACGGTGAAACCATACACTATTGACGACTAAGCATTTTTACGTTACCTCATTAATGAATATTAATTGAGCAAGTAGTACTCGATTAGCGGTCATCGCGTGTGCTCCCTCGCTCCTTTATATTATATCCTTTGGTCCGTTAAATACATTTATTGTACCTTAAAACGCAGCAGTATCATTGACTATCTTACAACCTTCTACATGGTCCTTCGAGCTATCGGGCGGGACCTCGCGAGTTATAGTATTCGTTCATTCTTTGGGGAGTTACGGGTATTTAGAATCTTGTGAGTAATCTCGTTCGGAAATCAGCATATCGGATAACAGTGATACGTGTGAACTGGGTGGACATAGTTTCGCAACCGCAGAACTTGAGCAAAGTAGTTTCAACAAAACCCTATAGCAGCACAGGGTGGAATTGCAATACTTAGAGTACACGAGCAACCTTCCTGAACATCCCGAGCAACGGAAAAACAGCGCTTCAAGCACAAAGCAATCAGCATCCGGAGTAACAAGCAGCAAATCGGTATTTACAGCAGCAGGACGACAGTGTCCAGATATAGCAGAGCATCAGCATTCCGAGTGGGACAGCAGCAAACCAGCGGCAGTCAAAAGCCAGTATTGTTCAAGTAAGATCTTTCCTTTTTTACTTCAAAAACTAACTAGCAGCAAAATGGAGGATCTTTACTATCAACAAATTGAACTTAGCGAATTAATCCGGAAAATACCGATAAATATAAAAAAGGATAGCATCGATAGGAAATCTGACGATTATTTCAAAAGGCGATTAGAGATGTTGGAAAAGTATTGGTCAGACTATCAGAACAATCATTTAGGTATGTGTGAATACGGGGTCAAGGAGCATACGTACTTTACAAACTCCGAGCATGAACAGGTTAGCAAGCATTATACAGCCGCCAAAACTCTAATCAGCGAACAACGCCTGCAGTTATCTAGTAAGCTAACACCTTTAAGAACCGTTAGGAGTACTCCAGCGATCCAAGAGGAGAAAAAAGAAGCCGAACAAGAAGCAGGGCCATCGGGTTATGAGCAACCAAGAAAAGTGAGCAGTTTACGTACCATGGAATCAAGAGGGTCAGCTAGCAAATTGGATGACCAGATACGTAAGCAAGCAGCTAATTTCAAAGCGTTCAAGAGATCAGCGGGTTTTATCGACCTAGACTCCATGTCAGAAAAATGGGAAATGGAGGACGCACTACGAACTCTACAAGCGCGCTGGTCACAAATCGACTCACTGCATTGGGAGATCGATAGCGAGATAGGTGGAGAGGACGATGACTACGAGGCAGTCTATACACAGCATGAGCGAGCATATATTCATTTGAAGAGAATGATCAACAAAAAGCTTTGGAGTGTATCACATAGAGAGCACTCCACACCCAAAATGGACATCCCTGTATTTTCCGGAAATTATCAGCATTGGACGTCATTCAAAGACCTCTTTACCGAAGCTATTCACAGCAATCCAACCTTGTCGCAAGCGCAAAAAATGCAATTTTTGAAAGGAAAGGTCAAGGGTGAGGCAGAAAGACTCATTCAGCATCTTCCGATAAGTTCCAGTAACTATGATACATGTTGGGAAATCTTAAATCATCGGTATAACAATAAAAAGCTCATCTTTACATCCATCATAAATACTATGTTAGGTTTATCAAACATGCAACATCAAACAGTAGGTCATATTAAAAAACTGCATGACGTAGCGCAAGAAAGCTTACATGCTATACGGAACTTAGGGATTGATATAAGCACCTGGGATCCGCTTCTCGTGCATTTATTGGCACAGAAGCTTGATAGCGAAACCTACGGAGACTACATAGACTCCCTTAAAAATTCCAGAGATCTACCGGTTTTGCAAGATTTCTTGGACTACTTAGAAAGTAAATTTACGAGCCTGGAAACATCCCGCAGGAAGCTAGATCAAGCATCACCGAAATCAAACAATCATACAAATAACGATTTTCCTGAAAATCAAAAAGCAAGACGATACAACTTTGCTAATAAATTTAACAAGCCGCATTCAAAAGCATTACACGTGTCAACGAGCAAATGTCAATTTTGCGGTCAACAACATGCCATGTTCAATTGCGAAAAATTTTTGCAGTTGCCTAATGAAGCAAAATTGAAAACAGCCGCAAAACTGAAATTATGCCAAAATTGTTTATTTGATCACAATGGCAAGCAATGCATTTCCGTTAGGCGATGTCGCAAATGTGACGGAAATCACCACTCCGTTTTACATGACGCCTGCTCAAAAAGTATATCGCAATCGAATAGCGTTGCAACAACAACAGCTGACCCTAATCCACAAGAAGCTGTCGCAATGACTGTGCATGTGTCACAAAATGATCCAGGAACGAATGAAGTTTTGTTAGCAACAGCCTTGATTAAAGTTACAGCGATCGATGGATCTTATCATGTCTTAAGGGCTCTTATTGACCCTGGATCACAAGTTTCTCTGATCAGAGAAAGTGCAGCGAAGAAGTTAGGATTACGAAGATCTAAATTCAACGGATTGGTATTCGGAGTAGGGGAAGTCAAAAACAACTGTAACGGTGTGGTCACACTAAGTTGCTTCTCTACACATAATGACTTTTCGTTCAACACCGACGTACTTATCATGAAAAACCTACTAAAAGATATCCCGTACAAATCCTTTGACACATCGAAGTGGTCTTACATAGAAAATCTTAAATTAGCTGATCCATATTTTAACCATAGCCGTCCAGTGGACTTATTACTAAGCGCTCAAGTTAATGGCTTGATATTATTAGGAGGATTGATCAAAGGAGAGAGTTTATCGCAACCTGTGTTACAAGAAACACAGCTTGGGTGGATCATATACGGCGGTGGTCAAATGTCATCACTTCAATGCAACGTCGTCATGAATAATATTCACGATATTCAGCAGTTTTGGGAGATCGAGGATATAAGCGAAGATACAAACTTAACGTTGGAAGATCAAGAATGTGTCAACTTCTATTCATCTACAACAAAACGTCGCGAGGACGGGCGGTACGAAGTAAGATTGCCATTAAAAGCTGATATAAATGAAAAACTTGGTTCATCGAAAGAGATGGCCATAGCGCAGTTCCAAAATATGGAACGAAAATTTAGCAAACAACCCATTGTAGCAGAACAATACAAAGCATTCATTAGTGAGTACATTGCCTTAGGACATATGGTACTTAGTAACAGCAAAAATAGCAAACAAGCACTATCATGTTACTTACCGCACCATTCCGTGCAACGAGCAGAATCAGCAACTACGAAGCTACGGGTAGTGTTTAACGCGTCGGCAAGGACGTCAAGCGGATATAGTGTGAATGACCTGATGAATAAAGGTCCAAATTTACAACAGGACCTACAAGAACTGATTTTGAAGTGGCGTCAATACCGTTTTGCTTATACATCGGATATCGAGAAGATGTACAGGCAGATATTGGTGAGTGAAGAAGATCAGCAATATCAGCAAATAGTATGGAGGTACGCATCAGATCAACCTCTGCAAACGTACAAACTTAATACCGTCACTTACGGAACTAAATCAGCACCATTTCTAGCAATGATGACTCTGAAACGTCTAGCCTCGGATGAACGAAGAAACTATCCGGAAGCTGCGAAGATATTAGAAGAGTCATTTTATATGGATGACCTGGTCCATGGATCACACACCATCGAAAAAGGAAAGCAACTTATCGATGATCTCAACAGATTATTAAAATTAGGAGGATTTACACTAAGAAAATGGTCTGCAAATCATTCAGAACTCCTTCAAAATATAGAAAAAAGCAGCAGCAGCAACGGCGATATAATTTTTAACTTTAAATCAGAAAGTACAGCAAAAACATTGGGTCTTCGTTGGAATTCTGATAATGACATGTTTACTTTCAAATACAGCATAGCTAAAACAAACGCAAAAGTAACGAAACGGCTACTTTTATCGGAAATATCAAAAGTATTCGACCCGTTGGGATGGTTGTCACCACTCACAACAAAGCTAAAGCTGATATTCCAAAGGCTCTGGATAACCAAAATGCATTGGGATGAAGAAGTTCCTGTAAACATCAAAGCAGAATGGGTAGCCATTCAAGCGGACATGGAATACTTAAATCAATGCAAAATACCGCGCTGGATAGGGTATCAACCTAATGACGTCATAGAACTGGAGGCTAATTCTCGCGTTTTCACTCGTACATGTCATTTTCGACATTATCACTCGTCTCTCTATGTCGCATATAAAATGGTGACATTCTCATACAAGGCATTCGTACAGCACGAATCGAAGGATAATATTGTTGCCATTAGAGTGCGTTTCATCAAATAGTTCCTTTGCCATAATGTTGGCTCCACAGTTAAATTTTAAAACAGACGTATTAGGTAGCGGCGTAGCTTATTCGTATTGGTCCTACACTAGTGGAGCCAACATTACGGCATAGGATTTATTAGATGAAACGCACTTTAAAAGTCTCGCGTAGCGATCCATTCCACACAGGTAACTGTGATAGTTTTTAAACGCAACCATAGATGTTCTTAATATTAAAAATGATTGATAAGCGTATAAAAGGTTTTGAACAACATTTTATATGTATTTCATAAACATTTATCAAAAAATAATACATTATGAATTTCGTAACACCATTTTATGATTTTTTTTAATAAGTTTTCTCTAAAATATCAACAACGGAATGCACTTGACTGATTTTGACAACTGTGATGTCAGCAATTTCCGTTACGTCCAAAACGTAGACAGAGAATACTAGAGACTAATTGATAACTGTTGTCGCATTCACACAAGAAAAAGAGCAACATATGCCGATGTCGTGTAAAGAAATGAGACAGAACGATGGGATTTTTTTTTCACGCCGCTTGTCTCGTTTTAGCTCAATATTTTGATAAACAAAGTTTGACAGTTATCGTCTTCCTGAAAAATTCAGTTTTTATGTGTTCTAAGTTAATAAATTTATGTTATTTTATGTTGTGAACAATTTAGACCAACACTTTTTTTTAAAGCATGGTGCGCTGTTTTGTTTATAGGGCGTAAAAGTGATAGTGGAAGGAAAATGCCCGACTTGTTTTTTCATTCGTAAGTACACCCGTTTTTATCAGTTATTAGCCTTGCAATAACATTTTATTGTGTTTATACATTGTGTATAATATACCCTAGAGGTAAAATCATCGATAAAAAGCGCAAAATTAACAATGATTAAATTCTAACAAGAATTTTGGTGTTGCCAAACTTTTCTATAAATTATTACCAACTATTATGGGAAATATGTATTCTGCAGTGTGTATTATTATATATCTAAAAGATTAATGGTTTGTTGCAGTTTTCTTGAAGAGGATAATTTACGTCGGTATTGGACTGTAGCTACAGGACGAACAGATTGGACATCAACACTAAAACCGATAAAAATTAGAAACATTAATTTCGTATGAATGTTTCTAATTTTTAGCGAAACATTCATACGAAGCTTGTTTAATTTCAAGACGATATAGACTAAAATCAATAAAAGCTAATTAAAAATAAACATGTTGTATTTACTCATAAAGCAAGAAAATAGGTACTATCACATGAGACATGGTAGGTAATTAAAATCACATCATCATCATCCATCGTCAACCTCTTGCCCAAATCGCAATTTATTTGAGTTCAGCATCAGCCCAATTGCGTAATACACGATCAATGACAATCTGAATCATTTTGAAACAGATTGCTAATCCATTGCTACAGAAGTTCGAAAAAAAATAGCTTAACAACGTGATTAACGCAATTGAATGTTGTTGAAGTGACAAAATGAAACAGATTAGTCATATTCATTTAAGAAAATGTGTTACGCAATTAGATAGCAGGAGCATGTCTTCTTCCATACATCACATGCCTATACCGATGATAATCGATTTATCAGTCACTTTCAGACTTTATCTTGTTTTCCACTTTCACAAATTGTGACGTAAATTTTTCACAAATTGTGCGGTTTTTTCACAAATTGTGGGTTTACCCCAGATGATCCCCCGATGATGACCCCCGGAGATGTCCGCTTTTTGTGGGGACGTTGGTTTTTTATAAGAAGAAAAATCTAACCCGCACCAAACTACACCTAAATAAAAGCGACAAAAATATGGAACTATTGAAAATAATATTTTTAAATAGTTTATAATTTTTCTCTTAAAGGGAGGAGGGTCATTTAAGAGAAAAATTATAAACTATTTAATGTTAGTACATAATATTTTCTTTATTGATGGCAGCCCAAATAAAACCTCCCACACACTTTGACAATGTCTTAATAAATTGACAGAAGATTCTATTCTTCTGTCAATTTCGACAAAGTGTTGAGTGTTGACTGACACGACGTCTGTACTCTGTGGTTTCGCTCCGTTCTATTAACCAGTGTTATCGTATTTTATTTTATTGGGGCTTTACTTTCTCTGAATTTCCTGATTTTAAAGACTTGGCTCGTTCATAATGGATTATTCTACTTTGCACATGATTAGAACACTGATAGCTTATGAACCTTTAAACCTGATAACTAAATTTGCCAAAAATGCATCAACTTTTTACATACTGATAGAATTGAATAACAGAAACAAGCACATCATTGGTGAGCGTCAGCTGGGTCATCAATCAGTTTTGTTCGGTGTGTTGTGGCATTTCTATCACAAGAAGAAAAGGCAGGCGCTCTCGTCCCTTACCTGATGGTCATCCTGAACGGGCTTTTATATAGATAGCTCAGTTTCCCGACAATATTTTAATAAAAGAAGACATTGATAATTAAGAAAATCAATAAATCAATATTGAAAACTAAGAACATGTTTTATTTCATAACAAAACTGTAACACTTGCGTCCAAAGCATTTGCTTAATTCAGATTTTAAATATCATTGTCGAAAGGCTTTGCATCCACTTCCGATCTCAATATTCTAAGTCATAAAAAAAGAATTCTTCTTATTTAAAAAATGTTCTTGATCAGTAGATACTATATTATCCCTCCTTATCATTTATTACTCCTGCTAAGCAACTCCTGTCGACTTCCCCCCCCCTTCCTTCTTCCCTGTGGTAGCTTCCCGTACCAAAAAAATGTAAGGCACCTGCAATAACACAATTATTCATTAAATGTATATACCTATTTGTACAATTTATAGTCTGGGACCTGGGACCAGGTTTACCAAAAGGTACCGTAGTACGTGTAACTGGGTTGTGGAGTACAGATGGGCAGTCACTCCATGTAAAATACTGGTATTCGGCGGCATCTGGTTCGACCTCAACTTAGGAAGAGACTAGGCAGATGATGAACTATTTATGTGCAAACACACAACAAGCATAGGAAACAAAAATAAAAGAAAAGTCTAGTTTTCGTACTCGAACTTTCTTTTATTCTTGTTGTATCAGCTGAGTCAGGAAAGAAGAGATATGTTATGTTAGTAGGCTTACCGTACAACCATATTTTATACTAACCTTTGTTGTAACGTCTAGATTTGTTCTGCATTCTATCACCGGTTGTATCATTGTTATAAGCATTTCTGCTAGATTTTTATTTGATCTGAAATGCTTTTTAAATACTGCCTCGCTAAGGTCAAATGGGTCCACAGAATATCAGAACGTTGTCAACGTAGTGGCTCCATTGTGGCATTTGCAGCGTCTTCTACGATGTTTTGGATGAATTGAACTAAAAATTCGTCACTCATTTTTGCTTCTAGAAATAATTTGCTTATTAAAATATTTTCATATGTTCTTTCACTTCAATTGACACAATAATGAATGATATTTGACGTTTGTACGATTGCCGACAACATATCGACTGCTCCCGACCACTCTTTGCATGTCGCATGTAAACTAAGACATGTCGCATGGCTTCCTGCGAGAAATGCTCGAACCGACATGGCGAGAATAGCTTGACTTGATTTTTACGAGTGAAAAGTAGATTTTTACGAGTGAAAAGTACGAGTCGCATGACAATAACGCATGCGACATGCGCGAGAATTGCCTTCCTGCATGGTTATTGTGACGCATCGACTAAAGCCTACGCAGCAGTAATTTACGCACGATTACGGAAAGAAAATGAGACATCGGTAGTACTAGTTGTTGCTAAGGCTCGCTTGGTACCTGTTTGTAAGAGCACATCTTTACCGAGATTAGAATTAAGCGGTGCGTATTTGTTAGCAAAGTTAATGAACAAAGTCATTAGTTGTTATAGTGAGTTAAATATTAGGATCTATGGATGGACGGATTCTATGGTGGTTCTAGGGTGGCTGCAAGGAGAATCCAGCCGATGGAAACCCTTTGTTGCGAATAGGACCAAAATTATAACAACAGTCATGAAACCAAGCTGCTGGCGATATG
The DNA here is from genome assembly GCA_947522985.1 of Lithophane socia. Classification (NCBI taxonomy): domain Eukaryota; kingdom Metazoa; phylum Arthropoda; class Insecta; order Lepidoptera; family Noctuidae; genus Lithophane; species Lithophane socia. The sequence continues at coordinate 8,339,226 of OX383270.1, read as the reverse complement.
TTAAGTCTGAGGATAATCCAGCAGATGCAGCCAGCAGAGGCATCTCAGCTTCACAATTAAAGAATCAAACGCTGTGGTGGCAAGGACCACAGTTGTTGAAAACGTTTGACGAAAAATTAGAAGCCAAGCAAATTATTTTTACCACCGATCAAGAAATCAAAGGAAAATCAGCAGCAAGCAAAGTAAATGCCGTCCAAAATGATAGCAAGGATGACATTATATTACAACTATTACTCAAGTTCAGCTCAATCAATAAAATAACTAAAATAATAGCATGGCTTTTACGAGCAATCAAAACATTACAATTTAACAAGAATGCAGCCATAGCAAGTAAGCATAGTAGCTTACCCGAATTTCTTACCTTGTATGAATTGAGAAAATCAAAATTACTCATTATAAAATACATACAACGAACTGAATTCGCAGCGGAAATTATGTCATTACGGAAACACAGTACATTAAGTAGCAGAAGTAATCTATTAAAGCTTAATCCTTTTATTGATCGCGAAGGGATTCTACGAGTTAAAGGCCGGCTGAGTAAAGCAAACATGAGTATGGAAATGAAGCATCCTGCAATATTGCCTCATAACAGTCGGCTGACTACTCTAGTAATTCAACAAGCTCATCAGCTCACCTTTCATGGTGGACCGCGATTAACTTTATTTAACCTTAGACAGAAATACTGGATCATCGCTGGAAATAATGCTGTAAGGAAAGAAGTAAGAAACTGCGTTATATGTAGAAAATATGAGCCCAAAATACAGCATCAACTGATGGGAGAGTTACCCGTAGCAAGAAGCAACCCCGCCCCACCATTCTATCACACTGGAGTGGATTATACAGGTTATGTAGATGTTAAAAGTAACAAGGGACGTGGAATTAAGACCACTAAAGGATACATTGCGCTGTTTATTTGTCTAGCAACCAAAGCTGTCCATTTAGAGCTTGTATCCGACTTAAGCAGTTCGGGGTTCTTAGCAGCATTACGACGAATGGCAGCCAGAAGAGGAGCGCCTCGTCATCTTTACAGCGATAATGGAACGAATTTTGTGGGTGCTAATAGAATGCTACAGGAAAGCTATCACGATTTCGAAAGTGTATATGATCGTAACTTTTTTGCGGAGCTAGCAGATCTAAATATAGAATGGCACTTCAATGCCCCATCTTGGCCTAGTGCCGGGGGTCTATGGGAGCGGGCCATTAGAAGCTTAAAACATCACCTCAAGCGCGTAATAGGAGAGCAAAAGTTAACCTTTGAAGAGTTCAGCACTATCTTAGCACAGGTGGAGGCTTGTATGAACTCTAGGCCTTTATGTGCCTTATCGGAAGATATCGAAGATTTGAATGTTCTGACTCCGGCTCACTTTTTGACCGGAAGGTGCGGAACTACCATAATGGAAACTGAAACAGATGCTCGAACTAGATGGTATTTATCAGCTAAAATAGTAAACGACTTATGGAAGAAATGGAGAGCGGAGTATCTAACTCAGTTATCCATAAGAAGCAAATGGCGAAGCATTGAACGGAATATTAGTCTCGATGAGTTAGTAACCATCCAGGACGATAATCTGCCACCTGGAAAATGGATGATGGGCAGAGTTATAGAAACTCATCCAGGTCAAGACGGATTAGTTCGGGTAGTAACTCTAAAAACAAAAAGCGGAATAATTAAAAGGCCTGTTGTGAAACTGTCAATCTTGCCAATTCCTTTTACTTCAAGTAACACGGTAGATAAAAATGTTACTCAAGCAAATAACGTCACCTCAGAAGAGCCTAACGTACGGATTAGAAACAGCAAAATTAAATCTAAATTCATATCGTTAGCAATGTCGTTAATCTTTTTTATTTCAATGATAACATCGTCTCACGCAGCTTTTAACATATCAGCGTTGCCTAGCAACAATTCGCTGTATTTTGAGTCAGTAGACAACATGCAAGTTATTCGAGACAAATGGAATTTAATTGTTTATTACGATATGAGCCCTTATTGGGAAGGAAATACTGCCGCCACGAAGTTCTTGGACTATTTAGAAAGGCTCTGTGCATCCCTAAACGACAAGAGTCACTGTAATATGATAACGCTTCAATTAAATCACGACTTCAAAGAAATACAGCACTATAATCAACTTATGATTAACCAGCACTTTGATGTGCGCTCCAGACAGCGTCGCGGGCTAATTAATGGAATTGGTTACGTGGCCAATAGCTTGTTCGGAGTATTAGACGAACGATTCGCCGAACGGTATATAAAAGATATACAGCTTGTAAAACAAAACGAGGGGCATCTTAATAACTTGTTAAGAAATCAGACCTCTATCATTGAGGCAGAATACAACGTATTAAAAAGAACCGAGCAAACTATCCAATTACAACATAAAACAATAAACAAACACTTAAACCAATTGGATAATGCTGCCTTTGCCATTAAGCAAGAAGTTGAAGGTTTAGCTAAAACGCAAGATTTTGCTCTATCAGCAGTCACAACTATCAACTTGCTTCAAAATCTCAAAAGGATCCAGGATACTCTGTTAGATATCATCACGGATATTTACCACGGGAAATTCAACGCTCACCTCTTAACTCCAGATCAGCTGCAGCAGGAGTTACAATTCATTTCTGGACAACTAACAAAGGATACTACCCTGCCCGTGGACAACCTTCAGTCCGACCTAAAACATGTTTACAGTATGTTGAAAGTAAAAGCGAGAATGATGGAAGAATACTTCATATTTGAGATAACTTTTCCATTGACTAGCAGAGACAGCTACAAGATTTATAAAATTATACCAGTTCCTCAGCAAGCTCAAAATGATATGATTAGTGTACTACCAGTTGCGGAGTTCGTAGCTATTAGTTTGAAAAAAGATGCGTTCTTCACAATGTCGTTTATGGAGCTCCAATTATGCCTGCATAATTATCACTCCTATTTGTGTCAAGTCAACAAACCGATTAATCATTTAAGCATCGACGAAAAATTCTGCAAACTGGACAACAAATTAAAACAATGCGGTGTAATTAAATCCCCTTGTCAAGACAGCTGGCTCGAACTGAATGATCCGTCGAGGTATATGTATTTTTGCTGCAATACCTACTCAGTGAGGATTATATGTCACGATCAAGTTTCCTTTAAACAGATGACTGGAGTCGGAATTATTGACCTAGGTCCGAAATGCATAATAAAAAGTAAAGATTTTACTTTATATTCTCATGCTATATCAGCAAATACACTTAAATCAAACTCAGAAATACCGACCCCTCAGATAGCAGAATTAAATCGGCTGACCGTCAGCCTAGTGAAGTGAATATAACTAGTGAGGACACTAACCCTAAACGAGACGTATCTACGTCACCTCTGTCTAAAACATGTCGCTTTAGACTAGAAGATGTGTAACTTTTGGCCCGGGAGCATGTACGGTGAAACCATACACTATTGACGACTAAGCATTTTTACGTTACCTCATTAATGAATATTAATTGAGCAAGTAGTACTCGATTAGCGGTCATCGCGTGTGCTCCCTCGCTCCTTTATATTATATCCTTTGGTCCGTTAAATACATTTATTGTACCTTAAAACGCAGCAGTATCATTGACTATCTTACAACCTTCTACAAAGCTACTAATTGTAAGTGCACTTTCCAAATAAGCAAGCTGAACTGAAAGCCTTACTCTAATTTTAATGAGAGAGACCATTGTTTATTTGTGAACGTTTTCAGTGCACTTGCTATAACATGGCAAATGTCTTAGTAGCAGATGGAACCATCATAACTAATGAACATTGGAATTATAACTAGAGAAAAAATTGGGTTGAAAATTCATCTTTTGTAACACAAAACCTGTCAGACATTCCATTTTCACATCTTCTAGTTCGAGTAAAAATCGAGTTCGAAAGGACAAAATGGTACGGTACATCAAAGAGACGTGTCGGTGTGAGTTAGGGGCCGCCTCCCCCACCCGATGGAGGTATATGGCGAACACACACATACGAGACTACATTACTGTAATTATCCAATTATTAAAAAATGTATGACTATGCATTTAATTACCAGCTATTGGGTTAGTGACACCCGTAAGATAATGTTATTTATGTTATTTATATACCTGTTATTGAATTCATTACTGTTAATGGAAAAGGAATGTTAGGTTATTTGAGATGAGTAAAGTTTGGAATGAAAAGTCGGAGGACCTTTTTCGTAGCAGGAATGCTACGAGCGCTACGCCGCGTAGCAAAATCGTAATTGGTATAAAAGAAAGAATGATGTTTGAATGATTAGAGGAGTCGTTCTTTGTTCTGCTTCTACGTTAGTAACTAAACTAAGTAGTGAACATTCCTTCTATCGAATTTATAAGGTTAGCTACGAATTTTCGCCTTCGTAGTGCTTGCTACGCCAGTTGCTAAGAGCCTATTCTGAAGAACCTTCTCGCGTTCTTTCTTTATCAAGCTTCTTATGCTATTTTCATGCCTGTTTGGAACTGAATGGTGATGGTTTTAAAGACTAATGTATAGGTACCTTAACTGAACCCGATCTTTTCACTTCTGCTGAAGAAAAACTCCGAAATGATCATTAAAAGTAACAAAGGAAATTCCACTCTAAAATCAAAACTATTAAATCAGTAGATAAAGAAGAATACGCAGCACGTAGAGTAGTCCCCCCCTTTGCGGCTGATTACGAGCGCGCTACCAAATAAGAATGAATTTTTAATGAGAACCCACCCCCGGAGCCAGCCTCTTCCGAACAGTACGCACTTAGGAGATTAGTCTCGAGAGCGTTCCAGTTAACTTGCTAACAAGTAACAACAGTACACCGGCTAAAAATAATATCTACAGACACAGATATTAATACTTTACACTTTATGTAACTGTTTTTCATGAGCCCTCGTAGACCCTCTACGAAAAACGCGTAGGCGAAAAAGGCGTAGCTATCAGATATTGTAGTAATTCAAATGTGTTCGTGTTGAAAACTTCTTGAAGTGTACGTGATGTATTATTACTTGTTACTATGTCTTGTTTTCGGCAATTTCATTCACGTAAACGTTAACATCTGAGTGTTTGGAAATCGAGAGGCAGGTAGCCAATAAAGACAACCGAGCCGTAAAGCAATAAAGTGATAAGACGACGACCCCACAGAACAATAACAATGTAAATACCGTTTTATAGTGTAAACAAAAAGTATAATAAATGTTACGTAGGCGGCTACGTCAGGACGTACGTCACAGGCGACGTCACGAGCGGAAGTCCGCACTAGATATATTTAGTGTAGGCGTGCACCGCAGCCGCCGGGTTCAATGTCGAGGCGCGACTATCTATCGCCCATCAATCACCGCTCGCCGCTCAAACACCCGCTACCAAAGGACGCGACCGCGATCTACACTTTTCCTCACTCGCCCACTCGACTCGAACTCATCCTCCTAACAGTACATTGCGAAAAGACGCCTCTCTGATTACACCACTCTCGATGCTGCGATAACATCGCGCCGGTATGCGCATGATAATAGTTTGTTGTTATAGTAATAGTAATCCACCTGTCTTCGATTCGCAGATATGAATCGAATCGATTGTCACGGTCGGTCGGGTGGTACATTATCATTTTCATTCATGGATTGATAGAAGTGTGTAATTGGATATCGGAACACGTCGATATAGATTGTGCGTGACCGGGTGAGTGCGGCGCGGTGCGGCGTGCTGCGGTGCGGTGCAGCGGGCACACCGGGAGCAAGGCCGGCGCTGTTTACAAACTTCCGTCACGACTCACGAGCACTTGTCACTCGCGCCGCCGCCGCGCCGCTCCTCGGCCGACGCACACGTGTCTACGCAAATAATAGCGAGCCCTCACAGTTGACATTGTCCCACTTCGAGCGACTGCCCGCCCGTCTAGACTTGAGATACGATCTCCGTCGATACGCTCGCTGCTAACATTTTGCATTCGTTACTGTCTCAATACATCGCTGTACCATCCTGTATATCTCAATTATTAGGTGCCTCAAGTTGTACGCGACTACGAGATACATCACGCTAGAGATAGTATTCTTAAATTTAGAAGGCATGCACCCTTGTTGAAGTCGTGCCCTACGCGGGGTGAGAACGAGGGTGAATGCAGTAGGGTGGCGGAGCTCCCTCGGCCCGTCACCCCCCGGTGCACAGTAGGCGCGTAGTAACTGCAATAACGGAGCAGTGAAAGTGTCGCGGGGCGCTTCAACCGTCAATGGGTGAAGACTTTACTCCCTTCACCCCGCCGTCTTGTGCTCAAACTTGTAGCTAATAGTACGATCTTCCTAGTGTCGGTCTTCGCACACATGTTTGTGTTCACATAAACAATGTTTATGTTGAAAGTTTCTCCTGGAGCACGCAAACGAGCGGCGACCTGGCGAAGTGGCGACGCTTATTAAATGATTGCTCGATTTACTGAAGAAGTTGAGCGTGTCGGCTGGTTACAAAGGTGTGACGTGTGCGCATCGCGACGTGTGCACATAAATCGCGGTCGATCAGCGCCGATCGAGTATGTAAAGTGTTCGCGAGACGGAGCGGACACCGGCGGCGACAAGCAAAAGCAAATAAACAAGCGGAACGAGTACGTCGTCATTATCTCGAGTCATGAATGAAACGGAACGTAAATTGAAATGTATCGCGTGCCATAATCCGCGCACATTAATCTCACTCAAACGCCGATCGTTGCGTAACCGCGAGCACAACAAACGGCTCAAGTTCATTGATCCACTTAATGTCCGCGCTAAATGTGTCGTTGTTGAATGTCAAAACATTGTTACATAATTATCCGCGTATGCGTGAGGTGTGCGCCATGCGCGCGCGCCGACCGTCGACGTCCCGCCTGAGTGCTATGCCGATGCCGCCGGGGCGCAGGCGCGGGCCGGCCACTTCCGAGTCCGGCCGATCGGTGATCACCCGCGATACGTCATCATGTTTATTTATGAGCTTATGATTATAAAATGACGTTTACAACATTCTGATATCGTTGACCGGTTGCCGTATAATAATAACATTCATTCATTCATAAGTGATTAATGGTCACTACCTACGAAATAGATTTGTAGTAGTATATTAAAGCTATTATCATAATTATTATAAACAAGATTTTACGTTACTTGCTGGCTGTAGTAAAACATTATTTACAAACATTTCAAGCTAAATCAAAATTACACCTTTGTTTTACTTTTACGTTTTCGTTCAAGCGTAAAGTTTTTTTGCTGCGGTTACCTTTATTTTTTAATGGTTCTATCGGCTAAACTTTACGACTAGTATAAACAATCCTTTATTAAGCAAAACTGTCCATATAACTTTTTACAACTCTGTATTTACAAGTGTATTCAAATTTTAAAGTAATTGATCGTCGAGGCGTACGATCTGCACGTGGTGATTGATTTGTTTTCGTAGTAAAAGCAGCTGAAGTAGTGAATCCACTGCTCTGAATACTAATAAAATAAGATATAGTAAAGCACGGAGCGTTGTAAGTTCAACGTATGTCACGGTGCACGCTTCCAACATTCAGGTTCGTTTACGACACATGGCGATCGTTTCAGATGCGCGGTGCAAACTTTAAGAGTTATTGTACGTACTTGTTTAACTTTCGCCGCGTGCCGAACTTGACCGTCAAAACAAGATTGCAATAAAAACATCACTCTTATACAATGACGTGAATTTACATAAATTATTGGCGGCGGCACGTCTCGTCTCGCGTCCGTCGCGGACACGCCGCACCCGCTTGTTTACCCAGATGCAATGTTTACATAGCCATCACACCAAACTGGAGGGTTCAACGACTCACATATTGTTTTATTGCCAGACGTAATTGGGTCGCGGTGCGGCATTGAGGCCATGGGAAATATATTTAGAGCGTGGAAGAGACACTCCGCGAATGCCAAAGATATTATTATCCCCTGTTCTCGATTCTACGTCCGATGAGCTGGCGAATACTGATAAATACAGCTAAAGATATGCAATTAGCGAAACATCATAATATCAACAAACCAAAATTCCCCAATTTCCTATCACGCTGCCACATTTAACAAAGATTAGATTGCGATACGTTTAGCACTGTAATCTGATATTTTGAATGTTGATTAGGTTCACAACTTGCGCATATACAGAGTTGTACAAAACGAACAGTACATTTACTGTTGGTTGTGAAGAAAGCCAGCATGAGTGTCAGAATGCATCTCAAACATGACAATAAGATACCGACAAAAAAATGTAAACAAACTGTGTTCGGTGGCCCAATATAACAGTAATAATAAAATACTGGCGAGCATTGAATTCAGTGCACCTGACATTCGCATATTTTTTTCTAAACAGGTGTCGTCGGCGCGTCGCTCAGCGCGTGTCGATGCCCTATATTATTGTATGTCTTTCAAGTTCATTGAGTCACACAATGGCCATATAATTGGTCGTTAGCGTATGTCAAAACACGTCGGCGCGGTTCATAATGCTTTACATAATTAGGCTCGTTTGCATAAGCGATTATTATGCGTGTCTTCGCCGATGACGTCGGCACCGCTATGGCTAATTCATTCATTTGTTTATGAGTTTACTATTACTTTTACTCCACGTGGTCGATTGTTTACAATGCGAGCGTGAATTTAACGGCAAATGTGTAATAAAAGTTGTTATTATTACGCGGTGTGCTTAAGGAGGAGCACCTCATTGTGACGTTGATTCATAATGCGGCTGATAGACCGCTTGTTTACATACATGTTTATTTAACGTGCGTGGAGTGAGGTTAGAATCTCTGCCTTGTATGGCAACTATTTACATTGTTACGGTGCTGTTACTGGATGCGCGAAATAGACGTTCCTCGTGATTTTAATGAAGTGATCGAAAGGCTTATCGCTGTCCTTTTCTAGAAACTTCTAGCACTCGAATCATATTAAAAAACTTAATTCTGGATATTATGAGTAAAATAAAGCGATTCAGAAAAGTTATTAGCGAAACGTAAGCCTAAAACGCATAATAGATCATTCGGGTGCAATTTTTCGTAGCGCGTAGCAACAACTACGCGAATAACAAGGTACGCGTCGTAGCAATGCTACGACATCACTAAATTGAGCTCTACGATTTTTTTCTCTATGAAAAAGGTTTTCATAGACAAAAAAATCATAAAATACCCTAAATATCAATCACTTAGAATCCGAATACTTTTTGAGAACATGGAATATACCGTAGAAATTCTTATTATATCGTTCTTCGGCTGACGTTCACCGCTACGCACTCAAGAATGCTACGATACCGCATAAAATAACATCTGATTCTCTAGTCGATCCTATTGTCCTATTCATAAATATAGAAATACTTCATAATTAACATGTTCTTCCCTACGAGCCGACGGAAGACGCCCAACTGCGTTAGATCGCATGTGTAGCTCGTAGTGTATATTTTTTTAAGAAACCGGATTGTTCCTGTACTTTGTCTTCCGGCTACCCGTCGATTGCATCGACAGACCATGATCTGACTTCCCGGATAGCTATTTTGGCTTTTTACTCTGACCATATTTTGTTGATATACGGCAAAAGTTGCTGCTGGATTTTCTAAATGCGACCGATAATTGAAAATGATGATCGAATGCTCAAACGCAACTCAATTTTAAGTAGTTGTTGATCTCATACTGTCGTTGTCAATTTAGTAGGGTGTAGCGTGCAGCGACAGAAAGACTTCTAAGAACGTCTTAAAGATAATTATTGTTTGAGTATTTTGTGTTTGTGGATAAGTTCATTAAGTCTTGATGTCACATTATTGGAAAAAAAAACACTTAGATCTCAATGTTCTTGCGACTTTGAGGTATATTGTATGGTAAGTATTCGTCGATAAGTCAGTCAGGTACCCCGTCTTGATGTCAAATTATGGAAAAATATAAAACACCACGAAAATAGCATTTCAAATCAAAATTGACGTTGTGATTGCGTAAGAATATAACGTGTCAAATTAAAATTGCGAGTGCCAGAAGTACCGTTCCTACTTCAACTATATTCAATTACAATAAGCACTTGTTGATCGCATTTTTTGCCTTCAAGATTCCAATCTTATCAGCTGTCGAGGTACTCTCGGTCTTGACCGTCGGGAGCTCCTTCACACCCTATTTCACTATCGTTGGACCAGAGTAGCCCAGTCACGGTGACGCGCGGTTTTTCTGCCTTTTAATCATCAATAGTTTTTATAAAACAGTTAAGTATTATGGACAGATCGTTCACTCAGAGGTTAATAACACCAATCAAACGTACTATTTATTATGGTAATATGGTATGTTTTGTATACCGTCTGTCAATTTTTTTTTGTTAATAAGCGTTGCCAGTTACATCTTTTTTCGCTAACATATTACTTACTACAATAACTTATGTAATTTCGAGTAATAAACTTTTTATGACTCTTAGTCATGTCTTAGATGTTGTAAACAATACCTAACTTATAGAAAAACAACTGAAACGGTAGACAGCTATATTTGTTTTTTTTTATGTAACTAATTCATATTTTTATAACGTATCTTTGCTAATTTGCTGGTTCCTAACATTAGATTGAAACAATGGTGAGTTTGTTCCCGTGAATGCTAGAATGAAGGCACAAAATGGTATACGTGTTTAACAAATGTTTGGGTGAAACTAGTTTCGTTATAGCGTTTCTCATTAAAAATGAAGATAGTCGCGACGGTAAGGCAGCAATCAACGATCGAACAAAACCGGGTACCGCATCTAGTTTATTACATTGGGTGGCCAAACTAGTTTTCAATACGAATGAATTTAGACTTTATTCTTTGGCGGTGAGAGTTTGGAATCGTTTGGGGAGGGTATCTAGAACTATATAAGTGCATAAGGGTAGTTTGTGCATAGTTTCTTAGCGCACGTGACTGCAACAAGTCACATTCCGCGCTCCCACCCCGCGTAGGCCCACAAACAACCCCGATACAACAACACAACTTATACATTTTCTTTGACGGCTCCATCACATGTTGAACCTTTAAAATGTATGCAAGATATAAATAGTACGGAATTTATATCATTTTTGTAATACGAGTTTATTTATAAAAGGCAATATTTTTAGACTTTTGGTGCCTCGCGTCTGTCTATTGGTAAGCCAATTCTCAGAAAGGATTCGGGACAAACTACATACAAGAGACGTTATATTGTTTTAAAAACCTTAGACGATTTTGTCATTGATAAAAATAACTACATCTGAAATTCTTTAAGATGTTCTTTACTTACGTATTGGTTTTAGTCGGTATCATTGGATGGGTCATTCATCAGTTCCTATAGATTCAACATTATGTAGTAAAGCTTTTTTAATAAAGCCCAATAAAGCTTTTTTCCTTTTACCGTATCCTGAAACTGTGCATATGAATAATGTATGGTGGAAGGATTGGAGCTCCCAAACAAAAGTTTATAAGTGTCGTGAAGGACAGATATACCTATAACCAAACCTATAGACATGTATTTTTATTTGGAATCCGTAGACTTGAAAAGGTTAGACCCTCTACGGCATAGAGGGTTGAGTATATTTTTCTAAAATGGCCGATTAGGTCTAAACTTGTATCTATCGAGGTCAGAAAAATACAAAAGAAATCGAAACCACGGTGATGAACTTTTCGTTTGTAGGCTGTTTAGTTCTTCAGATAAAGAAAGAACAGCAAAAGGTGTCGTAGTGGACTCGCCAATGGCGATTCCAGTCGAGGAGTAAATCTCAATAAGTGGAATGGAGGAGGCGCTCTGGGCCGGTGCTGGGCGGGGCGCGCCAGCCGTCGCCATGGTAACGCACCCCTAGCCGCTACCAGGAAAACCCACCAACCTCGGATCACACTCCTATTCGTTATAGAGGAGGTTTTCAAAACAAGACCAAAACATAGACTGTTTCGCCTCAAACAAACTTTAGATCATTTTTTCCTTCACCATCTAATTGAAGGTCTTACAAAATTGTCTAATTCTAAACCAATGTCAAATCTGTTTTAGTATCATTCAGCTTAACGAATCGCAGTGGTCATCCATTTATTCATTACAGTCGAGTAAAAACCACCGGCGCATTTTAAAAGAGTCCAGTAATATCGTAGCAATATAGAAAGTAAAGTGCGTTAGCGCTGGCTGGCTGACTGGCGATGGCGAGCCAACAGCCAACTCGGCGATAATTAATGTGGAGTCAGTGGAGTCGAGCGATCGGGCGCCGCCGCGCCAGCCTCGCCGAGCGCACAAAAAACCCGCTCCGACACAAAAACACCCGCCGCCAGAACGAGACAACGCCCCGCGACAGAACGAGACAACAACAACTACGTATTTCTGTGACGAGTTCTCGCTCGCCTCGAGCGTCGCGCAGTTATCGAGATTCGAGCCGAATACCGCGCTTTGATTTAAAACTCCACCGAATGCGCCCTTCTATCTATCACATGGCGTTTGACAGGTCGCCGGAAACGCGCCGAGCTGTCAGTTCGAAAAAAAGGCGCGCGTCTTGTAAACTTTATGAATATTTTATGGGCCATTATAGAAAAGTTATAAACCTTTAACTAAGACAATACCTAGTGTATGATGAAAGGTACATTTCTGTAGTTGCACAATATTATATTTGTAAGTCTGAAGTACAATGAAACTTAGAAGAAGTTAGAGCAGACTAAAGTATGATAATGGTAATTCGTATAAAGAAACACAAAGAAAGAGTTAAGAATAATGCTAAAATATTCTGTCCTAAAACATATTTTCCTACCTAACTACTGTTTACTTAGTAAAATAACATACATTTTTACGAAAATACTTTAGCTTATACAATTTTCAAAGAAGAAAAGGCTAAAAAGCCAAATATACACTTGGCTCCAAAACGATTCTACCCACTTAGTAAAAAATCTCTAAGTTCAGAAATATTTTACTTAACTTTTAATAAACATAAGTTCATCACAATAGTTCGGTCCATACATTGACTAGATTTCGAGTTTCATCAGTGTTATAAACTTATAACAAAACTATTCAACACAAAAACTATGACTGAGAACACAAGTCGAATTTGAAATAAATGCGAAACCATCGCTGCCACTACACTTAACTTACTAATACAAACTACGATGACTTACCTGGAAATCACTCCACATTTTCATTGGGATACACCATAGTTCCGATACGAAAACATCACACGATTCACGATAACAACTGTCAAATGTGTCACAGCACGGCGTCACAGTCACAAGCGAACAGGGTGGAGGCCGAGCGCAGACTGAAGCTGGCGGCTCGCGCGCCTGCCGGCACTCGCGTTGCTGTGGCGCGGCGCTCGGGCGCTTTCGGGCCGGCTCGGCGCGGCTCGGGCCGCAGCGCCCACCTGCGACTCGAACAACAAAACTGAACCGAGAGCGGCCTGAGTGCCTGGTGCCTGGACACCACAATGCCTTCGTCCGCCGCCCGCCTGGTCACTGGAAATACACGAGTTTCACTGCATACAGACTTACTGTTCGCATCTGCGATTAGATGGTGCAATCGTTATATTAATTTGGGCTACTTGGAATTTCGATGTCTAGCAGATGACTTTCTAAACAAAACGAGTATTTGTTTTTTTTGTATTCATTTATAAGGATCACTAAAACGAATAGACCTCAGTATAAAACGGGTCGGTCGTCAGCCACGCAGAATATGAGACCCAATATCTTATTCACCCGTTTGATAACGACACACAGTATTGAAATCTGAATCCTAACGCTCAAACATAAAGAGCTCAAGTTTTCAGTCAACTGATAACAGAAAGTGACAAATAAAAAAGCTTTCTGAACAAAGTTTTGAGTGCGCCGCGCTACGGCCGGCGTAGCAGGAAGTTCGTAGCAGTAAAACTTCGTAGCGCTCTCGTAGCGTGAAAGTTTTGATTTCAACGATTTGCGTTGCGGCGAAGAGGGCCGCGAGGCCGCACTAGCTCTGCGACCCTGCACCCCTTACTATCGACCTCCGACGAATGCGGAACACTATCGAGCATGCGCTTATGTACGAGCTACATTGCCGCGTAGCCACTCTGCAGAAGTTGTCTAAAGCGGCGTAACAGAGTAATGTATGAGCTACATGGAGTGTGGTCGTAACATAACATTGCTCTCAGATTTATCTGTTCGTTCATCTCTCACGAGAGTGCGCCACTTGGCTGTCGACCGACTACGCCCTTACCGTGTTTAGGTACGTTTTGCAAATCACCGCATGACAAAAGAACCTCCAGTTTGTCGCGTTCCATTCCGCGTGCAGTGAGGGCGTCGCGGCGCGGCGTGGATAGCGCGCCGGCAATGGGGCGTGTGCCGATCGATACGGTTGCTACAGATACGCGCCAAAGAGAAAAATCATTCGGCGGCAATTTCGAGTACTCGTTACTATTATAAATATTTAGGTCGCTCGATATTATTAGTGTGTAAGTGATTATTTTATATTAGTTTGGGAACTAAAAATGGTAAACTGTGCATTGGACTTGGAGCTGCAGTGATGCGGTGCAGTCACGATGACGGAGCATTTTTGACAGATAACAAGTGAACGCGATCGTGGCGAAATAAAATGAAGTTACGAGTCGCCTGCGTGTGCGCTTATTGCGAAGTATCATTCTTTATCCTGAATACTTTACTAAAGGAAAGGTTGACAATTACATGTGTAGGTAGTTGCAGGGTTTATAAGACTACATACTATGACTCTGATACGATGTTTGGATACAAAATAAAAGTTATAAAGTAAAAGCGGTGCATTATACATAATATAAATTTTAATATATTTTTGTGTCTGATGTGCTATTAAATTATAATATATGATAGGTAGTTACCTAGTAGTATGTCGAAAAAACACATTAAATAAAACTGTAAATTCTGGAATAATATTTACCGATTTTGACATAAAATTACATAATGTCTTAAGGATCGATGTACCTATAAGTGAACAACAGAAACTACCATTAACTTCTAAAGATAACAACAAATAACCGACATCCTAATTACAATAAAAATACAATAAACAACTCTATACCTAAATATATTAATAGATTCGATTTCAAGCAGCCAGCAAGAAAGCCTGTGGTGTAAACGCAAGGTGTGCAAACTGCACGCGTCAACCTGCCAGTGTCATGCGCCGTGCACGGTGCGCGCGAGTCGCCAACCCGGCAATTTAGCCACGACGCATGCGCGAAACCGACTCCTTGCTAGTATCATTTTACTGCTGCACTTGAAAAATATCGTGTAGGTACGATTTGTACCTATAAAATAAGGAGTGCGCAGTTCATGTTTAGTGAGACGTGCTGTTTATATTACGATATATTGTAGCCGTGTTTATTTTTGTACGGACTTTGCTATATGCAGATACTTAGTTGGAAAGCTCTGAGAGACAAATTAACTGTACAATCATAAGGTCATTCTTCGATCAAATCGATGTATCAAAAACTGTTGCAGGTCGAGCAGTGTTATTGGGTTTTTCCAAAAGGAATTTCTCAGTAACAGCCCGGAGTCGAAATTCGTAGCCGGTTGATGTCAATCTCGGCCCCCTATAACATGAGACTAAGGAATCTCAGGCCCTAGACCACCAGGACTCCGACCAGTCGTGGCCATCTTAGTGGTAATGTATGGTAGCCGATGTGACAAAGTGTGCGATTCGTTTCTGAAGTTTACCTGGTCGCTGCGACCACTGGTCGTGGTCGTGGCCGTCTAGTGCGCAAGATCCCTTAAACTTTTTTGCGAAATGTAGGTGAACGAAAACCCCTCTGCCAAACTTCTGGCAAAAACAGACATGATGTTTGCTTTCGAGGTACTATTTTACAAATCATCATGTTCAGCCCTTGACCCGCAAATGGTATAAGTGTTATCCCCTAGTGTCAATACCAATCCTGTCTGATTTACGCCTGTTGCATCCAAGAATCCATTAATCCCTCGTTGTTGTCTATTCATAAATTTTAGTTATTGCATCTACCAGTGTTTGTCTCTGCATCACCCATAGGCTTAAATAAACCTATCCTTACATATTATAAAACAAAGTCCTCTGCCGCGTCTGTCTGTCGTCCTGTTCGCGATAAACTTAAAAACTACTGCACCGATATTCATGCTGTTTTCACCAATGGATAGAGCGGTTCTCGAGGAAGGTTTTAGTATATAATAACCGACATCCACGCGGGCGAAGCCGCGGGCATCAGCTAGTATTCTATAATATTTACTTTATAAAGCTGAAGAAGTGAAGACTTTATTTGTTTTATCGCGCTAATCTCTAGAAATACCAGATGGATTTTAAAAAAAAAAATGCATTTGATAGCCCAATTCTTGAGGAAGATTCTATTTAACATCACGCTACGACTCTTAGGAGCCGAGCAAAAATTTTCAAAAGTCAGCGAAAACGAAGTACCTACTATTGCTTGCGGGAAATTTAGGAATCGTTTCAGTCGGACGAAGTCGCGGGCAGAACAGATTAGCCGCAGAAAACCCAATGTATAACACTTTGTTGTGAATTTTATAATACTGTTGATTTTTGTCGAAATTCCATTTTTACTGTCGGTAAAAAAAAATGTTATTAGGAAACCGGCATGTCCTGGAGCCAAAAGAAAATCGAACACGCGTGACATCCACCAACCCGCACTGGGCCCGCGTGGTGGATTACGGCCCACTCCCTCTCTAAGAGAGGAGGCCTGTGTCCCAGCAGTGGGCACATTATAGGCTGATTGTGATGAGTCTCATTATCTCATCTGTGACATTAGCGGACTCCTTTCTTTGCTAACGTTTCCTTTGTCCTATAGATTTGTTACGTGGCTTGAATTCAATCTTCGGGTTGGAAAAAGTGGCTAGGTACAACAAGGCTTTTGAAGGCATTTAGCTACATCATTCTTATTAGTGACACCAGTTTTTTCAAGAGCCTTTTTAGAAGGCCTATGTACTGTGACAGGTACATTTTAATCCTTTGAAATTATATTATAGCTTCACTGCATCAAAGATATAATCATTTCAGCCGAAATACGTCACTGCTGGACATGGGAGAAGCCATGTCCAAGCACCGTCACTTCGATCGGTTCCATGCTTCCCGCATCCAGCGGATTCCAAACAATGCTAACAATAATTTATGTGATTTTTGCCTACCCTGTAAAACTTCTGAAAAGTAACATAATGTAACAAGTATTTAATTATGTTACACGTCGCATTTTGAAGAGGGATGGGGTTTCCCGAACCCTTTTTGAAAGGTTTATTATTCATTATTATCAAAATTTAGGTATATAAATACAAATGTTTATACAAGTTTTTATCATACATCACCCATTTCCTTACTGTGAATTAAACAAATCATTCATGAAACAGCATCAATTAGTATTTTAATCATTTCATTATATAACGATTTTCGCTTCGTGTTAAAGGAAAACCTTATGTAATAAGTGTATTTATTTATATCATCATATTTAATTAAATTATCCTTCCTTATTAATCTTATTTTCATGTGGTTCCTGGTAGAACACGACATCTCTTTCCTTTCAGTAGGGTTCCTAAAAGGTGACTAAGGGCGAGATTCAGGCTGCGCAGTTTTGTAAGTAAACTAAGCTCCTCATACGAATGTGAATTTTATTTGTACATCATTAATGTTCATATTCGTATGAAACGCTAGCTCACACTCGCTTATGAATATGAACATTGCAATCATAAAAAAAGGTTCACATTCGTATCACCAATCCATATGGAATTACGTGAAGGAAATGAGCAGTAGCACTAGTAGCCGTGCACCACAACCAGTGGTAGTAAAAAAAGGCTGTATTTTTTATTGCGTTAACTTAGAAGCTTGATTTTTTTGCACTTCAAGGGATCATAGACCTACGTATTTGATATAAATTTGAACTATACTAACTTCTAAAGGGGTCTTGACAGACAGACGGACAACGTACTGATCACATAAGTAAGGGTTCCGTTTTTTTCTTTTGAAGTACGGAGCCCTAAAAGTATTATTAACCAGTAAGCATGGTGGAAGACTGACTTCTCCAAGGTGTACCTGGAGTACGTTTGATGTACCTACGAGTACTTGCATAAGTATCGCTTGTCATGGAACATTTCGATGAAAGCCATGTACGTACGCAACAGTTACCTTCATACGTCTGCTTCACCTGCTTCTCACTTTAGTTCTGTGTCCAAATTCCATGGAATTAGTAAGTACTATGCTCAATGCTGTATCTTACTTGTACCTAATAAGGTACAGAAAATTATAAGTTCTTCTCCCTGTTTCCCTGTGAACAGCAATGGTCTTCAATTCATTCAGTAGCCATAAATAGACATAGACATTAATTCAGCATTTAAAGTGAAGAATAACATACTGAATTCAGCCCACACTGAGTCAGAACCACAACCACCTCGTTCTCTGTTCACTTCATTATTGATCATCACAAGGAATAACTACAGAAATATAACTCTATACCCAAGCTGTAAAGTCAACCTTTCCTTTAGTTCGCCGTACTCGACTGATTACAACCATATTTGTAATTCCACGCAGTTCTAATCACTACACCACATAATAATAAGCGTTATTTTCCTGTCATCGCTAGCGCATGGTGCGTCATCACCATTATTATAGGAATTCTGTGTTTTCAGTACGTCAAGGGTAATCACAGCGGTTTATGGTACTCGGCAGTCAAGACCTATAGATTAGAATCATAGTGTGATAATACATAAGGCCGGAGGGAGGTTATTTTCAGTACCTATATACTCAATCTTGCCTGAAACGACTATTTTAGAGAGCAAAGTATGACTGTATGCGGTTTGGAATGACACCTAAGTTTAATTTTAGTTCCATGTCAATATTAATCGACATAATAAAGTTTATTCAAGTTTTAACTGTAGAATTTTGCGTAGGTGAAGATAGAACTGTCCGTTTGTCGTGAATGTTTTCCTCCAAAAAATAAGTTTCTTATACCAAAGACACGTCTTGGAATTATGTTAATGAGGAGCAATAAAAAGTGCTAGGTAAACGAACGGCCAGCGGCCTGTCTGCTGCCTATACCGAGTTACGACTTCTTTGTGAAACATTGACATTAGCTATGTGTAATAAAAGTAACCAGATTATATTGTTGTGTTAACAGAAACTTTTAAACATTGATTTGGAAATTGAAGCACTATTTAAAGTAAACAACTCTGAAAATTTGCAATTTTTTTAAACTCGAAGGAATGAAATCCATCCTCCTGCGATGATTTTTATTAGTTGTACAAAATTATATCGATAGGTAGGTTATTGGTTTCAATAGGCAGATTAATGAAATATCTATTCACAACAATATTGGTAACATCATGTAAAGAAAGATACTAATTATGTCCATAAGCATATATGTAGAAATCAGAAGATAATGAGCTTAATAAGTATGTATTTTTGATATATTTCGCCACTTTTATGATTCCATTTTCAAGCAGACACTAATGACAACCTCAATGCTGGGTAGTGCAGGCTAAAAACGGGCTGTCACCGAGTTTTTGTTATACAATTTAAATTAAATTAAACATTTTTTTTTAAACCGACAAAAACAAAGCATCAAAGAAACGATTTTTTTGTTATAGCTAAGAACTCTCGATCAAGTCACCTTTCAAATCACACCAAAAAAATCAAAATGAGTTCAGCCGTTTGGCAGCTACGATGGCGCAGACAGACACACACGACAAACTTATAACACCCCTCTTTTTCCGTCGGGGGTTAAATTTAGAAACGGGGCGAAACTGTCTAGCTGTTTCGAAATTCGGGATGATTCTGGATAAATGAATTGTTACGTTATTGAATTTTTTAATACATGTTTTAGTAAGATTGATGGTAACTTCTCATGATAAGCAATCCAGACCCAAAATAGAAGACGTTCTTATGATGATACTTCTAACGTTCATCTTCTAACACAGCCATGTCTGCCATGAAGAAGGAATGTAACATAAGCCTAGTAGGGTTACTGGGCGTTACTTCCTTTCTAAGAGCGAAATAAAAAAAAACTATAACTTCTATTATGACGTGTAAAAGTGATTCCGATATCCTATTTACAGAATAAACAATTTCATTTCGACAATTTAATGACCAACACAAATTGTGTTTAAATCCAATCCCAATTAATGAAACATCGCTCCAGATTTTAACATGATAAAATCATAACCCTCCTTTTTCCTTCGCCGTAGTCGGGTAAAAACAAACAACTGCTCCTATAAATTAAATACTTCAACAAAATCCAGTTAAATTCGCAAAGAAAACGCATGAATTCATGAACAACAAAATAACAAGCAGAAATATGACTGAGCGAGATTGCAGAGTGAATCCTTTACATCTAGCACGGAATAATTATTTTAAAGTCACCTTTAGGACGCCTTTGACTCAGAGCTTGTTTGTTTTCGTTCGACTCGACTCGACTCTGTGAATACAACACTGCTCACTATCGCCAAGATGATCAATGCTGCTTTATTTCGCTGGAATGGCGGTAGATGGCAATAGGGACGAGGTATTTATGTTTACGTACGTGCTGTCCATTCATTGAAAGGTAAGCAGAGTACGAGGTGATTGCGCCAGCCATATTTTGCCGATGACGGTATATTCTATATCATGATCGAGTGAGGCTATTGAAATTCTCCGTCTCTCGTATCATAATGAACTAAGTAAGTAGTAGTATAGTACTAAGTGAGAGCAGTAGTGGTCCAGTGGTATCGGCCCCGACTTAGGTCGTGAGTTCGAGCCCAGGCAGCTGCTTTCGTTTGTGTAAATATTTTCATCACACCTGAGGCCTTAGTGCAAGTTTATTTTAACTATCTTCACTTTACGCATCGACCGCGTTCGGCGCTCCAATTGGCCCTTCACCAGTGAAGGCCAGTGAAGGGCCAATCGGAGCGCCGAACGCGGTCGATGCGTAAAGTGAAGATAGTTAAAAGAAACTCGCACTAAGGCCTCTGCTCTCAAAACGATGACGGAAAACATCGTGAGGAAACCGGCATGTCCTAGAACCAAAAATTTGAAGACATGTGACATTTACTAACCCGCACTGGGCCCGCGTGGTTGATTATGGCCCACTGCCTCTCGAAGAGAGGAGGCTTGTGTCCCAACAGTGGGAAAATTATAGTCCGATTATAGACTGATTATTAAGTGAGAATAGTTCATATTACCATGCTGAAAATATTAACTGCCAAAAGAGATATTTTAATTTAAGAATACCTATCATTTTCAATATCACCAATATCTTATGACCTTGAATTGTGTTTTTTTTTGTAGGAGTGTTTTAGTAATGGACATCCATCCATAGTCGGATAGTAGGCATATAGGTACCGTATAGGTGCTGCTGTAACAATATTTTAACACCTTCCTCTTTTTTCCTGAAAAGAGACGAAGCCTATCCTATTCTATCTCACAGAAAATACGGAATTCTTCCAAGATCTACGTTAAATTTCAGGATTTAAAGGCTTCCTACTATACACACGACGATCAGGTACACTAGAGGTTGCAAAGAAAGCCAAATCAGTCGGCAGGTTGTCGACCTGAAACAGACGTAGATAAAACCTGATAGCATATCTGAACTGATGGCACGCCGAGCCCGAAATTGTACTGAAAATATTTACTTTTGCAAAAATATGATTAGTATTAATTTCTGTTTTTTGCATTTGCATTTCCATATAGAATAATATTTTTCATCATCATAATAGGTATTTTAATAAGAGGCATTCACTTGAGTACAGTCAACAAGAAATGTATACGTAATCATTCAAGAAAATAACATCATTGCACCACTAAGTAAGCAAAATTTATTTTTATTGCGTCATTGAGAGCGTTTTTTTTTTTAAAGAATTTCAATGTCACTGTTTTCAGCTAATTCACAACATGGTTTAGAAAGAGTTGTAGTTAGGGGCTTCACTTATCGCTTTTGTTAACTGCATTACTATTCTTTATCCATCTCACCGTGAAAACTTAGGTGAAGTGAGCTGTCAATAGTGGTGGAATGATAGCATTGCGGATCCAATATAATAATGGGTTCAGGATGTTGATGGGGCTGCCCCGCTTCTGCAGTGCATCAGGTATGTTTGCTCAAGCACACGTTGATGGCTTCCACGCCATCGTCAGACGGAAATCGGCTTCTTTGCTCTGCAGAGTGCGGGAGAGCTCCAACTCCATCTTGAAGACCGTAGCGGGTCGGTATGAGTCTTTATTAGGTGATGTTGTTCGAAGATGTATCTCGAACAACAGCCTTGTTACCAAATAGTTAATAAGTTTACTAACATAGGTATAAGTTCTCTTTTGTTTACTAACCCAAATGGATGTGTCTTATCCGAAATAAAGATTATTTTATTTTTTTATTTATTTTATTATTGCGATTCTGTAACACTGAACACTGTAACACTTCTGTAACACTTCACCTAAGGTTTCACGGTGAGATTTTTACAGAATAGACCGGCTGTACTTGGATTGGATTTGCTGACGACCCTCCAGAATATAATTTTGATTACGTGGTGTTTTTAATATTGAAATAATGCCATTTTATTGAGAGCGATATGTTTCAGAAGCTACCTTTCATTGTTGAATGTATCGGTAGGTACTATTATTAGAAAAATTCTATCTTATAAATTATTAACATTTCTACTAGCTTTCGCACGCGGCTTCGCTCGGGTGGAAGTCGGAAATTATCCCACATGAACGTACAACCAGGATAAAAAGTATCCTATATGTTAATCCAGATAAACTATCTGTGTGCCAAATTTCATCCAAACTCATTCAGCCGTTTTTGCGTGACTGAGTAACAAACATACAAACTTTCATATTTATAATATTAGTAGGAAGTATGATAGTTGGATTTTCTATTTGTTAGGTTAGAAAGCGTAAAAAGCCTACTCAATATAGGCTACATTATATTGATTTTGGTTTTAAAACATTACAGGTAGACTAGTACATTACATGAATGAAGCCGCGTGCAGTGTTAACTGATAGATGAGTTCAATGAGATTTAATGATTATTAGTGCATATACACTCAAATAACTTAGCATATTACTGATCTGTTGATTTGCAGCGTTAGCAGATTTAAAAGCATAACCCTTAGCTTGGGACATTTTTGGCCATTGCATTAGGTAACTACCTAATCGATATTAAAAAAAAAACTTTGGAGAGGGTTTACTTATTTT
Organism: Lithophane socia; assembly: GCA_947522985.1. Lineage (NCBI taxonomy): Eukaryota > Metazoa > Arthropoda > Insecta > Lepidoptera > Noctuidae > Lithophane > Lithophane socia. Next base: position 8,316,183 of record OX383270.1, on the reverse strand, counting down.
AGATTAAAGTTAAGAGACTTTTAAAGGGAATGAAATGTATCGTTAAGCGGACGTTAATCATTACTTAACTTTAAGCAACGTTCATAAATAAACCACATAAACTGCCTCATTCTTTCAATTCCTACCAAGGCAGTTGGACTGACTGCCTAAGGTCACTCTTAGAGGCTCTTATAGAGTACCTCTACTAAAGATACATATCATCTGCATCGCCTTTTCCTAACTATGTTCAATTCGGCTTCCAGTCTAACCGGATGGAGCTGAATACCAGTATTTTACATGGAGCGACTCCCTATCGAACCTCCACAACCCAGATGTGAAAATAACAGCCTAGACCACTTATCGTGCTTTGCGAGACACGGAGGGGTCTCGGTATGAAATGGATGGTCACTGCTCACCCATCCACGCACCGCCCTCGGCAAGCTAATGTGCATCACTACATATTATAAAACAAAGTCCTCCGCCGAGTCTGTATGTCTGTCTGTTCTCGATAAACTCGAAAACTACTGCACCGATTTTCATGCTGTTTTCACCAATGACATCCACGCGGGCGAAGCCCCGGGCATCAGCTAGTATCACCTAATCAATGTGATGATACCACGATGAGGCTAGAACTCGTAATTATACTCAATAAGAGATAAAATATGATCTCTATGACCTATATGCATCACAACACTATATTTCATTTCAGTGGGCAAAATTTAAACATTTTCAATGCACGATTTTTCATGTGGAGGCTTTTCCTGGTAAAATTATTAATCAACCATCGCTTGTGTAGTGGGCTATGTACATTGGCTTCACACACATGTGCAGTGTATTATGTATTACATACGCATTATGTACGTACTCATCATTGATTGAACGATCACTACTAATGTTATCAAAGGATTGTGCGTTTTTGTTTTGTTTATATTATGTTAGTTTCAGTCATTGGTTTATTTGCAACTTTCAAGAGTGGCTGGGTGGCTGATAGACCTAGGTTTGATTCTTAAGTTGTATCTTTCTCGAGGAAAGAAGTTTTTTTTTTAATAAAAAAATACTTTGTCACATTTTCGGTCATTGTGACGATTCTTTGGAGGGTCATCTGCAGAAGTGGAAGTCTTTTTCAAGATTTTTTTCTCTTGCCAGATTAAGGGTTAAAAAAGAAATCATACAGACGAATTGAACCTCCTCCTTTTTGAAGAAATCGGTTAAAAATAATACTGATTCTCTGGATTATTAAACTGATTATATGTCCGGTGGCTAGGGGTGGGCTTGTTTCCTATATCAGATACCTTTAGGTCTGTGGTTGTCCCCAGGATAATTATATCATACACACTTATTTGGAGACTAAGCATAAGGATTTACTACTGAGCGAATTCAATAAAATAATAGGAAATAAGGATAAAAGATACATAAAATAGCCGGATTTTCTGGAAAGGCGATAATGAGTGAACTGGTATCCAAGGAAACGCAAGAAAAACAGGATGTAACTATAACTATATAGGTTTTTTTTACACGCTGTGTGTAAAATAAACCCTGTCCGTGATCCGTGAGAGTGTTGTAAAGAATCATACTGAGAATCTATTTAAGTTGATATTTTCTGGAAAAAAGAAAAAATATCGGCGATTTTCAATGGGTTATTTTACTACATCGTATGACCTCTGTAGAAAATTTGGTAATTTATAAAGAAATTACTATAATTTTGGTACTAAAAACGTGAATTTTAAACAGTAATAACTTTCTTATTTTCATATTTTTTTTAAATGTTGTCTTTTTATTTACGTTATTGCGGTACCTAGGCGCCCCCTTTTTGGATCGGACAGGGTTTTTTTACGTATGCTGTATATGAATGCTGTTATAAATATATCAGCAATATTAATATCAGTAGAAAACTGCCTTGTAATGAAGATAATACTTTATTGCACAATTATTGCGCAATCGCTGCTTACAGCATTGGCAACAGGATCAGATTTACCTGTGGTTCTGCCTAGCCCCTTCCCCTACCGACACTCATCGCATAACCTGACTATGATATTATCATTCTTACGTCTAGGTACACCTCTTGGGCAGAAGTCTAACTTACTAATTAATAAAATACTGACATATTTTTCGACCTTCGATTATTTGTCCGACCGCGACCGGCATATCATAGAACCGAAAATTCGAAGACATATTATGACATCTACCAACCCGTGCACTAGGCCCACGTTAAGGATTACGACCTACTCGCCTCTCACCCAGAGGAGGCCCGTGTCCCAGCAGTGGGAACATTGTAATAGGCTGATTACTAATATAGGGATTATTTATTAACTTTAAACTAAGCAAGCTTTACAATAAGAGACTGGCTCGTTGGAGAAGGAGGAGCTCTCGGCTCGTAATAATAGCCGCACGGGTCGATCCATCAGGTTAAGCTACGCTTGCTGGGGTTGGTCCGTGGATGGGTGACCGTCTTTACATACCGAGACTCCTCCGAGCCTCGGAAAGCACGTTAAGCCGTTGGTCCCGGCTGTCATTTGTGGATCTTTGACAGTCGTTATGGGTCGTCAGAAGCCCAAAAGTCTGACAACCAGTCTTACCAAGGGGTATCGTATTACCCAGTTACTGGGTTGTGGAGGTCAGATAGGCAGTCGCTCCATGTAAAATACTGGTATTCAGCTGCATACGGTTAGACTGGAAGCCGACCCCAACATAGTTGGGAAAAGGCTAGGCAGATTATGATTATAGAATTATTTGATTAATTAATATCAATATAATATATTTATGTAAGTTAAATATATAATTAAATATAGAAAAATTTAGAAAAAAATATAGAAAAAAATAACGTATTTGAATAGTTATGTAATTAATTAGTGGTCGAATTAAGTACAAAGATACTATTTATTGACAGACCAATAAATCAACCACAAGTCCCCAAATTGGACATGGGGGCCATTGAATTCTGTTCCGGTACACAAACTGTACGAAATCATGGTCCCTCATAAGTCGAAAGGGTATATTTAGGGAAATGGCATTCAGTAATATCTTTATATTTTGAAAATAAGTTCATAGAAGGAAAATGTAGTTATAAACCTTTTTCCTTTTGAGGTACGGAACCCTAAAAACAATGACAGTGCTGAGGTCAGCGGTTTCAAGCAAAAACTCGTCTAGCATTTATTCAAATTCGTATGAAAATTAATGTGAAGCAAATGTACATGACTTATCGTCACTAGAGTTTGGAGGCATAAATATGAAAATGTTTATACTAATAGAGTGAACTGTGAGGGATAGGTAGAGATGTAGGTTCTCGTTAAATGCAAAAGGTACTTTGGTGTATTTGACGAAGTTCCTTGTGGTTAGTAACCCAGGCAGGATAGGCTAAGTTTTCCAGACAAAGAGTGTAGCAACATATCTAGCTGGAATCTGGAGAATATGCGACAAAAAGTTCCTGCAATTCCTATAATCCTAACTAATTTTATAAATGCGACGGTGAGTTTGTTTGGTACGCTTTCACGGTGAAACGGCCGAACAGATTTAGATGAAATTTTGCACATGGGTAGACCATGACCTGCAATAGGACATAGGATACTTTTTATCCCGATATTCCCACGGGATCGAAACTTGTGCGGTGTGATAGCGTTGTTCTTCTAAACCACGCAACAGATTTTGATACGGTTTCCACCATCATTTAGATAATTTATTCCGGAAGGTCTATGTGTATATACATTACAATTGAACTGACATATTACAGAAATCTCAATATTTTGTCAAGTCCTTTAAACATTGCGAAGCGGGCGGGCGTTACGTTTAAATGACAAATCAGGCCAAAATTACATCGCGTAATTTTTATGGAAAATGTAATCATGCGGAATTACCGCCGCGTTATTTTCGGTAGGTGTCGCTATTACTATCAGAGTAAAAAAACACAATTATGAAATAAGGAATATTGCTGACTAATAGCATGCGATAATCAATTTGATTGCTAAGCTAAGCATGGTAATTTTGGCACCTTTTTCTTTGAACGGTTACTGTAACAGTATTTAGGAAACCCATGATCAGTAGTGGACGTTAACGTCCTTATACTTTAACCTTTTATTAAATATCAGACTCTATTTTCAATTGATTTTCTACTTGTAATGCTTAATTACGTAACGTCTGCTTGACCTTTCATAGAAGCTAGAACCTGCAAGCCTGCTAACACTAAGATCGAAGAGGATTAATAAATATATAGGTGGCGCCACTTTTAGACCAATGAGGACAATGACATTAAGGATTCCTAATGCCCATTTTCTCAAACACTAGGCGACATCAAAATGAAAGCCGTGCTGTTCGATTTTCAACTTTCAGCGCTAAACTGAGAGTTGTAATTCTGCAAAGGAGTAATACTCGGCGCTGAATATGATTGTGATGTTTTGTTTCTGCCAAAAAGGACTATGATTCCTATGATTCAGTCATGTACGCGTGTTACCATGGCAACTGTGGTTATATGAAATGGTATACATAAGTAAGTACCTAATTTTGGGTTAGATTTGAGTTTCTTTTTTATATAGTAGCATTACATAAATGATTATTGAACCACATGGAACATTTTATCAAAAGTAGCTCCAATTATAATAGCTTTCGCCTGCGGTTTCGCCTGGGTGGAGTGGGTCTGAAATTATCACACGAAAACGGAGGTACCTAATATGCGGAAAAAGATACCTTATGTCGTAAACCCAGGTCATGCACGCTGGCGTGCTGATGAATTGAGATGATTAAATAAACTTCCAGATGTAGCCTATATCACAATCACATCAGGAAAAAATCGCGAATCATCACACATCTATTTTGCTAAAATTTTTAAATACTTAGAAACTCAATAGTATTTCTAAGGAAGAACGCACACTCGACCGACACAATAGGGAATATGCATGTGATTCAAATATGGGACAAATATTTTTTTCTATAAACTATGTTACTTCAGAATTATGCCTCCATCAATATTTTTGAATAAAATTTATTTTTGAGCGAGAAATTAATTTTTAAAAAGTCCCAAGAAACTGTGGGTAATTCAAATACTTGAAAAGGCTAAGAGCGGATGTGACGTAACAATCCGGAATAACAATCAAAATGTCAATGTTAAGTCAATCAACAAGTGTCAAGTCAATGTCAAACGCTCATAGAAAAAGTAGTTTTTGACGTTGACTTGACAGTTGCTTGTCTGTTTTCACGAACTGTGACGTCACCACACCAAGCGCGCCAAATGGAGGGCGTTTAAATAGCCCGGATCGGTTTGATATTTTTAAACATTTTTTTAACTACTTTAAATTGCTTTTTTGCCGTCGAATTTTTTTTAACTATTATTTGACGATGTAAACTATCGAATAAAAATATTAAAAAAATACATGCATATTCCCTATTAATTAGTACTCACAACCCAGTATCGTGACGTCGACACTAGTTCAAAGTATACGTAACATTTCAGAAGCTTGGCGGTCCTTATCAGCTGTAGTGACGTCGCCGTGATAAAGATGTGACGAAACACTCGCTAAAAATAACACTTCATTATTGACCGCCTAATGACACGACTGAGTAACCTTTACCTCGTGTCAAGTTTACAATGAAAAACGTAAATAAACTAAGAATAGCATAACATAACACCACGCCTGGATTCCCCAAAGGGTTAGACAGTATTTATTTATTTATTTATTTATTTATTTATATTTATTTATATATACTTTATTGTACACCACAAAAATATATAACGAAAGAGAAGACGAGAGAGTATTTCCCCGAAAGGCTAGGCAGAGGTAGAAGCCCACATTTCGCCAGTTATGTTTAAAGTCCCATGTAATAGGGGGCGAGCCTATTGCCATGAACCGGGATCAAACCCAGACTCAGAAATAATAAGGGAGATAATAGGTTTATTTATAATAAGATTAAAATGTGGGTTCAGTATCGTTTTCGGTAAAACCGAAGACTACAAGAAACAAGGATAAAATGTATGGAAAATTCCACGCTTTTATAATACTCAGTCGCAAAAGTATTATTCGGTGGTTTGTTAATTTATACACTTTGGACATATTCTTCATTCTTTCGGCTGTCCAACTGTTGTTTTAAGTAAGTTTCAGACGGTTAGACCCTACAGTACTGTAGCGCTATTCTGAAAAGATCTCACAAGTGAGATTGAAGTAAACTGTCATCCCATTTTTGTTGTGCTATTCTGTAAAAATATCACCGTGAGAAATTAGGTGAACTGAGCTTGGAGTGAACTGTCACTGCCTTAGCATCAGTAGGTATCGATGACAATGACAGCTCACTCCACGCTCACGTCACCTAAGTTTTCACGGAGAGATGGTTATAGAATAGCAATGCAGGTGCTATTAGGGATTGACAGTACACTTCAAGCTCACTTCACCTAATTTACACGATGAGATTTTGACAGAAGAAACACAGGACGTGCTTATTCTGTAATCATGGTAAAATCATGGTATATGGTATAGCGCCACTCAGTTCTCGGCACTCGGCACTCGGCCGGCAAGTCAAGTGTGTGTAATTCTCCGAAGGTTAATTCTCGCGTCGTCAGTCGTCACCACCAGCGTTTATTAGAGTTGATTAGTCTCTACACAGCTCTGCTACTCTTATCTACAACACACACTTAGTTTCAATTTCCACTACGTGTACCGCACAAGAACAATTTGTTCGAAGAATTCCGTACAAAAATTAAATAGGTATAATATTGTATGCGATATTGCGGTGCCAATCTGCTGGTATGTGTAGCTTGGAAAATTACGATTTAACACATTACTGTTTGGTGTGTGTTTTGTTTGATTTGGAAAAGTTTATGCCTTTTCTATTAAAGCCAGAATCAAATATATTTAAACTAGCTGATGCCCGCGGCTTCGCCCACGTGGATGTCGGTTATTATATACTAAAACCTTCCTCGAGAACCATCACTCTATTCATTGGTGAAAACAGAATGAAAATCGGTGCAGCAGTTTTTGAGTTTATCGCACAGACAGACAGACACACAGACGCGGCGGAGGACTTTGTTTTATAATATGTAAGGATTACGTTGCACTCACAACCACGACAAACCAGGATATCTGGGATAAGGCATCAGCGTGTACTAATGACGTCATTTTCGCTAAACCCAGGTTTTCCTGGTAGTTACAGAGCTCAGATAGGGAATACTATAAATTAAGAAACTGAATGTACATACAAACGGCCATTGAGCAACCAAGTAGTAGACCAGGAAAATGCTAAGTTGATAATGAATAAGGAAACTGTGTACCTGAGTGCCTGTGAGGTACCTCGGTCCCTCTGTACTGCACTTTAAATAATCAATGAACTCAACTGATTGCTGTCTACTGCTGGTGATGTATTCTTAACCGCACCATAGCTCGAACTTTTGAATCCAGTCCACCACACCACAGCTTCTTGCATCATCTTTTGTTTATTTATTTATTACATATAAATTATATTTTTACATATTATAATAAAAAAATATATAAAAACATTTAAAATTATAAAAAAAATATTAAGATTATCATAGTCGTATTCATAATTCTTCGTCTCGCAAGCACGACATACATACGGAAACATTGTGAAGAAACCGGCATACCAGAGAGATATTTCTCGACCGGCATGTGAAGCCAAGTCAGAGGCCCATGGGCGGCTTTAAAATTCTGACACCAGGTTAGTCACTAACCACACGAGAGGAAGAAGAAAAGCACGATATACTAAAACTTATTTTTTTAAATATAACTGGCGAAGTGTGGATGTTAAAGGTACCAGCCACCTACAGCTCTGCCTACCCCTTCGAGGAATACAGGCGTGATATTATGTGTTATTTTTTCCAAAATGTTTACACGTGTGTTACAATTTCCTATTTCTTTTAGTTAGATTTGCTACAAATCGTTTTTTTTATTTAAAATCAAAATCATCATCATCTGCCTAGCCTTTTCCCGACAATGTTGGGGTCGGCTTCCAGTCTAACCGGATGCAGCTGAATACCAGTATTTTACATGGAGCGACTGCCTATCTGACCTCCACAACCCAGTAACTGGGTAACACGATACCCCTTGGTAATCCTGGTTGTCAGACTTTCGGGCTTCTAACGACCCGTAACAACTGTCAAATCAAAATATAAACAAAAATAAACCTCCTCAAAAAGATGCTCATATTAACTTTTTCGAAACCTATCATAATATTTTTGTTAAATTAAATAACAACATACAATTTTTAAGAATGTTTTAATTTATTACAATAAATACGATGTTCTATTATTATTGGCACTCTAATGAACATGTATGTAACAGTAATTTACTCTTCTTATAACTAAGGTATTGTAGAGTTGAAACCAGCACCCTAATTACGTAACTCACTTTTAAATCACAATCTGAATGATTTTGAAGGATATTGCGAATTCATAACGTTCGAAAAAATTGTCTGCTCAACAGTAGCTAAGTACAGTTGGGCGTTGGTACAGTAATGTAAATCGTAAATAACGCAATTAATTTTGTTGAACTGTCAAAATGAAAGCCATTGCTACTGTTAGTGTGTTACGCAATCACCCCGTTGGTCTACAGTTTAGATTCCCCGACTATCTCCTAGCTAAACGTCCCCGGGAGCACTCACAGGCTCTGATAAATCCCTCCTTGGCTCGGTTCTGTTGCCCCTGACCTGAATGCGGAATCTGGCAGATTGGCTGCGACTTAGCTTTATTTTTTACAGAAATATCACACTTTATATTGTTTTTTTTTTACTTGCTTTTAGATCCAAAATGGCGCAGTGGTGCTCCTAAATGCTACGTAATACGAATTAGATGGCTGCATATTTATTTATTGTATTATTTATGTAATTTATGTACACACAATTAAATACATAGAGATACGACATAATTATAATATGAGTACAAAGGTACTGCTTATTTCTTAAGAAATTTCTTCCAGCAGACCTGCGAAAGGAGAAATGAGAAAGAAATGTAGACAATAGTAACATAGTGACTTACAATAATAATAAAAAATCGACAATCTCCTACACTTTCCAAAAAATAATGTTGATCCCAAAATCAAACAGTTCTAATCGTGATTGCGAGTCCAAAAGACTTTTGGTCATAAATAAATTAGTCAAGGGTTGTCAAAATTCTCCTTTAAAGTACTTAAACGATATGAAAATTAGAAACCCTAGCACTTGAAACTGTCAGGAGATGGCACAAAAACAGTCGAGTACTAGCTAAGTTGCGTGATTAGTGCTAAGCACCATAAATCACTATTACAGGCGATACAAATCACAACACTCAGTTTGTCAACTGGCTTTCTTTTAGTTTTTTTTTATCTACTCTACTATTTCTGATATAATTGTGGTGTTTTGTAGTTTTTGGAATGAAGCTAAAAAACAGGCTTCTCACTCTTTTTCCGAAGGGTCATTGGGTCTACGTAGAGATACTGGCAAGACCTTCATCTTCTTTCATAAAGGCATGAATTATATGTTGCGGTGGAAAAAAAGTCCGATTTTCGGACTTTCTCTTTTCATTTTATTTGTGTTGTGAGACCTTCTTCTTGCCAAATTAAATGATTATAGGTCAACGGCAAGTACCCTATAGGTTTTGATTTATTTGAGAAAATCAAATTAGTTGCATAAATGGCTGTATTTTTCTTTAGAGCTCGAAGGATTGTCGACCTACCTATTTGATTTCAACTAGTTTTAAGGCATTTAAATAAATAAATAAACTTGATACCTTCACGCATTGATGAGAAATAGGTATGAGTATTTCTATGGTATTTACAGACAGACAGATGGACGGGTTTCCGCTTTTTCCTTTTGAGATACGGAGTCCTAAAAATGACAGCCAGGAAAGGGTTCTACTCGACTGGCCAAACTGCGTTGGACGTTTATTTTAGCAACGCCATTCGTGGAAGTCATTTTGAATGTAATGGATGCAGTTCTACATGATCATCTTACCAGCTAATCACAGCATAATGCGATCACTTTTTTCAATTTTCCAAATCTGATATTGTAACTGTAAATGGTGTTTTTCGCAGGTCCGTGAAGCAATGGTCGTATTCTAACAAATTATTTCCTAACCGAATAGTATGAAACTAACTTAACTCCTTAGCTGCCAAACTTCAAGTTAAACTATTGTTAGCTGATTACCATGAGTTCAAAATGAAGCGTTAACTATTGAGCCGCGCCGCGCGGCGAAGCAAGCGGAGTTTTCAAGGATTTTTCGATAATACCATGAATTGCTAATGTTAGAGTTACAAGACTTACTTCTCAGCAAAAAGTTTTCTTACTGTTCGAAGGATAGACGAACAATATAATGTCTCTTCATTGGCCTAGTAACAGGAATTCTCGATTCTTTAGTGGGTTTGAAACCTGAGTAATAGAAAATACTTATGGGTCGATGTTTTTGGTAGGCACCTACTCTGAAAATTCATGGTTAGATTAGAATTGTGACGAAAAACGGCGGTAGATTTTCTCGCTTTTATTTTGGGAGAGATCCATTAGTTTTTGTTTATGTCGAAAGGGTTTTGAGAATCGCTCAGATACTAAATAGGTAAGTTAAATAAGCATCACGCAGTAATACACGAACAATCAGAATTGGAATCGGTTTAAACCAAATGTCTAATCCATTGCTACATAAGTTCGAAAGAAAAAAACTGCTCAAAAACGTCAATAACGCAATTAATGTTGTTGAACTGTCAAAATGAAACAAATTAGTCTGAATCGGTTACGAAAATAAGTTACGCAATTTACTTTTCTGCATTTTTTTATTATTCGTCGCAGATACCACAAAGCCTGATGGTTCCTCTGAAACAGTATAAAATCCCTTCTGTTAGCCACACAACAGTACAATTCTGAACTCTGTCTACTCTCCCAAGGATTATAGGCGTAACGATATAGCGTTACGTAAAATATAAAAACTCATTAGTTGCTTAGGTAAGTTCCCGCGTTCGACTCGAAAGAGAGATTGTTCTTTAGTTCTCAGGGGGAGCGAGAAGGCAGATGTGTAAAGAGTTAGTACTATTTTTACCTTACCTTTGTAACCAACCAATGTGTGACGTCAGACGTGATGGGTAAGTGACATTTGAGGTTTCAAGAGGTATTCTTCACTGAAAATATTGTAGGTACATGTTTTAGCATAGTTAATTACATAATCAGTGCCTAACATTCGTTTGGAATCTTCGGCGTATCGTTTTTATGGAAGTAGTTTTGGATGGATGTTCTTTTGCAGTGTTCTCAGCTCCAGCAAAGACTCACTCCTGGACTATGGTTAGTCCTCTAGCGAATATGAGACTTTATGGAAAATAATAAGGTTGCCTTTATACACCTCTGTTACAACAGGATATTCCTAACTAATATTATAAAGTGTATTATAAAGTATTGTTTGTTACGCTTTTACGCTAAAACGGCTGAACGGAGTTGGATGAAATTTGGCACAGGGGTAGACCATGACCTGGAATAGGACATAGGACACTTATTATCCCGATATTCCCACGGGATCGAGACTTACGCGGGTGAAACCGCGGGGCGCAGCTAGTGATAAATAAGTGTAAAAAATTAAGTTCGTATAAAGTCATATACATAGAGTATTCTCTTTCTGGGTTATATTTAATGTAGCCTAAACAACGAGTCAAACAATTGTCAGCATATTTTGAGGCAAGTATCCACACAGAACCATGACGTCATCTCTAAGGTCATCGATCTAAATCCCATCACCTAATAAATACGCTTCTATAATAAGTGTACCAGTAAGGTTTTGAACCCTGAACTTTCCAGCTCGTCGACTCAAGTCCACTGCATCATTGGTATCTTAAACAATATTTCTGTCGTCCATAGCTGTGACGATAACAATTTTGGCTGTTTGTTAATGACTCTCACCGCATTGGAATATGAACTCTATCAGGAAATTATAAAGTAGGTTTTCCAGTGGTGATAATTTTGACAGTTACCGCCTAGCAAGCGATGGTGGATTTAGGTAGAATAAACAGGTTTGGGTCGCCTCGTTCGTCTAGTAGAAGGTGCCTCTTCTGACGTCGAGGTTCTGGGTTTGATTCTCGTGTTGCGCCACGTTACTTATCCTTGAGTTGGAGGCGGAATTTCTGATTGCAATTATAGTCTACGCAGAGGATATTTCGTAGAGTCGCGTAGACAGTTTTTTTTTCTCATTGACTTGGTTCGTTTTCGGGATAAGGTTGCCGAAGATCTATGGTACGAGGTATACTCTTTAGGGATGCAAGAAGTGTAAAAAAGTATCGATATATATCGTATCGATATTTAAAAAAAATATCAATATCGATTTCGATATATCGAAAAAAAAATATCGATATATCGGTGGAATTTTCAAAAAAAAAAAATACTTTTTGTAGTTCAAGTTTTATAATCATTTAAATACCAAACTAGGAAAAAGTACTAATAATTTTTACGGTTCTGAATTCCAGCGGTTTTAGTCAGCGGCGACAACGGTGTTGCTATTGAAAATATATCGTTTTTGATACATTTTCAATACTTGATATTTTATATCGATACATCGATATATCGAAATAATAAATATCGCCTGAAAATATCGATATATCGAACAAAAAATATCGATATTTCGATATATCGATATTTTTTCTGCAAGCCTAATACTCTTTTCGGCATAGCAACAGACAGTGTCTGCTAGTGTAAGTACAAAAGGACATCGATGGGGTTTCAAAGAGTATTTTGTCATGAAAGTCAAACCTGAAAAAGTATTGCCATCATTTTGTTTTTAAATATTTATTTACCTACTAATAATTTTATTTATCTAGGTTACAAGAAGGAAAGAGAAAAATAGTAAAACTTTACTAAACAATACCTTAATTTAACTAGTAAAATAAATGTTACAGATCCTTATTACTCAAATCAATTCTGTTATTATATTTCGCTGTAAATCAAACATTCGAAATACGCACGAAAAGTATATAATGTGAATGTTTTTATACCTACTATTGATATGCCGAAAAAAACAACGTACAAAATGCTGTTATTTTTAACGTAAAAAAAATATATAAAGAATGGATGTGTTACTAAGTAGATTGTAAGGATAGGTTAGTTTTAGTCATCTATAGTACGGTACTAATCATAATATATCATGTATAGGTGCCATACGGTCATTGCCCTACATGGGTTTAAAAAGCACCGTACCACTCATACTGCTTGGCCCATAGGAGTCCCACTGACGTCCAAACTTCACGCCCAACCAGGGCCGGATTTAAGGCGGGGCAACAGGGGCTACGGCCCCGGGCCTCCACAAAATAGGGGCCTCCACTATTAGATATTTTTTAGATTAACAAAGTACACATTCACAAGGAACCTTTTTAATTTTCTTTTTGTGTTCTGGGTTGATGGTCTTAAAATGATACGTTGAATTACTTTGATACCAAAAACCGAATTAAATCAATTTTGTTTTTGTCTGTTTGATTAAATTTTCGGGGCCTCCACTTCTTGGTTTCCCCAGGGCCTCCACACCATTAAATCCGGCCCTGCGCCCAACCTGTAGGACGATGGCTGCGAGCTCCGGTTGCCAACGGCCTTAGATAACGGGAATACCGACAGAATTCACCCACAGACGACAGACGTCCCCATTCGCAGGGACCAAGAGATCCACTCCATAGATTAGGTGCTAAGGACGTCTGAGGTTCTATAACATATGCACTTTATTACACGAAATTTTAAAGACAGCCATTAATTATCATTAATCTGACTCTGACTTCCCGGAATGACAACCTTCAACAAAATGTAATAAAGATTACATTCTATCTTAACACTTGTCAGATTCTGAAGAAAGAAACGGAAGTCAAGAGCTACCAGTACTAGTATTACTTAGATTAATGTCTAGGCACAAACTAACCACAGACTAACCTGTAATAAACTCCATAAACTTAGAAAAAAATATACTAGATGTTCATTGATTGAAAACAAGTCTCAAACGGACAAAGAAACATTCCAGAGATGTAGACGATCTGACTGACACGGCACAGCGAGCCAAACCAACCGATTTCTATTACACCGTCTAAGGTTCATAAACTAGAGTCTTTGGCATCAGACTCAAAGGCATTAGAACCAATAGAACAACGACGAGGCTACCCTGAGAGGATGCTCGACAATTCAAGATCAAGCAATTGACGACGAATTAGTGGAAAAGCTTACCCTCTACAACATTACAGAGCGATATACGAAGATTGGTAACCTTTTTTTGGCACAAACAAAGCCTAATTCATTGCTCCACTCGCAGGAGCGACGCCGCATTCGTAAACAAAGAGCGAGCAAGCTACAGCGACGGCCAAAATAGCCCCCTACGACGATGTCGAAGACGACGTTTTCTCGTTATAATTTCGTGTTTTTATCGAGTCGAGACGAGCCCCGGTGTCGGCGAAGCGCTCGCAATGTTTTCCTCCAGCGCTTTATCTCTCTCTGCCTCTCTGCTCTTTGACATCGGCTGACGTATACAACCTCGACTCCACTCATTATAGACCTTATGCCTAACTACTAAGGCCGAAATCTCTCCGACCGTCCTTTCTTGAATTTTCAGACTCATTAAGCGTCATTCGGAAATTTTGGATTTAGTAAACAGAATTTTAGAGAACGAAACGAAACAAATGAGAAATACAAAACAAGTTTTAATTTCCCTCTCTTATTAAAATCGACTAATGAAAATTAGTGCCTTTATGTTTAATTAGGTCGCTACGAAAATTGAAGTCTCTCTAAGTTAGGTTTGCTATCATGCAAAACTGACGACATCTACAACATTCGCTACGACATACGGAAACATAGCTACGTTGTGCGTTTAGAAATAGTCGACAATGTTAGTCAAGGCTAGTGTATATTTCGGCAGTGTATGTGAAATGCGCGAGTGGCGGTGGCGGCGCGGTGGCGCGGCGTGGACGGCGCGGCGCGATTGTCAGGCGCTGGTTGGTGCTCGGGCGGTCGCTGACGCAACGCGCGACCTCTTTGTCCGGCCCCACGGACTCCGGCGGAATGTCCGCGGAGCCGGCCTCGCCTGCGCCGCACCGCCGTCCGCGCTCGAGTAATTACGAATGTCAAATGTTATCGCACGCAACCGTCCGCCGCGCCGTCCGCACTCCGCTGCGCCGCTCTTCATAATAATAAAACCTGATATTTAAAACGGAACGTCCTTCTAACGCCGTGTAGTTGCGCCGACGCCAATCTACGATAATAATAAGCCGGCTACCTAGAAAGCGTTGCGCTGCAGCGCTGTCCTACCAAGTATCGTTAGACGGCTACAAGTCGTGAAGCGCTACAGCGCCACGAGCGCGCGCCACGTAGCGCTCACATAAGTACGGCCAGTTCTATGCGCGCCTGTATAGCTATTAAATGTATATAGAATATATAGTAGTAATCGCTCGACGCAGCGGTATTATGTCGGAAATATACCGGCCGCGCCGCGCCTCAAGCCGGTATACGGTTTTGCTATTTAGTTTGTATGGGAAGCTTATTTTCGATTTTTTAATCTGGTAGAAGGAGTTATGGATTCGGTTCTTTTGTTAAAATATAAAGTATAGGGTAAGCTTTCCTTGAAGCTATATGGGGTATGACTTGTGTCTCAATTTTTTCCGAAAATTTTAAAATGTCAGATTTTTTATTCAATCTAACATACGTTAATTCAACGTCAAATATCTGTTTAAACCTAGTACTAATACACATTGAATAACATTTGCGTTTTCAAAAGCAAATAAAAAATAGAATAAAAATATTTCGTAAAAAATCTGAATTAATAATAATATTCTTATGTTCTTTAGGTATAGCTACTTTATTAAAATAAGCTAAAAATAATTTACAGTTACTTTCTAATATGTCATAAAATAATGCACGAATTTGTTAAATATTTTTATTTTTGTTGGGAAGTTTGATATTTTCATACAATTCTTTATTACACGTAAAACTTACTAAGTAAGTACCTATAGACGGAGATCTCCGAAATATGCAGGCACTGTCAGTTAAAATTATAATACACAAATTCTTCAAATATGAATACAAAGCACTTAATCAATTTTTACTTCTCTAGTAATTTAATCGTTGAGAGTTCTTCATTGATTTTACTTCTCCGCTCTTGTTAACCATTTCTTTTTTTTCATAAATATAAAAAATCTGAATGTGAGCCCGATCATCTACGAACTACTCCAATCGAAAGACGCGCAAGGTAATAACGAGAGTTTAATTGCCTTGCCTTTATCATATTGTTCAGGCTTTGCACAGGATTACCTAGATTTGTTAATGCAAATTACTGAAGCCAAACAATTAAGTCCGCTTTTGTACGGTATTTTTTTTTTACTTGTGCATAAAGTTTTAATAAATAATAATAAAAAATAAATAAAAGAAGCTACTAACAAGCTCAACATTTTTGGATTATTTTTGACATTGAGGTATAGAAGTTATTTCTAGAACGATAAGATTGAAATAATACAATTGTAGCAAATAAATAAGTATCATTGAGGAAATAAACTGCTGAACCTTCGAAGATGTACTAAGCTAAAACAACGAAAAACTGGTTTAAAAAAAAATCAAGGATATTAATTTACCTGGAAAAAATCAAGGATATTAAGTAGGTATTATACTATACTAACGCTAAAATAAAAGTTAAACAAAGTGACATAACCGATGTCCTGTGAATAAACAGCAAACAAAAATTGTTTCAAAAAGTTTTACGTAAGCCAATGACTCCACGAAAGCTGAATGCTAAAATAAGAAAAATGATAGCAATAGTACCGTGACACTAAAACTAAAATTAAATAAAAACTAAAATTAAATCAAAATCAAAGTCAAAGTAATATTCTATAAATATACTATGGTACTTATATAAATTGAGGAAATTTATTAAAAAAAAAACAAACTCTCTGAAGCTAGCCTAAGTCTAAGAAGGTGTAAAACCTGACGCTAAAGTTCATCTGTAACCACAGCGCGCTCATTTCTCCAAAATTTCTGTCGCTACCTAGATATAAACATGAACAAAGAAAAACCCAAATATGCAACCGGCTCGTGGCGCGGCCCGTCCCTCCGTCAGCTATAGCGTGGCCTTATAGATGGTTGTTTGCGCTCACAGAGTGCGGTGAACAGCGCTCACCGGCGGCGCGCGTGTGTGCGCGTGCACGGACACGGCGCACACCGCCGCGCGCGCACACAGGCGCGCGCTTGTACGGGTGCGTTCCGAAACCGCTCTCTATTCTATCTATGCGAAGGCGTCGTACCGCCACGTATAGCGGGCACGCTCGGGGCGAGGAATTTAGAGGCGGGGGTCGTATCGTTAATTGTTATGAAGTTGATTTCGGTCCTGAAATTCCGAAATAGGTATTTTGAAATAACGCCTCTTTTTCGTCAACGAAACGGCGACGCTACACCGCGGATCGTTGTTAACCTATTTTTGCACGAGTTGATCTCGAAGCGTTCGTCGTCTCGATAGAGCGGCCCGTGTGATTGTAAACATATGTTTTCATTTATGAGTGCGTCGAGTCGGCGTGTTATCACTGCGCGTGATAACGACGTGAATGCGGCCTTGTGCCCTGCGGTTAGGGTTTAGAATTGATCGGCGTGGACAGTTCGATGTATTGCCAATCGCGAAACAAGTCCATGGTTAGCGAATTGACTGACCACGGAGGGGTCTCCAGGTCACGGCATTGGTGCTGATCACTCGGTACAATAAGTTGGAAGAACTTTGAAAGAGTTAGGAGACTTGTTGACTTTATTCTAGTGAGGTAGAGTTATTTATAGTCCTCTCTTTATCTTGTTCTCATTTTCTATATTAAATGTAGAGTTCTTCACATGTGGGAATTTTTATATTTTCCTCAACTTTTAAAACAATACAAAAACTATAAATAAACAAATTGAAATTGTTAGGCATGGAGCGACAAAGACCATTTGTCACCAATTCGCTTCATACTGGAATAAACAACGCAAGAAATTAATCTAATAGAGCGACTCATACTCGTATATACTCGAAAATACATTCAGCACAGTAACAACATTAGCTGAACTGTTAACAACGCTATCCATCGCGTGTTCCACATCAACAGGACGCTATCCTCGGCGGTGGGCCAGCAGTGTATATGTAAACAGTTTTTTTAGCCTGTCATCTGGCACCAACATGCGCCAAAGTCCGAAAAAGATGTCATTCCCCTTCATTCGGTCCGTCTTCGACTATCATTCAAAGTTGACGCTCCGTGGCGGCCTCTATTCGAATACTCGAACAAAACATTCTACTATCGTTCTCTAACTCACACAAAATCCTACCCAACTTCATCTTTCTCAAAGCAAATCTCGCGTAAAACGATAAACGCGCGACTTTGTACGCCGTAGTAATCGCGAATCCCAAAAATTCTACCACGAACGAACGAAACACGAGTTTCAAGACTTTTTACAGTTCATCGCGTGGTTTCTGCACCGTGACTGCTAAAGTGACCTTAGGAAACCAGTGGAACGAAGAGTTTCGGAACTTGGTGAGTTATTCTCTCGCTGTTGAGTCACGCAGAGTGAAAATGATTCGAGTTCGCGTGTTAATGGCAAAGGTTAGGTTGGCTAAAAACTGAACAGAACTGATGTAGCACCAAAATAATTGTGCGCTCATTAAAAATACACTTGCACGAGTTTTGGGAATTCAACGTATGGTTCTTTTGTTAATGATGAATCTGTTCGGCTACAATATCTGAGTTGGTAAATACTTCACATTAACAATAGAAACGGACATTTACAATTATCACAAAATATGCTCTCAACTATTTTCAAATCTTTAGTCGGAGCGCAATTAGCTAATAGACAATTAGATATATCTAATTATTTGTACTTCAATTAATACTAATTATAAGTAGCAGATAACCTATTTTAACTTCTATCGATCAGTAAGTAAGTACTGAAAATAAGTAAAAAACATCATCAGCAAATCACTACTAACCTCACATTACATTAACTCGCAAGAATTTTCCAAATTCTTCGTACAAAAGTGAAACACAACAAAAGAAAACAATGCAATGTTATAATGACATTAAATTAAAGATGGCGGCCAAACGTTACGTTTGACAGGCGTGTGTTGCTCTGTCGCTCGCAACACGTCGCGTGGACGCCGCAGTCATGGCTGGTTGCTCTTAACATTCTACCATTCCTAGCTTCGCTCGAGTTTCATTCGAGTTTTCGAGCCAAGCCACTTAGATGCGAAACTCGAGCTACGAAGAAAACCAGCTCAGAGCGCGTCGTACTTTCCACAGAACAAGAACAAAATTCTGTGAAAACCACAGGCAAAAGAGATATGTACTTATTTTAAGTAAAACTGTTTTAGCAAGAAACATAGGAGATCACGAAGATTCTTGTTGTTATTAATCAAAATGTTTCATGAAAATAATAATTAATATTAAATCACATAACGAAAACTTTAGATTCTTATATTATGCCAAAATCATATTTTTTTATTATAAAATAACGTAACATAACAATATCAACTCATATCTGCAACATAAACATATTGACATAGCAGGCGCGTGCACTCGTCCGGCTCGTGAACTGCGTAGCACTCGTAACCCCGCGATGTCTTAATTGCTCTTATTTTGCAAAAGACATCAACGAGTGCTACGCCGGCGCCGCTACGAACCCTAGGCCATTTGAATTGTTATTGAAAACTCGACGCAACTCCCGTCCTAAACGTCAAACTGTCGCATAGAAACCGATCGCAACATTCGCAACCCCACTCAACGACACGCTTCAGCATTAAACCTTAACACAAGTTATTCTCAAAACCCTTACTCCGACATCATCAACAATTCATATAAAATAATAATTTCACAGTTATGGTCCACAAACATGGTGTCAAACGAAAAGAAAATCTGAAAACAGAGCAATATAGTCTGTGGCGGCGCTGTCGGTCCGGGCCGCTAGGTGGCAGCACATAGCTCGCTATTCACAGCGTATATTATTTACCGCGTTTATATATGTATGTCGTTATATAAGTGAACAGAAAGCTACGTTCGGTGGGCGCGCGGCGCGCGGCCGGCCGGGCTGCGGGGGGCGGCGGGGGCGCGCGGGCGGCGGAGGGGGGCGCCGCACACAGGCGCGGGCACCCGCACACAGGCGCGCCGCGCCGCGTCCGTGTGTATCGAACGAGCGAGCGCGCCAACCGACCGACTCGACGTATTCTTATTATTATGAAAGGAGAAACGCTTTTTGTAGGGCAAGAACTAAATTTGTAGTATTACGGCTGCCGATAATAAAGATCGTAAACGCATTTCAGCTCGCTGAAGTTTGCCTGGCGGCTCATAGATGTCGCGCTTCCTATCGGCTCGTAGCTTAGTGCGAATTAAGTTTTCCGCGTCGGACTTGCCATTACGTGATCATAATGACGTGATGTGTGCAGCTTAATGAATAAAGAGCAGTCGTTGCGGCGCACTACACTCTTACTTATAGCTCCGAACGTACTTTACGTTAACCGTAGCATTTACATAGTAATGCGTAGATGCCTATCTGTTTAATTGTATTACGTTAAGCTCAGTTTCAAACTTATTTGTCAAAATAAGTTGCCATTTTGTATTCAAACATTCCGGCAGTTTTCAACTATGTTAGACTTTTCACTTAGAGTATGTTGTACCACAGTAATGATAATAAGTAAGTCCTACAACTACCTCACTACATACAAAAGTTATTCTGAAAAAGTATATGATCAAATCTGACTACTTTCATCATCACCACTTTTTATACGAAACAAAAGTTTTATCAAATTAATTTTTAAACTAAATATACCCACTACAATAACTTGAAAACAAAGAGCATAGTGTTGCACATCGTCGGTAGGTGGCGCCGGCGTCGTATCGTAATGCGTCACCGTGAGTGGTCTCATGACGGGAGAGGATGGTTCCCGCCGAAACTCGGAGCGCGGGAAACGCAACAACTTTCACACGTATTCTTTGACAGAACGAACGCTCACTGTAAGTAGAATCTTTGTGGTATGTTTGTCCAAATTGTAGGAAAGTATTATAATAAGGGTTATTTTAAGGGTTTTAATAAAATAATTTGTATCAAAGTCGCTACGCCTCGCTCGGTTGGTAAAATAAAGGGTCTACGCCGTACTACGCAGATCGCTTCGCCCACTTTTAATGTATCAATTTAGTCCAGTTAATGTTAATTTAGGAGCTTTTAAACTGAAGTGCTAGAATGGAAAATCTTTAGTATGACCTAAACTTTAAAATTGAGGTCGTGACAAATAGAACTTTAACAGTTTGGATTTTGGAAAGTAAGACGGAATTGACACGGAATGTCTCAGACAAGAGAGTCAATTCTGTAGCATTTTTAATGAATGGGAGTAATATAATATAATATAATATAACGTAAGATGGTTTTTCAGGCGAGATGTATGTATTGCCTAATAAAAACGCATCTGTTGGATTTTCAACTGTTTTTTTCAAGAGTTGTAAATCCAATAGTGCACCTTCTAATCTACCATTGTGCATTTACAGCCTCCTCGAGTACTGTATTTTGGGACTGTTGGATTATTTTGACGTTGCTCCGTCCAAATTGGCATTAGAATATGCTTTCATAATATAATTTTATTATGAAATGATGGTTAGGATTTCCTTCCTAGTACATACATACTTTTATGTGCACATTATTTTGAAAAGCTGTATACATGTTTCCACTCATGAGTACAGTAAGATCACTAAATCACAGCTTAGGTACAGTACGACACAACTTAGATGTAGCATAAATTCGAAAATTTGCATTCATTCATTTCAATTTTATGAATGTAGTTGGTTATATGACTTTACAAGTTATTGCGGTTGCGCAAAGATCATTTTTACCTCAAGCAGTAGGTATTATAGATTGGTGATTACCTTTATAGGCGCACTCAGTTCGGATGGTGATCGGTTTTACGAATTTTACCGATGCTACATCTAAGTTATGTCGTACTGTACATGTCGATGATAGTACGAATAATCGTAAAAATAAAGCCCCATTGATCTGACTGACATACCCTCCGTTCTAAACTTCTAATAATACCGTCTGTCTCCCTTCCTCCGCGGACGGAGTACAACCAGCCGCACGTCATCGTAACAATTTTACACTGATAGCGCGTTTTTGTCATAGCAATAAGGACGGTTTTTGTGGTTCAAATGTGAAGAATGAAGTGTGGTTGACTGTACGTCTCCCTAACGAGTAGAAGTCATTACACTCGGAGTGTAGGGATCCCACAGGCTGCGGGTTTGTTGTCTGTGGTCCATTGATGACGATTCTGCTGGCTTTATGGTTCAAAAAGAAATATGTAGCAAGTTTTAAGAAGTAATTTTTTCAATAATATAAACTAATGTAATGATATCTATAAAACAAAATTATTTAAAAAACAAAAAACCCGCCTGCAAAAACACATAACTTAAAAGAGAAAAACAAGCATTATAATCTGTAAAATTTTGGTATTACAGGCGGGGAACAAACAAAAGTTACACCATATTTCAGGTTATTGGTTTGTTCCCCGCCTGTAATACCAAAATTTAACAGATTATAATGTTTGTTTTTCTCTTTTAAGTTATGTGTTTTTGCAGGCGGGTTTTTTGTTTTTTAAATAATTTTGTTTTATTTCAATCTTTTTTTTTTTTTTTTTTATTAAATTATATTTTTGGAATTACTTAACTTTTATTTGATAACAATATTGTAATTTATTAAAAAAAAAAAACCTTTCGCTCGCTTTTTTTTTTGTTTACAGATGAAATATATAAAAAAAATGTAGCCTATGTCACTTTCACAATTAAGACGAATCTAACGACACCTCAAATGTTAAAATCCATCAAGCCGTTTAGGCTACAGAGCGTGCCAAACAAATAGACATACATACATACAAACATACATACATAGATACATACATACATACATACATACATACTCTCGAAAAACATTACCCTCCTTCTGGGGCAGTCGGGTAAAAAGTGGTCATAGATGTACCTATGTATAGCTATCGTAAAATCTAAAGTAAAGTAAATTAGGTATATTTAAAAGTTAAAAGAGTTAGAAAGTGTTTTTGCTACGAATTTGCATCTATGCACTTTCTATCACAAACATAATATTGAATTATACAAAGCAAAAAACCAAAATAAAATGCAACAGATGACAATGGAAAACTAAATAAAATTTTGTGCTTCATTTTTAGTTATTTTATTTTTTCATACTCTTATATTATAAATACTTAGGTACTGTCTAAGTCATATTTCTTTTTATTAAAACTGCATGCGATGAAAAGTTACCCTTAAGTGGGTGATAGACGTGCGTACTTAAAGTACGCGGTCTTTGTGTTCGCGACCTTACTCGGCTCGCCGTCGGTGACACACGTGAAGCTTGCTCAAAAGGACCATGGGAAGAAACGTCCCCACCCACCAACACGCTTGAGACTAGTGTCATTCGAAGCGTCTGGTGGGTTCGATACTTTCTTACTATGGCGACATTTTTAAAAAATGTGGGGTTTTCCTGGAATATTACTTTTTTTATTCAATATTAGCATTATTTTACATTTATATATTTTCTTAATTTGCACTTAAGAGGCATAGAATATAGCGACCTAAATATGGTTCTCATTCATGACAACCTTTCTTTTTATCAGGGACCATTTTTTTTTTCTCTTATACCTTTTTTTAAAGTTAGGTTCGGTTAGGTTATGTTTGGTAAGGATAGGTAATTATAGCTTAGGTTAGGTTAGCTAACCGAAAAGTTTAGGTTAGGTTAGCTAACCGAAAAGCTTAGGTTAGGTTAGGTTAGCTTCTGTGCGCTGTCAACGCGGCTCTACGTGGGAATCGTGCGATCGATGGCCCTTTACGGGGCACCGATCTGGGCGGCTGACCTGACGGCCGGTAGTATCGCAGTCCTGCGCAAGCCGCAGAGAGCGATGGCCGTCAGAGTCATCAGGGGGTATCGCACGATCTCCTACGAGGCGGCTTGTGCACTGGCCGGATCCCCGCCCAGGGACCTCGAGGCGAAAGTACTCGCGTCATCGTATCGGTGGCGCGAGGAAGCGAGAGTGCGGGGTGAGCAACCGATGCAGCGACACATAGAGCTGCATCGCTCTCAGCTTCGCGAGGTCTTGGTGGCGGAATGGCGGGACAGGCTTTCACGCCTCGACATCATCGAGGCGGTCCGGCCGGTGCTCGAGCGCTGGCTCGGGAGGAGGCACGGCTCCCTGTCGTTTCGGGTGACGCAGGTGCTCTGGGGGCATGTTGCTTCGGGAAGTACCTGTGTCGCATAAACAGGGAGCCGGACGCTCGGTGTCACCACTGCGATGACTGCCGGGAGGACACGGCGCGGCATACGCTGGCAGAGTGTGCCGCTTGGGAGGAGCCGCGCCATGCCCTCATCTCAGAAGAAGGCAGTGACTTGTCGCTGCCGGCCGTAGTCGAGTCGATGGTCGGCAGCGAGGAGTCCTGGGACGCGGTGGTTTCCTTCCGTGAGACAGTCGTTTCGCAGAAGGTGGCTGTGGAAAGGGAGAGGGAGATCTCTTCCACTCACTCGGCCCGCAGCAGGCGCACCGGGCGTCGGCGGAGGGCGGTAAACGCCCTCTTCCGTTTACCGCCCTCCGCGGACGCCCCCCTAAATGGGTCCAGGGACGACGGACTTGGGGACGTCCGTCGCCCCCTACACATCAGGACCCGAGGTGGCGGTGCGTAGTGTTCCACGCGCGCCCCTCTTAGACGTCACGGGGGGAGTCAAACACCTCACTCCTCGGGTCACGGGGGGGCCCCTGACCCGAGGAGTCCCGCAATGGCGGGCCAGTCTGGGGTTGCGGAAGATTTTTACGTTCCCGTGACCCCCGGCGAAGGTGTGAGCTGGAACACTGGGGTGGTTTTTAGTCAGTAAGAGTCTGATAGACCCCTCCGCCCGCCCCAGGGCAGAGGTCATCCATGAGGATTTAAAAATAAATAGGTTAGGTTAGCCGTTTTTTAAAAGTTTTTTGTACAATTATCCAATCACAAGAATACACAAATGCTGTTCATCATTGAGGAGTTCCATTTGACCTTCAAAATCCAAGATCAAATTATCACTGTTAGGTTAGGTGAGGTTAGGTTATGTTTGGCAAGGATAGGCAATTATAGCTTAGGTTAGGTTAGCTAACAGAAAAGTTTTTTGTTATTACAAAAAAACCCCATTGATTTTGCAATGGAGCAAGACAGTAAGTCTTTCTCGGGATCCCTAAAAACATATTGACACGTAGCCAATGACTGTTGGAGGGTGGGGACGGAGTCCATACAAAATCCCCCATGGTCCTTTCATTGTCAAATTGTCTCGCGGCTTGTGGTTCGCGGCTCGCGGCGATGACAGACGGGCGATAAGCTCGCCGAGCTATATGTACGACTCTAAACGGAAAAAAAACAAAAAAATACGGTTTAAAAAAAAAGTGCCCCACGCTCTGACAAGTTGGAAGTACCTGCAAAAATCTTTTGTGTTATTAAAAGTTCGAGGAAGCAAGTCAGCAGGTACCTGATTGTGTTCAGTTCGGTCACGGCCAGTGACAATGGCGGCGATAAGAAAGTGCAAGTCGAAGGAGTACGTGCAAATGTTCCAAATATGTAATACATAGAGATAAGAAAATGTCTCTGAAACCTGAAGGACGAAACTGGGGTTATTTTCACAGAGCACTTGGGCTTTATCTGTTTTTTTTTAGACTGTGACCTGCCTCTTTCTTTGCACATGCTGATTGGCCACATGTCAACACATCGAAATTTCTACTAATAATAATAATGTAGATGTAGTATACGGCAGGGGCCAGTCTTTCCATAGTTCAAGATAACCAGTTCACTAAGCTACCCAAACCCATAATCAAATATCTTTGTTTCCATATCATGCAATAGTCCTACGCCAATCGGGGGTTGTCCTTGGCTGCACTTGCATAGTGCATACAGGGAAAATCGTCGGTTGGTGTCTCAACACTTAAAAATGTCTAAGAGGCCTCTGCGAGTTGGCTTCGGGCACTCGTACGCCTTCCAAAGGTACGGGACCCCAGGGTCCCGAGATGTAGTTATACCAATACCTATGGAGCCTCTCGTTGGGCAGCTGGATTAAGGGCTTGATTCAGAAAGCGGTTCCTCCCTCTAGAGTCCTGACCGCCGGTAGCTTGGACCCTATTCCCGATACCGGTGGAGTGGGCTACTATTTTATATATTTTTAAATGATTATTATTTTTTTATTCTGCCATTTAAAAATATAATAATGAAATAAAGGAAATAATGTAGTATACTTACCTACACATGAACATTATGGAATAAATTCTTTAAAGGATGGTGAAAACCGTATCAATATCCATTGTAAAGTTATATTTTAGTATTATATATAAAAACTTTTTTACAAAATAAAACAACCAACTTCCAAAAACACACAACTAAGTGAAAAATAACTTTTGGAATTCGGCGTCTTTGTTTTTGAATCTTCGTTTTTTGCCACCGCTTTTTAGTGGGTCAGTTTGTAATTTATCTAAGTTATGATAATGTCAACTGCTCATCACCATTTACAAAATATTGTTGTTCCCGATGCAGGGATGTTAATCATTGAGGAGTTCTCCTGTTACTTCACCATCAGCTTCACTTCGCCATATGCATTGTGACGAGCATAAATTGCTTGGGAACCATATAAAAGTAATAGAATCGCAACCCGTGAAATACTTATTATTGAGTAGTTCCGGTGGCCATCTGTGGTCTTCTTCGTCAGTGCTACTTCATCAAAATAGCGCCTTTCGAGAGCAACTGCACAAGTTACTATAAAAAATACCCATATCGCTATACTACCGCTATGCTATCGTTTTACTGATGGCGTATCATGGGTATGTTGCATCTACTTTACGCTATGGGCTTATATTTTGGGGGAACTCACCAGACAGAGAAATGGCGTTCAAAGCCCAGAAACAATGCTTAAGGGCATACAACGCACAGAAAGTTGTAGGCCACATTTTCAACTGTTCCAAATATTGACATTCCCGTGTCTTTATATATATGAAGTGGCGATTTTCGTCAAAGCTAATCTACATCTCTATACACATCCAAAAAGCACACGCCACAAACATAAAATATGCGTAAGACGTCATAAAAAAGCAGTATTTAATAAAAACATTTTGGGCATGGCACCCAAAATATACAATAAGTTGCCAAAAACTATCACTGACCTACACAAAATAGACCAATTCAAATTAGGTTTGCACAAATTCCTAGTTGAAAAACTTTACTATTCTATTAATGATTATTTAAATGAAAGATGACTGATTTTATCTGAAATGACCACCAATATCCAATAATTAATATTGTAATTCTGATTTGACTTATGTACTTTTATTTTGACATTCTATTTTTAATGTAATGTTATTCTGTGTATTTAATGTTGCTATTAGTACCTAATATATTAATTTTCACACCTCATTAGGTTATAATACAATGTATAAGGTACATTGTATTATTATACCTGTAACACCTTTTTGACATGTATTATGCAAATAAATGATTTGATTTGATTTGATTTGATTTGATTTGATTTTATAGGTGTGCCTAAAATATTTGAAGAGTTCCCTCGATTTTTCCAGGATCCCATCATCAGATACTGACCTGATGACAATGGGAACATCTCGGAAGTATAACCACCTTTCAAACAAAAAAAGGTTTTTGCAAATCCTATGGAGTTGTGCCCGAACAAACATTTAAAAAATATATATATTTATAATTATCAATTATATTATAGTTTAATTTTATTAAATTATGATATAACGCAATAAATAAGGCGAACTCATACGAATTGAAAACCTCCTCCTTTTGGAAGTTGGTTAAAAAAGTTACTTACATAAGTACCCTTGTTTTGATCTACGTTTACATGAAAGCCATACCCAAGGTCACTAATAAAGCAGCTCGTGTTGATTTCCGGTTTAGCCCATGACCAAAGTCAAATATCCATTAATGTTTGAATCCAAAGTCCGAGAACAAAATAATCATGTTACCATGACAGTTGGAACTCTAAAATGGTGATTTTTAATATGCTTATTACTCACATGAATAAACAGTATTATGTATCAGAAATGTTTAGTAATATTTAAGGGTATGGTACACACGGCTACACATCAAGCTATACATTTCCAGTTTATGCTGATCTCGCATTGTATAGGATTTCCGAGCAATGCGAGGTCAGCTTATACTGGAAATGTATAGCTTGATGTGTAGCCGTGTGTACATCAAACTTTCTCCGTGGGACCAACATTATAATCGCGAAAGAATTATCAACTGTCCCATACAAAACTTCAATACCTACTCCACCCAAATGTATGGGGACTGCTGATAAAAACATGGCCACAATAGGGAATATGCATGTATTTTTTTTATTTTTTTATTCTATAGTTTACATCGTCAAATAATAGTTAAAAAAAATTTGATGGCGAAAAAGCAATTTAAAGGACCTACTTAAAAAAATTGTTAAAATATCCTCGCGATCCGGGCTATTTAAACGCCCTCCATTCGGCGCGCTTGGTGTGGTGACGTCACAATTCATGAAAACAAACAAGCAAGTGTCAAGTTAATGCCAAACACTCCTTTTTGTAGGAGTGTTTGACATTTGACTTGACATTGACATTTTGCTTGTTGTCCTGAATTGTTACGTCACATCCGCTCTTAGCTTTTAAAGTATTTGAATTACCCACAGATATTTGGGACTTTTAAAAAATTAATTTCTCGCTCAAAAATAAATATTATTCAAAAATATTGATTGAGGCATAATTCTGAAGTAATATAGTTTATATAAAAAAAATCATCAATCATAATCAGCCTATAATGTTCCCACTGCTGGGACACAGGCCTCCTCTCTATGAGAGGGAGTGGGCCGTAATCCACCACGCGGGCCTAGTGCGGGTTGGTAGATGTCACATGTCTTCGAATTTTTGGTTCTAAGACATGCAGGTATCCTCACGATGTTTTCCTTCACCGTTTTGAGAGCAGCAAAAAAAAAAATACTTGACCCTTATTTGAATCACATGCATATTCCCTATTTTCTGATAGGTACATCCTGTATAATCGGTATACAATACATATTTTGCTATTAGTTAGCCGGACTAAATTCGGACTACGAAACAGTATGAACTGTGAACCTCATCGATATGAGCTCATGAATAAAAGGCTCCTTTTCTCGAAATTAGTTGCCTATCCTGCTAACAATGATAAGCATTTAAGCATGAAAGTTTCTTATGACATTGTGGGTTAATGTTGTGGTCATACCTAGCTGGTAAGCCTGTGATAGAAAATATAAAGTGAGAAGAAAATTAAGTATTACAAAAAAAATCGTTTCATAGGTAAGCTACAAACGTATGGAATGCAAAACCTTCTTTGCAAAGCTAAGGGTCCAAGCCTCAGTATTGAAACATACAGTCACCCTTAATCTAACTATCTTATGTAACTTATATTATAAACGCGAAAGTTTGTAAGTATGGATGGATGGATGGATGGATGGATGTTTGTTACTCTTTCACGTGAAAATGGCTGAATGGATTTAGATGAAATTTGGCAAACAGATAGTTTATAACCTGGATTAACACATAGGATACTTTTTCTCTCGATATTTCGACGGGATCGAGACTTACGCGGGTGAGACCGCGGGGCGCAGCTAGTAAATCAATAAAGAAGCAAAAGGATCGTATCAGGTCGCGTTCTGTAGTTTCTGCTTACCCCTATGAGAAAAACGCGTGAGTTTAAGTAAGTGTGTATGTAAATCAATAACGGTCGGTAAATGTATCCACCACCCTATATACGCACAAGGTGTACAACGTTACAGTAGTAAGCTGTTGCTAGTGAAGCTCAGGATTCCGGGAACTGGTCAAAGCCATCCCTTTGTCTCAATGGTGTCAGTACCCACTGACGTATCACACTTACATTGATATGCTATTCATGGGAAATCTCTCTAGCAACTCTGTGTTAGCAATAGCCACCTTTGACGTTAAGGTGCAGTGGTTTAGAGTCTGTCAGAGATTGGGGGTTCGATTCGGGCCGAATATATTTTTTTGTAAGCAAGGGATTTGGTAAAGGTTAACAATTCTAGCTACAGCTACCATCATAATAACTACTGGAAGATTCAAATGAACTAATTTTTATGTAATATTTATTCTTATTTTAATTTATAGCGGTTATAGAAATTAATTGTTTATCAAATTGATTATTTATTTATTTATTGATAAGAAAGGTACCTACATTTTAAGTTTTATAACGTACATAATGTCCAACAAAACTATGCACATAGTTTGTCTGTTGGATCAATATTATTATTCTTTACTTATTATCTTACGAACTAAATTAACAATTACATATAGTAAATATAGTGTATTTTTATTAATTCTAAATATTATATAGTAGAATTATATAATTTTATGTATGTATAATGCTAATGTAGCGTGTAGGTTTATTAGTAGTATATTCTATTAGTAGCTAGGTATATTAAGTACGTAAGTATGAATATCATAGATCAAACATAAGTATAGATATTAAGAGTACATAGCTTATGTAAAAACAGTAGTATACTTACTACGTCAATTTGCCTTGTTATAGTCATTTCATACAACTGTCAAAGAGTGACATTGTGAATATACGGACAATATAAGTTTGTAGTCAATTTGTCAAACAATTTTTTCTTGACTTTACATAAATTACGCTTTTATTTAAAGTTAAGTTATGATTAGCGATTGCTTAAACTTACATTGTAACTTCAAGCAACATTTATAAAAAATATGAATATTAACGACACTGGTATAATTTCATGAATCCTAACTAATAATATAAATTGAATCCTAGATAAAATTTACTATACAAACACGTTATGTATGTACCTACAATATAACAAAATACATTTCACATAAATTGAATCTATTACTCAAATATAGCATTGTCTTATATCGTGTACCATACATAGATAAATACTATTTACAGTCGGTCCATATAACATGGGGCCGAAATAGCACCTCTACCTCTGTCCACCCTTTCACTGTATAAGCGATAGCAGATTAACTAAGTATGTTTTCATTGCTATCTGCGCGAAGGGTCTATTTATAATATATTTTAACATACATATCGCCGCGCCAGTAATCCGTAAAAGGGTGGGCAGACATAATGTAATGTATAACTACCCCGCGCCATATTTGGTGCTGCTCCGGTAGGGGGCGCCGGCGCGGCGGTACTATTCTAATGTTCCGTTTTACCTTTATATTAGGTACTAATAACTTTGTCCACCGCAAAGGTTTTTACTTTTTCTAAACGAAAAAACTCTATATCTGTTTTCTATGTGCGAAACTACTTAGTTGTCAGTAAGTTTATCAACGTACAGAATAGATTTTTGTATAATTTAGAATTGACTTCTATGACTATACATCTTTATCAATACATTTATTAACCGGGGGCTTACCAGTGATGTTCTTGTCGGGACCGGGTGGCATCACCGGTGATGCCACCCGGTCCCAAGTCGCTTTTCGTGTTTGTCTGTATGTTCGCGTTGTTCTTCCAAAACATGCAACAGATTTTGATGAGATTTTCACCATCGTTTCTTTAGAGAATTGATTCCGAAAGTTTTATGTGTATTAAAGTTACATATAACTAAGAAATCTTTTTAGAAATCTTGATGTTTTGTCAAGTCGTAAAAACCGTGCGAAACAGGAGGCGGGTCGGTAGTATCTTAATACAACTCAAACATTCTTTTTCCGAACGAAAATCGAACTCGCTACGACACTTCCAGTGGTGCAGATATGAATTCACTTAGCCAATGCACCGATATCGATCAGGGGGCATACCACTACCGCTTACAGCAGTATTATTATAATATTACTTCAGTGTAGGAAAGAGATGAAGCTCTACAGGACGTATAGCTCCATATCTTTCCCCCACTGAAGTAAGATTAAACTAATACTGCTGTAAGCGGTGGTGGTAGGCCTGTTATTTCAAAATAACCCAGGCTGTGTTGGTTCCTGTATACTTCTTAGCTCCAAAGATCCTTCTTACTTCTTCCTCAGAGGAAAATCACTGTTTCTCTAGTTCGCATTACTCGGTCTCTCACGCCCCTTTACTTTCATTTCATAACCGTTCGTTCGTTCTTTCCTTCACCACTGTTACGACACATTTGAACGACATGTGAATGGTGTAAGAGGTTTCACTGAAAAGAACCTTCAATGGGTTTTTTAATTAGTTACTTTTATGGTTGTTTTTTATTTTTCTAATGGTTTGAGTCCTCTACAATGTTGTGGTCGTCAACATTCGAATGAATGACAGCAAATTAAGGGCGCACCCTACCTCAGATTTTATCCCGCTCGCACCATACGACTCGCGACCTGAGTGAGAACGAGCGCTGCGGCTCTAAAGCGTCGAAAAGTTTAGGTAATTGCTTTTTACGGTGAAAAAAATGGTAATTAAAAAAAAAATTACACACATAAGACCTGCTTTATAGTTAGTTCAGTTATCATGATCTAATTTGAAGTATTTTTTGAATACCAGCGGTTTATAATTCTGTGCAGAGGTAACTTTGGATTTTTTTTCTATAGAGAAAATTTTATGTAATCGTGTTTTCGCCTCACATAAGACCTAGCATCAATCCTCAACTTTAACATATATTTATTTCAAAATTAATGCTGCAGTATTTTCGGCATAACAGAGGATCATGCTAAGCAATTTGTGATTGGGTGCGCCCTTAAATGGGACATTCCTCTTGCCTCAGAGGCATAATTGAACTTATAAGCAAAGGATCGTGGGGTTTTTTCTGTTAAAATCTAAGATTTCATAATAACTAGCTTCGCCCCGCAGTTTCACCCGCATAAGTCTCGATCCCGTGAGAATATCGGGATATAAAGTATCCTGCTATATCCTAATCCAGATCATGGTCTACCCATATGCCCAATTCCATCCAAATCCATTCAGCCGTTTAAGCGTGAAAGCGTAACTAACAAATGAACAAAAAATCAAACTCGCTGTCGCATTTATAATATTAGTTAGGATACCAACTAACCTATTAAGCATAAGTCAATTTATTACACTTGTCCGGATCTAAAATCCAGATCTAGAATTAGTTAAGTTAATCATAGATCTAAATTAAATAAATAATCAGTTATGACTGAAAAAAACAGGTCTATCTAAAATTGCAACTAATTATCATACTCAGCTCTACATTTCTTTTGCGTAGCGTCGTAGCACATTTACCTCAGCTTAATGCACGTTGGAAGATGCTGCACGTGACTAACAACTTTATTAACGCTTACAAGTATGACGAACAAAACTTTTCGGTTTTGCTCACATTAGGTCCTAGGGTCTGGGGGCCAAGTCTACTAATTTGCAAACGTGTCAGTGGTCACGCAATGATGAGTTTTTGACAGATTTTGTATGGCATATCTCCCCCTGGAATTATGGATGGAGGTCCAGGATGTTGCAAATGCCAATAGATGGTGGTAACCCATCGTTAATTTATTCGTTTTTTTAGAAAGGTCCATTGTCCAGCCCTTGAGTCCTAGGAGAGGTCTCATCAAAATAAATACAAAGAACCTAAGTAACTGTGTACTTATGTCTGCACAACACATAAGACATGTCGCCTTTAAGCTTACCCCATCGTATGCGCCATCAATTGGCGTGTGACACCAACATCAGCAATTCCATACAACCATTACGTACATACAAATCGAGCCAGAATCAGGAACATTAGCAGTTAGTGCTACAGTCCCAATTCACGCCAGAATGGATCCTGGTGCGACAGGCTGTGGCAAATGAGTGATTAGCAATGTAACAGTAACTATGTGACCTGATGAGTGTTACCCAGCGTAATTTACGCTGCTCATAATGCGTCAAAGAAATTGGATTCAAAATATTATGGTTTGCGACTGAGTTGACGCAAGTTTCAGTTTAAAAAGTCTCAAATTCTACTCATTTTGAGCAACAAAAATTACGGCAAAGTTACCCACATCCAGCCCATCCTCAAACACGATGTACACGTGACGTCTAATCGACGTACGTAACAGAAATCTCGACGCCCCGGAGGCGTAACACACTATTGATTCTTGAACACGAGTCCAGACTTTACTAGGAAATCTTAATTGATTATCCTATGACCTAATTGCTATTATTCCTGCCTGACTACATATAGATGCGTGTGAGAGACAAAGGGTCCAGTGATTGGATGTTTTTTAGAACGATTATGATTTTTTATTCAACTTAAAGACTTATAATATCTATAATAATAGTTATGTACAAGGGAACGATTATTAGTTTATATATTGAAGCAAAGCCTTTAGGTAACATGTTGAAAAGTTAAGTTGCAAAGACTAAAAAAAACCTGCTGAAATTGTCGTCAA
Organism: Lithophane socia; assembly: GCA_947522985.1. Classification (NCBI taxonomy): domain Eukaryota; kingdom Metazoa; phylum Arthropoda; class Insecta; order Lepidoptera; family Noctuidae; genus Lithophane; species Lithophane socia. The sequence goes on along the minus strand of OX383270.1, from coordinate 8,281,928 downwards.
TACACTGTTATGTCCACACGAGGGCACGTGGTTTCGGCATATGTTTCCAAATTCGATGTGGCAACAAGTTCCATGAATTGAACAAGGAAAATGTTTCAGAAACATGTGCCCCACAAGTCGGTCAATATAGGTATTATACAGACGCCCGGCAACCATGGTTGCCCCAACGCTGCGCTCGGGCGTTTGAACGGATAGGCAGTGTTGAAGTTTCGGAACCCATGTTTGATCTAAAACAAAATTACTATAGGTTAACACATTCCGGGACAGATCGCCTCTCGACGATATCTCAGTATATCGTTACGTGATAATACGGCTAAGGGCGGTCAATTTGATTTCATGTAATTTAGCAAACCGTCGATAGCCGTTGCTTGCCCATAACATTCCTAGGAAGCACATGATCTAGTGTCACATCACGAGACTTCATTCGTTCGTAGGTGTCACGGCAAACTCTTTTCAAGTAATTTTTCAACGCAGTGCCTTATGACATATTATTCACACCGCCGACAGGCGTAGACTGAGCCATACAAGTACATGACATTTGGAAATAGTCAAGTGTCCCGAAACGTGTTAATTATGTTATCCCAAGCGTTTTGTGTAATTCATCTTTTTTTAATTTCTAACGGACCATATCTTGGACACTTTTCTTCTTCTCCATAGCACTCTTTGTTAGAGCGGTCATGGCCCCTTATCGAGGGGCTGATGAGATGTTTTTACTTACCAATGGAATCGTCATCCTCTACTCATAATATCGATAGGTAGGTACTATAAACTGCCAAAGCGATCAACTTCACTAAATATCATTGAACATCATGATCATCACACTTGACACGATGTATTAGTGATAGCAGGTGACTTCAATATTGATGACATCACATCACGTCATAAGTATTGAAGTGAATGTCACTGCCAACAATGCGTTCTATCGCTTAGTCACCTCTGACGAGTGACGATAAGTGGGGGAAAGGAATGAGTTTGCAGCCAGTGACAACGTGGCGCAAACATTATAAAATGTGTCACACTCGGTATCCCCGTATCGTAGATTCATTTATTGACACAAATCTTACATGCAACACCACAACAGACAGAAGCGAAACAATTTTTTCATGTGGGAATCGAACCTCTACCCGCATAGTAGTAGAGTTGACACATGATAACTGGCTCTTACTGTTCTTAAATAGTTTAGTTGTCTAGTTTCCTAAAAACTTTGTAAATTAATCCTAGGGAGGACCGGACCCACCCAATACAAGCATACTACATGCCCAATCCTGGGCGGTTCTAGCCACTGAATAATATTGTAAACAACGTTAAAGAAATAAACTTTTTTTTTTACTGTATTTCCCATTGACGCGTGCAGATCGACTCAGCTTCTATGATCTTTCATAGGATCTGAGAACTTACCAAAGTAGGTCAAACATAGTAAAAAAAATACAAGTAGGACTGCCAATCCATTCCAACCATTTTGAATAATTCAATAAGGACAGGTTTTGCTTCGAATATAATATCTGCCAGATACGCTAACCGACACTTATCTTAGGAGGTAGTAAAGCAGGCCACAATAAAATTGTTATTCCTGTTTATTTTTATACTACAACAAAACACCAGTTTTCAGTATTTACGCGAGAGCACACTGAGAGGATGTAGGATGATGTCATCGCCTAGATCGAGTCTGTTTACAACGATATCGGTACACAAGAAAATAACTAAACATAGTACCTATTCATATGCACTATGTATGTGTCGAAGAAATACACTCTTAATAAGTTTGACTCCTAGTGTCAATCTTTTTTTTACCTATGTACGTCACTGCACTATAGTGTGACGTCACTAGACTGGCATGCATATTATTGTGAATTGTTTGTTTGTTTGTGTGTTTGATCCGACAAGGGTTACGACTATACTGAAAAGGAAGTACGTCAAGAGGATTGGGAGATTGGCATCATCATTCCAGGCAAGTATCGACATAGTATTACTAAATGTGGTTTATATTATATAGTTTTTTTTATCAGCTCCTTAAATCAAAAACGATTGCAAACGATTAAATATGATCCAGACCTGCACCCTAATTGCGTATAATACACAACCAACAGCGTCGGTCTGGGACCTTACTAATCACGGGTTTGCTCTAAATAAAATGAAGGGAAAATGGACCGGACCGGCCCACGGAGGGACCGGTCCATCGGGAAAAGTCCCGGTATGCCCTGGGGCCAGACCGACCCTGACCACCAACCACAATCTGAATCGGTTTGAAACAAATTACTAATCCATTGCTTCATAAGTTCGAAAAAAAATCTGCTCATCAACGTAAATAACGCAATGTATATTGTTGAACTGACAAAATGAAACAGATTAGTCTTAATCGGTTACAAAAATAAGTTATATTATTAGATAGCAGATATAGACGTTAGCACAGAATCTGAAAAATACTCTCCATCTGAAATACCTGATCGCTCCCCACGCTCCTACTTCCCAACATTAGACTCCTACCAGAGTTAGTAGAATTTCAATATATGTGCAAAAACAGAATGAGGTAATCCGGCAGAGAACCAAAGTTGTTGACATAGCTCACAGAATAAGCAAGCTGAAGTAGCAATGGGCCGGCCATATTAGCCGTAGAACGGATGACCGTTGGGGTAGACGTGTTCTTGAGTGGAGACCGCGAATCGGAAAACGTAAGGTAGGGCGATCTTCGCAGGGTGGCTGGTAGCAACTGGATGAGAGTTGCCGAGAATCGAGCTGAATGGCGTGCAGTTGGAGTGGCCTATGTCCAACAGTGGACTGCTATAGGCTAATGATGAGATGATGTGCAAAAACATAGACAAAACCAGCACAATCATTGATCGTATTTGCTGATCTCAATATCAGCTAGTTCAAGCTGCTTCTCTTCCTAAATGAAGTAGGCGTAATGATTCATGGGGTCATTCTGCTCGTAGCACTGACTGAGACAAAACGATATCGGTGTCACTAGTTTTAAAATTGCGTTAATGATCCATTTGTGAAAGTTAAATAGACGCCTACGCCGTAGCTTGCCTTTTGCCGACTCTATTTAATGTTCGTAAATCTCCAGTCTTTGCCAGAAAAATAATGAATTGCATTAAATCAAGGTATCTTTGAACCGTTCAATTAAATAATATAATTAAATCCGAGATCATAGTTATCCTTAGTACACTCTTGTTTAAGTCGTATGTAATAGGGGGCGAGCCTTTTGCCATGAACCGGGGCCAAATCCAGACTCTGGGCTGCTACTGAGAAACACAGCTCACCCACACACATCACCACACACACTTCTGTCTAGCCCTTCGAGGAATACAGTCGTAATGTTTTGTTATATCGTTAGTCACCGTTATAAACTTCGAATCGCCCTATTTATTTCAGTCACCAACTGAAAAAGTCAAATATTGCTACAGGTCAGGTTAAGCTACGCTTGCCGGGGTTGGTCCATGGATGGGTGACCATCTTTACATATCGAGACTACTCCGTGCCTCGGAATGCACGTTAAGCCGTTGGTCCCGGCTGTCATTTGTGGACCTTTGACAGTCGTTACGGGTCGTCAGAAGCCCGAAAGTCTGACAACCCGTCTTACCAAGGGGTATCGTATTACCCAGTTACTGGGTTGTGGAGGTCCGATAGGCAGTCGCTCCATGTAAATTACTGGTATTCAGCTGCATCCGGTTAGACTGAAAGCCGACCCCAACATAGTTGGGAAAAGGCTAGGCAGATGATGATGCAGATGATGATTGCTACAGGTCAAATATTTGATTGAATGCCCACGGGTCACATGGTTTACAGGACTGTCCTGAAACCATGTGACCTCTGTGATACGCTAAGTTATCGCTTTATCGATGCAATGACCATCAAACTAAACAACTTTCTCCATGGGAAACTAACGTAATCGCGAAAAAATTATCAACTGTCCTATACAAAACTTCAAAACCTACTCGACCGAAATGTAGGGGGCAGCTGATAATTTTTGGTGATACATGCTGTATTTAGAACTAGCTTATATTTTTCTGCTAGCAGATCTAGGTCGACCCAAAGAGCTCCCATAAAGCTCAGCTATGTTTGCAGAATAATTAAAGTGCTATATTAATTTTCTCCGAAATCGAGCTCGATCCTCCTTTGACCACTTTTGCCATCGCATAGTTTCTTCACTTTATTTTCAAACTAGCTGATGACTGCGGCTTCGCTCACATAGGCGGTTATTATAATACTAAAATCTTCCTCGAAAAACACTCTAAACCATTGGTGAACGCAGCATGAAAATCGGTGCAGTAGTTTTTGAGTTTATCGCGAACAGGACGACAGACACACGCGGCGGAGGTTTTGTTTTAATAATATGTGAGGAAAATGCACTAGAGATGATTTTTTTTTCGAATAGGCCAAATTAATCTTCTCTTCCAAGGGCAGAGACTCAATCTGCCTTGCCTTTTCCCAACTATGTTGGGATCGCCTTCCAGTCTAACCAGGTGCAGCTGAATACCAGTATTTTACATGGAGCGACTGCCTATCTGACCTCCACAACCCAGTAATTGGGTAATACGATACTCCAAGGGCAGAGACTATAAGCTATATTTTCCAATGATAAAATTATGATTGAAGAACTGACTGGATACGGAAGACGAAGAACGGGATGTTGTAGTAGTGATGCTAACAGCAACATCCAATAATGGGACTGAAAATGCTGCAAGGCTTAGTAAAAAGATTGATAAATTGTTCATTGTTCATCATCACTTAATTCTGAGTTGTTTTGGTTTACTTGTAATTGGCGACTGTGTAAGATAGATCGTACTTAGGTCACCAAATTGAAAATTAAATTACCCACTTGGTAAACCAAATAAAATATTACTTGATAAACAAAAAATGACTTAACTTTTCAAATGTTTCTTTAATTAATCTGAATTGATTAAGGTCGATTCCTACTTCTAGACATGTCTTTAACAATGTAGTAGTGCAATGCATAAAGCATATACAGCATAAAGAAAATTCCAGGAATTTACAGTTTTTTCAATCCATGCCATGCAGCCCAGCTGCATCCCCCGAAGCAAAGCATCGCAGTCAATCTGCAAGTTCTCACGAACCCTTACCACTGTATAAATAATTAACAGTATTATATCTCCATACAAAACGGCCGAAACGACGCGCTTCGAAATCTCAGTGTAAGATACAGTACGCAACAGTCTCAAGTACGCAGCGGTTACGCACGGACGCGGAAGGTTTATCTACCGAGCGGACGTAGGTAATTATTTCAAGGTCACTGCTAAGACATAATACTGTAACACTATCATACTGTGCCCTTACGAATATCGCCGATCACAGGAACATAAAATTGTTTCCTAGAAACAATTAAAGCATTCCGAAAGGCGATGGTTGCGAGCGTTACGGACGGTAGATAACGAGGCGTTACTCGTTATTTCACAGGATTGTCTGTTCCCAGAAAAGTATCGTACATTCAGGAAACTTTATAAAACACTGCAGAATAAGTAATCTTAATAATTATTACCAATATCGTGTTCGCCGAAATACAAGAATATAATGGAAAAACAGAGGTTATTGTGCTATCAGTCTGATAACAGCCTATGTACAACGCACTAAAATCTGCGGTTGTGGATATTTGTACTATGGCATAAAGCTTCATACAATGAGTGTTTAACTTACTATGGCAAGGAGAATAGCTGTGATGAACAAGAAGTGTATACCGTACAAAGTGTAGTTCCATAGCGATAGTTAAGTAGCGTTGCAGTTTATTGTATTTTTGCAAATACCATGCAGACAAAGAATTTTCACACATCTTTGCGTCAACTAATACACAATTACAACAAAAGACATTGATTAGACACAGACATATCCTGTAATGGTAGGTTTACGTATGTAAATCTGTCAGAATGTAACCAATGTTGTAGTCGGCCTACAGTCTGCGGATGAAAATAAATATTAAAACGGACCGGCTGGCTATCTAACCTTTCACCTTTTCAACCCAATTACTGAGCATTACTGATATCAGACAGTTAGACCGTTGTCAGACTAGTCTACCTACTGACTGACATAGGTAAATATTTTTTATGACAGCCGGGCCAGACGGTCTCTTTGTTCCGATATTTAGAGAATGGTCACCCATCCGAATTGTGGCCGTAGCTACACCGTTCTTACCGCGTAGAACAATCGATTATTGTACTCACTTGCTACCTTTTTACCCGACTACGGCGAAGAAAAAGGAGGGTTATGATTTTGACCGGTATGTATGTAAGTATGTATGTACGTATGTATGTTCATCTGTTCCCTTGTATCTTCTAAACCACTCATCACAATTTGACAAATAAGGTATCGTTCGAAGCGTCTTGATTGTCCGCTGGTTAAAGGCTATGTGACGTCACATTAAATTAAAAATGGCGCCCTCTAGAGGAAATAAAGTAAGGAACTAAAAAAAAAATATTGTTTAATCGTACTATGTTGGGTATCAAATGAAAGGGCTTAATGAGCACATTTCAAAAATATATATATTATAACCCCAAAATAATTAAAAAAAAAATTAAGTTATAAAAACTAAAACCCAACTACGACTGAAAAGGTATAAACAAGACACCACAGACAGACAAATTAAAGATCCGGAGTCACACGTAATCTGTTCGATTTATGCCGCCCTAACACGTGTGACTCCGGATTTCCGGATTTGGAAGGTCGATGAACGTTATGTAATTTTTTTTAACTACATGATGATTCTGGCGAAAAGTGGACCATGATAACGTCGTTAGTCGTAACAAGTGACTTAGGGAAAAATATTTGTAAACAACTCTGGAATCACCAATTACCAGAGCTCTCACTGAATTAACCCAATATAATGGCTACAGTCACTACAGAAGTTGTCACCTTAATCGGCGGAAAAATCAACCAATGACACAGGTAGGTACGGTTGGTGCATTTGCACGGCATAATTGTTCAGGGCTGACTGTTTGTGTATGTGAGATTTTTGAATACAAGCGCACGATATAAGAAAAACCCTTGTGCGGGTCATGCCAACCAAAAGCCATTTTTTTCCAGGCCCGATTGATTATAGAACTCTTCCCACATTGTTCCCATTACACAAGCCATCAGCTCCTAAAATGACGCACTTACAAGGCCACCTCCAGAGATTGTGCGTGAGGGCCATGACGTCAGACCGCAGCTGAACCGGCGGACCGACGCCCACCCGTCTCTCGCTCGTGATAGGAACCACGTTTAGTCTTGCATTTTAGATTTGGTTCTGCTAAGTCCAGTATTTTGTTAACAGAAAAAGGACTACATAATGTTTTCATATGAAAATAAAGACATGTGCAGTCATTTTCTTTTTCCTTTCATATGTACTTTCTAAGTTTATCTTGGACATCACTGACAACGGTGAAGGAAAATATCGTGAGGAAACCTAAACATAAAATAAACTAGCTGTGCCCCGCGGTTTCACCCGCATTAGTCTCGACTCCTTGGAAATATTGGAATAAAAAGTGTCCTTTGTCCTAACCCAGTTGACGGTCTACCCATGTGCCAAATTACATCCAAATCCGTTCTACTATTTTAGCGTGAAAGCGTAACAAACAAACACGATGATATTAGGATATAAGTCTGAAATCGCCAACCATAAAGTAACCATGGTGATCAATGCTATCGTCTTCTTTTTATAAGAAGTACTGGTAGTATTCTCTTGCCTGCTTTACAATAAACTGCAATCACCAGTCTTTGCCAAGTGTGGTGATTATGACCATTCTCCTTTAGCTGTTTGTTATACGTAGGTAGTGTTTATTAACACTATGAAGGTAATTATTATTCAAGAAAATATAGTACCACCATACAGAGTAAGCATATTACCGAATATTGAATGATCAATGATGAAAATGATGAGTTCAAAACTTTCAATATTAAAATGTAATTCCATTACATTAGTCAATATAAGGAAAAAACGAAAATCATGGAAAATATTCCTAGTATTTTTTGTAGACACATGAAGGTTGGAATTAGTATGGCGGTAGGTACTATTAGGTAGGTGCCAGCTCCGTCGGATCGATGGCGCCGTCGTCGTCGCCGCTGCCACTCTCTTAAGATAAAACATCCCTGCTGGAACCACTTTCGTTTTTCTCTGTCCATTTATTTTTTCCAAGCTTATTAGTTTCCCGTAACACAGAAAAAATACACTTACCTACAAAATGTAACACCTACTTACTTTATTTTCGTGGTTAGGTAAAAAGCTTTCCACTGTCATCGAACCAAATGTAGGTTTTCAAAATCCATAATGTTCATGTAAAAGCGGCTTGCTTTCATGCTCGAGGCTGTTTCCGCACTCGTTGTAATTATACATGATCTATGAAAATAAATTGAAAATGTTTAGTCAAAAATTCCAAAAAACCTCCTTCAAAATATAACATCATTTCAACATTAATCGACACAAATAACATAAAGAATTCCGTAGCAATGACTTCCGAGCAATCTCAGAGCTAATGAACTGTTATGAAAAATTCTTTCTCTATCCCGGAAATCTTTTCCCACCTAGAAAAGTCTGGAATACTCCGACAAATTAGTACAATCACAAAATATACAAGCTTGTTGTCAATGATTTTAACAAGAGCATTCCATCAAAATGAATAGCAACATTACTTTTTACAACACTGCATAACTACGTTAAAATTTTAGTTTTCCGTCGAAAACCGTCCAAACCACTACTTAATATAAAATAAATAAGACGAACTGAAAAAGCTCTCGTCTATTTTGAGATAGAATCGAGCGCCATTTTGCGTGTCCTAGTTTATCGGCGGATTAATACAATTTCCTAGCACGTGAGCTCTCGCCGTGGAAAACACAGCGCTTTTGAAAATTGTTGATAATTTCGTGCTCATCACGAGCCAATGTGATTTCAAACACATTCGAAAATATTGTTTCCGGATTTGTTTGGCGTTTCGTATACGCGTTAAGCTTATTTTTCGCTAGTTTACTGACAAGCTCGTGGTAGAGTAGGTACTTATTGTTATGGTTACGTGTCTGCCTTGTTTGAAATGGGAATAGACCATCCCGTCTATTTCTGATGAAATTTTCAGAAGCGTTTGACTGGACTGATCATCAAAAGATTCTGAAGTAACGGGTAAGTACGGACACCAGGTTAGATGTTCAGCCGATTCTTGACATTCTCATCTTTACTGACATCTGAAAGTCGTCAGGACTAAAAGGAATAAGTTCAATATTTGGATTCTAAAACGACAAAAGCACAACAGACATTTGGTTTTGATTTCTCATCTAAGGTTCATCTCTTATTTTGTCAAAGCGAGTGCTATAATAGATATGATATGCCAGCAAACTAGCTGTTTGCTGGCATATTCGAAGACTGTGACATCCACTAACCCGCACTGGGCCCACGTGGTTGATTATGGACCACTCCCTCTCAAAGAGAGGAGGCCTGTGTCCCAGCAGATGGGAACATTATAAGCTGATTATGCTGTGCCAGCAAAACCACACCCAGTGTATTTATTACAATCTTTCATAACAATTCAGAGTTTTCTACAATTCTGGATTTCGATCCAGAATTGTAGAAAACTCTGAATTGTAACTTCAATATTCTTTCTAAACATTTTAATCTTTAAAATGAATTTTTACTAAAAACACACCTATGAATTAACAGCAATATTTTATCTCGCAATTCAGGATTTTATAAGGAGCACTACGTCGACGAGTTTTTATAGAAATCTATTCCTGGCAGCAAAGCTGAACGGACCAATTAAAAATGTCTAACGGCAAACTATTCCTGTGAATCGATCTTTATATCACATCTATAACAATCCCTTCCTGAAAATATACAGCTCTGTGAACTGAAAATAATGCCAGGCATTTTCACTGAACTATAATGATGGTTACGACGAACTCTGTTGTAGCAGCTGATTTTAATATAATTCCACGAATATTTTGCGATTTTACAAGAATTAATTATTTTATACTTTCAGGAATGAAAGAAAAGCAGGAGTCACGACCTGAAAAAAGTAGGTATTTACTTGTTGTCTGTTTATTTCTGACTATATAGCTTCTGCCCACGACTTAGTTCGCGAGAAATTTCTTGTTTTTACAAAAAATATACGCTGTGACACTCGGGAATACTGACACTTCCCATCAGTGAAAGAATTTCATTATCGCATCAGTAGTTCCGAAGATTACCTCATACAAACCCACAAACCTCTTTATAATATAAGTATAGATTTCTACATCACGTAGATTTGTTTCAAGTCCTCGAAAAAGGCGTAGTGTAGCATTCTGTCAAGTTTGCCGCATCAGCCTTCTGCAATGACGTCACGAATTTACAACACTGCAAATATTACATCATAATTATCGAAAAAGCTGAGCTTTAAAATGATGAAAATGTTCTAGAGAAAAGTATAGAGTAAGTACCTCATTGTCTTTGTCCCAATCAATCAATGAGTATGTTTTGGTTAGCTCTACCATCAGTATGGATTGTATAAAAAAATAAGAAAATACACAATGTTAAGTATGTAACTACAAAAATATTCGCAGCTTACAACCAATATCTATAGTAAAATACTATTGTACAGGCTTAGCTGCAAGTTTTCCAAATAAAATACTAATATTATAAATTCGAAAGTAACTCTGTCTGTCTGTCTGTATGTTAACCTAAACCACTGAACGGATTTCGACAAAATTTGGCAAGGAGATAGATGGCACCCTGGGGAAACTTGAAATACTTTTTATCGACATACCGCGCGGGCGAAGCCGCGGCCGGAAGCTAGTACCTAATAAATAAAAGTAACCTAGCATAGATGAATATTGTATCAATAGGTTTACGAAGTATATAGGTATATAAATACAGGTAAATGCATCCTTCTGCTAATTACCGTTTCTACGTAAACTATTTCTCGACATCAGATCTCTGTACAGTAGGTATTATTGTACCTGGTTGGTTCCAAGAAGTAATATCTAGGATAATTGATACTACAAATTCTAGACAATATTATTATAAGTAAAGTCAGAGCAATATTGTTTATCAAATTGACTTCCAACTTAAATTGTCAGTATATTCAAATCACAATGTCAATCCTTGACATTTTTATGAAATGGCTACCTACATCACGGCAAAACGTAGAGTGTGATAAACAATTAATTTACCTGACCGTACCTACGTATGAGCCGTTCTTAGACAATTATTACTGTTTTTTATTATTAAACCGACGAAAAAAAAAGGAGGAGGTTCTCAAGTCGACCCGTATATTTTTTTTTATATGTATGACCACGCGTATCTTTTTAACGAATAGTCCGATTTGGACGATCCTTTTTTTATTGAAAATAAAAATCTACCCCTAAGGGTAGAAAAAATGGGGTTGATTCCTTCACCTACTGAATTTTCAACAGTGGACCGATTCTGTTGAATTTTTTCTAGAAACTGCGCTTGAGGTGATCAATCTGTTGAACAAAGAAAAAAGAATAATCTCGCATAGATACTGTGTACTTTGTAGAAACTGGATTCAAGTTAATTCTGCTTCCAACAAAGACATATGAAAAAGTTTGTAATAAAGTAACGGTTCTCTAAATGATGAAGGAAAAGCTCATAAGAAACTAGCATGACTTGGAACCAAAAATTCGAAGACATGTGACATCCAGAAATCCGCGTGGTGTATTGTCTCACTCCCTCTCACAGATAAGAGGCCTGTGTCCCAGCTCATTGGCTGATTATGATATGCATCAAAATAAGAAGATACGCTAGCAAGTGTATTGAAAAAAGGAAGCACGCAACACCTAGTTTAGCCGACCAGATGCCTTAGACAAAGTGACATTGTATCAGCGATATCGATGATGGAAAAGGCAAAAATGTATAGGACTGACATAAGCTATCGAAAAGCTTATGTCAATTCTGTTGAAAGTCGTTGTAGAAATACGTTTGAAAGTGATTGTCACTTGTCTAGACTCTCTGGTCCGCTGATCAACGAGGATCGGGCAAATTGATGGATAAATAGGAAAGAAACGCTTGCATTGTAGCACTAGAACCACCACATGTCCGGTGTTGTGATTACCAACCTACGTACGAGGTGCTTTTTGGAACCTAGTAATTATAAGTGACCACCGTAATATGCAGTAACAGTCTTGGCACCGTTGCTGCCTTACCAAGGAGATTTCGAGGTCCAGGCGTGTGTCTGAGTCACCTTTTAATTTCATCTCGATATCGCAGCAGACTGGGGTAATACGTCGGCCATTATCCGTGTACACTCATATCATAGTGATTCATACAGCTTCAATCTGCCTAGCCTTTTCCCAACTATGTTGGGGTCGGCTTCCAGTCTAACCGGATGCAGCTACCAGTATTTTACATGGAGCGACTGCCTATCTGACCTCCACAACCCAGTAACTGGGTAATACGATACCCCTAGGTAAGACTGGTTCTCAGACTTTCGGGCTTTTGACGACCCGTAACGACTGTAAAAGATCCTCGGCTTAACGTGCTTCCGAGTCACGGAGGAGTCTCGATATGTCACCCATCTACGGACCAACCCCGACAAGCTTAGCTTAACCTGATGGATCGATCCGTGCGTCTGTTATTACTTAGCCACGAGCTCCTCCTCCTGTTTGATAAAACAAGAGTCGGGGGGTCTGGGAACGTGGGAACCCCAAACTGTCCTGTTGGGTTGGTAACACTAAAAGTTGTACCTTGATTTGAATGTTCTAGAAAAGGTTAGAATGACATGATAGAATTACGAACACATTTTACAATCACTTATGGAAATAATATGCTAAAGTTATCAAGAGGACAAAAATATTAGAAAAACCTTTCTGATTTTAATTCGGTTTCATTAATGGAGGAGGGAGGAAGGAAGGAGAACTAGAAACCACCAAGACTTTCGAACTGTGATTGAATAAATATTTCTACATAGACTTCCTTTTTTACTAAAATTAATTACAGTCTACTTTAAAATGGCTGTAGCCCAATTATTGAGCAAGGTCCACATAATTTTGTAATAATTTCAAATGACTCTTATTTACTAATCTATAGAGATTCGATTCGCGTGTATTTATCTAGATAGAGTTGTGTGGATATGACTAAGTGTTTGTGCTACCTATTGAGCGTTTTCCTTACTCCACAATGAGTCACCGGCAGACTGGTAGCCGCACTAAACTATACGGATATTGTGAACGAGAGTAAATAAATACTTGAAATTATTTCATAATTATGTGGATTTCGGGAACATTTGTTAGAGTGTGTTTGTTTATCTGTCTGCCTGTCTGTTTGTTATGACATGACGGCAAAACAGCTGGAACGATTTCCATATAATTTGGCATAGAGCTGCCAAATCCAACTTTAAATCTGAAAAACATGGGCACTATACGGAAATTAAAAATATTATGACACAGGGGCAGCAAGACGTACCTATAGAAGATATGAAAGTAGGTAAGGAATGAATTAAGACATGTTGTTAACATTAACACTGTTATCATTTGAACGAACTTTGACCACTTATTTACAACTAGTAACTGTTCATGTCATCGGGAAATCCGAAATACTCTTTAGAGATGTAGAATCTAGACAAGGGGTAATGACCGCATTGCCAATGCAATGATTAAGTATTCTTTAAAGATTTGCAAGTAACAAAGGGAGGTGTCAATGTCACCAAAAATCATACGTCATCATGTTAACGTTTACTCATGCATGGCCACCTAACGAAAGACTTAGGTCCTTTGTTCACACACGTTTTTCTTACCGTGAGAAACTACGGTTTATTCGCCGTGTGTAGGCACGGTCGTCAGTGTTGTATAACTATGGAAGTTTGTGACGGACACGTTATTTCTACGGCGCAGTTTATACGCCGTACTGAAAGAAATCGTCTCATGTACAAAAGGCTTTAGGGGAGGTTGACATGATCACAATTCACCATGATTGTAAGCAATAGGAAAAACTATTTTTTTTTGGGTTCCGTACCCAAAGCGTAAAACGGGACCCTATTACTAAGGCTCCGCTGTCTGTCTGTCTGTCCGTCTGTCACCAGGCTGTATCTCATGAACCGTGATAGCTAGACAGTTGAAATTTTCACAGATGATGCATATCTGTTGCCGCTATAACAACAAATACTAAAAACCTGAATAAAATAAATATTTAAGGGGGCTCCGATACAACAAACGTGATTTTTTTGCTCGTTTTTGCTCGATATTGAAAACGACAACAGGTAGACCCTTGAAATATTCAAAGAATATATAGTTACATATTCACTTTAAAAATTATATTAAAATAAAACAAATATTTAAAGAGGGCTCCCATACAAAAAACGTGATTTTTTTTGCCGTTTTTATAGATAATGGTATGGAACCCTTCGTGCGCGAGTCCGACTCGTACTTGGCCGGTTTTCTTGTCTCGTATCGGTGTGAACTATACAGTATGTTAACTAACAAAGGGCGTTCCCGTTAACCTGCAATAGTATAGCGTGTATACATGCTAACACTAAACGTGATTTATCCATTGATTTAAACTTTAATCATTGGAGATGGATTAATGATGACAGTTAGCTGAGAAGAAGATGCTGAATCTCACCCACATGTCAAAATCCTCCAAAACCTTAGCAGTTCTGAACAAACCATGCAAAAAGTAAGTTGTAAATCAGGAAAATAAAAATCTTTACATCTCTGATGAAATGAGAGAAAGTCCACTCAGGCGCAAGAGCAAATGACTTGGACTGCCCTTATTTAAATAGATTAACATTCAACAAGCAATGACTGCCTGATTGGTTTACGGATCTCAAGCGGGACTGGAGCATGAGGTCCTAGGTTCGACTCGCTGGTCGGGTAAAGTGTTTTCAAGTTTACCAACCAATAGAAATTGTTTAGTAACAGCAGTCTGGATTTGTTTCAGGTTTATGGAAATAGGCTAGTCCCCTTTACATGAGACTTCAACAAAACTGCTAAAATGTGCTATCATATTATGCACCTCTGTCTATTCCCTCCAAGAATACAAGCGTGATATTCTGTAACATATCCATACTAATATTATAAATTCGAAAGTAACTCTGTCTGTCTGTATGATACCTTTTCACGCCTAAACCACTGAACGGATTTCGACAAAATTTGGCAAGGAGATAATATGGCATTCTGGGGAAGGACATAGGTTACTTTTTATCGGCATACCAGGCGGGCGAAGCCGCGGGCGGAATCTAGTAAACAATAAAATATCATCAAGCCTATATCATTGACAGGATAAGTACCTCGTGCGTGATCGCTCTGATGACGTCACTCACCTCGGTGTAATGATTGAAACTTTAAACTTCACGCTCTTGTTGGCTTGCACAATGAGCTGAACTCCAAACCGTGTCATCATGCATCGGCATCGCCCCCGTCGTCGCTCGCACTAACACACTGGTACTTACACTCAGTTTTTGTAAATGTGGGCATAGAATGATCTCTTCGATCTTTTAAGAAATGTCTTTCAATATTTGATTTGATAACTATACTGGCACCAACTTAACATAATATTGAATATCGCCGTCTTTCTCTAGCGGGCAAAATTAGAAAAAGAAGGCAAACCACCCTTAACCTTCCCAACCAAGCTGACACCCAGAGAGATTTTAAGATATATGTTTAAAATTTTCTTTGCCCAAACCAAACCATTGAGATAACTACTTTCACCTTTTTAAAAAACTGGAAATGGAATTCTTAGAAAATATTTATACCGACCAATCATAATTTCTAAAGTATTTACGCAATTCTAACATATTTTTTCAAATATTCAGAATGTCTACGATTACTTATGCCTGCCCTCTTGATGATGGTCTTGGAGGTAAGCAGCATACGGCCAAAATACGATACGATAATAACATCAATAACAGTGCATACTTATTTACCTTACAGCTACCGATTAAGACTAATTTGTTTCATTTTGACAGTTCAAGAATATTACGTTGTTGAGCAGTTTTTTTCTCTCGAACTTATAAAGCAATGTATTAGACATTTGTTTCATACCGATTCCAATTATGATTGTTCGTATATCACGCAATTAGGGTACTAGTTACAAATCAGCAAGTTGACTATATCGAGAAGATGCCTAAACAACGAAAAGTATTGCATATGACCCCATATTTTTTGGTGGATGTCATTCAGAATATTGCGTGAATAACCTAGTTGACATCCCACAAACCAGGAAAGTAAGATGGAGGAGACCTTTACTCAGCAGTGGATGAAAGAAGGCTGCCAATGATGATGATGAAAGCATGCAGATAAGGCGATTACTCACGTGTTTCGGCGTGCACTATTAGTTCATAGAATTATAGCTACGCGCGTGTATGGTAGCAACGCTTGAAAACACTTTATCTGGAAAGGTCTAAAGTCAACGAAACAGGCATTATAGTACCCAGTAGGTATACCCATTCATCTGGGTAGTCGCGAATGGACCTGTAGCCTGTAAGTGCACAAGAGTCGACAGTTCGCCACCAAACATCTACAGGTTAGTTCATTTTCACTTTATTTTACCCAATATCTCCACATAGATATTACTGGAATATCTAAGTAACTTCACAGTACCTCCATGAAGAATGTCACAACGTGGGCGTTTGTTTAGACGTATTCATGTAATACCTAGGTACAATTATAATAAAATAACTGAGAATTTGAACCCGAAAATAAGAAGTGGACAGCACAGGTTCGTTAGAAAATAATTATATTGAGCGAGTTCTAAGAATATTGAAACCTCTATTACGTACTCCTTTAGAGTAGTTCTCAAAGCTATATTGTATAAATATTTTTCTTTGAGAAAAATCATGGTGCAGACTTTCATTGCTGCAATGCCACGAATTCTAGGAAGTGGCTTTTACATCGTGGTAGTATCTAGTACCAAAATGACATCAAAGAAGGAACGTGCTTCTCTTTCTACCTCGTACAGGGTAACTTGTTGATATTGCGAGAGTAGTTTTTAATCAATTACTGCGCCAATATATTTATTGGTAGAATATTACCTTTATACGACAGGGTTTCATTACAAACTCAAACGTCCGGCACTGAACAAGTGAACATGAGCCAGTCCGACTGCACTCGGCAGACGAATAAGTAATTGAGGTATGTTGTTACAAAAGAAGATATTTATGAGGTACAATAACTTCGACTGCGTGTTTTTTTATTTAATATTTTTTAACACAAATGTCCAGGATCAAAAGTAGCCTATGTCCTACTTTCTCCAAGTCCCACTGGGCTACCTGTCTGTTACATTACGATCGGTTCAATGGTTTAGGTATATAAAAAGTTACAGACAGACATGTAGTTACTTTCCCATTTAAAATATAAGTAAAGTACGGATAATCAATCAATACAATAAAATAAAAGTCAACTTATTTCTTGTCAGGACACCGTTTAAATACTTCAGGTCATTAACTGAAGAATGAAAACTTAAAAACTAGGATTAACATGTGTGGCAGTCGGATTATTCTGCTTATTTAAACGTTCTATTTTTCTCTTTATCGAAAATCATGTGCATTCATAGCTTGAAAAAAGGACTACTCTAGCTGTGCATCACTTTGAAAGCTCGATTTTTTGGTTTTAGAATAAATTATTATTCCCGAGATTGCCTTGTTGATCGCAAGGGCTACAACAGTATAGCGCTTGCGAGCATGAGGTCCTGGGTTCAATTCGGTCGGGCAAAGTGTTATTGGTTTTTCTATCTGCAGGTGTAGCATGGCGCTTTCTATCTCTACGAAGAATAGACATAGCTTTTTCTATACAAAGTGACAGTTCGTTTCTTCATTTTTGACATCCACCGTAGAAATCTTTCTACAATCTGCCATTTTTGTCTTTCATTTCTAACGATCTTTGTCTAGGTCTTTTTATATGTAGACTATTTCGGAAGAAAGTTTTCTATACTTACTGTCAAAATCAAACTGACAACCGATAAATCCTATGATAAAACAAAGAATTCTGAGTTGAATTATATAAAAGAGTGAATTTCGTAAAAAGTGCAGTTGACTCTTTCTATTTTCCTGCCGTCTCGTTCTGTCTACTGTCTATAGGAAACGTCATTTTTGTCTACTCTTCCATCGACAAAACGGTGCTCATGCTACGCCTGCTGGAATTTCTCAGTAGCAGCCCGGAGTCTGGAATTGTGCCCGATTGATGGCAATATGTTCGCCCCTATTACATGGGACTCAAACATAACTGGTGAAATGTGGATGTACTAGGTACACCTCTGCCTCTAACTCTTCGGGGAACAGGCGTGATGTTATGTTTACGAGTGTGTATTCCCGAGATTTCTCTCGATATTGTGACAGTTACAAGTTGGGTAGTTAGCTAAAATATAGACACCTGAGTCATAAGTCACAACACGAATGAGTAATACAGATAGCTTATCTCTTATCAGCTATTACTATATATTATCAAAAATTGGTTTGATTACGATATCTTCAAGTCATTATTCGTTGATATAAACATTTTGGTGCATTTGTTGTGAAGAAAGAATAACATTTATTTGGACACAGTTCGTGAAACACAATGTACAAAAAAAATAAAAATAAAACAGAAAATAATGTTTTAACAATAATGTGTGCCTCACGGCTGCGCTAAAAAGGTTCATTTCAGCATTAAAGCCAGACAAAAACCATGAAATCATGATTGATTCATCATGAGATGATGAATCAATCATTGTCAAGAGTATTGTCATGAAAGAAAACTGCATCAGTGGGTACAAAGCGTAGATTATACACAAGCGTACACAAGCGTAGGTCTACGTAGATCTTGGGCTACCTTCAATTTTCCAGTCCAAGTTACAGTTCGATTCAAACTTAATGGCGGCTCGGAACATGAGGCGAGTCGCTGCGCAGTAACAATTTCATGTGACAGCGGGGGTGAGGGGTGGGGTACTGCGCAGCTAAAAGCTAACTTCCGAGCCGCCATTAAGTTTGAATCGATCTTTACGAAAAAAGTGGTAGTGGTCAATGCGCGACAACAAAGACAGCTCGACGTTATCGGACAAGTTCAGAGAGGCACAGGTGTACCTATAGTACCTACATCTAAATTTCGCCAGGTAGGTATGTTTAAGTCCCATGTAACAGCGGGCGAGCCTATTGCCATCAACCGGGCACAAATCCAGACTCTAGCTGCTACTGAGAAATTACTGATAGTTAAACCCCATAACACTTTGCCCGACCTGGGAATCGAACCCAGGACCTCATGCTAAACAATAGCGCTTCCAACTACAAGACCAATGAGACAGACATCTTCAAGTTCCTACAGTAGAAAGTATTCACACGTTCATATTAACCTGTGACCACATAATAGTACACAAATAATAGTCATGTGGTTCTTCAACAGTCTTTGTATCTATCACATACTTAATTTATTTATTTGTCATTGCTCCATTTTTAATTCTTTTCACCTATTGTGGTACAGTAATCTTATTCTAGGTGCATCGTCTTCACATTTAATTATATAATTGAGGTATACAAAATACTATAAAACATTTTTAAAAGAGTAACGGTGGAGTTTCTTGCCTATTCTTCTCCATACGAAAACTACCTTTTGGAAGGGGCAATTAGAATCAATTCTATTCTATTTCTTTGTTTTGACGTTCAAAAGTGCCTTTGAAATAAATTATTTGATTTTATGTTTGTCAGTAGCAATACACAAAAAATTGTTTTTTCACCAATCTTACTATTTGTGTCTACAGTGCAAACATGCAATATTTTACCGTATTCCACAGCAGGGCATAATTTGACATTGGCTGAGGCAAATCTAAACAAGTAAAACAGTTGTGTGAAACATTTTAGATCTAGGTACTTATGTGTTATGTCAATCGCAGCGCCAGATACTAATCAATAATCCATCTAAGTTCTCTAATTATCTTCGCGACTAATTGCAAATGAGCGGCTCAACATGTACATACCATAGCATGTAAGGGAAAAATAATTATATATTTAATAGGTAAAATTGTTTGTTTGTAAAAGGTAAACTCTGGAATACTTTCAGAGTTTACCTTTTACAAACAAACGACACGACATCCGATTACAAAAATTCTGTCATTAATCTATACTAATAGTATAAAGCTGAAGAGTTTGTTTGTTTGTTTGTTTGAACGCGCTAATCTCAGGAACTACTGGTTGGAATTGAAAAATTATTTTTGTGTTGGATAGTCCATTTATCGAGGAAGGCTATAGGCTATATAACATCACGCTACGACCAATAGGAGCGGAGCAGAAATTAAAAATGTTGCAAAATCGGGAAAAAATATTCCTTTTTGAGAGCTTCTGTTGCGTGCGCTGCGTAACCGGTTTAAGTTACGCAAATATCATGTACGATGGAATTGTTCCTCTTTAAAAGTTCAAAAAAAAAGTCTGCGACAGCATATTTTTTAAGATTAACTAACTATAAGCATTTTTTATGGTAATCAAATTTGTTCGAAACTAATGCATTATTTGCGAAGGAGTTTTATCAACGTAATATTAATTCTTATTCAAATAAATAGTTTTAACATCAAGGGTAGTTATGTAGCAGCAAAATACTTTTTAATTCATTCGAATCGGACCTTTAATTTCGAAGTAATCATGAATATAAAAATGCAATACGCGAACCGTTCGACGCCGGCCGGCGCGACGTTCCCTATGTTCGCGAGGAGAGGATGGGCACGCGGGTAGACCATGAACTGGAATAGGACATAGGATACGTTTTATCCCTATATTCCCTCGGGATCGAGACCTACGCGGGTGAAACTGCGGGGCACAGCTAGTATATACATATAATATGTTTTATGTTAAATCATGAAAGAACCGAACGAAGACGCGGGCAGAAGCTAACATGTAAATAGTAGATATTATAGGAACTTCTATCAAAATCAAGCATACCTTTATTATTATTTGATAGAAAACCCAAACTACAACATTTATTACAATGAAAAAAAGAAAAAAAAACACTTTAAAACTGTCAAGGAAAAAATAAAAGGCACTTTTAAACTGTCAAGGATCGGTCTGTCAGAAATATGAAGGTAGTTGCCCATTCCAAAGCGTAGTAGGTACCTATGGAGAAGAACGGGCTAGAAACTCCATTGTATCTCATTGAACATCCGGGCGGACACTCTTTCAAATCATATTGCTACAAAAATAATAGTTACACCATTATAACTATACTAGCTGTTGCCTGCAACTTCGTCTGAGAACCAGAATGAAAAGTAGCCTATGTCCTTCTCCAGGTCAAGGTCTACCCCTGTGGCAAATTTTATCCTAAACCGTTCAGCCATTTTCGCGTGAAAGCCTTACAAACAAACAAATTCACTTTCGCATTTTTTTAAATATTAGTTAGGATAGTTAAGATGTGAGAATGATGTTAAAAAAAAGACGTACCTACACGTTAAAAGCATCCAGAGAACAGCAAACAGAAACAAAAAAAAAACAATTCAAAAATTAAATAATTAAAATCAGCCAGAAACCTATTCAAATATCCTTTTATTGTTTATAATAAAAAACTAATTAAAGCAATCGAAAACCTAATCAAATAAATCGAACTGTATCGTTTAGTTCTATGCCAGGATGTCAGGTGATGATAGCTAAACTCATCTCCTTTGACCAGCAGTGGACGCCTTTCAGTTGATTGTGATGGTATAATTATAACACAATAATGAACATATCCGAGGTTCCCACCTGCCGAAGTATGGCGAATTTACCCTCAGAATCGTTCGATACAGCGGTCTATATCCAACCGGTATCCAGCCGTACTCCCTTCGCTAATTTTAAAACATCGCAAGTGTCTTTACAAGATTTACTATTGCGAACTCTATCGTGTACTGAATAGGGTGCATATTATAAAATAATCGATTGTCGGTCTAAAAGAAAATTCTTGCTCGACAGAGGACGGAGGAAAACCGGGAAAACTCTAGAACAAAAGAAGAACTCTTCTATTTCAGGATTTCGTAGTTATAACATAAAATGCTTATGCAGTGCTACTGGTAAGTATCGAAAACAGCGCAACAACGGTAAAAACCGGCCAAGTGCGAGACGGACTCGCGCACGAAGGGTTCCGAGGGGTTGAAGGGTTATCTATAAAAACGGCAAAAAAATCACGTTTGTTGTCCCCCTTAAATATTTGTTTTATTTTAATTTAATTATTTATTTTTTGTGTGAATATAGTATAACTAAATATTCTGTGAATATTTCAAGCGTCTACCTGTTGCCGTTATCAACATCGAGCAAAAACGAGCAAAAAAAATCACGTTTGTTGTATTGAGCCCCCTTAAATGTTTATTTTATTCTGTTTTTTAGTATTTGTTTTGATATAGCGGCAACAGAAACACATCATCTGTGAAATTTTCAACTGTCTAACTATCACGGTTCATGAGATATAGCCTGGTGACAGACGGACAGACAGACAGACAAACATACTGACAGACAGACAGCGGAGTCTTAGTAATAGAGTCCCGTTTTACCGTTTGGGTACGGAACCCTAAAAATGACTTTCTGCTTTCAGTGTCGCGGGTTCGATTCCCGCATTCTATTGCAGCACCTGCGTAGTTGTTCTGGGCTTAAGTTATTGTAGTTCTATAATCTGTGTCTGAAAATTCATGAGAGTTTGGTATGCATTTTACACCATCATACACTAAGTATTTTTATCAATTGAATAACAAGTTTAATATCTCATTTGCAAATAATTTCCATTCGCTCAGCGAATACCCTGAAATCAGTTATGCGTCAAGCTCTCGGCGTATTTAATTTAAGATTTGGTCCATCAGCATTGCGAGTGGCCTGTGACCTTTCGACGGCGCCCCCTGGACCGGAGGCGCCGGCTTCCTGTGCCGGTCCGGCACAGCCGGCCTACCCGCTTCCGCCCGACTTCGCTGAGCCTCCAAATCATTATTGATACAAAATAAATTAACTATCTCACTCACCTATGACATTTCGTATCAATTTGTTTCTACTTCTTTCATGGTCATGTCTGGAATTTGTATTAAGAAATTAGTTTTCAGTAATTTGTTGGGTGACTACCTTATTTTTAACCGACTTCAAAAAACGAGGTTATGCATTCGTCTGTATGTATTTTTATGTAACGGTAAGGGAGACCCCCTTACCACCACCGCTTACAGCAGTATTATTTTAATCTTACTTCATGGGGGAAAGACATGGGCCTATACGTCCTGTAAAGCTTCTTCTCTTTCCTACACTGAAGTAATATTAAAATAATAGTGTAGTAAACAGTGGTGGTAGGCCCCCTGATCTATATTATATGGATGATTTCTGTGCTTAGTTTTGTTAGAAATCAAATACCTATAGCAAAGGAAAATATGAGAAGCTAAAGCATTAGGCGCCACTAAGGGATATAATAGAACCTGATTTCAGTAATAGTTTGGGTTGATCGCACATTGCGAAGAGCAATCACACGCCTACTAACAGCCGAGCCTACTAACGTCCCTGAAAACTTCTAAAACTCATCTATTTACTAAATTATCCCGCCAATTTTATTTCCCGCCTTAATATTGCCATATTTTATCACGGGCCTGGAACGTTCAGAATCCAATAACTTTGTCTATGACAATATTCCGGAGTGAGACCAAAATAGATAGGCCGGAGTTGTTCTTTGTAGCAGCCCCTAAATAGAGTGCGTAATAGGAAGGGGAGGCCTGGAGGGCGACCCTCGGCCCGCGCATGCGCGCACACACCTACCGCACTAATATCGGTTTTATTACAACGGTTTTGTTGTTCTTCTCGTGTTAATTTTATTTTGCGAAATTAATTGTGAACTTAATATCAGTACCTATATTAATAAGACGGAAGATCCTTAATTAAGTATTCTACAAAATTACAGAATTTCAGATACCTTTCCAGAGACTACAATGTAGGACCATTATGTTTCTAACAGCATCTTTTGGAGTCTAACGGTAAAGTAAAGAACAAAGGAAGATAGCTATTGCCTACTGAAACGTACTTTAGTAATCACTAAATAAAGTTTGATTAATATTCCGGGTAAATAATTTTCTATAAATTAAAGAGCGAATGTGTTGGTGGAGCGAGCTGCGAGCTGTGTTTAGAGATGTAGGCAGGAGGGTGGCCGTGTCACCCGCGCGGCAGATGTGCTCAGCACGTGGCGAGCCGTCGGCCGAGCGCTGCGCACAATGGAACGCAATTCACATCCAATATGGCCGCCGCTGGGGAACTTTCCCGCTCTTTTCACTGACGTTTATTATGTTGACGTAACAGCCGACATTATAATTTTAATTAAAAGTAAAGCAGTATCTAGTATTTAGCAGATTTAGCTTGGTGTATGAAAATTTTGATGCTTCTGTATCTTGAAGATTCATTTACAGATTGATGATAATATATAGATTCATATTTTTCTTTCTATAACTGAAAAACTTTTACTTTTGGATCGTCTTTTAATTGATTAATTAAACTTGCTTACCTTCTTGACAATATCTTTAGGTACCAAGTACCAACATTAATTAAACAATTCTGGAACCGACGGAGTTTCAGACAAAGAAACTCTGGCTTGAATTTAAAATCTCTAGCAACTTTAGTTAGTTCTTGTTTCTATTCTGTTATGCCTGCTAGAAGACTGAAGCTTAAAGTTGGTCAAATTGTCTTAAACAGACAGTTCCTGTGGCTGTGTGCCATGGAACTGCCTGCATGCTATAGTAGGTACAGACAGTACGTTTGTACCTACCTAAACATATGTATCAAAACTGGTCAAACGAATAGAAAACCACTTCTAGATGTCAGTGTTGGCTTTGTAATTCTGGCAAGCATCAGAACAGGAAGATATAGTGTGAGACTGTAGTTCAACCATCGAAAGTACATACTAAATCGTAAGTCAGAACTTCGTGAAACCTCTTTGACAGAACGGAATGTCTTCGAGACTCATCTACAAAAACCCAGACAGTGTTCGCGATTGGCCGAAATTCTTTAGTGTGAACGATGATGTTCGCACCGTAACCTACCGTGAGAGTACTATGAGGAAATAGGGTGACGTCTTTTTTCCATACAAAAAGTGATATTCGAGGTTCGGTTCTCGTCTATTTCTTCCTCCAATATTGGACCAATTTGAAAGATATTTTATAAATTAAATAAGGAGGATATTTACTGCGCCCCTACGTTTTTTTGGTCCAATATTGGAAGAGGACATAGACGAGAGTCGAACCTTGAATTATGACTTTTTGTATGGAGAAAATACCTCACCCTATTTCCTCTAACACTTCCTCTAACACGACATCGACATTATCACGCTGTTGAAGATAGTGCTGGTTTAATGCAGCCTTACACTGAGAAGACGACAGCAACACAAGCGTAATTATCTATGACATTTGCCCACGGCCACTGAGAGGTGATATTATTTTTAACAGCTGCCTAAACCAGCTACTCACTTAGACCATCAAGGCCTATGATAATGAGAGTCTGCATGGAATAATACAGATGAAGTTGCAAATATTTTTAGGATTCCGTACACGAAAGGTGCCAAACGGAACCATATTACTAAGCCTCCGCTGTTCCTCTGTCTGTCAGTGGGCTGCATCTCATGTTGAATCTTAGCAATGAAATCATTACGATTATTTTTTATATTAAACCTGGAAAGTTTGATATTAATTCTGCTATTAATCTTGAATATCTAACACATAATATTACTAGATATTATAAATAGCTATTTAGGAAAATAACTGTTTCATTAATTTAAGATGCGAGATCAAGCTCCAGCGAATTAGATCCAAATTGTAACGAAATTTCATAAAACGAATATACGTGTATTAATTTACTTAAAGGTTGTACAAGCATTTATCTATTTTATCATATTGACTAACGTAAGTTCTCTGAAAGACCCAACACTGGGAGCTGTAACACAGGAAAGATCGGAGATCACAAACTTGCTGCGACAATCAACGATAAACTCAGCTATGACCGTCACCGAGCCTCAATCCATGGTGCATGGTCTGATTTCCTTCTTATAGAAGAATAGCTTCCGCCCGTAGCTTCGCCCGCGTGGTATGTCGATAAAAAGTATGTGTCCTTCCCCGGGATGCCATCTATCTCCTTGCCAAATTTTATCGAAATCCGTTCGGCGGTTTAGGCGGGAAAAGGTAACATACAGACAGACAGACAGACAGAGTTACTTTCGAATTTATAATATTAGTATGGATTTCTGATCCCCAACAGGTTCTTCTATATGAAAACTACTAGATTCCGCCCGCGGCTTCGCCCGCGTGGTATGTCTATAAAAAGTACCCTATGTCCTTCCCCGGGATGCCATATAACTCCTTGCCAAATTTTTTTGAAATCCATTCAAATGGTTTAGGCGCGAAAAGGTAACATACAGACAGACAGACAGATAGACAGACAGAGTTACTTTCGAATTTATAATATTAGTATGGATTCAAGATCCAATCCAAATTGAACGCAAAGGTCAGTTTTAGTCAGGAGTTGAAATGTGACGGAATTAGATGGGATAGGCAGTGGTCATTCCATAGCACATGGGACCTGGTGTGCTATGGAATGACCAGCAAGCAAGTTGTAGATGTTGTTGTTGAAGGCATTGCAATATCACAAGCAACGTGTAGATGTCATCAGGCATAGCAGGTCGGTCGTAAAGGTTCTAGTGACATCAATCTTACTTTAATCATCAGGGAGATCCCGTGTAGTGATGTTCTAAAACGCGCTCTTGGTTAGGTGCCTTGGTATCTTGGTTCTTTTTACCCGACTACGGCGAAGAAAAAAGGAGGGTTATGATTTTGACCGGTATGTATGTATGTATGTATGTATGTATGTATGTATGTTCATCTGTTCCCTCCTATCTTCCAAACCACTTATCACAAATTGACAAATGAGGTATCGTTAGAAGTGTCGTGATTGTCCGCTGGTTATAGGCTATGTGAAGTCACATTAAATTAAAAATGGCGCCCTCTAGAGGACATAAAGTGAGGAACTTAAAAAAAAAAATGGTTTAATCGTACCATGTTGGGTATCAAATGAAAGGGCTTAATGAGCACATTTCAAAAATATATATATTATAACCCCAAAAGAATTTAAAAAAAAATCAAGTAATAAAAACTAAAACCCAACTACGACTTAAAAGGTATAAACAAGACACCACAGACAGACAAATGAAAAATCCGGAGTCACACGTAATCTGTTCGATTTATGCCTTAGCACGTGTGACTCCGGATTTTTAATTTGTCTGTCTGTGGTGTCTTGTTTATACCTTTTAAGTCGTAGTTGGGTTTTAGTTTTTACCCGACTACGGCGAAGAAAAAAGGAGGGTTATGATTTTGACCGGTATGTATGTATGTATGTATGTATGTATGTATGTATGTATGTATGTATGTATGTATGTATGTTCATCTGTTCCCTCCTATCTTCCAAACCACTTATCACAATTTGACAAATGAGGTATCGTTAGAAGCGTCGTGATTGTCCGCTGGTTATAGGCTATGTGACGTCACATTAAATTAAAAATGGCGCCCTCTAGAGGACATAAAGTGAGGAACTTAAAAAAAAATATGGTTTAATCGTACCATGTTGGGTATCAAATGAAAGGGCTTAATGAGCACATTTCAAAAATATATATATTATAACCCCAAAAGAATTAAAAAAAAAATCAAGTAATAAAAACTAAAACCCAACTACGACTTAAAAGGTATAAACAAGACATCGCAGGCAGACAAATTAAAAATCCGGAGTCACACGTAATCTGTTCGATTTATGCCCTAACACGTGTGACTCCGGATTTTTAATTTGTCTGCCTGCGATGTCTTGTTTATACCTTTTAAGTCGTAGTTGGGTTTTAGTTTTTATTACTTGATTTTTTTTATTACTTGATTTTTTAATATCTATTTTGAATATCTAAAAGTATTATAGGGTCTCTCAGCGCCTAATCGCAGATCCTATCAGAATATCATCAGAAGTATAACTGAATACGTAACCAGTTCTGCCATTCCGTGGCTTTTAGGAACACATACAAATACGCAGCTAGGTGCTCATTGCGTAAAATACGCGGAGGAGGAAGCCATTGTTGAATTATATGAAACGCTCTAACTAGATTAAATACATCATTAGTATAATACTTATTCTCAATGAAACGTAAGTAAGTATTTCAGGTTTCGTCCAGGATGTTACAAAGCTCAAAATAAACATTTCTTTTGCCTCAATAATAAGTATTTCTAATAATGCAAAGTAGGTAGTCATTCGATATTTACCTACACCGATTCTGTTAGTCGCTCGACCACGGCCGCTCGTCATTACGCCGACGGTCAACCGGTTTGTGATCGCATCAGAAAAACAGCTACCCCGGTACCACGACACTCCTCAAAACAGCGATACGACGGAGCTGGTGAACGGTATGGTGGAAATTAAAAGGGTAATAGAGCTCTCGTGGTAGAGGGTGGCCGATATGCGCGATCGTGGAGAGCGCCACAATTTCGGTGTCAAAAATTTATATAACGCTGCGAATTTAAAACGCGTTCGTTCACGACGGTATGGCACAACGAGCTGGCAGTAGTTAGTCAGTTCGCTTTGAGGTGCAGCAGCACGCAATGGAATGATGGAATGATAGGTAGGCACACGTTCGATGTGTATCGTGCACAGGATCGTTATCATTTTCCTCCTTGCCATCATGCAGTAATCCTTCTATTAAGTTTATTCTAAGATCTGGCCACCACATAAGTTAGTAGAAAAAATCAGGCTTTTAATCATTTTCCCAGCTCTTTATTTCTTTTTGGCAATTATACTTAGGTGGCTCATTAGCATTTTTATAAAATACAACGCGAAGCTTTGATTACATTTATGATAGCGTGATGACGTAAAACTCAGTGTAGATATGTACTAGGTTTATACAGAAGTTATAAAGAAAGAACAAAAACCACATATCATTTAGAAATTATTAAATCAAAAAGACAATCGACAATTTTTTAAATCCCACAAAAATATTTAAAACGGTGTCAACACTATAGTGGACAGTTCAGAAAAATAAACTGGTGTAATTCTTTTATTTAGTGGAGTCGTGGAGTGGACAATTTTTTTCGTCATTTATGCCCCAAAGTTGCTCCAAGTCGGGTAGGTATATAACTCAGCTTATGTCAAGAATTGTATGTACCTGTCGCTGGTATTCTGCTGCACTTGAGGTCTCAGGTAATCGAAAAGGAGAAGAGTGCGAACGACACAATATCGAAATAATATTATACAAGAGTATAAGGAAAAGGGTATAAGGAAAAGGGCATTTCATAATATGAGATCATGCTCTTTGCTTATCCATGGTAAGTTTTGTCACCACTGCTTCTGAAGGCATCAGTCAATACTTGACTGTCAGCCAGGATTGTATAGGAAGGACAGGAGGTGGGATTTATAGAACAATCAGGCATTTGAATTGAAGGGATCCAACCATCATCGGTCCAACCATTGCTCTTTTTTATCGGATATTTGTGTGCGAAAGTTAGTTCAGGCCTAGAATAACTCCTCTCGTCTTTTCTCTTTCTATCCTGAGAAGAAAACTACGGATTACAGCAAAATTTTCGTTTTCGACAGCTTATCCGTTTGTTGCAAATTGATCTTAAAAGTCTTGAAATGTTCACAAGCCAAAACTTCGTGTAAATAATTAAATAGACACCAATATTTTGCGCACTGCGGAAGTAGGTATATACAAGAAACCAACTCGTATTTTTTTCTTTTAAATCTAGACTTTTCTTTTATTTCTTAGTGTTTACCTACCCTTTATTTCGGGCTAACCTAGATTAGGTTTGAGGAACCGAGCAAACATGAAAAGGGAACTTAGTTTCCCTTCTAAGAACTTAGATATCTGTCCACTATATCTCTTCTCCTATTACCAAGCTTTTGCAACAAGGTGTTATCTGTAGTGCAGATGCTGCTTTTATCATTCACTTAGATAAATCAGAAGACGTTGGAGGGCCTCCAAAGTGGACCGATGACCTTGCGAAGGCCGCAAGAATCCGCTGGATGCGGGAAGCTCAGAAGGCTGAAATAATGATGATAACTGGAACTAGCAGACTTATTTCACAGCATTTATTTAATCATGAATTCTAAATGGAAGAAATTTCAGTACCTTTGTACTCATATGATAATTATGTCGTATTTATATGTATTTTACTTGTGTACATAAATAATAGAATAAATAAATAAGTATAGGTTATTACCTATACTTATTTATTTATTCTATTATTTCACGTTTTCGAATTTGACGAATTTTCTTCAAATCATAGGTACCTATTGGTACCTATGATTTGAAGACAAAAACACAAAAACGTGACACTGAAAAACCTTGTTCAAAATAAGTAACATTTGTTTTTCAATGAGTATTTTGTGACATTGTGTGCTAATTTGTCTTGCATAAGTTTCACGGAGCTTGGTAGATTTTTCCGAGAATATGTAATAAGTACCCACTAATTATTTTACAGTACTGTTGTTTATTTCGAAAATATTTATTTTAGGGTATTTTTTATTTTTTACAAAATAAAACTTTAAGTCACAGTATAAATTGTAAGCCACGCTTGTTTTAAATATACCAACTCCACGTTTTCTTCTCTTGGATGAGACCAGCGGCCAATAAAGGCTCTCGCAGACAGTCGCGAAGCGACGGTGAGACGCGATTCTGCTAGAACTATTTCTATGAAGTTGTTAAGAATTTTTTCTACTGAAGTCGCGTCGCGCCTGTCTGCGGGAGCCTTAAAGCTCGATGTCGATTCAGTTTTAGGTAATGAGATGATGACGATGAACTACATAGATTAGTTTTATGTCAGAAGACGATTTAAATTGTATATCCTAACTACTAACTATAATCCTAATCCTAACTGATATTATAAATGCGAAAGTGAGGTTGTTTGTTACGCTTTCACGCTAAAACGGCTGCACGGATTTAGATGAAATTTGGAACATGGGTAGACCATGACCTTGATTAACACATAGGATACTTTTTATCCCGATATACCCACGGGATCGAGACTTACGCGGGTGAAAACGAAAAAAACTGCACTTATTCTGAATCAAAAATCCCATTACCTACATTCGCATAATATAAAAAAGGGTGCACGTTTTTAAACTTATTTCGACAATCCAATAAGGGAACGAGCACACGAACCAACTTAATTGCCTTGCATTGACGAAAATGGATCCAACTGTCATGGTGAACGTCAAACTTGTAATCCGTGAAGGGATCGGCAGTAGTAGTGGACGTCGGTATACCTCTGGAACACCCGATAACTGTATCTACCGTAAAGGTAAGAAAAAGTACCTACCTACGGAAACTTTGCCAAATAATATAACCTTCTGGTTATGGAGACATTGAAGGTCAAAGTTCTAAGTTTTTCGGACGTTTTTTATAGAAAGCAAGATTTAAATATAAGTACATTTATTTAATTTTAGGTAGGTATTATTCAAAATTAAATCCCACGAACCCTGCATGGACCATTGCATGCACCCATGAACACAATGTTTTGCGTGCGTTACAGTTCGATTCAAACTTAATGGCGGCTTGGAAGTTGGCTTTTCGCTGCGCAGTACCCCACTCCTTACACCCGCTGATACACGAAATTGTTACTGCGCAGCGACTCGCCTCATGTTCCGAGCCGTCATTAAGTTTGAATCGCACTGTACGTTGCACACTACCGTAAATAGCGATTTATCACACCAAAAATTAAAGTAACCAGCAATTATTTTTGTGCAATATTGCTTAATTTGATGTACAGAATGCATAGTTGACGGCTATGTGATGGGTCTTTTTACAACCTACAGGTATACAGTATGCAAGGGTAAACACCGTTGTCGCTCAAACCATGGGTTAATTAAAATATAAAAATAAATGACCCAGTTACCACAAATAAAAAACCTTGTTTTCATTAAAAGATTTTAAAAAGTATATATCCGTCACTGTCCCGATACTCATGGATACGCGTTCGACAGAGCTGCGAAACAGGTGATGGCCGGTCATGTAACGTCCCGCGCGCCCCGCCCGCCCCCGCAAACCGCTGGCCGCCGTGTTGAGACGCAAGTTCGTTGCCCTTGCGTGTAGGGTGAAATATTCTTGTGGAAAAATGTAGATTTTCTTTTTAAAAAATAGTTGTATTTTTCCATTTATTTTACGTTCTATAAATGAAACCAAACCACTGGTTTCAAGGATAACGGTGTTTACACTAACACCCTGTATACTTACAAGTATCTAAGCTTAAGACTGTTGGTAAACAAAACAAGCGTGTATCTTTTGTAGTGTGAATGAAATTAATTTGTAAACATTATGTTACGCATCGCGATTTAATTATCGCGTCAAACACCGGCCGCTATCAAATTTTAACAACAATCAACTCATATTGATTTGCATTTTCCCGAGCGAGTGCGAAAACTGATAGACACGTTTTCATCGATGATTTTTTTTTAATACTCTTTACCAAATTTTTTGGATTTGGTAAAGAGTAACGAGTTTATAAAATTCGAAAGTAGCTTTGTTGTCTGTCTGTATGTTACCTATTCACGCCTAAACTACTGAACGGATTTCGACAAAATTTGGCAAGGAGATAGATGGCCCCCTGGTGAAGGACATAGACTACTTTTTATCGACATACCACACAGGTGAAGCCGCGGGCGGAAGCTATATAACTTATTGTTATTTCTAGTCATATTTAGGTAGTGACCTTAGCACCTGGGCGCCTGCAGGGCAATTAACTTATTTTTTTTTTGCCTGGAATACGGCGCAATAAAACCACGTATCTTCCATTGATGGGAACCACATAAACGTTGATCTTCAAGACAGTCGTCTTCAGTAAGTACACAAGAAGGGTCTGGAATCTCTAATAAGTTAGTACCATGTTCGTGACCTCTGTGCTACGCTACATGCACAATATATTTACGAATTCACATTGTTCAGTTTCAATTAGAAATCATTTAATTTCATTTGCTCAAAAGTCATTCTGAAAAACACCGCTATTTTTTACAAATATTTGTCACGGTCGAATAGAACCTGTGATCCTTCGCAGAGAGCGGACCGCACACCGCGCAGCATCCAAATAGCAAGTAAAGATCTCTCTAGTCTACTCCAGACTATCGTTAGACTGGCTACGCCATTAAGCCTAGCCAATTTATGGATGAAACCTCATAGGGAACAATCTCTACCTGCCCCCTTTTCCACAAATGAAATGAAATGAAATGAAATTGTTTATTCTGTAAATAGGATATTGGAATCACTTTTACACGTCACATTAAAAAGTTGTAAAAATAAGCTAGATGAGGTCGGCGTTTCCTATCTGACTACTCTGAGAAGAAAGGCCGAAACAAACTCAGAGGTCACCGTCTCCTTTAAAGTCCAGACATATAATCTTGGTCAGGCCATATGAGGACCATGTAGATAAGAGTCTGAAATGGTCTTTTGAGGAAAGAACCACACAGATTTGAGTGGACCTGTCCAGTCAGTGCAAGCATTTGTCAGTAATAGTGGAGCTCAACTCAGAACTTAAGGAGCACAACGACAACGACAACGACACAAAGTAACGTACTTCATTATGGGAGGCAATCATTGAAAAAATCTCGAATGAAAATAAGTTTTTCATCAGATCCGAGACTCAATTTTACCAAGTTGTATTGAGTGAGATATTTACAAATGTTTATAAGCTTACCTTTCTTTTAGAAAACTATTATTTCCCTAATTCGATTTCCTCTCAGACCTTGCGTCATCAACAGATCATAATGTTTATGCACATAATTTCATATTTTAGTGTGGTGTACCTATTTACTCCATACGTCCTCTAAAAGCTAAAGCAGCCAACGAACTCAGAATTATAACTTTTTGTATTTTCATGTGCATTTGGGCCAAAATTAACCGTCACTTTTAAATCAACCTTCTGAGAAGACAAGATGCCGTTTCCATCAAATTGGTCCCAGTCTTCCGTAAACTAGTCTTCAATTTCAGAGCGGAACACTTGATGACAATACATCGTCAAGTTCTTAGCACCACGAATAGTTACATGACATTCAAAACAAATCTAAGTGTCTAACCTACCTTCTCTGCTTGCATAAGATAAATTGCCAGTTGCCTAAACACAAAATTTTCGTTAGTAAAAAGAAAATGTTGGATCTGCAACGTTAAAAGTAATTGTGAGCGATAGTAGCGTCACAATAGCTAGATGAACGCATAGAGGGTGTGCAAGGACGCAGGGGCACCAAAGGGCGCAGGGGTCGGCGTCGAGGGCGAAGGGCCACGGGCGGCCAAGGGTACCGAGGACACGCGGCGCATCGGGCCCTAAGCCGTTAAAAGGCATTGCATTTGTACTGCTTATTATGCTACCCCTGATACGAGCCTTAGCGTTACATTTCATGACCAAGGTACGGGAATTATCTCAAGATTTTGTTACGTTTTCATAACTAGTGTAAGTCAGAGAAATTAATTGATAACCAAATTGATTACAAACTTAATTTGTTCGTTTTTTCAAATAATTTGTTTTATAATGAATTTCCCTGACTTTACTTAGCGATGATTTGTTTGTGTCACAAATATTTTATTATCGCGCAACACATCGCGACTCTTTATGAGATATGTTTATGAACCGAAAACTTGCTGAAATGTGGGTAAAGTGCGCCGGTTACTACTACGTTCGACGTGCCGTGGGAAAATGTCGTGTACCTACGTCATTCTTTTACTATAGGTAATTGATTAATTTTAAAATTATAGGTAGGTACAGGTGATTCAATATTTATTAAAAGTAAGTATACCTATAATTGGATTTCAGATTTATGTACTGTATTTTTGTACTAACTGTGTTGATTGTCTTAGTCTGTAGTCTGTCAACTGTACTTATTAAAATAAAATAAATAAAATAACATTTCATAATAGTATGAGTGCGTTACCCTTTCTTGTTTGTATTTCTGGCGTGTTTTATGAATAGAAGATCCACGGGTTCTTTTTTTTAATACAATCTGCCTAGCTTTTTCCCAACTATGTTGAGGTCGGCTTCCAGTCTAACCGGATGCCGCTGACTACCAATATTTTACATAGAGCGACTGCCTATCTGACCTCCACAACCCAGTAACTGGGTAATACGATACCCCTTGGTAAGACTGGTTGTCAGACTTTCGGGCTTCTGACGACCCGTAACTAATGTCAAAGATCCATGAATGGCAGTCGGGACCAACAGCTTAACGTGCTTTCCGAGACACGGGCTGGTTATTTTTCTTAATAAGTATCATTTTTTTGTAATGTATTCTTACATTTGTTGAAACTGTAAACTTTCATGTCCTGAACTCGTAGATGCGGTAATACTTAGGTAAAGTACCTATATTAACTTACGTAAGTTTCAGTTCATAGCGTGTTGGCCGCAAGTGGGAATGTGAAACTTGGTGTCGAAGGTTCAGTCACCGGGTTGAATAAAGAGCAATATTAGACTTTGAGGGTTGACAATGCATTGGCAAACCGCTTGAGGTGCTGTAGTTGTCTTAATATGGGCCGTAGGTCTGTTTGTCAAACGTCATCATCATCTGCCTAGCCTTTTCCCAACTATGTTGGGGTCGGCTTCCAGTCTAACCGGATGCAGCTGAATACCAGTATTTTACATGGAGCGACTGCCTATCTGACCTCCACAACCCAGTAACTGGGTAATACGATACCCCTTGGTTAGACTGGTTGTCAGACTTTCGTGCTTCTGACGACTCGTAACGACTGTCAAAGATCCACAAATGACAGCCGGGACCAACGGCTTACCGTGCTTTCCGAGGCACGGAGGAGTCTCGATATCACCCATCCACGGACCAACCCCGGCAAGCGTAGCTTAACCTGATGGATCGACCCGAGCGGCTGTTATTACTAAGCCACGAGCTCGTATCAAACGTATAGATATTTATTTAACTTGTATCAAACAAAAACCTATCGAAAAACAAAAAAATATCTTTTTATTACGGTTTTTGATTGAAGATGCATGCAAGTTAGGCCGAATTTCGTTTTCGTTTTCGACCGAAAAAAAACATATATAATCGGACACAGCAAAAAGTAACAGTACCTAAAGTTAAGTTGAAAATTAGCTAATACGAGAGAGAAGACTATAGTATCAATACTACAATACCTACTTAGCAGCGACGTACTTACTTACAAACAAAAAGTTAAAAATATTAACAGCATTCGCATTGCTTTCGGCTCGATAAATGCAGTAGACAAATATGCATACATACGAGTATATAAATAGATTATTTCAATAAACGCTCCAGAGGATGTCAAAGAGTGGACTGTGGGCTCATAAACATGTTTACGCGCAGCAATCGAGCTCACAGCGAGGGAATTTGTTTCCCAGGCGGCTGATCGAAAACATTATACTTTTATTTATTTACAACAGGATAATTTGTTAAATTAAATAGGTACCTAAACTACGTAAGTTTTTTTTAGTACTTAATCCTTTATTTTTTAATCTTCTGGTAGTGGGATTACGTAGACAACACGGGGCCTACCACCGCTTACAGCAGTATTATTTTAATATTACTTCAGTGTAGGAAAGAGATGAAGCTCTACATACGAATATCTCCATCTCTTACCCCCACGAAGTAAGATTAAAATAATACTGCCGTAAACGGTGGTGGTAGGCCCCCTGCACTCTAATTGCGTAACGCACGATCAATCACAATCTGAATCATTTTGAATGATATTACTAATCCATTGCTTCAGTTCGAAAAAATTGTCTTTTCAACAACTTAAATAACGCAATGAATTTTGTTGTACTGTCAAAATGAAACCCATTGATACTGTTAGTGTGTTACTTACGCAATTACCCCGCAGATTACGAAATAGACAAATCTAAATGGCTTACATAAACTTTCGATCTAGGTGAGCTTTCCAGCCTTCTTTCTTTACCTATTTCTTTTTTATAATCATTAGGAAATACAATAGGAATTTCTTCTATAACATGCTTGGATTACAGTTAGGTAAAAATCTACTAACAAAACACGTAACAACAATAATCATTTCTAAGGGGGAATCCAACCCGCGAGTCGCGAGTATCGCGTCCTGCTGTGATGCAGAAGCGCAGAAGCATAATTCGTCGTTCACTATCATCTAGAAAGAAAGAAAGATAGAGAGAGAGATACAATTAAAAGTGCCTGTAGGTAAATGGTTTAATTGAAAGAAATGTTTTGAGTTTGAGTTCTCTACAGAACCATCATTACATTCTTCCTTAAACTTCCTATAACCAATTCCTTTTACAATTTTGAAGCTAAACGCACATTACGGAGAGTAATTGAATGAAGTTAAAATAAAATCTGTTCCCAGCGAATGTCGGCACAGTGATCGGCAACGTTCTCTATCGCAGCCCAGTTTTCCTCAAATTCATTCGCCACAGCAGCGAGGCGGCCGGCTGGCGGCACGGATTCGAAGCGAGCGGCGAGCGGAGCGTGGCGCAACGACTACTGCTTGCTACCTAACAAGTTACATAAAAATACAAGTCGGCGGGCACAGAGCGGCCCCGCCAGACCACGGCTCCGTACCGGTTGCTCCACACTGACACACTACTTGCTGTCCACTCATTTTTATTCACGATGCAAGACGCTTTATAATTTACAGAACTTTAAATTCATAGTAAATTCCATTGTATTGTATTGTAGGTACTATCCGAATCGTGTCCAAAAGTATCACCCTTGGTTAATAGCCTAAGTGGATTTGTATGATTGTAAGAAATTGCTTACATTACATGCTTATAGACTGTCTCTTGCCAAAAGCGAGTTAAACCAGTCAGTTTCCTTGAAGTTAGATTTTTTGTGCGCTCGAAGCGTACAATCAAAACAAGGTGCTATTTTATAAGGTAGGGTTGCCATGTGTCTAATCATCTACCCTCATTTTACTATTAAACGTCGTAGGTAGGTACTTAGACTAATACCCGTTTTCACTAACACTGAGTCTAAATTCATGCCTCAAGTTTAGGCGTACTGTTGGATTTGATTTTGCAACCCTCGGCTCAGCACGCAGCGTCGAGAGTTGAAAATCTAACAGTGCAATAATATTAAGGCGTTCATTTAGGTTTTTCCTATTGTTAGTGAAAACGGACATAAGCAGAACTTCTGGTATAACACATTAATGAACAGTACCTTACCTTACCGACCTACCTAATTACATTTATTAGGAGTGTTCTGTGAAACAATCAAGCCATAACTGTCAAAATCTTTAATATCCTACCCGCATTCGTTTGACGTTTGATAAGAGTAGTAAGTAGTAGTGTCCTAGTCCTCCGAGTGAATTAATTCCAAGTACAGTACATTGATATTATAATGCTGTATGTTTGCTGCGAGCCGGAGTCGGCGTCGGCGGTGACACATCGGCGCGTGATTCAGCGCCGACTGCGCGTGCACAAGCATCCCTGACGTCAGCGCGCGTCCGGCAGCGGCTATTATCAACACTGTGTGGAAAAATATCGCGCGTTACTATGCGATTCAAAGAATGTTCGAATGGATTGAACTTTTTTCAGTGATATGCACCGCTATAGTTGCGTGATATGCAAAATTTGTATGGAATGTGTTGATAATTTCAAAATAAAGCTTGTACGACAGCAATGCCTATTCTTATTTTTACCCGACTACGGCGAAGCAAAAAGGAGGGTTATGATTTTGACCGGTATGTATGTATGTATGTATGTATGTATGTATGTATGTATGTATGTTCATCTGTTCCCTCCTATCTTCCAAACCACTTATCACAATTTGACAAATGAGGTATCGTTAGAAGCGTCGTGATTGTCCGCTGGTTATAGGCTATGTGAAGTCACATTGAATTAAAAATGGCGCCCTCTAGAGGACATAAAGTGAGGAACTTAAAAAAAAGTATGGTTTATGCGTACCATGTTGGGTATCAAATGAAAGGGCTTAATGAGCACATTTCAAAAATATATATATTATAACCCCAAAAGAATTTTTAAAAAAATCAAGTAACAAAAACTAAAACCCAACTACGACTTAAAAGGTATAAACAAGACACCACAGACAGACAAATTAAAAATCCGGAGTCACACGTAATCTGTTCGATTTATGCCCTAACACGTGTGACTCCGGATTTTTTTATTTTTAATTATATATATAATTTAAAATAATTTAGTTTTTTAACATACCTTCATAACATCACGCGCCGGTTTTCCCCAAAGGCCCCCTACGTGTACCCCTGGGGTACCTACCTATAGGGTACCTACCTATAGTGTTTCGCGTTTCTATACCCACGTTTCGCCAGTAACTACTTTTTATCGCGCGATTATTTTGTCGCAGAAAAGCAACGTAGGTATTGGTTTATAGGGCAGTGCGCCAATACACGAGAAAAGTGTCGCCGCCATTTTAAAATTGTATGAATCACATTTTGGCGCGACTTCTCGCGACGCGATTGTCGCAGTGAATTACACAATGCAGCGACTGCGTTAATAGAATCGCACCACGCGCCCCACGGACTGATTCGCGATTCTAATGTCGTAAAGAAATTTATCATAGTGCGTGCCAGGCCTAAGTCCCATGTTAGCGGAGGCGAGCCTATTGCCAACAACCGGGCACAACAAATCCAGACTAGGATGCTACTGAGAATAATATTTCCTAGTAGAAAATCACTTTTCTCCACCTGGGAATCGAACTCGGGCTGCAGTTTTTGCTTTTTGACGTTTGTATTTTGAGGTCTTCGTATTGTTGGTTAGGTAGTTCTATTCAGACCACATTTGGTGCTGAAATTATCGACTTGCAAGTCTGTTGCAAAAATAACGGTGCAACGGTGCTACATATAATATACATGACGAACTGATTTGTTGTATAACCACTTCATGTGTCTGAAGAGTTGTAATGAAATCAAACGAATATACCATGCTGTACATTACTTTTCTTGGAAAAGGAAAAAATATCTTCCGAAACGTGTGTAGGTATACCTATTGAGGTGGCTACAAGAATAGGACCCCGGTGTTCGGGCGGCGGTTAGTCCGTCGCGTTCCGTTCCTCGACCGCAATGCTGCGCGTTTCTATACCTTTTGTATTCATAACCTCCACATCACCTCGCCCGCTCGCCTCCTCTACTCGCTTGTGCCGAATTTGCTTCACTGATTATGACCTTCCGTTATACTTTGAGTGGAGAATTTTCTCTGCTTGGTATAAGGAAAATATTGGCGTTACTCCTGTTAACTCCTGTTGGTCCTAATTTGGTAAAAGTTAGGAAAATTGAAGTTTTTGAGAACTATTTAGTGCTAATTGACTACTTAGTACATAATACAAGAAATTAAAAACAAGTCACAGTCAAATAATCAAAATTTAAAAAGAAATAACACAATCCGCCTAGCCTTTTCCCAACTACGTTGGGGTCGGCTTCCAGTCCAACCGGATGCAGCTCATTACCAGTATTTTACATGGAGCGACTGCCTATCTGACTTCCACAACCCAGTAACTGGGTATCACGATACCCCTTGGTAAGACTGGTTTTCACTTTCAGGCTTCTGACGACCCGTACCCCGTAGAAATGAAATAAATTAAAAAAAAAACCTTTTTTTTGTAGCATTTGATACCAGACATGTTGATTAATAATTGAAGTTAAAATAATCACCACTATCTGTGGGTATGTAATTTGTGTAGATACAATCAACCACACATCGATGGAAATACTTTCCCAGCGAAAATTGACTGCGAAAAACTATTTTTTTTTTGTGAAAACAAAAAAAAACCAAATTACTAGAAAAGTACTAGATGTGACGTATCGAATAATTGTGGGTCTATTTAATGTAAAAAAAAGTACCAGTGCATCACCTACCAAACCATAGCCACGCTTTTTTTTCCCCGATTGGTGACTTACCTCAAAATATGTTGTGAAGAAGTTACATGTGTCTGCAATGTACCAGAGAAAGTGTAATTTTTGTCAAAACGTACTTTATTGAAAAATCTGTGATGATATTGTGTGATCAAATTCAGTACGTCTGCAGCAATGCGTTAGCTGCCTACAGCCAACCACACATCCGCGGTAACAAATAGACTGTGACAGCGCCATTATTTCGTAACAGTAAAGGCGCTTTTTGAAGTACAAGGGTACTACTGACGTGCGGTTGACCGTACACGTGCTCAGCACAGGACTGCAAACGTGTTGTTGATAATGTGACACCTCGTATACAATTCTATACATTACAACGTTGCGACATGTACACAACCC
Source organism: Lithophane socia (assembly GCA_947522985.1). Classification (NCBI taxonomy): domain Eukaryota; kingdom Metazoa; phylum Arthropoda; class Insecta; order Lepidoptera; family Noctuidae; genus Lithophane; species Lithophane socia. The sequence goes on along the minus strand of OX383270.1, from coordinate 8,240,885 downwards.
CGAAGATCCACTCAGTGTAGGTCTATTTGGCTACAAGCATAAACTAAAATAAAAAACCAATAAAAAATTCTACATCCATTATATTTTAACGTCATTAGTGGTGACAATTAAAATTAATACATTTCAATTGCGCTTGAGATTTCACATTTACTTTTTTTTTTACAATAAAATGTACGAACTCAAATGTATGTTTTTCTTATTTGTTAAGACATTCTATGCTCATCCATTATTTAAAATATAACAAGCTGTTCTTACGTATTCGGCTTCAAATTGTAGATAATGATTGAACATCGAAGTTAGAATCGTAAAAAATCAGTCTAAACGAAGATGCCTGCGCAATCGTTTGCCGTTGGTCCACAAAGTACTTCAATACTGTACTATAATCAGTTTCGGTCTTATATAACTAACACAGGAACAAAAATACAACTTATAAATAAAGAATAGTACCTACAGATGTTTAATAAATTCAGTCAAATTTGTAAAATTAGCCAAAACTATACCGAGATTCCAAATAAGATAAGACTAGTAGTTCTGTATAATTCTCAGTCAATTTCGTTTGGCATTAAAGCTTATTCGAAATGATAAAGATCGTCACAGTAAAGCAAAGACAAACAACCTTAGGATATTCGCACCATCAAACACCACAAAATAGTGACCACAAGCATGCATGCTTTGTTCTAGACAGCCCTTTCAAAAGGCGTCAAGCAAAAAATAAGCGCCTGATATTTTAAACATATAACCCAAGACAATTATAAATATTTTGATCATGAATACATATACTTTATATACAGCCAAGTTTTGCAATGCCTAAATAAATAATAGAACCAACTGTACATCAGCGTTCGTTACGCCCCCGACCCAATAAATACTTAACACAGCCCATCGAACAATCGATACAGTCTTCTTGTCATGTTCATTATCACAATAACACCTGTAGCTCATAGACCAACGACAAACAGGGCTGCACAGGTTTGGCAGTGGGTTTACGAAAAATTGAGTAATACATATTATACGATAATTAAGAATCACAATACAGTTAATACTTATGAATAGAACTTACTTAAGTCAAATATGATAAGCGGTGACGGACGGGGCGCACTGCTAGGCCGGTGGCGCGCCTTATCTCGCGGGAGTTATTACACGACGCGAACTTTACTCTCTCCCACGACACATATTATACACAAATGCTCCTACAATTAAGGGCGCAGCTTACTAAAGTGTTTACATCTAAAACCGCCGCGCAGTACCTGTATCAAACTTCAAGTGTACGCAAAAGAGTGCAACATCAACGAAAGTCTATGGTCAACGATAATATATATCCTTACTAGGTTCCTACAAAATCGAATAGATAATACAGAAATAATGGAATAGCATAACGTGTGTGGTCTGGCAACTCGTATAAAGCACCATGATTTGGCCCTTAGGTACCAAAACAAAGAAATTATGCAAAGTTCAATAAAATACTACCACATATTATGTTGTACGCTTACAGGAATGTCTAATAGTAAAAGTTTCGCTCTTATATCTATCTGACTTACATTCAATAACTTTACTTATAGCAAAATTAAACAAACTTACGTAAACAAATCGCCACTACACATTGCATCTTATCGTAGCAGGCTTCTCTTGGAATGATGCTCTCTAATACAATTTTACAAAAGACCCAATACTATCATTTTTATTTAGTCGTATAAAGTTACAGACCTGATACAGTGAGATGCAATAGTAATGGTATAGCAATAAAAATCTACACATAAGAGACTTGTCAAGGTCAATATTGTAGAGTAAATAAGTAGTTAAACCTTGGGGCGTTTGTTAAACCTATTGATACTAAGTTACCTAAGTACAATTTAAGGTAATGCGTTGAATATGGTTCTCCTGACAAGTCGTGGTGTACGTCAGTAACGAATGCTTCGCGTCAGTAGTGCGCACCGACCGTCACCGCGCGGTACACAGTGAAATTTCAATACACGTATAAACTAGGAAGTGATGTCAATTAGCGTGGAAGCAACCTCAGTCTTGTCAATCTTCTGATGTGAACCAACAACGCTACGACGCCCTGCAGTTCCACTCGTCCGATCCTGGAAACAATGTTCAAATGCAGTATTTACTGGTTAAGTTTTCCTTACGAGCAAATTTAGCTTACAGCAAAAATATTATCAAAGTTCAAAACTTTTTTATCACAGGACAGTTTCAATTATGATAAAATTATAAAAATAAATTAAAATACTATTTAAATAATAATACTCCAGAGGCTATACACAAAATCCCTTTTCTGTAAGCGTTAACGCCAACGGAAAGATCAAATTGTATGGAGTTGACAGCAGCAGTCACGTGACATCTCTAAAGCTAATGTCAACTCCATACAATTTTATCTTTCCGTTGGCGTTAACGCTTACAGAAAAGGGATTTTGTCTATAGCCTCAGGAATATCAGTTGGGTGATCAGCTGAGAATAACTTATCTATTTGAAGAATTAAGAATGAAAAGATACAACTACTCGAACAGAGGAGCAAGCTAGGTTAGTAGGTGACTGACCAATATGAGCAACGAGAATAAAGAACAAAAAAATGTTTGACTGAGTTTATTGCAGTGCTTTTAGCATGCTTTGGGGTCTAAGTCTACTAATTTATACTGTGAGTTTTGTCATTCAAAATCTGTCAAAATCTCGCAATAGCGAGGCCATTGCAACGTTTATAAATTAGTAGACTTCGCCCTCAGGTATGCCACGGACCGTCTACTACTCGCTCGATTGGCGTATAGCGATAGCCTTACCAACCTGCTCATCTATGCTTCGTCGTCGACTGGAAATACTTTTACGTCGTTTGGACGTAATTATTCTTGTGTCTTATACAATGGGGAGACGACAATACGACAATAAATGAAAACACTGGTAATTAATGCACAGGAGTATTTTGAAACTATCGAATTCTAACATCGAAATAAAAAAAAGTAAATTTTTCAATAGGGAATATGCATGTAATTCTAATATGGGTCAAATATTTTTTTCTATGAACTATGTTACTTCAGAATTACGCCTCCATCAATATTTTTGAATAAAATTTCTTTTTGAGCGAGAAATTAATTTTTAAAAAGTCCCAAAAAACTGTGGGTAATTCAAATACTTGAAAAGGCTAAGAGCGAATGTGACGTAACAATCCGGGTTAACAATCAAAATGTCATGTCAAGTCAATCAACAAGTGTCAAGTCAATGTCAAACGCTCATAGAAAAAGGAGTTTTTGACGTTGACTTGACAGTTGCTTGTCTGTTTTCACGAACTGTGACGTCACCACACCAAGCGCGCCAAATGGAGGGCGTTTAAATACCCCGGGGATCGGTTGGATATTTTTAAACATTTTTTTAACTACTTTAAATTGCTTTTTTGCCGTCGTAATTATTTGACGATGTAAACTATCGAATAAAAATATTAAAAAAAATACATGCATATTCCCTATTCTAAATAGTAGTAATGGGCCGACCATGGGTTTTGCCAATCTTTGACTAGCTTTACTGACTAAACTATTAGATACTAGCTGTTGCCCGCGACTTCATCTGAGATCCGCCCGCGACTTCATCTGAGATCCAGGATGAAAAGTAGCCTATGTCCTTCTACAAGTTAAGGTCTACCCCTGTGCCAAATTTCATCCAAATCCGTTCAACCGTTTTACCGTGAAAACGTTCCAAACACACTTTCGGAAAATTTGGGAACGTTATATACGAAGTTTATTTTATTGTCGTATGAATCGTCTCCATCTCGTATATTAATATAGGTCACGTGACACTCACCGTACTATCTTATGCTTCCGTGGGCTGCTCTATCGGATCGTTGCGCGGCTCGTCAACAGCTACCGTCTTCACTTTGATGTCGGCTACATCTACTTCGGTACTCTTTTCGGTTTTGCCTTGATCCTTTTCAGCTGAGTCACCGTTTGCGCCATTTACGACTTCTTTTCCGTTTTCCATTGAAAGTCGGGAACTTAATTCTTCCTCTTTGCTGGCATCTCCGTTTTGAGACGCAATTTCAGCATCGCCGTTGGTAGCTTTTCCGTTTACCTGTGCTTCTTTCGTTTCTTTTTCTTTTGGCTCACTCTCAGGCTTAGCTTCTTCAGGACCTTTTTGACTCTCCTTAGATTCAACAGGAGTTTCTATTTTTTCCTTAATTGTTTCAGCAGGGGTCTCTTTCTGTTCCGGTTCTGGTTTTTTATCTTCGCCTTTCTTTTCTTCTGTGTCATTTGTTTTATCTGCTACAACTTTCTCTGTGGCAACTTCAGGCACTTTAGTTTTACTGTCATCTGTTTCAGGTGTGCTGCTAACTTCTGTTTCCATTTTCTTTTCAATTTTATCTGTTTCCGGCTTAGCTTCTGTCTCATTAGTGGCTACTTTGTTTTCTTCGCCGTCTGTAATCTTAGGGCTACTACTTTCAACATTTTCCTTCGTTGCTTTAACTTCTGCAACTTTTTCTGTGGGTTTTTCTTCCGGTGCAACTTTCGTTGTATCATTATTGGCAACTCCCTGCTTTTCAATTTTATCTCCTTCCGCTACATCCTTACTCTCTGAAGCTTGTTCTGCAGCTTTTAAAGCTTTCTCCTTTTCCTCACTCTGCTTCATTTCCATTTCCATTTCCGAATCTAATATTCTCTCAACAATATCATTTGAATCCAAATTTTCAGTCTCCATGGTTTCTTCAGCAATAGTGTTCAGTAAAGGTTTGACGGGTATGTTATCCAAGTTAGTGACATCCTGTACTTTGGACAATATTTCGTCACATTCCTTCTCCAGCACTTCTCCTACATTCTGCAGTTCTTCCATTTCATTAGAAGAAGGTTCCTCGATAACGGGTTCGAGATCTTCGATCATTTCCGCTACTTCGTTCAGCCCCTCTTTGTCATTAGTGACATCCTTGACTTCTGTGATTACAGAAGCAGGAGGAGTCTCTGCGGGAATAGATGCATCTTTGTCACCATTTTTCAGTTCGGCACTCTCTTTTGGTTCAGGAACAGTTTCTGAAGACTCTGTCTCCATCTTTTCAGTCTCGGGTTTTTCAGTCTTATCACTACTCTCCTCAATAATGGGTTCAATGTCGCAGACTGGGGTATCGGCTATTTCATTTGAGTCTGTGACTTCTTCGACAGTTGTTTCGACTTTTTCAGTTATTACATCCATCTTAGCTTGAACAGCCTTATCTTCTTTGCCGACAGGTACTTCTTCCTCCACGTCCATTTTTTCTGGCTCATCGGCTGCTTTTGGAGCTGGTTTTTCAGGTTCAGCCGCAATCGTTTCAGGCGTAGCTTTCTTTTCAGTGCTCTCTTTTGCTACGGGCGTAGCTTCAGCTTTAGCAGGTGCAACGGTTTCAGCAGGCGCTTTGTCTTCAACGGGTGCTTTCGCTTCAGCTGGCGATTTAGCTTCAGGCGCTTTCTCTTCAGATGGCGCTTTAGCTTGAGCACTAACTTCTTTTTCAGAAGCTGTTTTAACATCTTCATCCACATCGGTTTTCAGAACTTTGGCAGGTTGTTCATCCTGTAATGACAATGTCAATGATTAGTTTTTGTCCAAAGTTGAATCTGTCTGTGCTATTGGCTTTTATAACAATAAGCTATCAATGTGCCCTTTTAAAACTCAATGAATAGGCATTACTGTTTTTGGTAAATAATCTTGAGGAACACTATACTACTATTTAACATCACGAAATTTTATTTTAAACCCAAGGAATAAGGATTTTCATCAAAACGATTTCCCCCTTTTCACTGCACTGCCCTATGGGTCGATTTAAAGTAGAATATTTTTATCAGTAAAACAGCTCTTAAACATTCAATTTTTAAACTCTTTATTGCATGTTACATTAACACTATGCTAAGCAAATGCATAGGTAAAGAATACACACACATTGTACACCTTTTAAACACGACATTTCTGTATGGAGTTTGACATAAAACTGATATTAGACACGCGTTGAACAAGTTTCTATGTTTTTGTGGTATAGGGTCTTTAAGAGAGTCAAGCCAAAGAATATAAAAAATGATGTCGCAGCGCATATGCGATCATACCTAAATTTTTTAAACAATTCACCAAAAACTAATTACAGAATTAATAAACATATCGTCGAACAAATACATACATGTTTAATGTATAAATAATCCACACCAATAAAATATGTACTGTCTGAACCATCACCAAAAACCCATTATAAAAAAGAGAGAATAATACAAATAAAATTGTAATAATTCCTTTTGTAATGTTAAAGACCAAGATGGTTTTATTTGATTATAAACTGATAGCATTGAAACTTTTCATTAAAACACTATTTTTTTTCTTCTAAAATTATTTGATGCATCGTTTTACATTTTAGGGGTTGTAAAATGTATAACATAATTTGGTTTAGGGAACTATCCTGGATGTGAATAATTTGAAACTGCATTCTTTTTCTTAATATTTTATTTTTTACATAAATATTAGGTATTGACCAATAGGAACTATTTAACATTTATCACAGCTGCCTGAAGCATAATAAAGCGTAAAGCCTCATTTACACGATGCAAGTTTCTTGCCTGTGGCATACAATAAAATTAAAGCAACAAGTAACCTGTTTAGATGGTGCAACTTTTATTGTTCATCAAGTTATTATGCCACAGGCAAATAAATTTAACCGTGTAAATCAGGCTTAATGGTTCCTGTAAACAAATGCCTAACAGATTCAAAACTGTTTATCCAGCCACTATCTGTAGTGGCAATCAGAGTTAATTTGACTGAAAGATGTTATAGTTATGAGAAACTATGTGTTTTTAGAACAAAAGAAATTCAGCGATATAAAAATTTGTAACTACCACTGTGTACAGGAACCATAACAAGAACTAGTCACCAACTACACACGTACTCACCTGCAGGTAGGTCGGCGAAACTATTCGTCTACACAGATATAACTACAAGTGCATGCATTAGGCGTGCTATGGCGGGTATCGGGTATCAGCGGAGGGGCACCTGGGCGTCGGGCTTGCGCTTGTTGGGGTTGGCGAGCGTTGCCAGGCTGTACAGCACGGGGAACGAAGAAGCGGCGTCGGCCGGGAGCGCCGCGTTACCCTCGCGGCTCACCAGCGCGGACTGCATGCCTGATGTGCGCGCAGCTTCCGCCTCTGATGATCAACATGTCACTTACATTTTACCCATATCTTTAAATAATTTATTTTGGAACCAGTCTTGTACAAAAATGTATTTTTTTGTTTTTTGCTACTGACAAACTGTCTAACAGTGTTTGGAGAATCAGTGCAGTGTGAACATGTGAATGGAGTATGATATTAAGCGTAGGAATGTCCAGAAGACAACACAAAGCTGATATGGATAATAGTAATACTAATAACAAACAAACCTTTAACTATGTCAGTTAGAAACAGTATCTCTTCAGCCTTGCAGCCAATCTTCTCTGCGATGGCAGTGTAGCTGGCAGCCTCCTGTTTGGCACCCACGGCGGTGTCAAAATGTCCGTCGATAGACTTCAGCAAGTCTCCAGCCAAGGATTGGCCAAAGAGAAGCTTCTGCGCCTGGACAGAGCCAGAGGAGTAGATGTAAACCTTCTGGCCTTCCACGGAGCGCCACTGGTCCAGGGCGGGAGACACATCGTCGTACACACTGGAATATTGAACAGAAATATTCAAAGCTGAAGAATATACACTGTTACTGATGGGGTCATCCCCATCCCCAAGGCCACTGGTCCAGGGCGGGAGACACATCGTCGTACACACTGGAATATTGAACAGAAATATTCAAAGCTGAAGAATATACACTGTTACTGATGGGGTCATCCCCATCCCCAAGTTATTTCCTCATGGAAATAACTTAAATATTTAATAAGCTTCCTCCTAAAAAAAAAATCTGCTGCTCCATACATTTGTGTTCACTTAAATCGACAAAATGTATGGAAAAGCAGATTTTTTTTTCGCGATTTCATTGTTGGTCCCATAGAAAAAGTTGTTCAAAATGATGAGTACAATGACCCCTTTTCGGGTTTAGCATAAACATAAAATAATGTATATAATAATATGCCAGCCACATATTCAATTACAAATATTGAATTGAATATGACATGTGGCTGGCAATTGTCTCAACAACCAAATTGATAGCAAAAACCATTTTTATTATGCTAAGAGTTTTTTGTCTCAAAAAAATGTCTTTATAATAACTTATTATCGTAAATTGATGAGTTCTTACTTACATCATTCTCAATTTAATACATAGCTGCTATTAAATAAATTATGCAGACATTTGCCATCCTTTATTTTATTGAAATAAACGTTTTCAAGTATCAAAGTTCAATAACATGTGCAGATATTTGGACAAATGACTATTGACTAATGTAAGGAGACACATCTATAAAATTTTCTGTTGTACTGTTGACAACATGGGTAAAATAAGTTTAAGCATTCCAATTTGAAATTTAGAACACGAATTATATGTATAGCCCTTCCTTGGCAATAAAAAATACTAGCTGCGCCTCGCGGTTTCACCCGCGTAAGTCTCGATCCCGTGAGAATATCGGGATAAAAAGTATCCTATGTCGTATTCCAGGTCATGGTCTACCCATGTGCCAAATTTCATCTAAATCCGTTCAGCCGTTTTAGCGTGAAAGCGTAACAAACTCACTTTCGCATTTATAATATTAGTTAGGATTAAGACAAACACCGGTAATAAAGCACTCCCAAAACAGACAAAACATAGGAAGACTGGCACTCATGAGGAAGTATGGCACAAAAGAAAATACTCCATGTTGGGCAGTCGTGTAAAAAATAATAGCTATCTTCAAAACAATCTGCCTAGCCTTTTCCCAACTATGTTGGGGTCGGCTTCCCGTCTGACCCGATGCAGCTGAATACCAGTATTTTACATGGAGCGACTGCCTATCTGACCTCCACAACCCAGTAACTGGGCAATACCTGCCCCTTGGGCCCCTTGGTAAGACTGGTTGTCAGACTTTCGGGCTTCTGACGACCCGTAACGACTGTCAAAGATCCACGAATGACAGCCGGGACCAACCAATGCTTTCCGAGGCACAGAGGAGTCTCGGTATGTAAAGATGGTCACCCATCCAAGGACCAACCCCGGCAAGAGTAGCTTAATCTGATGGATCGACCCGTGCGGCTGTTATTACTTAGCCACGAGCTCCTCGACGATAATATAATCTTCAGTAAAAGAAAATACATATAATAAGCGCCACAGGTCTTTGGACTCTTAGTAGTCAAGGAAAACTTGTTGGGAATGTTAATAAATTCGTTCAGAAAATCATTACTCGGAAATAAACCAACACCATTATTTGTATAGTTCGCGTCGAACAAATTGACATGAAATGCGTCATTAGGATCCCAAAACAATAATTTTATTCTTCGAAATACGTCATATTTACCAGTTCGAAGGTTTACTTATACATTATGGTAAACACACTGGACCTCAAGGTTGAATGGTGAACCAAAAACGTACTACCTTTTTGAAAGGCAAAAAGGAATCAAGAAATAAAACATCAGATGAACGCCACGACTGCGATGTATTGTATGCTATCCGCCTTACTAATAAACGTTGTAAAGCGCCTGTATAGTTACACAACGCTTTGTCTTCTTTTTTCAAAAGTCAAATTACTTTTGAAAGAAGAAGACAAAACGTTGTGTACACAGGAGCTATACAACGTTTATTAGTAAGGCGGTATGAATATACTGCGTTCTTTATAATAGTGGGGGTTGATATCAAAAGAGGCTAAAATGTAACTCACTGTCCCTTGATGTCTCCCTTGTCGTATCCTTGCTTCCAGATGAGGCCTTGCAGTTGCTTCAGCGCGCCCACTTTGCGGTCGGATGACATTTGCCACTTCACGCTCTTCACCAGACCCTCGATCTGATCCTCCTTGGACGCGTCCTGAAATACAACAGTTTTAATAAGAAATATGACCAGCTGATCAATGTCTATGAGTGCTATGTGTGCAATGATTTGTTTCTAAAGGTAAAGTGATGCAGTCATGCAACACACAGACGGCCACTTTTTGTCAGTGATCAGACATCACAGGCGACTTAGGTCTATCGTCTGCTATAATGCGTGTTCATTGCTGTTTTATCTTTGTCTCTGACATACTGTAGATGAAACCGTTTTTTCGCGGGGCCGTCTGCATTCACGAACCGATTAAAATACTGTTGATCGTCTGCGATACGTACCTGATCGGCTCATCGCCAGTTCCGCCTATTTGGAAAAAAAAAACAAGGTGAACCCTTCAACTCTAGACCGGAACATCGCTGAAATGAAGTAACATGAATACATGACCCCAAGAATGACCGGTTTATAATCAGTGTCGGCTACACCCCAATTCGAAATTATCATGTTCTCGATGGAATCTTCGAGTGCAGACAATTGAGCCGAATTGGTATTCCACTTAACTTACATGTGCGTGCTACATCGATGGCGAGAATGTATTTTCACATATTTGATGATTTATGAACTTTTTTCAGAATTATTAATTGAACGAAAACCGAATATTACGCAATACATGCTAATATTATAAATTCGAAAGTAACTCTGTCATTTCACGTTTTTATTAACTACTGAACCGATCGCTATGAAAATTATGAATTTTATGACGTGTAAAAGTGATTCCAATATCTTATTTATAGAATAAACAACTTCATTTCATTTCATTAACAGACAGATAGCCATGGACTTGAGGAAGGACATAGGCTTTTCATCCACTGGATATTTATTAAAAAATAGCATTCACGCAGACGAAGTTGCAGGCAACAACTAGTTAGAACTAACAAATAAAGAGATTTCATCGAAAAAGAGAAGCGATTCGCTTCGCATATTCTCAAAACATCCCACGCGGGAATCCTCTTATACAATTCCATGAAAAGCAACATTGCGGGGGTGAAAAGGTTTTCTACAAAATTGTTTACCAATTCACAAGTAAATTTGTTTTATCTACTGCTTTTATAAAGAACGTATTGGTTGTTGCAAGTATTCCAGAGCATTCAAGTTTCGTGTTACAATCTTTTGTCTAGAAACGCTGGAAACGGATCGCTCACCACGCCCTAAATGGCGATGGCGACTCGGTCGCTAGACTGAATTAAAACTTATGTTACAAGTCTAATTTATTCAAAGATTCCAATCTCTATCTAATCTAAGCAAGGGGAATTTTGAACGTGAGATCGTAGGCTCGAGAGTCGATTTTATATTTTCAGTGGATGGTATGAGTTTACTATTTAAGTCTGGCAGAATGTTAGTAACAAACAAACTCAGTTTCGAACCATGTATTTTTTATCATTTAGTAGACCTTTTAACCAAATTATAGCCCCCAATGCTTTTGGTTTTGATTCTGAATTTAACTGTATATTTGCAATACTATAAAAGTTCGTCAGTCAAACAGTAGGTATTATTATTGAAGAACAAAAATATCAAAGTTTCTTGACCTCACTCTGATAAAAGAGGGTAATGTCAATGCCACGCCAAAACAAACACGTTTCCGAATATTGTAAAAGATGACGAATGAGAATATAACGGTATATTGCCTGTTTAATTTATTCTTATGCAAATAAGGTAATTGAAGAAACAAAAATTGAAAATGCATGACTCTGGCGACCCGACTGGCGCGATTTTTCATTGTTAGTTGGATTTTAGGAACCGATTTTCCTAGTTACCTAAGTTCAATATTCTTCTTAATTACGCTGAAAGTAAGGTTTATAAATACTGTCCTCCTTCAAAATGTTTCAGGCATCGGGAAAGCAATACCAGGATACCGGGATCCTGCATGCAAAATACGAAACTAATCTCGCTTCTGCCTGCAGCACTTACGATCAAGAAAGATATGTCCATGTATTAATTTGTTACCAGACTACCAAGATGGCACAATGGCAGCATGATTGATAAAAGTAACATACCTCTCCTGGAATAGTGACAACTCCATCGACGCTGTTCTCCTTGTCTTCAAGCGCCAGTTTCCTGAGCGCCGCGACAGCCTCCTTCACATCCTCGGCCTCCCATTGGTTGGTCAGGAAATCCTTTACATTTACTTCGGCGTACGGGAACAGTTTGTCCTGTAACAAAGAAGTTAAAACTTAAGACAACACTGGCTGATGATGGATTTGTTATCAGTTTATGAGAAAATATAAATGTTTCACAATGTGGGACGCGGCACATTAAACACTGCGCTACATAGCACGCATCGGGTCGAGAACATTGTGACATATTATCAAATGGGATTGTCAGAACTCTCGTAAAAGCATATAATAGCTAGGCATCGATCTATACTGTGTATACTTTCGCAGAATATTCGATGAAAATACTTTAGTTACCGTTTCTTGGAATTAAATAAAAGTTAAAACTTTTTACAAAAAAAAACACTTAACCCCCACACAAATCCACTACCTGCTATGTATATAATTATAAGTGACGGAGTAACTTAAAACATCGTCCATATAGACTAAGTGGGGAAAAATACGTAATAGAAGCTAACTCAAAAACTACGCAAGCAAATTTAATAAAATTTATAATGGGACCACCCCCGAAGCATGACCTACCAATCAAATAAAGAATACCTACTTAATCAAAATGAATTCATAATTGGCGGAGAAGTCGCGTAACAAACATAAAAAAAAACATACAGACGAATAAATAACCTACTCCTTTTTGAAGTCGGTAAATCCATTCGAATCTCTGAATCTAAAGTGGTTTACCAGTCTTGGAAGTAGCCCATTAATTCACTCCAGCATGGATCATGCAGCTGCCATTAAACGGAGGGTTGACAAAACTTGTCCTTTACAATTGTATGTGATCATAGAAAATAATGTGTCAAATGTTGTTTCCGATAGAAGTATTCAGGTTAAATTCTTAAACAATCACTATCTAAAAAGAATAAGTAGGTAACATATTCTTTAGGTTTTAACTTTCTCGTCACTATTACCAACACATCTATAAGGTGATTTAAAATTAAAATTTAGGATTTGCTATTACAACAATCAAATCGAAACACTCCATTTTTAAGTGGCTCTACAAATTGGCATCCACACGTGCGTTTTCTGATCCATTTGTTTACATTTTCATCAGATACCTTTGGAACAGATCATAGTCTGTTATGTAGCACGTAAAGTCTCAGCTATAAAACTTGGTGTTACGCTGTTTTGTCTCATTATTCCCAAACTTTCATGCCGATTCCTATAAAAAGTAGAACACCAAAGAGATCTTAACATCTTGAGCAAGATCGTATACCTACTTGGTCAATAGGAATCGCAGTTTCAATTAAACGGTGGTTCCATTTCTGTCAATGTCTAGCGGCAGTGACACGTCCCAATAACTGTTTCTGCACTAATTGAAACTAGTTAATTATTAACCATGATACCTATATAGGGTTAAATACATAATTAAACTGAAAATACAATAGTATTTTGGAAACCCCGAGAAGTGAATGAGGACCTTTGTACACACGTTTTTCTTCCCGTGAAAAACTACGGTTTATTCGCCGTGTGTAGGCACGGTCGTCAGTGTTGTATGGATCACTATGGAAGTTTGTTGACGGACACATTTTTTCTACGGCACGGTTTATACGTCGTACCGTAAAGAAACCAATCAATCTGCTTAGCCTTTTCCCAACTATGTTGGGGTCGGCTTCCAGTCTAACCACATGCAGCTGAATACCAGTATTTTACAAGGAGCGACTGCCTATCTGACCACCACAGCCCAGTAACTGGGTAATACGATACCCCTTACTGTAAAGAAACCGTGGCGTATCAAAGTGGTTCCATGAATGTAACGTTAGAGCTTGCTGTCTGAAACCATTTTTTTTTTCAGGTCCCTGTACTCTTGGTCTTTTTCCCAAATACGATTATATCTTTAAATCAAGCAACCGACCAGTCTACGGATACGGTCTCGTCCAACGTCGTCGGGTACCGAATATTCAAATTAGGGTTCCCGACACCAGCCTTTCCACGCTGGCACATCGACCAACGCTTCGCTAATTGTCACAGTGAGACCATATTTCGTACGACACTCATTTAGTCAAGGGTGTAGATGTAGATGGATGAATTAACATTACTGAGAGTCAATATTCGGTTCAATTCATTCGGAATCTACCCGAATGCGGGCTAACGACCAAGTGAAATTGCGCCAAAAGTCGTCAACTCTGATGATTTAGCACAAAGCCCGTTGAATGCTAAAAATTTATTGTGTACCTAATTAATATGTATGACTATTTACTACATAAATGTAATAATAATGTAATGTAGCTTCGACTCTACGTGTATGGGAATGGCACAAATGAACCATGTAGAATAAATCGGCCAGTTCACGGTAACGGAGCCGGCATAGCTCTACATTAGCATAGTACGAATAGACAAGACACTTGTTTCTGTGTCAACTACCTGGTGCACATTCCCTTATCCACGACTCACGTTTAAGTATGCTGGTATACTGCCTAAGTCTATATTATGTATATCTATCTTTTCTTACATGTGATAGGATCGCGTTCACCAGTATCTCACCTGATGGTAAGCCATGCTGCGGTTTACGATGCATCATGCTACCTACACGCTTGCCTGAAAATGACCTATGTTGCCATGTTGTATAAAATGTCGCATTCGAATACAAGTTGCATTCGAATCTGCCTTTTCTTTCTAAAAATAACAGTTTGCGATCTCGTCTATGAAACGGTGTGTTGCGAAAAGCACTGTCAATAGGCTGTTGTGTTGTGCCCCGATGCCTCCCACAACCTTCAAGTACAAGTAGGTACAAAGTGAGTGAACCTTAAGTTTAAAGGTCTTACTTAGTTATTCCTGTACATAACTACCTGGTCCTACAGTACCTACTTATTTAGTGGCACGGTAGCAGGGTGTGGGCGTTGTTTGGCAAAACTCCACGTGCTATTTTCGTTTAAAAAAAACTCGTTTGTACGTATTTGATTATGGTATCGCAGGTAAAAGAATGGTACGATAGAAAGGTCGCAAATAAAAAGTTAAAACCATTTTGGATTTCCGACAGCAATTCAAGTCACTTTATTACAGCTTGCTATGCTTCCACAACCAACGCGAGTATTCGAAAGCTAGCGTTCACATGTTTGTGAAATTAACATTGAGCCAATCATTTTTTGGGTTCCGTACCCAAAAGGTGCCAACGGGACCCTATTATACGGGACTCCGCTGTCCATCCGCGCGTCCGTCTGTCTGTCAGCGAGCTGATCATGAACCATAATAGGTAGACCGTTGAAATTATCACAGATTGTGTATTTATTTCTATTGCTGCTATAACAACAAATAATAAAAATTAAATAAACTTAAACATCCAATGGGGTAAGCAATTCAGCATACAAGAAACGTGTTTTTTTTCGGCGTTTACTGTTATTATTGTACCAAATCATGGGTCATTTTACTCGACTTATTTCCACGCCAACATAAGATGGCTTATTCTCGGTCTTAATTTAAACTCTCGCCTATAAAAAGTAACCACCATGCCTTGAATTTAGCATAACATGATGCCCTGGTGAAATTGCATCGTCTACGATGCGGCAAGTCGGTGGGTGAACGAACTGCGCGAGTAGCCGCCGGTGTCCAAACCGGATAGCGAGCCTACCTAGCCGGGCGACCCAGCCCGCGGCTCTCGCGGTAGGGACGCACAAAGATAATACCCAACATTGTTGTATAAAACATGCTCTAATTATTCCACTGGGCAGTGACGACGAACTTCTGAATGAAAAACGAAAGCCAATCACTGCCGGAATTCTAATGAAAGTTCTCTCGCTCGCTGACTGACACTAGGCTCAAACTTCCTAGTTAGGTTATTGGTATCTATGTAGGTATAGGAAGCGTTTACGTTTTAGGTATTGCGAGTAGAAATACGTGTCCACCCTACCTGATAATAGAGAACGACACGTTTGCGTGGTTGAGCTAGTGAAACCAGATGAATTTGTTTTTGTTTTAACTTATAACAAGGGCTGGGTAGGTAGGTAGGTACATACCTATTTGATCATCAATAAAATACAGAGGTAAACAATACGTTAGGTAGTCGGTTTGACGAATGAAGTACCAGGCAGCTATAAAAGATTAGAGCTCAAATGATTTGATCTAGTAAATCTAAATGAAAGAAAAACTCGTGAATCAGCTGTACTGTAAACAGCTGACGTGCCGAATCTCGCGTGTGTCGAAAGGGTCCTTCTTTGTGTAAAAGAATAAATGTCAGAGGTTTTAATCAAACCCTGATAAGTTAATCCGTGTATAAATGCTAAGCATATTTTGTTACAACCCTAACTTTAATTAACATCACGACACCGCAAGAGTTAACCTCATTTTGTGAGGAGAAAAGGGGCGAGTTAAAGATGTAGGTAGGTAGGTACCTACCTACAGGCTCCAAGAAACTAATATCCCATCTCATCAAAACAACAACGTCAATTACGCTTATAAAACTGATTGTAATTCGTAGAAAAATACAATGGCAAAACCGTTTTTGATATCTACCTCTACAAGTTCAATGTTTTCATTTGCCATTTAGATCTACCTACTGATTAGGTAGTGTTTGTGCGTACCTCTTGGTCAAAAAAGAATTTAATACATCCTACTGCACTGCTAGGTAGGTACGTATGCGATGTTTTATACATTCATACATTCCCAGACTGGATAAAATCGCAGAATCATCAACACGACGCGACAATCCTGACAAACGAAACACCAGTCGTGTTTTTTTTATCTCTGTCATATTTTGTATTCCTCACGTGAGTGCGACAAGGCCAACCTATGTGGGCTCAATGCTATTGAAAAAGGACGGTTAATTGTTCCACATTTTTTTACTAGCCAGCTGCTCGGAACAGCTGTTCAAGCCGGTAGGTGTGATAGCACGCCACTACACATCAAACATGAAATAGTACCGATATTTTTTGTTTCAGTGGATAATATAATTTCCTGTTTTTATGTCAACCTGAACTCCAGGACCTATGTCCATTTTAGCTGTTTCGCTAAAATAAATCAATAAATGCGAACCTACGTCAAATCCATTTCTCCATCAAAAAAATAGCCAATTGCTCCGTTTAATAAGATGAGAAAAGCTGTACTTATTGCAGTAAATACGATTAGAACACGTGGATAAATCAGACAATGAAAGGAACATGAAAGGGGTACCATTTTGATTTCGTCCTCCATGTTGCGAATCTGAAAACGCGACCATTTTGCATGTTGAATAGTCTTTTTAGATGTAGGCAAGAGAATGATTCCTAAAAAATATACGTAACAAATAACGGTTATACAAAAACACATGTTGAGACAAAACACCGGCCGGTCAATCGTTAGACCTACCTTAACAAAGCTGATCGATGTTGTGGTCCCTTCAATATCCAACAAAAGAATTTTGCATTTCTTAACGATGTCGCTGATATCATTATTCTCATTCGCCATGTCTACGTTATTTGTATTTTTATATGGAGCACTTATATTTTTCTGATTTATTTGACTAGAATTCTTCCACGCTACACTACTACACCACACCGCCACAGAAAAAAAGCATTGATTGAGCCGGCCGTGAGGAAACGAAACGCCACACAGTACACGGCGAATACGCGACCAGCTGACAGAGATAGCTGCTTATTGAGGTTGCTGATTGGTTGAAGAGTGACAAAGACAAATTCACTAAACAAGAGAGGAAGCGAGATGATAAACGGAAGGATATGCTTGTGTCAATGCATCCAACATTGTAAAACGCATTTTTTGTTACCAGATTTTCTCAATTTTGCAAGAGCAAAAAAATTTCACCGTCATAAAGATTCTGATGGTTTGCTCAGACCAAATAAAAAATCTGATTTGTTGAAAAAATTACCTCGTGAGAATTACCGTATATTTTGTTTTATCTACTTTGGATGCAATTTTATTCCCACCTCGGATGCTCTTCATTTAGGCTGGGTTTTCAACTCCATTGTACTCTGCGATGCCAACGTTACGTAGCTGAAGAAACGATGAATCTTTTTCTACTAAAACTAGTATTTGTAGCGAAATTTCAAGCGTTTCATCTACTCAGCTTCGCTTTGCTACCTCGAATACACACAGACCTTGACCACACACCTCATCACCCCCACTAGGAGTAGGTATTCTGCGATCACCACTCTCAGAACAGGCGCTGAACGAGAACAGGTTTTTAGGATTCCGTAGCAATATGGCAAAAACCTTTATAATTTTGTCATATCCGTGTCTCCGTCCGTTCGGATGTTACCTACACAGCCAATCATTTGCACTATAGCAATAAAAATTTGAACTAAGGTGTATTCTGTGCACCGCTAAATGGTTAATGGTTTTTTCCTCGTAATATCAGTACACTATTGGTACTAATATTACGAAAAAAAACACAGCCTAAACTCAGATGGAAAACTCTTCTTCTAGCTTCAGTAACTGTGCGTTTGCACTGGCGAAATATTCACAAAAACATGTTGGAATCTCTATTTCCACATTGACAAAAAAATAGAGATTTCAACATGTTTTTACGCACAGTAATTTGAACAGCCTGACCGATTCAAGTACTCGGGCTCCGTAAGTACTTACCTACTATTTATTATTTTGCCAACAATCATGGAATTAGTAAGTACATCTGGAATGCTTAATCTAGATAAGTCCGTCTTGAGAAAAAGAGAGAAAACTGGATCTTGTACTGCGTACTCGTGTATTACGCAGTTATAGTGCAGGGGAGTATTAATGTTCTGTGGTGCAGGGTCGCAGGGGCATAGAAGTTTCCCAAGTATTTTAATAAGTACACAAAAATAATATTAAATAATTTATTTCATGTTTCCTAAATAAAATTACAAATATGTCACAAGTACTTAGAAAAAATAATAAAGGTTATCCTCTATTTGTTCTTACAAACTATTTTATTTACATTTTGAAGTCCTTGTTTTATATGCATGATAGTTATTAATTTAAAGTTATAAATATTCGGTTGCATCGTGGGTGGTTGCACTAGTCAATAACAGGATCGATGCACCGACATATTACAAAGGCACCTTACAGTCTTGAATAATATTTGAAAGTATTATTACGATATATTTTAAGACACAGTCAGCAAATACACCGTAATTTGAGGAACATCCTAAGAGTCAAGTATAAGACAATTCGAATCTATAAATTTAAATGATCTAATAGACTGTTCTTGGGACGCGCCAGTTTTTCTTCAATTTTCATTTTCTTCACTAGTTTTGGTGTTCCTAAATTAACGTCAGCTTTTCTTTTTATTGTCACCTGAAAATATGAAAGCAGAAGTTTAATAATATTTTCTAATATGACAAATGTGGTGCTACAAGGCAGACTGAAATTACGCCCAGAAGTGAGACACAATTTAGGGTTATAAAAAATTGAGACTGAACGGATTTCGATAAAATTTGGCAAGGAGATAGATGGCATCCCGGGGAAGGACATAGTCTACTTTTTATCGACATACCACGCGGGCAAAGCCGCGGGCGGAAGCTAGTACACTAAAAAAGTAAAAAATTTACCCCGACCTTTGGCACATCGTCGTCATCTTGTGATAGGGCAGTAAAGACAAAGTTTCGCTTGTGTGACGCCAATGA
Organism: Lithophane socia; assembly: GCA_947522985.1. NCBI lineage: Eukaryota > Metazoa > Arthropoda > Insecta > Lepidoptera > Noctuidae > Lithophane > Lithophane socia. The sequence goes on along the minus strand of OX383270.1, from coordinate 8,221,345 downwards.
TCCAATTTTTGGAGCATCGTCGTCAACTGCTAGTGGTGTTGCCAACGCTGCCAGCCGCGCAAGAGCACCTCGACCGCGCGTTAGCAAAGAACCGTGGTAATTTTGCTGAAATAATAATAATACCATGAGAACGTGATTTTTTTTCTTAATAAGCCAATGCATTACAGTCCCTGAGTATTTAAAAAGGGAGCATGATTAAAACACTTGCCTGAGAAAGATAATATTGACACAATATTGGATTATGAGGTAAAATCTATACCCTAATTGCGTAAAATACGATCAATCACAATCTGAATCATTTTGAAGGATATTGCTAATTAATCCTTTGCTTCTTAAGTTCGAAAAATTTGTCTGCTCAGCAACGTAAATAACGCGATGATTGCTGTTGAAATGTCAAAATAAAACGGATTGATTGTGTGTTACGAAATTAGGGTGCTGAATCCTAACTGAGTTTTAAATGATGTTATACCTGAAAGATAGAGAACGACTTTTGTGGGCTAGGTATATCTTTAGCTGTCTTCTTTTCCTGGATAACAGGACTCTCGACATTTCCTGTTTTTGATTGATTTACCTCTTGCAAGAGAGTGGACATCGACTTTGAAGAGAGGTTCGCTTTTATTATCGTTGTTCGATTTACACTAACATTTACACTTTCGTCTTCATCTTGTTGCTGAAATGTTAAAACACTTTATATAAGTTTCACACGACTATAATAAAAACTAACTTTTTATTAGAGTACGTTTTTAAAACTATTAAAAACGTACTCTAATAAAAAGTTAGTTTTAAAAAGCATGCAGCTTAGAGTTGTTAGAGATGAACGGTTAAGGGCCGCGGCGCGCCCTCTGGCGGCTCGGCACGGCAAAGTTTTTATGCGACGAATAGAAATGCAACTTAATCGTAAGACAATACAATTTAAATTTCAACGGCAACGATGCAGCGGTATCCTTAGGAATGCCGCGACGTCCTTAGGCATCACCAAATACCAAGCCATGCCGTGCCGCCAATGGGCGCCAGGCCTAATTGTCAAATCGACCTGGTCTTGACCTCGCTCTCGCCAGATGGAAAGCAATGGATGAGGTCTTTGTACAAATCAGTGGTAACTGCTGTTGTCAACGCAGTCAACAGGCCAGCATCGAAGATCCGTGGCTCGAACGTGTCGACGGTAGACACCGACAAGATGCCGCTCGTCAGTAAGAGCCCTTTCGGCCATGGCAGTCAATCTTAGCGGAGACTAGCCATCGACGCAGGAGATATAATAGTGCGCGTATATAATAATATAGTGTGCGCAGACCCAGGTGCACACACTCTTCCCTCACTCTCATAGTCCTCAGGGACTGCAATCCGACACGACCGGAGAGATCCAACGGCGACACGTGCGCACCGAGACACGGGGGTCACGCACGGGGCCAACTACTCCTTATGAAAAAACCCTTTTCACGACCTGGGAATCGAACCCAGGACCCACCCTCAACAGTCGCGCTTGTGACTACGAGACCATTGGGGTAGTAAGTTGTCTTAGTATTGATACCAACCATTGTCCTCAAAAAGACCTCTCGTTCATGCCTCTGTTTTCTCCATTGTTCTTCTGATTCAAATTCTTCTTCCTGTGTATCGGCAAATTCGTCAGGTACTGTACCAGTCTCATCGTCTTCATCTGTGAAAGAAATACGGTTATAGAAATAAATTATATGTAGAAAGGTAACCTCCACTGACTCATAATTTTAAATGAAAAAAAAAAAGAAACATGGAGCAAACATTATATTACTAGCTGATGCCCGCGGCATCACCCGCGTGAATGTCGGTTATTATATACTAAAACCTTACTCGAGAACCACTCTATCCATTGATGAAAACAGCATGAAAATCGGTGCAGCAGTTTTTGAGTTTATCGCGTACAGGACGACAGACAGACCCGGCGGAGGACTTTATTTTATAATATGTAAGGAGGCTTCTGCGACTACCACGAACGAAATAACGGGAGATCTAATATATGTTACGACCCACAGACGCCATACACCAGAGGCCTTAGTGCGAGTTCCTTTTAACTATCTTCACTTTACGCATCGACCGCGTTCGGCGCTCCGATTGGCCCTTCACCAGTGAAGGTCAATGAAGGGCCAATCGGAGCACAGAACGCGGTCGATGCGTAATGTGAAGATAGTTAAAAGAAACTCGCACTAAGGCCTCTGATAACTTAATCTTAAATACCTGCGTTTCTCCATCTGAATTTTCGCTGTCGATGTCCGTCGCCGAGGTCACCGTCTTCGAATAATAGTTCTTGTATTATTCTCACTTCTCGTTTATCTTGATCCAGCACATCTCGCCTAGAATTTAGAAAGACGACATTTGAGAACATTATATTTTATTACAAACAGGATGCACGAATTATAAAAAATAATAACTATAATAATGGATAATGGATATTTGTGGAAGATCTTATCAGTATCTCTAGAGTTTTGTGAGATAAGTGTATGACTGTTGTATAGTTGTATTCTAACTAATATTATAAATGCAAAAGTAAGTTTGTGTATTTGTTACACTTTCACGCTAAAACGGCTGAACGGATTAGGATGAAATTTGGCACACAGGTAGGACCTTGACCTTGAATAGGACATAGGATACTTTTTATCCCGATATTCTCACGGGATCCAGACTTACGCGGGTAAAACCGCGGGGCGCAACTAGTGCTTTATAATAGTTAAAATATTTGTCTCTAACTAATGTTATTAACATTGGCCGTAAGTTTGATTTCCATACTCAGAACACCTGTGAACTTTCTTTTATTCTTATGCAATGAAAGTATGATTCGCTTCAAGATTAGTTTTATTATTAAGAAAATATATACGGAGCACAGTCAGCTTTTCGTGATGTCCACAGAGTAGAGTAGTAAGCTAAACTACGAAAAAGAAAGGAAATTTTCCATACACTAGCAAATATTTTAACAGCTACGGCACCATTTTTAAGGGTGCCGTACCCAAAGGATAAAACGGGACCCTATTACTAAGACTCCGCTGTTTGTCTGTTTGTCACCAGGCTATATCTCATGAACTGTGATAGTTAGACAGTTGACATTTTTACAGATAATGTATTGCTGTTGCTGCTATAACAACAAATACTAAAAAACAGAATAAAATAAATATTTAAAGGGGCTCCCACAACAAACGTGATTTTTTGAGGTTTTTATAGATAATGGTACGGAACCCTTCGTGCGCGAGTCCGAGTCGCACTTGGCCGGTTTTATTTTTTTTACTCTGCCTACGTACATATGTATTTGTCCCAGCTCCTTCCTGAGTTGCCCCTGGTGGAAGACGTCGTCGTCTCCTTCTTCCCGTTCCATCCTGTCCAAGCCCTTCTCATCTTCATCTCCAGACCCCACCCACTCGTCCTCACTCGTCAGTTCCGCCTCTTGCTCGAAGAAGTCAGCCATTTTGCGTTTCTTCTTCGGTTTATCGGATTTTACTTCAATCTGGGAATTTGAAATGTAGGAAATTAAATTATGCGAAAGCACAGAAAATATAGTACTAAAATATAATAATATTTGTTTGAGTGATGTTGACGAAACTTTGTCGTCATAGCGAAAAAACTATATTGAGGTCTGAAGAAAACCATTTTAGCAACTTTTTAATAAGGCTCGACCGAGATGGGTTTTTCGTTCTCGGCCGAGACCGAGAATAAAATAATATCTCGGCCGAGACCGAGAATAGACAAAGCGTGAAAAAAAAAAAATGCTGTTAAATTTTTAATACAGTACTTTCTGCTTAACAAAACTAACTGTTTTAATAATCAAAGTTGAATAACATTATATTATATCTCTCTCACGCACTTACTTACACCAATCAACTTCGCGCTGGCGGAGCGTGGCCGCGCGCGGTAAAATTTGAATGCCATTCCGAACAAAGTTACAATCTCGGCCATGACCGAGAATCTCGGCTATTATTAGCCGAGAACCGAGACAGATTTCTCGGTCGGATTTATAGCCGAGAATGCCGAGACCGAGACCGAGATCTCGGTCGAGCCTTACTTTTTAAACCCCCACCCCCCTGGTGATGTTTTAGACTAACCCCCCCCAAAATCACGTGTATTATTTTGGTAGTTTCTTAAAAATGTCAGAATATTTATCTTTAAATATAGGTATAATCGTTGCCTGACAACTGCGAATCAAGGTCACGTGCCGCTATTCGATTTCAAAAACGCGATTTCAATGCACAATTAAATACAGAAATATTGTATCTCACTACACCCTGTGATATTTCGTGTTTTTTCGAAAGGTTTGGTTTTCCTGCCTCACGTGAATGGACGAAACTTAACGATATTACAAATATCCGACTTTATTACAAACTGACCTCATTTTCTTCCGAATCATACTCCACTAATCTTTCAGTTTCATCTTCTAAGTCTGACATGTAGTCAACCTCTGCTATTTCTTCTTCATCCTCATCATCTAGAAATTAGAAATATACGCCATTTTAGGTGAGTTCAGTAAAGTTATTGTAATTAATTGACATAACAAATCTAACTAATATTATAAACGCGAAAGTTTGTAAGTATGGATGGATGATAGATAGATAGATAAAACGTTTATTTGGTGCACACAAAAGACAGCACAACATACAAAAACACGGTTAAATTATAACTAATTAGGAACATTAATAAACAGCTGGGTGCCAATATACAAAAAAAAAAAAAAAAAAAAACATTAAAAATGATGAAAAAAAAAAAAAAAAGAATTGAAAATGATGATGAAATGATGATGGATGGATGTTTTTTACTCTTTCATGTAAAAACTACTGAATGGATTTGGATGAAATTTGGCAAACAGGTAGTTTATAACCTGGATTAACACATAGGATACTTTTTATCCAGATATTCCCACGGGATCGAGACTTACGCCGGTGAAACCGCGGGGCGCAGCTAGTATAAAAATATTTACCTGATATCTGCAGTGCTCTTTTTTCCGGCTTTCTCTTTTTAAGTTTTTTCTTCTTGCCAACAACTTCTCCGTTTGTTTCGGCTGTCTTATCATTTTCATCATCAGAGTCTATGGTAAACTTCTTTTTCATTTGAGTATTTTCAAGAACCGGTCCATTTTCATTCTTCTGTGTATTACCGCCAGTAAAGTATTTATTTGCCTTCGGTTTGTCGAACTCAGGGTCATCCAACTCATCAAGTATAGACTTTAGAAGGTTTCCATCTGAATTTGTTTTCTTACTATTTTCTTCTAGTTGTTTATTTTCTTCAACATTGTTATTCTGTTTTTCAGGAGTTTCTTCCACCTCTTTACTAATATCGTCGTTTGCTGCAAATTTAATTGTCTGTGTGTCATGGTAATCATTGTTCACGATATCCTGTGACATGTCATCAACATATTCCTTTCCTTCAGTAGGTGATACAAACTCGTTATCATAGAAGTTGCCAGTACAAAGAGCTAATATATCCTCGCCAATAGGTTGTGACTGAGATGACTGTGTTATTGGCAGCTGTGAGCCCTCAACAAATCGGTTTAAGCTTGGCTGAAAAGTAAAAAAAAAAATGAACACAAAAAAACTGATTGTAAATTGATGTTCTATTGACATTTTCAATACTTACGTCTTTATAAGGCTGCGACATACAAAGAACATTTAATTTATTAGGAGATTTCAGTTCCATATCCATTGGTACCTTGGATGTCGAGTCTAGTATAGAAAACGTTTGTGTCATCAATTCATCACTTGCGTTATTTCCATCCTTGGTTCTTTCGACGACTGTAGAGCTTTCTTGGCTAGTGAAAAGGTCATCTGATGCGGATGCATGTCTCTGTGCTAGTTGTATGACATCATCTAAAATAAAAAGAATTATTTTTATCTTGATCAATATTATTCAATACGAATTGTAAATTTGAAAAGTATTTTTTTTAAACTTATTTATGTACCCTGTGAAGCACTCTGAACTTCATTTGAAACCGCAACAACTGCGTTCGCGTCATCTGTTTCATTACTATCCTTCACTAAAGTTACCATTTCAACTTTTTTAATTGCAGTATCTTCATCATCTGAGTCCTCAAATGCTTTCAATATTCTGCCTTTTTTAAGTTTAGTGGTTTCTTCCTGTTCAGATTCTGAAGAATCGTCGTCACTAGACTCATCTTCTTCATCATCTTCTTGTTCCACATTGTCATCACCGTCATCAATGTTCTCATTGGCTTCATCATCTTTGGGTATTTCACCTTCGTCTTCTTCAATATCAGACTCCTCAGCTTCATCGTCAAGCATTGGGTTATGTTTCCTTGGTTTGTCTTTAATCTCAATATCATTTTCTTCTAGCTCCTCTTCCTCACTTTCTGAACTACTCTCATCCTCTTTTGCATCATCTTCTTCCAACTTCCCTTCAAGTTTCTCGAAGCTATCCTCAGCATCGTCTAAGATAGTTTCCATTTCCATGTGTTGCTGCTTCTCCTCTTCAAGTCGTTTTGCCCATTCAAGAGATCGCTGTTCCGCAATTTTTTCCTCAAGTTCGTGTTTTAGCTTTAAATGTTGAGCTCCTGGTTTTAACCTGTAATTCATTATGATTTGAATTAGACCAACGATTTTTTTTTACATCATTGAAATCACATACATAATAAATATCCACTCACTTCTTTTCCTTCTCTCTTTCAAGTTCCTCAGGTGTCTTTAATCTTGCAAAGTATGTAAATCTCTCTTTTAGTAGTTCAACACCAGTCTTTTTGGGTACAAAATCACCTCCATCCAAATCAATAACCATGCCAGGAGCACCCATTAGTGTAGGTTTTGCATTTAAAGGCAGAGGGTCCCTTATGAGCATTGGAGAGTTAACAATGTCATCATCTGAAACAATGAAAAATACACTTTTCAGTGACTCCACCTAACTAACTAAGGAAGAACAATGACTATAACAAAATAACAAAAGTAAAACTATGTAGGATCAAATAATCAAATATTCTACCTCTCAATATTTCTGCATTCTCAATTATTCTATCAATGTCCTCCATATTTACATCATCATCTGAGAAAAAGTCATCTTGTTTGTCTTCTTCAGCAGCAATATCAACTGTTTCATTTATTACATTGGAAGAGTCTTCTGCTTTGTCTTTTTCTTCAGGTTTATCTGGTTTGTCGAGTTCTTCAGTATTGTTTTCAGTATAATGTAAGGATATCAATTGACTCTCTGGTTCAGTACACACTTTTGTAAACTGTTGTTCTGAATTACTTTCTAATTCATCATTATTTTTAGCAGTGTCAGTAGTTGCTTTGGGAACATTTTCAGTTTTTTCTGTAGTTAAATGTTCTTCTTCCACAGAATCATTGTAAACTAATTTGAAGTCTGTGTTAGAATCATTTTTTTCAGTGTCTTCTTGTTGATCATTTGTGGCAATACTAGGAGAATCAGGTTTTTCATTATTTACTTCTTCACTATTTAAGTTAGCCATTTCAGTTGCAGCTGTTTTGACTGATTCATTTTCTATCAATTGAGAATATGCAAGATCATTATTTGCAACATCTATGTTGGTAACCGGTTCTTTTTCTGCACATTCATCAGTGTTAGACTTTTCAGTGATAATTTCACTTTCATTATAAGTGATGTCAGATATTTGTTCTGTTTCTTGCTGTATTACATCTGTTTCCTCTTCAGCTTCAAGAGCTTCTTCATCTGATTCACTTTTGCATAATTCCATCATTTCTTTCTGACGCTGTTCTAACAACAGCCTAAAAATGTAATGAAACACAAATTAACTTTTGAGTTAAATTATAAAATTTAATTTAAGTGTATCTGAATGTTTCTTCACTGACTAAGAAACAGCATATCAACTCCATTCACCACACCACAGCAGACCATACATATGAATGTAGACTGAAAATACTTACACATAATGTTTTAATTGCTCTTCATTCATTTTGATGGGCAGTGCTTTTCCATCTAATGCAACAGCAGGCTTTCTTCTAGACATAATATCTTTGAGAGATAGGGCTTTAGGTCTATGATAAGGCAATGATACTGCCTTCTCCCTCAACATACGATTTGATTCACTTTTTATTAACTGCATGTTTTCCATTGCCTGTTTAGCTGACATCTGTGTAAGAATATAAAACACTAGTATAAAAATATATATATATAATTTAAGTAGCAGGTTGTGTTTCATAGTTTCTGCCTGTACAAGATGGAGTTAACAACTAGGATGACCAACTCGGTGAAGTTACAAGTATTATGAGATATATTTGTTTTAATCAGTAACACCAAGTTATATTTGCTTGTTTCCACAAGTTTAAAACTATATTAACAGTATCACAGTCAAATGTTAATATTTCTGCTGTGAAGTCAAAAATAATCTGTGGCATATTTCTGGCAGGCCCCCAGCACGCCAAGTACCTACCCGTACTGGCTTAGCTTCAATCAGTTTGGCAGATTTCTGTTGTTTCCTTGGCCTTTGTTTTGGTATTTGCTTTTTGTTCATCTGATCCTCTTCATCAGAAGTATCGGGATCACAAATGGATGTCATTGATGCCATGCTCTTTTTCATTTTCTGTAAAAAAAACAACATTGAAAAGTTCAATTACACAAATTATACCAACCAAATAATAAGATGCAGACCAGTCTGGTAAAGATTATAATCGCCAAAGATACACCATACAAACAATGGGTGAGTGTAATCTAATCAGTCAGTGGTAACACTACTAAATAATATACCCTCAGTCCACTCCTAAGATGTTAATCACTTTATCACTGCCAAAAACAAAGAAATAAAGGCACAGTTGTACCATCCTTTTCTCAAAGTCATTCAGGAAATTTTCAACCCCCCTGTAGCTTTGTTGTGGATAAAGCTGATGCGGGAACTTTAAGTTAACAAGAGAGCATAATATAACTAGGTATATTCCAAAATTACAATTCAAAATTGCAAGTTAAAGTTCCTTAATTTTGTCACTCTCACCAATTCTCAAAATTCTAAAGTACTTCTAGCAGACATAAACTTCAAATTTTGAACACAATTTGTGTATAAGCTATACACTAAATAAAGCAAAGAAAAACGAAAGCTGCAATTTCAGATCTGTTTTCTAGATATACAAACTGCATATCAACTGTGAACTGGCAACCAACATGTAACTTTGTAATCCTATATAAATATGATACAAAGTTACTTTTGCAGTTCATACAATTTTTTATCACTTATAGATAAATAGATAGGTTCAATAAGTCACAGGCAAGGTCTCCTTAATATACTTCCACTATACTTATAAGTTGGCACAGTGTGTTGAAGAAATGCAATGAGATTGAGATATTAGCGATCTTATAGTAGGCTAATTTGGGTTGGGTATTTGAATTTCATTAAAAAACATACAGTTTGTAAAATTATACATCACCTGTGCTACCTATATTTACATAGAATATGAACATGCACATAGAATATAAAGGTATATAAGACTACAACCTAAAGAGAGTATTACCTGTTTAATTTTGGCTATGGATGACATTTCACTGTCAGAAGGATCTGAGATCTCACCATGACTGCTTTCTGAAGACAGTTTATCACTGATTTCTTGTAATGTTGTATGCTTCCCTCTAGAGCTCAGAAGACCTTTAAACTTATCTTTCAGTTTGCTTCTTTTGTTTTTCATTCTCATTTGTTGCTCTTCATTCTTCATAGTTTCATTCCTCGAAGCTTCAGAGTCTGAGCTACTTCTATCCATCTGTATTCTGGACTTTGTTTTACCATTTTTAAAAGTCACAATGCTGCGCTCTGTTTCACTATCATTATCATTTTGTATCTTACTTTCCTGAACAGACTTAATCCCTTTAGGTTGTAAATTTTCGTTCTCGCTGTCACTATCAGAAAACTGTTGCACTCGTTTCTTGGTTCTTTGCACGGGACCACTGTCGTCATCACTGGAAGTCATTGTATTTCTCACATTATTAGTGGTCACTATAGGAGACATTTCGTTGGACCCACGACGTGATTGCATTTTCAAGTTATCTTTGTGATTGTTTTGTACACAAGTGTCGGATCCTTTACATTAGTGCAATATCAGTCTACCAGGTATTTTATTATTTTACTATTCACATTTTTGCGAGTTATGCAAGTTGTATTGTAATGCACATGCACCTCTGTTCTGTGTGTGTAATATACAACACAAACAAACTACACAAAATAATCTGGAATCGGCAAAAGAAAGAAACGAGTAACTATTCGCGCCAAAAAAATATGTAATGACAAATATTGACAATGACATTAATGAATGAATGTCAAATGCACAGACTACATAAAATAGAAGATAAATTCGAATACGATCGATTTTAAAGTAATCAACTAAATCGATTACGAATATTGTCATTTAGAATCTACGATGTAAAGTGGGTGATAAACGTGCGTACTTAAAGGACGCGGTCTTTAAGTTCACGACCTTACTCGGCTCTCCGTCAGTGACACACGTGAAGCTTTCTCAGAATTTCATTGTTTAATTTTCAAATTGGCTCGCGACTCGCGGTGTTGACAGACGGGCGAGTAAGCTCGCCGAGCCATAAGTACGCGTACTTGCTCGCACGTCTATCACCCGTATACGAGCGTGCGAAGTGAGCTCAGGATCTGGGGATCATGATTTTATGTTGAAACCCGTCAGGCCTCTCACCAAACGCGGGGCAGTTTGAGGGCACCCTTACACAATGGTAAGCCTGTCGCAGGCCCGACTAAATGAGGTAGACTAAATGAGACCTCCCTTTCCGTCCCGCCCTGGCATGCAGTTAGGTTTGAGAAAAAGAGAATGAAGGAGGCAAGTGCGAGCGAAACGAACTCAAAAAATTTAGTACCTTGTCCAGATGACGCGATTTACGCGCGAATCGAGTCGCGAGTAGACACTAGGCAACAGCGCGATTGTGAGGTACCTACTTTATTACATTCCGTCCACATGCAGTCGCAGGTTTTGCTACACGCGCGTAAGTAGCGACCATAGAACGCGCCATCACACTCATTTTTATCATACGTAGGTCAAGAGACGTATTTACACTCACCACCTGGCCACGGGACATTCGCTGCAGCGAATTTTCGCACGGTGCGAACGGCGAAGCGTCTTGCGACTAAAACAAATGAATAGAAATTACTATAGTCATGCCGCGCACCGCCGTTCGCGCCGCCCGCCAGTCTCGTGGCCAAGTGGTAACGGTGGTAACGGCCGAGACGTACTTTTACTGAGCCTTGTTTGGGATTTAGCATACGGGCCACCGGCCACAACCACAATACACCGCCGCCACCGACATATTTCCTGTAGTTTTCACGCGACGCCGCGGCGTTTGTGGCTGTCGCGTGTGTGGCCAAGGAACATTATACTCACCTACGGCGAGCGTGTGGCCCGTGTGGGACGAGTCCATATAAAATGTATGAAAACTATACAGGAAATATGCCGGTGGCGGAGTTCTATGGTTGTGGCCGGTGGCCCGTGTGCGGAGACCTTTACATTACAAGTCGTTAGATAGATCTCCGAGTCGATCTATAATATTAACTCGCTCTCGCCAACCTCAGAAAGAACCCTGCCTGGAGGAACTAAAAGGTATCTAGATAAAATTAAAAGTAATAATTTATTATGTCTCAAGAATAAGTTATCATAATAGGTAGGTATGTCAAATTAAAGTTTTTACAAATCTCCAATTGGATGATATTCCGGCGGTGGACTTTCTTTCTTCGGCAACTCACAAATAACTGCTTCGGCGGTAGTAAGTAATGATGCGACGCCGCTAGCATCAGTAATAGCCCTTCTTACGACTTTAGTGGGATCTATAATACCTCTTTCAAGCATATTTACGTATTCATTATTTAATGCGTCATATCCAAATTCAGGACCCATATCTTCGACTTTAGATACTACAACAGCACCATTAAATCCAGCATTATCAGCAATCGTTATGCAAGGAGTACGTAAAGCTTTCTTAACAATGGATACACCAATTTCTTGGTCGATATTTATTGGTTTCAGTGCGTCTAAAGACGGTATACATCGTAGGAGTGCTGCTCCACCTCCAGGTACAATTCCTTCTTCAATTGCTGCCCGAGTGGCATTAAGTGCGTCATTAACTCGATCCTTTTTTTCATTCACTTCAACCTCGCTGCAACCTCCAATTAATAAAACAGCTACACCTGCTTGCAGCCGGCCCAATCTATCGATAAGCCTTTCACGCTCATAGTTACTAGTGCATTCTTCCAAATCATCTTTTATTTGTGCGATACGTTGTTCTACTTCAACAGGATCACCCTTCCCTTTAAGTAGAAGAGTTGAATCCTTTGTAATTATTACCTCGCCTACCTGACCAAGGCCCTCAGGTTGACAGTCTTCGAGTCGTATTAGGTTTATATCATCTTCAAAAACTACGCCTCCCGTAGCAGCAGCCATATCAATCAGTGCATTTTTCCTATATTCACCAAATCCTGGGGCTTTTACTGCAACTATAGGCAACCCACCTTTTAATTTATTGACTATCAACACAGATAAAGGCTCCCCATCAAAATCTTCTGCGATTATAAGAAGCGGTTTTTTCTGCGCGTTTGCTACCTCTAACGCTGGTACCACTTGTGATGCATTAAAAATTTTCTTTTCCGAGTATAGAATGAGCGCATCATTGTATTCGACTCTTGGACCTTTATTTGAATTTATGAAATATGGAGAAACATAACCGCGATCAAACTTCATTCCTTCTATTATTTCTAGTTCATCATCCAATGTTTTACCATCTTTAACTGTAATAACGCCATTTTTACCAACTCTATTCATAGCAGCAGCTATTAATTTCCCAATAGCTTTGTCACCATTTGCAGATATTGTAGCTACTTGCTCTATTTCTTCTGAAGTACTTACTGCTTTAGACATATCCTTTAATTTTTGCTTAACGGTTTCAACAGCCAACATAACTCCCTTTCGTATTTCAATTGGATTAGCTCCTCTCGAGATATTTTCAAAACCTTCTTTAGCAATAGCCCTAGCTAAAACTGTAGCTGTCGTTGTTCCATCGCCAGCCTCTTCATTTGTTTTGTTTGCAACATTCTGAACCAGTTTTGCACCAATATTTTGGAATTTATCTTTTAATTCTATACCTTTGGCCACGGTTACACCATCTTTTGTAATTTTAGGTGGCCCTAAACCTTGTTCCAAAATTACATTACGTCCTTTGGGACCCATGGTGACAGCGACGGCATCCGCTAAGATATCAACTCCTTGCAACATAACTGACCGAACGTCCGGGCCGAATCTTACATCTTTCGCGTAAGAACGACGTGAATAATCAGTTGATACTTCTTTGTACTTGAGAGTATTTAGCCTAACATTCCATGCACCTGAGATAATTCTCGCACGATACATAATGAATAGAATAAAATAATTTTCAAATTAATAGTGTACACTGACGTAAACGGTCATCTAACGTCATCACGGGCGAACACGAAATAAAACAGAAGCGAGTGACAGTGTGCGAAATATTTGAATTCAGAGTTCGATTGAAATAAGAATACTAAAATATTTTTCCTCATTTGGTCGTAGACTCATTGCTAAGCTATCGAAAGGAAACCGAAAAGGAAAAAATTAAAGTAATAAAAACTAAAACCCAACTAAAAACCAAAAAGGTATAAACAAGACACCACAGACAGACAAATTAAAAATCCGGAGTCACACGTGTTAGGGCATAAATCGAATAGATTACGTGTGACATGTGACTCCGTGAACTGTTTATACCTTTTTTGTCGTAATTGGGTTTTAGTTTTTATTACTTTAATATTTTTTTAATTATTTTGGGTTTATAATATATATATTTTTGAAATGTGCTCATTAAGCCCTTTCATTTGATACCCAACATGGTACGACTAAACATTTTTTTTTTAAGTTCCTGACTTTATGTCCTCTAGCGGGCGCCATTTAATGTGACGTCATATAGCCTATAACCAGCGGACGATCAAGACGCTTCCAACGATGCCAAATTGTGATCAGTGGTTTAGAAGATAGGAGGGAACAGATGAACATCCATACATACATACATACATACCGGTCAAAATCATAACCCTCCTTTTTTTTCGCCGTAGTCTGGTAAAAAAGAAATATGAACCCTGAAAACTTTTTGGGCAGTCGTGTAAAACTAAAACGGAACCCGCGTGTCCAAACATTGAGCGCCAAGAGCGCGGTGCACCACCACCGAGTTCCGAAATTTTTCACTGTGCTGTGTTATTTTTGGAAGTGGATTGTTTTTTTTTGTTAAAAATTCTTATTTTTCAAGTTTTATTTGTGGTACCTAACCCACAAATTCGAATACCACTCCTCTTATTAACAGTTAACAGTGACAGAACTTATTATAACATCATCCACATAGCCTAAGTGGCAAAAATACGCTAACTCAAAAACTACTAGAGTAAAGTTCATAATTTTTTTACGGAACCACGAGTCTACCTCTGAAGTCTACCAAACAAAAATAGAATCATAAAAATCAATTCATATTTGGCGGAGTAATCGCGTAACAAACATACAGTCGCATTGAGAACCTCCTCCTTTTTGAAGTCGGTTAAAGACCACCCCACTCCTTATCTCCGAAACTACTCCATAACTAAGTTGTTAAACTACTAAGCCTAAAATTTTGAAAAAAAATACTGAAAGTAGTTTAACTTATAGGTTACAGGAAAACAGATGAAGTCAATGATCATAAATTAACATGGTAAATCTCCGAATAATGTGCGCACCAATATACAGTTCGTATGTATAGGAGAACATGTTTTTCAATTACATGCTAAGACGGTCGCGCTTTAGCGGGTTTGTTTTTGGGATGAATTCATCCCAAATGCGGAACCCTTCATTGTGTCCGACACGCACTAGGCCGGGTATTTTTTAAGGGCGCACCTAATCACAAATTGCTTAGCATGATCCTCTGTTATGCCGAAAATACTGCAGCATTCATTTTGAAATAAATATAATGTTAAAGTTGAGGATTGATGCTAGGTCTTATGTGAGGCGAAAACACGATTACATAAAATTTTCCCGATAGAAAAAATTCCAAAGTTACCTCTGCACAGAATTATAAGAGGCTGGTATTCAAAAAATTTTTCAAATTAGATCATGAAACTCTGCATGATAACTGAACTAATTATAAAGCAGGTCTTATGTGTGTCATTTTTTTTAAATTACCATTATTTTCACCGTAAAAAGCAATTACCTAAACTTTTCGACGCTTTAGAGCCGCTAGCGCCACAATCCGTCTCGTTCTCACTCAGGTCGCGAGTCGTATGGTGCGAGCGGGATAAAATCTGAGGTAGGGTGCGCCCTTAAATAATAAAAGATAATGTCACTGTCAGGTCAGGTGCCCCCGAGACGGTCAAATAGTTTGATTCAAACACGTAGGTTTTGGTTTGTCAACATTCAAGGGTTTGGAGCTTGTTGTGGCTGCCTTAAGCTACTACACTCAGGGCCTCCAGCCAGGGGCTTATACAAACTATTCTAAATTAAAGCTAAGTGATCGCTCGCTAAGGGCACCCCCTGTGGGTACGAACCTCGGCTTAGGGCGTCACTGACGGGAGGACAGCAAGATGGGACAGGCTAGATCAATATAGGATCATTATTATTAATCGGGGAATTTAAAGCTACGTGCTCAGCTGCGGCGCGGGCTGGCACATCATCGGACAAGGGACTGGGGGACGAATTTAATCGGAGTCGCGGTCGTGCTGGACCTCGGCGGCGAGATCGGAATGACGGTAGGCGTCTGTTTTTGTATTTTTGTAATGTGCTGGTCTCCCTACTGCTCTCCTGGAGGAGGGTGATGGGATCATCTGGCTCGGATAGGACATGCCTGAGACGGCGAATAGTACTTATACTAGAAGGGACATAACTAGCTGCGTCGACGTGTTTGAACGTCTCGGGGGCCCTTTAACTTATAGCCAGCCAGTCCCTCCGTTGTTACCCTCCCCCAGCGACGCCCTAAACCGAGGGCCGTACCGTACCATAAAGGGATGCCCTTGGCGTTTAGTCACTTAAATTATAAGTTATGCCCTGCCTGAAAGCCTTAATTTATTGAGGCACCCACAGGAAAGTCCTGTTAAAGTAGCCCGCGAAATTGAAATTTTGTTAGGTTTTCTGCAAGTTGCGGGTCTGTCAGGTAAGTCAGGTTAAATCGTTATATCTTGATCAAAGTACTTATGATTCGCGACCGTATCACATATGTATTTACAAAATAATAATCATTAGAATCATTAATACATTAGATTTTGTTTTCAAACGTCATGATTTCATGAAAAAAAGTGTTAGGTCAATTTTTTTTCGACGAGGAAATTCGTTGTCTTGGCAACACTTTTACGGAGCTCGTCAATTTTAAAAATAACGGTTGGCTGGAATGGCTGGCTTTTACAGATAACTGGTATTGTTTTTGTTTCGTCGTCAGTTTTGTCTTGTCGTGTGAGTGTGAAATAATGAATTCTTCAAACAAACCTATATTTTTAAACTTAGACATTGGTGATCAATTAACTACAATATCTTGTGGTCATGTTATGGTGGAGTTAATCAAGTTTATTGCCTATCAAAGACTGCAAATACCTTACTCGTATCAGTGGTTGAAACAAGTTATAAATAGAAAGAAATCATGTGAAGACGAAGACGTGAAGGATAGTTTTCAATCTGAAAGACACTTTCGAACAGCTTCTACTGCTTTGGGAAATTTAGATTTTATTTTAAAGGTAAGTTTGGTCAAAGGATCTACTCAGGGGCGGGTTTTCCGCTTATTTTTTATAAATAGTGCCTGAGAACTATCTACTAACGACCCGTCCCGGCTTCGCATGGGTGCAAATTACATTTGAAGACAGTATTCTGTTGACGACAGGTTGGGCACCAGTTCGAGCAGTAACCTAACAAAAATCAGAAATTTTAGCTTCTTTGAATCTCAGGTCAGAGGTTCGTCTTTCTCACTCTAAATTCTTAGCACGAAGACGAGTTTGAAGGGAAAGCCTTGAAACTCGTCTTAACGAGATTCCACTGTAGTGATAGACGTTTTTATTTAAATTTCAGAATAAAAAAGAAATCTTTCTTTAGATCCAGTTTCATCTTGTATTGTATCTAACTTCAACAACAAAACAATCACAAGCTAATTCATTTGTCTTTACTTACAGGGTCTCCAAAAAGAGATCAGTGGTCCATCAATTCCTGATGAAGTGTGTATAGCACTTGGTGCTACCCCAGTGACCTGCAAGGAGGTGTACAGGGTACTCCTGCCAGTTGCATGCCATCGTCCACAGTGCCATTCTACACACATAGCCAATGATCAGAAAATACAAAGGAGTGTGTTTAGGTAAGGTTTTATGAAAAGATTTATCAAGTTTTGTTTTGTTGTATTGAATAACTTTATCATTCGGGCTGTCACTATTGAACTACTTGATGAACTGAACTGTGATTCAAAGTAGAATATAAAGGATTACAGCCACAGTTGTGTTTCTCTTTATGTATGTTTTTTTTACTACAATCTGAAAGGACTTTCTAATATTCTTCTTGTTTAATTTCAGGACTTTAGTAACATCAGAAAAACTAAGCCAAATTTTCTTCAAACAGCTTCCACCAACCAATTTGTATGTTTTCATCAAGAAAAAACTGTTGAATAATCAAGACAATGTGCTAGACAACGATAACTTTGTGTTATCTAGTGGCTGCAGAATACCACGGAATGCAAAAATTGTGGTTTTAGACTTAAGATCTAAAACATTTGATAACCTTGCTTGTTGCAATGAATTTCAAATATTTGGAGACATTGTTTATCAGAATCTCCAAAACTTGCAATTAGAAGAATCAGATGAGAATGTAGATGAATTCCATGAGATTGAATCCAGTGATAGTATAAAGTGGTATCAGTCATCATATGTTATGAAGGGATTTAAAGACTGTATTGTTAATGGCAGTTCCATTACAAATGCCTGGCTCAATTCTTGACTGAGTACAATCATAGATCAATTTAATATTTTTTATTGCTAGGACTGTAGGTAGGTAGGTACTCCTGTTAGTGCAACATTGCATTGTTACTTATAATAAATAATGACTGACATAATTTGATGTTATGAGTATTTTTTTTAAGTCCTATAAATACCTGCTTAGGTATAAATTAGTAAAATATTATATAATATTTTTTATATTACATAGCTAAGTATAATAAATCATGTTTGTTTTAGACTTTACAGTAATTATAGATTCAATTTGTGCCATACAATTTTCATGTTTTCAATTAATATTAATCAAAACTATTACAAACAATAAACTGTTATTAATTTAATTTGTAATTAACTAATGACATATCACTAAACTGTGATGTAATTTATTTAAATTGAAGTGTTTTTCATGATGACTGAATATAGCCCTATTTTTAGGGTTCCGTACCTCAAAAGGAAGAAACAATTGATTTTAAAGCATTTTAATTTTTCATATTGTATTGATTTGTTGTGCCTGACAAGATCCATCCATATGAACTTTGTTACTATTATTTAAGATCTTGTACACACATCAGATATGCAATAAAGATTTGAATTTGAATTATTTTTTGTATGTATTATAAAAATATAAATAAAATTGTTGAAGTATTGAAATAATTGATTTACATAACTATTAACAAAATAGGGCCTTTAGGGCCGGCGCACATCAGGCGAGGCGCAGCGCAGCGCATTCATCACTGTCAATCAAATATCGACCCTGAATCAGTTGAAAATAAATAAACTTCCATTACCTCGAGAGCGCGTCTAAGCGGAAAGAGGCGCGCTTCTCTGGTTATTTCTCTCAACTTTATTTATGCAACGTTTGCAACGTTGATATTGGTTTGACAGTGAAAAATGCTGTGCGCTGGGCTCCGATCTACGTGCGCCGGCCCTTATGAGCGTTTACGCCATCTCCTACGCTGACTGGCTCAAAAACTGTACCTACTTTTAAAAACATTGTCTTTACAGGGAACACATTGCCAACTACGCACATTGTAGATAAAATGTGCGTAGTTGGCACATCACAAGTCCATTCGCTCGCTGCGGCGATAAAAATTACGCCTATTAGCCAAGTGCGGGACGGTTTTCGTCGCGAACGCCGAGGGGCGTCCTCTGCACCTCATACACCTCATAAGGATATTATAAAACCGATCGGCGTTTTCAGCACTGTATTAAAGAAATTGATCCTTTTTAGTATAAATTAATATCAGAGGTAAACCAAGCAAACCTTTTTTTACTTTTATAATACTTACTACTAAAATATTTATATACCTACAGACCTAAACTGTCGTGCCATTGTCACAGAGAAGAACAATTATTTTAGTTTTACGTATTTCACTTCTACTTGCCCACCATCACCGAATATTTGGCGTTCTTTGTGTGCAACACAAACTTTGTCTAAATCCTGATCAGAAGTCCTCTTTGTACAGTTTCCCCAATTATTACAATTTTTAATGCCATTGTTAAATTCTACAATTAAATTATTTCTTCCACCATTAGGGCCCACTACATAATCGCATTTTATTGATTTCTTTACCATGTCATGTATGCAACATTCAAGTAATTCGTAATATGCTAGCCAGAATTTGTCTGGTAATTGTGTTAACTTAATACCAAGTGACTCTGTGAGGAGTCCAGTGACAAAGATGTCGTCTATCCAAAAATATGGGTGGTAGATTGCCTCATCACATAGTGCAGCAGCTACCGTAGGAGTTGTGATATAATACCACCCAGAAAGGTATGGAGGATACTCTTGTCTTGGGTACTCATCCCATGTAACATACCATTTGTTTTCTTTATTTCTCCGTGGCTTAGTATTGTTAAGCATGTAGCCCATTAAAAGGGCTGTTGAATAGTTTACTGTTTTCAGCAATGCATAAGTTCTTTCCAAGTTGTATACTGTGTCATCATCCACTTTGAGTATGAATGATGCTTCTTGGCAGGTCGATGAAGCCCATTTCAAACCCATGAGGTGTTTGTAAGTTAGGTTCCTGTAGTTTTCTACAAATGTTCCTTGTAAGATATCACCAAATGTTTTGCTCTCATCATGGATTGCTGATTGGGTTATGTATCTGAAAAAAGGGCATTTTTTGTTTTTTTTGTTTAAAATAATTTAGATATTTTGTATATTTTTGATAGTACAGTGTACATACTTTTCTGTATCAGGTATTTGGGCAAGTAAGAATACTCGGGTTACATTTATTTTCCGTAGCTCTTCGTCAGGCATAGCTCTTCTGTGAGCACTTCGTAACTCTACATGCCCCACGTATGAAGTCACTATTATGACTAAAAATGGATGGCCTGAAATTATATAGAAAAAGATTTTATCAGTTAAGTGCAGTGTAGTGAAATCGGTGGGTCGTCTATAATAAATAATAACATAAAGCACAATTACTTTTACATGTTGTTGGGAATGGTTGAAGTGAAACATCTTTTATTGTGTACAATTTTCTCTTAAGAATTATCAGGGCATCGTTGAATTCAGCATTAGTTTTCCAATAAATCCAGCTGGTGAGTGCTATTCCCAGGAGTAAGACGATGTAAACAAACTTTCTGCGCATTTTCAAGCTGATTAGCGTATGAACGTATAAAATTCAGTCATTTGTGTGCGCTTTAATTACCCAACCTGTTATTTTAATAGGTCTGGTTATATTACATTGTTTTACAAAATATTCGGCTGGTTTTCGCGTGACTGCAACTTATTGCAATTAAGTTGTCAGAAAAGATAACAAAATTTTAGCGACGATGTCTGTGTGACAGCCTTTTGTTTTGATTTTTAAGTTTGACAGTTTATGTACTTGCTGTTGCTGTCATTCTTATGGTCCATTTCAGTTCAATAGGGTCGTAAGAACAGCGTGAATGAGTAACGAAACGCAATCTCGGGCCAATCATTTATAAAAAACAGTAATTATTCCGACCATGACCAACCTATTCCAAAATAATGTATTCAGTAAAGTATAAACAATTGTAGGTAGTAATTTAATAGATAGTAATTTTTACAGCTGGTAGTACAGTCAACTGCATGTCCATGGTATAATTAGTTGCTAATTAGACCGCCTGATAGCGCCTTTACTGCGTTTTGGTATAGGTTTTCGAAGCTAAAAGGATCTCGCGCAGTAGACGGCCATGACCACGACTTTTTGGTCGCACCGACGGACTGACCAGCCAACCGACCGACCAAACCAGCCGACCACCCACTAGAGAAATCAATACCTACGAAGCGCGCATTTGGTCGCAACGGCTCGGCCAACCAGTTGGTGCGACCAAAAGTTGTGGCCGTCTAGTGTACGAGATCCTATAGTGTTACCTATTTACTACGAAGGGCGGTTGGCCGTACCCGTACCTATTAGAGTTCTAGTTCGAAGATGTTACCTTGTTACCTACTTGCCACATCGCGGCGTATATGCTTAAATTAATAGCTTAACATGATATTCCTCAGATAGGTTATCAACTTATCACACCATGTACGGATATCGTGTACAAAGCGAGATCAGCTTAAACTGGAAATGTTTAGCTTGATGTGTAGCCGTGTGTACCACTCACTGCAGTCGCAGGCGGCAGATAGTGCCACCTTTAATCTTGTCGCAGTCGAAACTTGAGATGACGCAATTGTACCTAAGTACCTACTTGCTGGCTGCCAAGCCAGCAAAAGTTGTCTCCCAAACGTTTATGTTTCTGACACGGGACAGTAGCGCCATATCGTCTGGTCTTGTAGATCGTCTCTCCTCATCCGTACCTACCCTGGCATAACTCATAAGCAGTGACGATGTCGAAAAACGTTAATATTGACGATGCTGTTCTGTGACTTTGTTCAGATTTTTCATCATAATTAGGTATCGATCTTTGCTAGAGGTGTTAATTTGTCAAGGTTGACACAAACTACTTGACGTACAAATGGTGTGATTAATAAGGTTTATTCATCCCCATTGACATTCCAAATCAATGGGGATTTTGTGAACTTTTTTCCCACAAATCCCCATTGACGTCTCATAGAGCTCATAATGGTCATGATTTGATTGATTTCAAATGTATGTATAGTTCGGGCCTTTCAATTCCTAATGAATTGAAACTACCTCTGTGGTCTAGTGGTAAGACCACCTGTCTTAGAACCAGAGGTCTCGGGTTCGATTCCCAGCGTGGGCAAAATGTTCTACCCGGTTATGTTGGTGGTAGGGCTTGTTCAAAGTTCACCTGGCTATAGCTACCACCATCTAAGTCTGTCGCCACAGCAACGGGAGTCCGTTTCTACGCAGTAAAGTGGTACTCGGGGTGGATCTGCCCTAAATCCATCCACTATTCAACACAGCCTAGCTGGGGGGCTTGTGTACACACGTCGACATGACGCATTCGGATACAGGTCATCGAATATGCTTGTTATCACACTCGTGAGGCTCGCACGGCGCCAAGGATCAGTAAGAAACCGGTCGTCAGCCATTCATACGCAACTACGCATTACGCAAAGCAACAATGCTAACAGCATTGTTGTGTTTCCGCAGTTAGAGAGATAGCCTGTTCCTCTGTGGTTGAGGATTCCGGGTGATGCTTGCTTCCACTGAATCATCACTTACTATCAGCTAAGATGAAGGCCAAGAGCGAGACCAAGCGAGTTTGTGTAATGCACTTTTACATAGCAAAATGAACTTTATGTCAATTATCTAACGTACAAACTAGGTACAGGTAGGTATGAGCTTGTTACTGCGGGAATTACCGAGAATGCATGCGCGCGAATATGCATTCTCCAGAAGACGTGCGACCTGTTATTTGTCTCGTATCTAGTTTGTACGTTACAGTATCGGCATAAAGTTCATTATGTAATACACAAAAAAAAAAATTGCTTCTTTTTGCGCGGCAAATGTAAATTGGGTCGCGTACTAAGTATATTAAAGTGATAGTCGCGCGAATGAATACGCGATCGTCGCGCGGTATGTCACTTTGTTAGGAAAACCGGAAAGAGCCCTCTGTCGGCGCGACCACCTTGATGTTCACCGAACAAAAAAAGTGAATTTAGGTTAGTAAGTAGTAGTAGTAAGAGTGGTAAAGCTATTACGAGGTAGACCATACCTAATTCCCCACTTTCAAAAATTTTTTTTTGTAGGAACTGTGCACGATAAGATACGAAGGGTCACGTAATACCGGTAATCTATATAATCTTTTGAATATTTATTTTTATTAGTTATGTACTCTTTACAACTCACGTATAGGCTTAAGCCTATACGAATCGGATATTGTCGGCAAGATAACCGTTACGTTTGATTACTAACAGCAGCTTAATGATGCGACGGCGAACAAAACTACTGTCATTTTTATCATTAATAATGAGTCGTTATCAAGAGCCCGCCTACAACAAGCGCAGGAGCGCAGGAAGCTCAGTCGACTGATCGTTGATCAGACAGCGACGCGTGCGCAACATATTGTGCGGCTACAACCGACCGTTTCACTGCGGAACTAAATTTATTAAATTCCTGACATAAGTCTAACATTCAACATGAATTCAACAACATTGAACGAAGAAATGGAAGACGCTTTAACAGCCAAAATAATAACAATGGTGTGCCTCTTCGTCATATCGATGGTGACGGGGTGCTTGCCGCTGGTCATATCCTTAAAGTACAACTGGTTCAAGACGAGTGACTCCAACATGCGCTCCTCCAATCAGCTGGTAATGGGCTTACTCGCGTTCGGAGGGGGAATCCTGTTCGCGACCACCTTCATGCACTTGTTACCTGAAGTTGATGAGAACATTGAAGTTTTGCAAGGTTAGTAGATTTATTTAAGTACCTATATGAAACACCAGATGTATAGTCTTCATAAATCATGATACCATTGATCGATTCATTATAGTACTTGCTACATTATTTATTATTATGGCTACGTTTTTATTTGTGCAAGTGCAACACCAAATCAAATACTTTAGTGCCTATTGTTGCCATTAATTTATAAAACCCACATGCACTTACGTTTTTATTTGATCGGAAATATAAGATGTTTCATACATCATATATTATTTCCCTAGATATAAGTAGCATTCTTACCGACTAACGAGATTATTTTTCACGATCTTGGTAAAGATTATTACATAAATCCACGTGTACCTAACGCCTAGTCAACTAAGTACATGCCTAGATTCTAGGTTGTGTGTATTACCGAATTTATCGATTAATTAAATAGCGTGACAATAAAACTGCTATTTAAAAGTTTATGCATTTTTCCCGGCTGTCGTAACTGTGACATAAATAGAAATGGCAAAGTTGGGAAACAACAGATACATTCTGTGTTGCATTAGCGTGGGCATTGTACCGTCTATGAGCATAATGTACGCAGACGCAGATAGGATATAATTTCATTTTATTGGAGTAAAGTTATATGCGTTTGCAGTGGTTCATTTCACGAGTCGTCTACTTTACGTTAAACGCAAGATTACTTACTAATTGTTTTTCAAAAACTGTCAACTATACCTATTCTCGATTCACATTTAAGTACCTACCTAAAACATTTCCCAGCTCACCTATTCCTTCAAGTTCTTTTGTCTTGGTTTTCTTGCTGTGACTGTACAAAATCTTGGGTTTGATGTAGGTCAACTGCCAGGTTTATGGGCAATATCACAAACGAATTGAAATCGAATTGCTGCAAGTAGGTATAACTTTCAGACCAATAAATACAAAAATTGCAGTGGTACAGAGGTACATACCTACAGGATATCCTGTAGGTATGAGAAACACTTCCCACTGTCGTAACTCACTCTTTCTAACTCAATTTATGAGTTAAAGTGAGTTACCTGATACCTACGAGTCACCAATCATTGCATTCGATATGAATAAATACTATTTATCATGACGAATGGTAGAATCTTAGATTAATTTTATAATCTAAGGGTAGAATTTACTTGAACTAAACTTTTTCGCAACAACACACGCTACGTTGCATTCTATTTTCTACTCTATTTCATAGTTTCCTAAACATTGATTTAAAAAAAAAAACAAGCAAGTGGTTAAAAATACTTATCTTATTTTGATAGTTCGCTAATTATTATAGGTATACGAATTCAGTCCATTTTCAAATATCCTGAAATTAAATTTAAACTAACCCTGAAATTAAATAAACAAACTAGCTAACGCAAACATGCCTCGATTTAAAATTTAAATAACGCAACTCAAGCCCCCAAGATACTGGCCCCGCCTAGTTTGGGGACCACTGTTTTAATTACTATGTTAAAATATTCTAGCTGTAACTGGAATATTTTTAACACACTTAGTAATAGGGAATATGCATGTATTTTTTAAATATTTTTATTCGATAGTTTACATCGTCAAATAATAGTAAAAACAAAATTCGACGGCAAAAAAGCAATTTAAAGTAGTTAAAAAAATGTTTAAAAATATCCAACCGATCCGGGCTATTTAAACGCCCTCAATTTGGCGCGCTTGGTGTGGTGACGTCACAGTCCGTAAAAACAGACAAGCAACTGTCAAGTCAACGTCAAACACTCCTTTTTCTATGAGCGTTTGACATTGACTTGACACTTATTGATTGACTTGACAATTTGACATTGACATTTTGATTGTTATCCCGGATCGTTACGTCACATCCGCTCTTAGCCTTTTCAAGTATTTGAATTACCCACAGTTTTTTGGGCCTTTTTAAAAATTAATTTCTCGCTCAAAAAGAAATTTTATTCAAAAATATTGATGGAGGCATAATTCTAAAGTAACATAGTTTATAAAAAAAAATATGTGACCCATATTCGAATCACATGCATATTCCCTATTAAGCATGCAATATTTTTGTAATTTATTTTGTAACAATTGAACAATAAATTATTCCTATTCTTTAAATTGCAGATGCCAAAAATAATCACTGTTTAAAAATCAACTTATTAATTCGTCGCAAGTAATACCACGCTGTTAATAAGTAGATATAATGTAATTTCACAGTTACGTGCTTATTGTACTACAAGCGAGTAATGTGACGATGTACTTACCTGAGTACACATTTACCAAGTCGCCACCAATAAAAATAATTAAGTAGGTACTTAGAAGGTTTGCTTTATTCTAATATTAGGAAAGGTATGCTGTTTTCATAATATTATGTTTAATAACTTTTCTTTTGTTTTGCACTATAAAATAAATAGTGTAGGTACAGTTCTTCTACGTATAGTTTTATTAGGTATAAGTAATAAAATTTATTGGTTTAAAGACACAAATTATTTTTGCATGCCAGTGCTAACGCTCTTGCGCAACATTCAATTAGATAATGCTGGCATTCGTATGCATAATTGGATTTTAATTGCATTGAAGATATTTTTGGTATTTTGGTAGGTACAAAACTTTCTAATATTCGGCGGTCTTAACAAAAGACGAACGGAACACGTATTACGAATGGTAAAAGTAAAAGGCCGATGTCAGTAATGTACCTATAAGAAAAGCATAGTACGAACACGCGGAATAAACGTACCTAAATTCTAACGATTCCTGAATTGAAAACACATTTTGCCACACATTTAGGATACGCATAGTAAGAATAAAGTCTTAAAACACAATAAAACTGAATAAATATTATGTGCGAATCGAGTATACTATACCTACAGTACTTTAAATAAAACCAAATTGCCGGAGTAATCGGGTAATACACAAAAAAAAAAAACATACAGACGAATTGAGAACCTCCTCCTTTTTGAAGAAGTCGGTTAAAAAGTACGACACTTCACACGATGTTCACATAGTGACTTTCTAGTAACATGAATAGTTTAGGACCCTCCAATGCCTCAAAGTGCCTAATACTCGTTCGCGGTTATTTATAATACAAATAGTAATAGTAATAGTAATAGCTTTATTGGTTCTCACAGTATAAAACCTTACGACTAGAGTGTTACAGATTAACAGTGATCGTGATTTTATAGTCACAGTACGTATCGCAACTGGCATCTTAGCTAGATTACAGAGTAACCTGTGTTAAAAAATACTAACTTATTTATAAGTTTCCAGCTGTCAAAGCCTGAAAATTCTCACAATCTACATGTCCAGAATTATAGGTTATGAAGCTCAGATTATTGCAGTCGTTTCGTGCAAAATACTGATATTCAGTTAAAACTGGGTAGGCCAAGGCTGCCAGCCGAACAAAAAAACGTGAATAAGAAAAAAAGGCAAACAATTAAAAACAAATAAGTATATTTAAAAAAAAAATGTTTATAACACTTTCCAAAACAAGCTCACTATATACACAGACAGAACCAAGATTGTTGCAAATTGATTCAATTTGCAATACAAAACAAAAATATAATATGAATACAAAAATATATATTTAAAAAAAATGATTACAAAATAAGAGCGGACGTTATCGATTGTAATCGGTCATTTGGTAATCGTGCAATCGTCTAATTAATTATAAAATAGGTAACTAGACATCAGATAAAAATAACGCATCGAAAATGCAGCACAGCGATGTCTTTGAGATGCCTACGTACGACTTCTACGCTGAGCCTCCGCGCGACTGCTACGCTGCGGCTACGCGTTATGCTACGCGCAGTGCCTATACGCTACGCCGGCGCTGTGCCTACACGCGACTACTACGCTAAATAAACGGGAGACTGCTACGCTGCGGCTACGCGTTATGCTACGCGCTACGCCGGCGTTTGTGCCTACACGAGACTACTACGCTAAGTACACGCGAGACGAGACTGCTACGTTGCGCCTACGCGTGATTCTACGCGCCTACGCCGTGCCTACGCGCATGCGCGGAACCAACGTACGTTGCGCCTAGGCGCGATGTCTACGTCGAGTCTACGTGCGACGAATAAATCAGTGGGAACTGTTACGATAAAAAAGTGGTTACATGGAAGCACGCAGCGAAGGGTAACATACAGCCGGCAGCGACCGGCATGAAAGGTCATGGTGGTCACGTAACATCATAGATGTCGGCTTGATGGGAATACAATGCTTATAATAGGGCGTTAAGTAAACCGTGGGATTATGTGGTCAGACTACCTCATGCTCTAGGTATGTATATCCGAAAATTAAACTTACTAAGCACAAACTGATAACTAAGAACTATGTATCAGAGGCACTTCAAAAAATCGTTTATCCTATTTGATTTGGTCGGTAGATTATTACATACTTAGCTAAGCATTTTTAGGTATCTAAGTAATTAATGAACCTGTGAATGAATTATAGGTATTATTTACTAATCTATATATCGGCTTACCGAGGATAAACGTTATAGAATCAGTCGAATACGGTAGCGATAGCTAACATTGAATGAATCATATTAATGACAGTAGGTACGTATCGTCAGTGTGTCTGTCACAGTGATTAGGTAGGTACTTATCTATTATGTTTTTTGTTTTCATTATCTATAGACTTATTAAAACTAAAGAGACTCGATCTGCCTCGCCTTTTTCCAACTATGTTGGGGTCGGCTTCCAGTCTAACCGGATGCAGCTGAATACCAGTATTTTACAAGGAGAGACTGCTTATCTGACCACCACAACCCAGTAACTGGGTAATACGATACCCCTTGGTAAGACTAGTTGTCTGACTTTCGGGCTTCTGACGACCCGTAACGACGGGTAAAGATCCATGAATGACAATCGGGACCAACGGCTTAACGGCGTAACGTGTTATCCGTATTCGGTGTAATGCAGTTTAATAGGAGTCGGTGCACCGACACTGCTGATTTGGCTAGGTACACAGTTCACAGTTCGGGCGTCAGTGGAGTGGCATGATGCATCTTTTCTCTCTATACGAGGGAAAAAGAAAAGAGAATAGTTCTCAATACTTACTAAAGGCTTTGCAGGCTATTTGTAGGTATCGCCTTGCTGGACCAGTGGTCATGCCTGGCCATAAGTAGTTGTATATACAGGGTGTTAGGATAAACACCGTCATCCTTCAAACCAGAGTGGTTTGCTGTCATTTATAGAACGTAAAATCAATGAAAAATCAAAAAAAATATTTTTAAGTCACGTTTTACCACATGGTTATTTCACCCTTTCATCCTATCGATATCAAGCACGGTGTCGGATATAAACTTTTAAAAATCTTTTAATGAAAATAACGTTTTTTTTTTGTTGTTACTCGGTCATATATTGTGAACGGTGTTTACCACGGATATCGATGTTTACCCTTACACCCTGTATGATGTACCCCACCGGGCACCGGCGAATACAAACTTCATGTTTTAAAAGTGTGTATATCGCATCAATACTAATAATTATACCTAAATGCGAAAGTAACTCTAGTCTGTCTGTTACTTTTCACGCTTCTTAGATGAAATTTGGCACATGACTAATGGTATGTTCCCGCGGGATTCTGATCCGACGCAGGCGACGCCGGCGCCGCGGGCAATAACAAGTTTTATATGTTTTCAATTGTATTACAATAAACTCTGCCGCATGGCTTTCAAGTAGGACATAATTAATTTATGGCGTTACCTGATGTACCTACATGGCTACATGCCACGGTCGCGTCTATGCATGACCTAAGGATACCAAGATCTTCTAGAGGAACTTGTTTCTAAAGGTACCTATATTGGCCCTTATTATTTGATATTTACCAAACGTTTAATATCTTCATAATGGTAATGTTACCTAATAGTGTAGTTATACAGGGTCAAAATAATTTAGCTAGCGAAACTGCAGACGTGATGAGTATCGACATCTAAACAAAAAAAAAATAAAAAAAAATTGGAGTTTTTGGGGGTCAACGACCGGTGGTAGTTTTGTTTGTTACTTGAACTAAGCCTCGTGCAGACTGGCGCGGCGCGACGCGACGGCGGCGGCGGCGGCGCGGCGCGACACCGGTAATAAAATTGTTATACCGATACCGTGAAGTTTAGAAATTGGCTTGTTAGAGTCACGTCGCGCCAGCCTACACGAGGCTCTATGAGCTGATAAAACCTGTTTACTTTTGTTTTATCGTTTTTTAAACTGATATTTCAAGTAACTTCACTAAATGCGGTCGATGACCCCACAAAAAAACATCAGATAATATATTTTTGTTTTATTATGTTTAGATATTAATACCCATCACGTCTGCGGGGTTTCGCTAGCTAGTAATAAAAGTAATAAAAATGTTTATTAACTTTGTAGAACTCTGACCTAAAGATGAAATGGTGAATGAAAAACCGGGTGTTCCATAAATGTGAAGTTTTATGAGCATACGTAAAGGCTAGCCGATAATTAGTTTTGTAGTGGTACTTAAACATAGGTGTACATAAATCAATATTTATATTTGTTTTATTAATCTGCAGAAAAATTACTATGCTATCAAGTAGTGTTAGAGGTTATAAAAGGGGGTATTGAGTGAGGGTATAAATGCTAGCCGATAATTAGTGTTGTACTGGTATTTAAACATACATAAATCAATCTTTATACTTATTTGTTAATCTGCAGAAGAATAACTAACGATGCTATCAAGTACTATTAGGGGTTTTGAAAGTAATCCTTTGTATTAATAACAACTAGATCTCTTTTATTGCATAATATCAATTTATCACACATCTAAGTAAATAATTTAACGTTAAGCCGTTGGTCCCAGCTGTCATTTGTGGATCTTTGACCGTCGTTACGGGTCGTCAGAAGCCCGAAAGTCTGACAACCAGCCTTCCCAAGGGGTATCGTATTACCCAGTTACTGGGTTGTGGAGGTCCGATAGGCAGTCGCTCCATGTAAAATACTAGTATTCAGCTGCATCCGGTTAGACTGGAAGCCGACCCCAACATAGTTGGGAAAAGCTAGGTAGATGATGATCTAAGTAAATCATTTATAGACGACAAAGATATTACACAACCTATATACCTACCTACGTATAGTTCATGTTAATAATAATGTTGTCACAAATCTTAGAAGACCAAGCGCGGAAGAACTCTTAAATTACACAATGAAACCTTCAAATTCAATATCCACAAATCCTAACTAATATTATATAAGTATGCGAAAGTGAGTTTATTTATTTATTTATTTAAACTTTTCGCACTAAAAAAGGTACAAAGGCGGACTTAATGCCTGAGGCATTCTCTACCAGTCAACCAAGGGTGGTGAAGAGATAGAGAGAGAGAGTTTATTTGTTTGTTTCGCTTTCACGCTAAAACGGCTGAACGGATTTGGATGAACAATTGTTACACACATTGATTGGCACATGGGTAGACCCTGACCTGGAGGACATAGGCTACTTTTCATCCTGGATCGCAGACGAAGTCGCGGGCTACAGATATTATGTAAATAAATTAAGAATTTTCATTATTTTTACATGAAAGAGAATTAGAAATAGGGTGAGTAGGTAGGTACTTCGGTGTTCTTAATCAAGAGATCCTGTCACTGACTTTGTTTTATATGATAAAATGCAAGAGTAATCCCAGTAGCAAATTGGTGGCAAAATTGTAAGTCAGGGTCGATATCTCTCGATCTTATTGTACTTACACCCACATTGGGATTACGATATAAAGAACAAGGACTACTGAACTACTTATCCACAATGCCTGCGATCAAAATAATTCACTGTGCAATGACATAGATATAAGAAGGACATGATAATTAATCCTTTTTAATCGACTTCATAAAAACGGAGGAGTTCCCCGATTACTCGACCCGGCTAGACCGATTTGGATTTTTTTTTTTTTGTTTGAATGGTCCCATTATCATCAGGTATGGATCTGATGATGGGATCCTGGGGAATCGAGGGAACTCCTCAAATGTACTGGCACACCTATAGCGATTTCGGTATTTTTTTATAGTAATTTGTGCATTTGTACTGGACAGGCTTACATTTTCAGTCTCCATATACGTATTACGGGTTGTCATCTACGTTAAAAACTTGTATCTATATAAATAATAGTAAAGATATAGGTAATATAGCATTAGCATCACATAGCCAAGATCAAAGACGACCAGTATTATGAATACTCCTACTAGAACTAGGCTGTTATCAGAGAACAAACATTAAATAGGTTTAAACTTAAAATAACAGAGAAGGGGAAAATAAGAATCTCATTCAATAGACAGTCAACACAGTGATGATTTTTATAAGGAAAGAATGTAATCTCCTCATTTCTTAACATAATATACAACGTGCCGCTACAATGGCGACATTAATTTAACACACGCATACGATTTCGCGTATTCTTTTTATGAAAATATTTGAATTTCATTAAACGTTATTATTTATTTACAATTTTCTAAATTACCATCCTGGAGCAACCTGTACTTAAAAAACTGTAGCGTAGAGTTCATTTGCCGGGGTCACAGATCATATGTAGGCGAATAGAAGGAAAGCCGCGCAATCTCTTAGAAATTATGCCGACAAAGGATCTTACCGATAGAACGTAAGCCAGCTGGTAGGTAGCTTCATGAATGAATCTTTTACACAGAGTGATCTCAATTTTGGTTATGTATTTAATATTTATTTATTTATTTATTTATTTAAACTTTTCGCACTAAAAAAGGTACAAAGGCGGACTTAATGCCTGAGGCATTCTCTACCAGTCAACCAAGGGTGGTGAAGAGATTAGATGGCAGGTGCTCTAATTGAGAGGAACGAAGAGAAAAAAATAATAATAATATATCATATTGCATTACTTATAGATAAAGCAGTACAGTACATAAATAAGCTATAAACATATGATACATATACTTACACATATATTTACTATAATAAATACTATAATATATATATATAACATACAAATTCAAGGATGAGAGGTGATGACATGACTCTACTCTATTTATTTTGAGAAAAAACTCCGCAATTTCCGCTTAAATGCATAACGACTGGTGGCCGTCCTGATATCAAGAGGAAGCGCATTCCAAAGAAGAATGGACTGAATATGAAAAGAAGAATGAACAAAGTCTGGGAAGTATGAGAAGGACAGAGTAGGAGAAGATTGTTAGAAGAACGCAGGGTCTTAGTGTGTGAAGAACACAGATATTGGAAGTGAGAAACAAGATAAGAAGGAGGAGTAGGAGAGTTGAGAACGGAGTAAAGCGTGGTCAAAGCACGCAAACTTCTTCTTTGGCGAATGGACATCCATTTGAGCTCAGACCTATAGCTCGACACGTGGTCATATTTCCTAAGGTTGAATATGAACCTGATACAGTTGTTGAGTAGTCGGTCAAGCTTATCCAGCAAAACTGCATTCAAGTCAAAGTAGCACACGTCACCATAGTCGATGACAGGGAAAATTAAAGTCTGCACAAGCATAGCTTTCGTCTTAGCGGGTAAAAAGTTCCTCAGACGATACAGGGATCGCAGAGTACCGCTGACCCTTTGACTAACACACTAGAGACCTGGCGTTGCCAGCTTAGTGTCGAGTCCAGATGCAAACCGAGATCCTTCACAGTAGGGGTAATGGGAATGACGGTACCATTGAAAATTAGAGGAGGAAGAGAGCTAAGCGTCACCCTACTCATCATGCGTGAGCTCCCAATTACAATGGCCTGACACTTTGTGGGGTTAACTGACACCCCAAAACTATCAGACCACGTTTTGATGGCATCTAAATCTCGGTTTACATCTGCTATAGCGTCCGACAAACCTTCAACCCGCCCAGCTGTATATAATTGAAGATCATCGGCATAAAGATGATACGAACATCGAAGACAGTGAGTTATAAAATTAATGAAGATGGAAAATAACAATGGAGAAAGAATACCGCCTTGTGGAACACCGGCATCCAGGTCGCGCCAACTCGAAGAGCTCTCATCAACGCGAACCGACTGCTGACGTCCCCGAAGATAAGAAGAGAACCATTCCAGAGCCTCGACCGAAACCATAAGATGAGAGAGGATAGAAAGGAGAATATCGTGGCTAACGGCGTTAAAGGCATTAGAGAAATCAATTAATACCAAAACGGTAACCCTGGTATCCTCCATGGCTTCTCTAACGTCGCCAGTCACTTTAAGGAGAGCGGAAGCTGTACTGTGCCCAGGCCTGAATCCAGACTGAAAAGAGCTAACAAGGTTGTTCCGGTGAACAAACCCCGCAAACTGCTTGTGTACGCAGGCCTCAAGCACTTTAGACAGGAACGGGAGAATGGAAATGGGTCGGAAGTGACTGGGTAAGGAAGGATTTGAAATTTTAGGGAGTGGGCGTACATACGCCTTACGCCACAAGGATGGGAATTGTCCGGAATCAAGAGAAAAATTGATGATGTGGGTAATCGGAGGGAGAAGGATATCAAGGATCCACACGACCATACTACGACTGATGCCGTCACAGCCCACAGCCTTGGATTTTATGGACAGGATGATCTTTTTAATTTCATCCAAGGTGACCGGAGAGAGGTGAAATGGTTCTATTATTGGACTGGCTAGACCAGTAATGTAATCGACCGTCTGGGACAACATTTGGGAATCCAAATGACAAGTGGTTGTGAAGTGACGGTTGATATCATCAAGGCCAATTGTATTAGGAAAATCCACATGACGTGGTCTGCCGATACCGAGAGTACCAAGGAACTTCCAGATATCAGCAGGTGAAGAAGAAGATATGTTCTCGAGAATATGGCGGCGTTTAGCGTTGCGTATCATCTGATTACACCGATTTCTAGCAGCTTTGTAAAAGTTCCGATTTTCATCACTGCGATCCTTTTTAAATTTACGGAAGGCCCGATCTCTGCGCCTCATCGCCATTCGAACCCCTGTCGTCATCCAAGGAGCAGGTGGACGCCGTAGTTTAATCCTTTTGACAGGAGCGTGTTTGTCGTAGAGAGCAAGGACCGTTCGATCAAAAATGCGCAGTTTTTCGTCTACAGCTGTCGCCGCTGCCAATATTTAGTTTGTGTGAAAATTAAATTTTTTAAATTTACGAATTATTTAATTTAATTATAATTTTTATGTTTACTGGCCACTAGCCCTACCCGTGTGTTAAATTAATGTCGCCATTGTAGCGGCACGTTGTATTGCGTTAGCTTAGGTCAGTGATGTGATGAATGTGATGATATTTTATAATGTAAGTATTAGGTAATAGGTACACGACATTAAGATCAATTCAATTTTAGACCGTGCTGCATCACCAATTACGCAGACTTAACCACAACAGCTTTATACGACCTAACAACTAACGTTAAACAGAGTTCTCCCACGATGTTTCAATTAAAAGCACCCACAGTAGATACCTATGTCGCAGCCTTATCGTATAACACGCCGTATTACAAATAGGCGCGCCCTATTGAAAAACGTCGCTGTTTTGAAATGCGGCTACCTTTCGTTCAGCCGGATTTCAATTCGGCTGAAATAAAGTACGCCGCATTGCATGAGCATTTCGCGTTCGTCAAAGCGGCTTAGTAACGTGGCGCCCACATACAAACGGGCGCATCTTCGATACGCCGCTTTGAAATCTGGCATGCGCTGCATGATCATAACTACACAAATGGCGTCGCAATCGATAACGGTGTCACAAAAAAGTGAAAATAATATTGAATTTAGAATTTTTTTTGTTCCCATTTTGTTAAGATAAAAAAAAGTTAAAAAAAAAAAAAAAATTAAAGATAAAAACAAGTTTTAAAGATTAAGATAAAACATTCAGTCAGAACATATATTTGTAGTATAGTATTAAATGACCAGTACATATTCTAACAAATTATCTATTGCATGCTTGTAAGCATTTGAATATAAGAAATGTTAAATAAAAATTATAAGAAAAGTATACTTTAAGACTTTTTTATTTTTATAAAAATTTTGAGATTTCAAAAATTTTGCCTATTTTTGGATTTGTTATTCATAATTTATAGTCACCCTACATTGCTTCTTGTTGACAATAAAGCTAAACGTTGAACGCCGCTTTGTAGAATGTATCGCCACCACGATCCGGCTGACCGAAAGGCATTTCAAAACAGCGACGTTTTTCAATCTGGCGCGCCTATTTGTAATACGGCGTGTTATACAATATGGCTGCGACACCTACATATCAACGAAAAAGTCCCGTAGCTCATAACACAAAATGAAAAAGCATCTCCTTTAAATTCAAATGTACTGTAGTAAGGTATTTGAATTTAGATCGAAATGGAAAAGAAACTCCTCTAAATTCGAATGTACTGTAGTAAGGTATTTGAATTTAGATCGAAATGGAAAAGAAACTCCTCTAAATTCAAATGTGCTGTAGTAAGGTATTTGAATTTAGATCGAAATGGAAAAGAAACTCCTCTAAATTCAAATGTACTGTAGTAAGGTATTTGAATTTAGAACAAAATGAAAAAGAAACTCCTCTAAATTCAAATGTAATGTAGTAAGTTATTTGAATTTAGAGGAGTTTCTTTTCGGGATGGAGTCTTGCTCTCGACACATCATACAATACTTAATTTTCTATTTCTTTATTTCCAGAGAATGGCGAGCTTGCCGAGATCCCACTCTTCATGGCCGGGCTTATCATGTGTGCCGGATTCTACATGATTTACCTTATAGAAGAACTGGTGCATCTGTACATCAACAGCCGCCAGAACAAGAAGAGGAACAACTCCTTCACCAAACCTTTCAGGTTGAGGAAGAGTTCTTTGGCAGGAGGATCCGTTGAAGCAGCCGATGAAACGGCCCCAGAAAAGGAGGCTGAGAGTGAGGAGAAGAACGGTCTTAACCACCTGCCAGTGTTGGATGATGACGACTCTGTGGCATCGGCACTGAGAGGACTGCTCATTGTGCTGGCTCTGTCGGTCCATGAGTTGTTTGAAGGACTTGCTGTAGGCTTGGAGTCTTCAGTTGGAAACGTGTGGTACGTATCAAGTTTTGTTATTTAATTACGCCTGTGCTTCGACTTTGGACAGCGATGGGAATGTTTAGTTTATGTTAGGCTCTTTCATTATTTATCGCTAAGGTCTTTAGTTCTTAAAAGTAAATTTAATTTTGATTAATTACCTACTGATTGGGGAGGACAGCTTTCCTTTTCGGTATTTGATAAACATGTTCTTTTGTCTTTTGTAAAGAACATGATTACTTACCTAATTATCTACATACTTAGGCATACATACGTCAAAGACCCTTTAAATGATTAATTGAACAGTTATCTTCCGTTAAGAAATTCATTATGTTCCAGTGACACGGATATTAGCTACGATAATATCAGTAGCACTAACCGATAAGGCAGGTGTAAATAAAAAATACAAACAGATACAATATTCCTGTTCATTTTGTGAAAAATACGTGCCGTTTTTGGAACGGTAGGTACGAATAGTATATATTGTGGCGAAGAATAACATTGTTTACTGAAAGATTTATTATAGTTAATAGGTGACGAGACGTTTCGCCGACCGCGAACAATACTAGGTAATCGTCATGGCAACAAATCAATAGTGGAAAAAACAATAGGTGCCTACTTACTCTAACTACTCGTCTCGTGTTGCCTGCAGTCACGTAAACTTTATCTGAAGATTTTGTAGTACATAGACATTACGATACCTGTCGTATCAAGTCACCGACGATAGCGCATGCCTATCGAATTTCAAGATTTGATTAGACGCATCTTATTTAGATTAGAATTGTTGGGAAAATCTATAGCTATATCAACTTCAGAATGTTACGCGGTGGATTAAGTATAGGCGCTATATCTGCTTATCAACTAAATATATCCAAAGACCTATAAACAAAACTAAATCCCGGAAGGATGTGTCATGAACTCTTATCTGTGATAAATGTTAAATGTTTTACTGGGTTTTTACAATCACTTTTACACGTCAATCATATTTTAAAATCTAGATGAGATCGGTTTTTCCTTTCTGCATGACTAAGTAGGTACCTACTCTGAGAAGAAAGGTCGAAACAAACTCAGGGGGGTCTCTTTTAAAGTCCAGACATAATCTTGGTCAGATCATGTGAAGATTGGTGTCTGAAATGAAATGGTCTTTTGAGGAAAGAACCACAGGTTGAGTGGATCTGTCCAGACTATCCAGTATCCAGTCAGTAATCGTGCAGCTCAACTCAGAATTTAAAGAGTTCAACGATTTGTTATAAAAACGTTTATGTATACACGGTTACACATCAAGTCTTTTACGAGAGGTAACGGTGCCCCCTATGGTGACCGGGGTGGTTTTAGTGCGTCAATACCTACGTCTAGATCTTTTAAGGAAGTTGTTCAGAATATAAATAAGATCAATTCATACGAGTACCTACTAGATAACAAATACGTGACGATACGTTAAGTGTGGTAGACACTCAGGCTGAGTGCTTCAGTGCTTAAGTAGGTACTTTGCCTTACAATGTAGGCAGGATGGTACTTATTTTCCTCCTTTAAGTTAACGCCCCCTTAGAAGCTTTACTCCGCCCCATATGTTTACTTGGAGTGTTGCAGGTATACCTACACTGTATACCTACATCTATACAAATATATAAACAGCTTTTTAATAAATGTACAAAAGTAAATAATATAAAAAAAACATTGTCTTTTTATCTTCTAATCACCGAAACGGCTGAACCGCACAAATTTTGACAGGACTTTCACTGGCAGATAGCTTTTTTTTTTTTTTAGGCTGGGAAATCATCCAATGACTTCTACCGCGCTGGGCGGAGCGGAAGGGCGTGTCCGACTTTTACTGACTAAAACCCACCAGGGTTCCTTCAGTTGCCTGTTGCCAAGGTCCCGGTATCCCTTTCGGACTTTCCCGCAACCCTGGCAGGACTGGCAGATAGCTGCTGTAAGAGGGCTTAAATAAGGAGTAACTTGAGACTAGATTCTTATTTTTTTTTAAGAAATAGAGTCCACGGGTGTGAAGTCACGGGCAGCAACTAGTTTAATATAAATATCATCCTTTATCTTCCCTAGTACCTATCTATAGTATTCCATTGAGATGAATTTGTCAAACAGACTCATTGGGATGATCTAAAAATTTAGGAACTATAATTTTGTTAGGTAGGTACTAATAAGGAACATCATGTCGATTGGATAGACAAGAAAAAAAAAAACTAAATTCAAAGATTTAAAAAAAAAACTGGCCTGTAACTTTTATTTTCTTTGTTTATGAGTTATAATTATATTTTATAACGTCATTATATCCAATCCAATAAACTTAAGTACCTACGTGCCTACGTCTGAGCAATTTTAATAGATTAACCGATTAAATATAGTGAGAAAGGACTTAGTAATACTGAAAGGAGGTAAACGTTGTTTGATAAGCCTAGATATCTGAGGAAAGTGTTGCATATACCTAGGGTAAAATTAAATAAGCAAGCGAAACCCCGCAGACATGATGGGTAAGTCAAAGTCAAAGTCAAAGTCAAATAATTTATTTCAAGTAGGCACATTAAAGGCACTTTTGAACGTCAAATACATAGAAATAGAACTGATTCTAGTTGCCCCTTCCAAAAGGTAGTTTTCGTATGGAGAAGAATGGGCAAGAAACTCCACCGTTACTCTTTTAAAAAAAAAATAATGTTATACAATATTTGGTATAGGTACTTCAATTATATAATTACATGTGAAGACGATGCACCGAGAATACAATTACAATAGGTAAAAAGAATTAAAAATTAAAAATGGAGCAATGACAAATAAATAAATTAAGTATGTGATAGGTACATGGTGCTCACATATTTACAAACATTAAAGTATACGTACGATAACACAATATTTCTACAAACTTAATATGTCTAAACACGGTATAATAATTATGTCTAAACACGATCAAAAATGAAAACTTTTACTGAAAACAAAATACTGCTATGTAAATAAAAGTGACGGAGTAACTTTAAAACATCGTCCATATAGACTAAGTGTGAAAAATACGTATATATTGAAGCTAACTCAAAAACTACGCAAGCAAAGTTAATAACATTTATATGGAACTACCTCTAAAGCATGACCTACCAAAAAAAAAAAAAGAATCATCAAAATCGATTCATAATTGGCGGAGTAATCGCGTAACAAACATACAAAAAAAACCATACGGACAAATTGAGAACCTCCTCCTTATTAAAATCGGAAAAGAAAAGAGATTTTCCCAACTCATACTTCAAGTAACAACACTACTAGCGGTCGATGACCCAAATCCTTTTTATTTTATAATGTTTAGATATCGATACCCATCACGTCTGTGAAGTGTCGCTAGCTAAATGCCCAATTGGTCAGATTGCTGATTTTGATACCGATTATCATTTTACCATCATACTTGCCCGACTAGTTATAAAACTAACATTCCTGATTTTTATTCAAATTAGTATCTAAGTACGTTATTTACTGCTTTCACATAATGATCATTTAAAAATATGTATTTTCAAATTGAAAGTTCTCTTTGGGCAAATTAATAAGAATAAGACATGCTTAAAATGTCACCGGAATTCCGATGAGTTTTGGAGGACAGGCCCTAGTTTGCCTCACTGCAGAATTTACGAATTTTATTCAATTACTTAATTTTCACTAGCAATTTGGTTAGATTATACCATTTCTGGATTACAAATCATGTAGAAAGCGGTGTTTTTTTTAGTAAATACTGTTATCTCCAATGATGTTGATAAATAGGTAATTAGGGCTTGCTATGTGTCGTAAAATATTGTTCATTTATGAGTATTGGGCAATTGGCGGGAAATCTACCTGTTGTAAAGCACGCCTACATTATTGCTTATTTTTATTGACTGCCATAATTATTGCAATAATCATTATGCAGTATTATAATGTCACGTAGGTACTATGATAAATCATTATTATCGATGATGTATTGATATTGATAGCTATTACAATTAGATAAATCGCTAATCTACATGTACCTACCTACACTAAGGCACTTTATACACGGCACGGTTTCTTTACGGTACGGCGCGCTAACCGCAACCGCACCGTAAAATAATCGTGTGAGCTTGTATACGTGCATACGGCGACGGCGCGCGCCGTATCCTGAACAAGCTTCCATAGTGATCCATATACCACTGACGACCGTGCCTTTATTCGGCGAATCAACCGTAGCTTTTCACAGAAAAACCGTAGATGTTCACGGCAAGAAAAAGTGTACAAGGGCTTTAGACAGAAACGGCGGCAGGGGTTTTCTTGCCGTCAAAACTACTGCAGGCTATTCGCAGTGTGTAAAGTTCGTACTTATTTAATATTTCAAATCTTTTTTGTTTGTTTTACAATTTGGGGTTTGACATTTGCATCTTTCAAATTACGTAACAAAAGTTGTATGAATCACTATGGAAGCTTGTTGACAGACGTTTTTCTACGGTCTATACGGTGTACCGTAAAGAAACCATGCCGTGTACAAAGGGCCTATCTAATTCACTAAAATTATAAATTCAAAGATGAACATCACTTTAGCGGGATTTATTTAAATTAAACACGACACTGTATTAACTTGGTATATACCGTTAACATACCTTTAGATATCGATACCTTTAGGCTCAAAGGGCGTAACCGCCATTTTGGCCAAAATGAGATTTTAATGCAGTCATACTTAGTTTTTCGTCCTCTTTCGAATAGTATATTTAAAATGTCGATATTCGCAAAAAAGTGGTGGATACAGCCATAATTTTTGGATCGCTAAACATTGATTTTCTTTAAATTTAGGCCGTAAATGATAAATATTTCATATTTCATTACCGCAAACGTCGTAAAAGGTAAACAAAATTATAAACTTGGAATTATATCCTGTGATCTGTCTCTTTTGGCGTTTACGCCTGTAGCTGTTTTAGAATTTTGTTCATACTTGTCTTATACAACCCGAGATCTTATCAAGTTTGGCGGTTACGCCCTAAAATATACTAAAATATTTACAATTTGGCTTATACGCCCTATTAAAATATTTTTGCCGAAGCAATCATCCCAAGGTTGTATAGAGGTCGGTGGTTACGCTTCCAGATGATTTTTAACTATTAACAATTAGACCTATACGTCCGAATATTATATTTTTTACGAAAGCATCTTGTACTATAAACGCAAAGTTGTATACCATAGTTCGGCACTAAATCGCCTACGTAATAAAGTAAAATATCGTTTATCTCACTGTCTTCCAAGGCAAAAGTGTACGACGCGATTGTTCTGAGAGAGATAGCTATCTATATCGGGGAATTTCAGATTTCTTAGATTTAGGAGATATAGCTAACCAAACATTTACGCCTTGTACGTTAAAAAATATTTCATTCAAAGCAATAAGAACAGCTACTTTCAAAAAGAAGAATCCAAATAAAGTTCAACTAAAATATTCCATGAAAGAGAATGTGGCAGAGGAAGATATACAATTATTTGAAAAGACACAAAAGAAAGGAATTAGCAAAGTTAGGGGAAAAGGAAAAGGTAAAGGAAAGGACACGAAAACAAGGAATAGTAAAAATAAGACCATTGAGAATAGTACAGATGAAAATGTTGTGAGCGATATGTCCGAACACGAAAACTACATTATAAAGCCTTTGTATAACGCCAAACTACCGATATCAG
Source organism: Lithophane socia (assembly GCA_947522985.1). Classification (NCBI taxonomy): domain Eukaryota; kingdom Metazoa; phylum Arthropoda; class Insecta; order Lepidoptera; family Noctuidae; genus Lithophane; species Lithophane socia. The sequence goes on along the minus strand of OX383270.1, from coordinate 8,179,075 downwards.
TAGCGAAATATAAAGACCTTATGAGACTTTGTGACAGTGGAACAATCCCCAAGACCTTTCATGAAGAGTATCGTCGGCTCCGTTCTACTGATGATGTACCCGATACATTACCTGAAACAGATGACGAAGACGAAGATACAGAGGAAGACTTGTCGTTCGGGATGCTTATGCTTGCTCGTTACAGTTAACTCTTTTTTACGTTTTTTTTTAATATCATAATTATGACATTGTTAATTTGGCAAAGGACCATGGGAAGAAACGTCCCCACCCACCAACACGCTTGAGACTAGTGTCATTCGAAGCGTCTGGTGGGTTCGATACTTTTTTACTATGGCGACATTTTTCAAAAATGTGGGGTTTTCCTGGAATATTACTTTTTTTATTCAATATTAGCATTATTTTACATTTATATATTTTCTTAGTTTGCACTTAAGAGGCATAGAATTAAGCGACCTAAATATGGTTCTCATTCATGACAACCTTTCTTTTTATCAGGGACCATTTTTTTTTTCTCTGATACCTTTTTTTAAAGTTAGGTTCGGTTAGGTTATGTTTGGTAAGGATAGGTAATTATAGCTTAGGTTAGGTTAGCTAACCGAAAAGTTTAGGTTAGGTTAGGTTAGCTAACCGAAAAGATTAGGTTAGGTTAGCTTCTGTGCGCTGTCAACGCGGCTCTACGTGGGAATCGTGCGATCGATGGCCCTTTACGGGGCCCCGATCTGGGCGGCTGACCTGACGGCCGGTAGTATCGCAGTCCTGCGCAAGCCGCAGAGAGCGATGGCCGTCAGAGTCATCAGGGGGTATCGCACGATCTCCTACGAGGCGGCTTGTGCACTGGCCGGATCCCCCCGCCCTGGGACCTCGAGGCGAAAGTAGTCGCGTCATCGTATCGGTGGCGCGAGGAAGCGAGGGCGCAGGGTGAGCAACCGATGCAGCGACACATAGAACTGCATCGGTCTCAGCTTCGCGAGGTCCTGGTGGCGGAATGGCGGGACAGGCTTTCACGCCCTACCGCCGGCCTCGACATCATCGAGGCGGTCCGGCCGGTGCTCGAGCGCTGGCTCGGGAGGAGGCACGGCTCCCTGTCGTTTCGGGTGACGCAGGTGCTCTCGGGGCATGGTTTCTTCGGGAAGTATCTATGTCGCATAAACAGGGAGCCTGACGCTCGGTGTCACCACTGCGTCGACTGCCGGGAGGACACGGCGCGGCATACGCTGGCAGAGTGTGCCGCTTGGGAGGAGCCGCGCCGTGCCCTCATCTCAGAAGTAGGCAGTGACCTCTCGCTGCCGGCCGTCGTTGAGTCGATGGTCGACAGCGAGGAGTCCTGGGACGCGGTGGTTTCCTACTGTGAGACAGTCGTCTCGCAGAAGGAGGCTGCGGAAAGGGAGAGGGAGATCTCGTCCACTCACCCGGCCCGCAGCAGGCGCACCGGGCGTCGGCGGCGGGCGGATAACGCCCTCTTCCAGCCCCCCTAAATGGGTCCAGGGGTGACGGACTCGGGGACGTCCGTCGCCCCCCAAACATCAGGACCCGAGGTGGCGGCGCGTAGTGTTCCACGCGCGCCCCTCTTAGACGTCACGGGGGGAGTCAAACACCTCACTCCCCCCCCTGACCCGACGAGGCCCGCGATGGCGGGCCGGCACCAGTCGGGGGTTGCGGAAGATTTTTACGTTCCCGCGACCCCCGGCGTAGGTGTGAGTCGGAACACCGGGGTGGTTTTTAGTCAGTAAGAGTCTGACAGACCCCTCCGCCCGCCCCAGGGCGGAGGACATCCATGAGGATTTTCCACCCCGGAAAAAAAAAAAAAAAAGGTTAGGTTATGTTTGGCAAGGATAGGCAATTATAGCTTAGGTTAGGTTAGCTAATAGAAAAGTTTTTTGTTATTACAAAAAAACCCCATTGATTTTGCAATGGAGCAAGACAGTAAGTCTTTCTCGGGATCCCTAAAAACATATTGACACGTATCCTATGACTGTTGGAGGGTGGGGACGGAGTCCATACAAAATCCCCCATGGTCCTTTCTCGGTTGTGTAATTTTAAAAGACCAAAGTACTCGTATAACTCTATAATATAAGGTATATTGTTTACTATTGTCTACCACAATGTTTCTTAGTAATTGTATTAAAAATATTTAAAGAAAAGTATGCGGTCAGTTTAGTTAAGATTTCTAATGATGTATGTATGCGAAATTACGAATTACTGATGAATAATTACTAATTTCGCATACATACATACACCAAGAAATGCAAAATACTTGTTGTAACATTTTGTACTTACTTATTTTTTTTTTGCTTTTTTAGAGGCTGTGTTTTGTTTTGTTTTCTAGTATTATAATAACGATAGAAGAAACTTGTCTCATTACATTCAAATTACCTACGTTAAATGTATATTAGATTCCTACTTAAGTGTAATACACTTTATATTATTATTGACTAGCAGTGCCCCGCGGTTTCACCCGCATAAGTCCTGATCCTGTGGGAATATCGGAATAAAAAGTATCCTATGTGTTAATCCAGGTTATAAACTATCTGTGTGCCAAATTTCATCCAAATCCATTTTCTAGTTTTTGCGTGAAAGAGTAACAAACATCCATCCATCCATCCATCCATCCATCCTCACAAACTTTCGCGTTTATAATATTAGTAGGATAAGATAGTAATTGAGATGACTGTTATTATTGCACAATTATTGTTTTCACGATGACAGATTCTATTACAATTATTGCTGTGATTAAACATTTTTGATACAATATTTTGATTCATTTATTTTTAATGGTATTTTTGGACTGCTCAGTTATTATGAGTAGGTGTAGTACTAACCTATAAAACAAAGGACCTGATCGGCAAAATTCAACTTATTTACCTGCTCGCGTAGCATGACCACCGTAGAAACGGGTTTTGTCGACGGAAGAATAGACAAATTGACAGATTTTGATTGTGCTTCTGTCATTTTGTCTACTCTACCGTCGACAAAACCTGAGCTTATAATGAGAATTGAGAAATCATTGATAAGAAATGCCACAACCGGCACTCACACCACATAATTAGACAAAAGGTATGCAGCTTACATCATTTCTTAAATAGTAGAATGCAAAGAGATTGTAACTTACATCAAAAATTGTTAGTTGATTTCGTATGAATTGCTATTACACCCTTAGCTGTTTGTACAGGAGCTATTTTTTTTGACGTAACCGACTGCTCTAAACATTTTTTAGGGTGTATACGAAGTCTATTTTTTTATTTGTTACATTTACTTTAAATATTATTCTACGATGTTCTTTATCTCAAAATTCTAACAACTTTTGTCATTTCCTTTTCTTTATAGCTATAACCACAAAAAAGTTATGTCGGAAAACTGTTTTGTTTTTCTATTTTATGGCTCTCCTGAAAAGAAGTGTTTTGGTGGATACGCCCTTTGAACCTTAAGGTATCGATATATAGAAAAAAAAACCCAGAAAAATAAACATACCTAAACGGGGGCTAAGTAGGCCACAAGACAGCAGCTAGTTTTTTTAGCTTTTTCCTTATAAAATTCACTAATCTCTTTATCTTTGATTCTTTTGTGTAGGTAACATTAATCAGCATAGCGTGACATCTATAGGTATTCCCCAAACGATTAGGCAGAAGTGCAGTGCCTTTATAGTACCTACACTGCACACGCGCGCGCAGTAATGTTTATATGTTTAAGTCCCTACAAGGGGCGACCCTATTGCCAACAATTGGGAACAAATCCAGATTTCGGGCTGCTGCTGAGGAATTCCTGATAGTACTACCAAATAACACTTTGCCCGACCTGGAATTCGTACCCAGGACCTCTTACTCAGCAGCCAGCACTATGCTAACGAAGCAGATCACAAAATTAGGTATCAGCATTGATTTTTTATCCTTATTTCATTCTGTTTTCTTGTGGAAATCCTCATGGATGTTATGTCGAACTCCTACCGACTAAAACCCCCACTGTTCCTACTTCTACCCGGAACCGAACTAGTTATATTAAGATTAGGCTAAATATTTTTACTCGCAAAAAAGCTAAGGTTAGGTCAGGTTAGCCCTTAAGAAACGATGTGTGAAAGATGATATGGCTTGGGGGTGACTACCGAGATGACGACTAACAAAATCTTGAGCTGCGACCGCGCCTGAAAATGATGATGATTCACTTTTCTATTTCTTGTTTTCAGGTACATGTTCGGTGCCGTATCAGCCCACAAGTATATCATTGCGTTCTGCATCGGAGTCGAGCTGCTGGTGTCTGGTACCAAGCGATGGTTATCCATTGTGTACATCTTCACGTTCTCCTTCATGTCAGCGCTCGGTATCGGTATCGGTATCCTGCTGGTGGGCGGCGCGGGCGCTGCTGACGCTGGCGTGTACTCTGTCATATTGCAGGTGTGTATTGAAACTGATTATGTCGTCCGCGACGTTAATTTCACGAAAGTAAAACCAATAAAGCCGGATTTACATTACGAAATAGTGGCGCAAACTGCGTTATTCGTTGATATAAAAAACTAGTTGCGCAATTCGCAAACATAGTTATTCGTTGATAGTTTCACGTGTAAATAGATAAATATTTACATGTGTAAATAGATAATTATTTACACGTGTAAATAGATAATTATTTTCACGTGAAACTATCAATGTTGCGTGAAAGTTTGCGTAGGTAACTAATTTCGTAATGCTAGCCACACATGTAACGATTTACTTGCGAAAGCCAAAATTTGCGCAAGTAAATCGTTACGTGTGTGTAAATGTAGATAAATCCGGCTTGATGAACATGAACAATTCATTCATGCGAACGCAATGCGTTTCATTTTGCCATTTCATGACCACGGTTATTACGTTATTTACGTTGTTGAGAAGACGAATTTTTCGAACCTATGAGGGCATAGGCAATGGATTAGCAATACCTATCCTTTAAAACATTCGGATTGTGATTGAAAGTGTATTACGTAATTAGATTGCGGGTAGACAGAGGTTTATACACCCACATTTCGCCAGATAGGTTCAAGTTTCCACCAGGCCGCAGACTCACGGGCTAGAATCCCTTCCTTGTTTTGGATTCTCATTAAGGAATGGTACCTAATACCTATGTAATAAAAAGCCCTCATTAGCTATGCAGTGCTAAGTATACCTAAGGGATTTGGATGAAATCTGGCACACAGGTAGTTTATAACCTGGTTTACCGCATAGGGTAGGTACTAGATATGTTTTAATCCCGGTAGTACGTTTCCGTGGGATATTTTCCGCCATACACGCGGGCGAAGCCACGGGCAAAAGCTAGTCAGGGATATTTTGTACCTAAGTAGGTACCTAGTTAGGTCCAGTAACTTATAACATAGATCAGCAGCGGTTCTCTAACTTTTTTGGCGACGGAAACCTTTTGGCAAACGAATTTTTTGACGGAACCTTAGAATAATCAAAACCGTTCGTCGTTTTTTCAGATGTTGCAAAACTTGTTTCACAGGGTCCAAGTTTATTTTTTTTTAGACGTAGGAACAGTATCGCGTATAAAAATCTAGCGCCTACTTATAGTTCCATTGTATCTTGCATAGACACGTGATTATGCAAATGCCGCCAAATCTAAAATTAGTTCTTGAGGAAACTGGGCTCCTCAAAGCCTCTGTGGGGGCTCCGCGAAAATACTGGTTCATTGTGACCAGTAATTTCGCGGAGCCCCCACAGAGGCTTACCTAACACTGACATAGATTGTTGTGTTGTAACTTTTAACTTACCTAGTGTTTTATAGTGCTAATATCTATAGGATAGGTATCTTCTCTGAAATTGCGTGCTACCATAAGGTTTCTGAACAATGGTGCTCTAGAAATTAACTTTAAAATGAGTGCAGTTTAAGGTCAGCTGCCAGATAATTAGCTGCTAGATAACTTATAAGATCTATCTACTTTGCACCTAGATTATTATTTAGGTACAATCGATTTCTTTTTCACCATCTTATCAGACAATGACAATACCTAATTAAATTAAACGTCGCATTGTTTAAAACTGAAGGCTATAGACAATTAATTTGTAGTAATTGTAGGCACAGAACTATTGGTAATTATGTAACTTACGGCACCTTTTCGAACTCATCATCATCTGCCTAGCCTTTTCCCAACTATGTTGGGGTCGGCTTCCAGTCTAACCGGATGCAGCTGAATACCAGTATTTTACATGGAGCGACTGCCTATCTGACCTCCACAACCCAGTAACTGGGTAATACGATACCCTTTGGTTAGACTGGTTGTCAGACTTTCGTGCTTCTGACGACTCGTAACGACTGCCAAAGATCCACAAATGACAGCCGGGACCAACGGCTTAACGTGCTTTCCGAAACACGGAGGAGTCTCGATATGTGAAAATGGTCACCCATCCACGGACCAACCCCGGCAAGCGTAGCTTAACCTGATGGATCGACCCGAGCGGCTGTTATTACTTAGCCACGAGCACCTTTTCGAACTGTCATTATGTATGTAGTCGGAAAAATTATAATAATACATGATCATCATCTGCCTAGCCTTTTCCCAACTATATTGGGCTAGGCTTCCAGTCTACCCGGATGCAGCTGAATAACAGTATTTTACATGGAGCGACTGCATATCTGACCTCCACAACCCAATTATTGGATAGGTACCTACCACGATATCCCTTGGTAAGACAGGTTGTCAGACTTCTAAGCTTGTGACGATCCGTAACAACTGTCAAAGATCTACAAATGACAGCCGGGACTAACGGCTTAACGTGCTTTCCGAGCCAATGAGGGCTCTTGGTATGTAAAGATGGTCACCTATCCACGGACTAACCACGGCAAGCGTAGCTTAACCTGATCGATCGGTCCGTACGGCTGTTATGACTTAGCTACAAGCCCCAAAATTATGTGATGCAAGTAAAAATTTACGTTATTGGTAACGTATGGTGTGCTGGCTTAACACCTTTATAAGGACACTGGTCGTACAGATATTTCGATATAGGTAATGTTAAGTAGGTGTAGGCACACACCTACGTACCGCCTCCTCGCCTTATTAAAATTTTATAATAGGCTGGTGAAATAATTAACGCTGCACCCCGCGATTTCACCCGTATAAGCCATGATCCCGTGAGAATTTCGGGATAGAAAGTATCCTATGCTTTAACCCAGGTCATGATTTACCCATGTGCCATATTTCAACTAAACCCGTTCATCCGTTTTAGCGTGAAAGTGTAACAAACAAACCTATAAAAAAATCAATCTGTTCTCGTTATAATATTAGTTTAGAATGAGATACCTACCGGGAAATCACCAGGGATGTACTTGCCGGGCCCAGGTGGCATCACCTGTGATGCCACCCGGTCCCAAGAGCATTAATTTCTTAGCACCAGCGAAATCTTTAGGTATCACAGATTTTTAATTATTATCTAGATTTAGATAGGTACTAAGAACAAAAGCATAAACATTACTATCAACGTTAATTAGGCAAGTGACCGCGCTATTTTTGCACCAAAAACAATTAAAATCCAATTAACTACGTCATAATTAAATAATAATTATTAATTACACTAATTATCGTTATAAGATAGATAAGTATTACCGGACATCGGATAAACAGGTACCTTACGATGTCATTGTTGTTCTCCACATATTTTTTACATGATGCATTGCATAACATCACGCCCGTATTTCCGGAAGCCGGAAGGGTTAGGCAGAGATGAATTATATTAGGTAGGTAGATCCAAACGCCAGTTGTTCAAGTCCCTTATTGTTATAGGGGATGAGCCTATTGCTATTAACCAGTTATGAATGACCTTGTAGTCCATGTAAAATACCTAGGTACTAGTTTCCAGCTGTAACCGGTTTAACGGTTTAACCAATATAACGCCCGAGTTTAGCGTTGGGGCAACCATGGTTGCTGGGCGTTTGAGTTGTGTAGTTGGGGAAAGGCTAGGCACATGATAACCTTTCATTCCTGTTACGACTTCAGCTTTAAACGTTCGGCAATTTAATCTCCAATGCTATCATTTCCAGGGTCTGGCGTGTGGTACGCTGGTGTACGTGGTGTTCTTCGAGGTGTGGAAGGGCAGCAGTGGTCTACTGCAGTTCTCGTGTGCATTGCTCGGTTTCGCCGTCATGGTTGTACTTGAGCTCATTGTTGAACTTGGTAAGTTTTAAGCATTACTTTTTATTTATTTTTAACCCTTCTACGGTATACCTAGGTGCAACTACCTATTATAAATCTCACGGCTATGTGAGACTGATGTTTGTAGCTTCCTCAATAGTAAATAGCCCATAAAAAGACGTGTTGTATGAGCTTCCACTGTTGTGTGTGTAAACTGTAGACATATAATAAAATATCTCACCTCATGTGTTTGTATGTTCAAAAGATTTAAGTAGTATATTTTTATTTCCATTGTACTTTACAAATAAGTAGTATACTTTTAGTATGCAAACAACATTATCTTAAACTCCTTGCCATTGTACAGGGTCAAATATCTTAACATGAATAAAAAAAAAGAATATTCTGAGGGCCTACCACCACCGCTTACAGCAGTATTATTTCAATATTACTTCAGTGGGGGAAAGAGATGGAGCTATACTTCCTGTAGAGCTTCATCTCTTTCCTACTCTGAAGTAATATTTTGGGTTCAACGACCTCTGATATTTTTGTTGAAAAATGAGTTTTGAAAATCAATTTTTTTGGTTTTAAGTTTGGATATCAAAACTCATCACGTGTGTGGAGTTTCGCTATCTAATTTTTGACTTTGAATTAGTGCCGGTTCAATATTGTTGTAAATTATAAACATTAAAGACAATCGAAATATTTGCTAACTTTGTCATTTATTTATTTTCCAGCCGCGTGAACATGACATCACAACTATAGTGACTGGAACGACACGGAAACACCAAATTTAGCCATTACTATGAAGTGCAATTAATAATAATTATAATATCTTCTACTAAAATATTAACAACGATACGAGATAAATTTATTGCAACAAAGTGATCAAAGTTGATTATTGAATGAAAAAACGATCGATACACTTCATAAAATAATTTTAGTTGCAATGGAAACTGAACCATACGCAATTAAGTTAAAGTTTTTAATCCTAAAGCATGAAATTTCTCTCGTCTCGTTGGCTTTAGTATATGAAATGTCACGTGTAACATATAAACCAGGTAAATTGTTAGAATGAGTCACGTTTCAGTCTAGACTGAACGTTTCGCCTGCAGTTCACGCTGATCTCATAGCCGTAGCTAATCTGCGCTTTATTTACTGAGAAAATATGTTATGCGTGGCCATTTTGTATTTGGAAGGTCGATACCTAGTCAATGCAAAGTATTTAACTATCACAAAACTTGCATAGTTTAAATGATACGGTACAGTTTGTTCCTTGGTTAAAGTTGTAAGTATTGTAAATAAATATTTCCTTTAATATAACATTTTATTTAAAAAAAATGTGTTTTTTTGTTCTGTTTGTGTTGTTTCTTTAGGAGTGAGAGGATTGAGAAATAATACAAGTTCTTTGTAATTTAACAAATCAATAATGTAATTAGAAATTAACAGTTTATACTATCCTTTATCTATTCTTAAAGAAAATAGATATAATTATTTTATCCTAAATAGTTAATAATTTAGGCTGATTAAAAATCATTATACAGATTATGCAGGCGGTAAATTTACACATCTATTGGTTAATTTGAATGGGTAGCTGTTACAAAACAAACTACGAGGCTGCGCACACGCCGTCGCGCTACGTCATCGACACTGCTAACTGTGACGTCTGGCGAGTGATAATTGCACAGAGGCGCTCGTGTCGACGTCACAACACGACTGGCGAGAGGGGCACAGCTTAAAAGTTGCGAGACAACATTGTTAAAACATTTCGTTATTAAAATATGATGTACTTATAAATGTCCGCATACCGTCGGTACACGTATATCCTTAGAAACTAATACGATTGAGAGAAAAAGACATAGAGAAATTTTCGAAAACTCTTAACACTTAATGGTACACGAGTATAATAATTTGTCAAGCCGCTGCCTTTAACATTCCTACACATTACTCCTAAGGCCGGTACATTTTATTCATCATACTTACGACAATACACTTTAAGTAATAATAAAGTTTTAAATATTCAACTATACGATATTTTCATAGACTATTGCATTATATTCTGTAATCACATTACAACGCTATTCAATTACAATGTAAATTTTTCACCCGGTCTCTGAAAGCTTATTCAATTTATTATATTTTCAAATCTTCGTTCATTTAATTGACTGTTGTTATTGTGGTCAACCAATCACAACAGTTGGGCTTCATGTACATGACTTACATGAGCCGCACCGGCGCAGAACCGCAAGATGATTTTTTTTATATCTCAGAATTAGAGTAAAATTTGCGGTGTGGCGGCGGTGCGGCTCCGGCGTCGTGTACAGGAAGCCTTACAGATTTGTCAGCAAACTTACTGATCAGGGACTTGACGGGGCATTCAGAAACTGGGTGCGTTTCATTTCACACGCCGGTCATTTGATATCTTTCCGTTACCTACCTATCTGTTAACGCGACATCCACGGTTACGACACCGTGCAATAAGCGCTTACATAATAACTGGCTAAACCATCGAGATATAAGTACTAACGTACTAGAGAAGCTACGTCAAATAACTGAATTGTCCTATTCTTCGTATTGAATCTTTAGTTCGCTGCAGCGCTAAAATAATAACAATTCGTCTAAACCGTACCTAACTTACCACAGTGCTAGATTTGCTGCGGAAGTGTATTTATTCTCGGCAAAAAGGTCTTAAGCGCCATGTAAATCACGGCACTACGCGTTTTCTTCGACAAACTGCGGCGCGATCGCCGCAGTTGAACGAGACAAAGTAGGAATTTACGGTGTCTTCTCTAGTACGTTAGTACTTATATCTCGATGGGCTAAACCAATCTACGCAAAAACATTATAAATGAAAATAATCAAAAGCTTCGACTGTAAACTTCTGTAACTTATTTTATATTAAATGCAACTCGTGACGAACTCACAAAATAAGAGAACTAACGTAAACTACGAATTCAGGCACCGTTATCTTAATCTAATAAGGGTGGATTTCACCAAAGAACTTGAAAACGATCAGCACATTTAAACCGGGTACAAGAGCTGCAAGTGTCAATATTTCGCAACAATGCAATGATGACACTGACAGTTCTTGAACGCAGTTTAGATTTGTTGCTAGCGTTTAGTTGGTGAAATTCGCCCTAAATCAATAGAAGCAGTACATTGGATTATACACTTCAAATGCACAATAAGTAAACGCTAAATGCCAGTATCACTCAGTTACATAAAATGAGAGATACCAAAATCTCAACAAATATCATAATACTACATAATATTTAATTTTAAAAATCTCACTAATGTTTAATTTAAGACGAAGACTCGCTGATAGGTAAGTATTGTTTGTTTACTCATTAATGAGGTAAGGAATTCTGAAAGAGATGTAATGATCGTCACAGCGCCATTTAATGGCGGCAAATAATGTGATGTTTGAGCTTCGAGGTCTAATTACATCCGCCATCTTGCTATCCATATTGCACGCCCTATATTAATGATGAGTGCAAATGAATACGAAAATATTTCTTCTATAAAAAGTTTTTTGTGTGCATAAGATCTGTGCAATTTCATTACGTATGTCAAATTCATGAAAGAGCATATTTTTGGCTGTTTAGCCGTTCAAAGTCATCTGAAAATATTTTTATCTAGTTAGTGCATTTTTGTAATAGTAAAAATAAATATTAATAATTGCTTTTTATTTAAATACTCTACAGGCGAGGTGTAGGCATTGTATCGAGGCCTTGTATTGAATTGTATACGAACAGTAAAAATGGTGACAATGACTGTGTTAATACATAAACAAGTGACATACTGAGAGAAAACATTTTGGCACATTGCTAAAATTATATATTTTTTTCTTAGCAAATAATAAATTTAATGAGATCGTATTTACATAAAACAGTAGATTATAGAACGATATTATTTAGGAATAAGATATTATTAATTGAAGCATTATTTTTAAGATAATTGAATTCTACGATGTTTGACTTTTATACTAGAAGTCAAACATCGTACAATTCAAATCTTAAAAATATGTAAATACAACCTCAAATGAATTTTGACTTTATGGCAAATGCAAATTAACTTAAAAATTATGGCAAGAATAAATAAATAGTAAATCGCAATCTCAAAGTTCAAATGAACAGAGTCAGGTAAGTACAGTTAACGATACATTTATTGAGTAGAACACGACAACATTTAGAAAAATACTTGACAATTTGACTAGGAACGTGAAACGTCAGCCAACTTGTCCGCAAGCCTCATACAATAACGACGTAAATCAAATTATTGCATTTTTTTATTCTAAACGCGAATAATATAACTGTACTTACCACACATAATGCTTAAGGAACTCTTAAAATGACGCTTTCCAACGTTTTGATAACAACTTAGGGTTCACAACTTCAATGAATAAATATTGCATTGTAAATACAAAAAATACTTGGTGTTCCAAAGTTTCTATTACTAAGTCATACTTGTACTTAAAAAATAAGCCTCTCTCTCTTTCTAGAATATAGTTTACGTGTTCTGTATATAAAATAAATGTGTATGTTTGGCAAGCGTCATTTTAGTGGCATTATTCAAGTGTGTGGTGCTTAGGACTTGAGTAGCTTGTTCGCTCGCTGATTGGCCACCGCTATGCGCGTCTCGTTGCTCTCACCCTATAAACAAACCTCATTGTAACCTTATACGTATATCACGAAACAAACTAATGACGGCTCTGAAGTGAGCTTCTCGCTGCGCAGTACCCCACCCCTCACCCCCGCTGACACATGAATTTGTTACTGCGCAGCGACTCGCCTCATGTTCCGAGCCGCCATAAAGTTTGAATCGGGCTGAACTTAGTACACTTGTCACAAAAATATGTTTTATTTTATTATAAGGGTTAAAGTAAATATAGGATAGGTAAATGGATTAAACTGAAATGGGACAACCACAGAAAACAAACAAAACAAAAACGGAAGTTAAGCGACAAGAAAATGTCACAAATAACAAAATAAGAGGAAGAAAAGTTAATAAAAGAAGACAACAAAGATTTATATAAAAAATAAAAAGGGAGCATGGTTTTAACCAGAGGAAAACAATAAAAAAACAGCGTTATTTTTCAAATACAATGTGAAGGACATTTGCGATAAGGCAAACTGTCGAGAACAAAGGCGTGAACACATGTAACGGCACAAGTTTAAAAACTTTACTTTTAAAAGGTTTTTATTTAACCGTATGAACGAGTGACACAGTAGTAGTATCTTTATTTATTATCACAACCGACTTTACAGTAAAGCCAAAGCAAAGCCGTATAATTTACTGTTTATTTGTTAATTAAATGTGCTGCTACATGCGACACGATTTTAATCCTGCCTTTTTATCTTTCAGCGATTTTTGGCTTGAAGCGGCAACGCCATAGCGTCTTAAATTTGAAGTGACACAAAAGCCAATTTGTGCAGCTCAATCGCTTTAAGTGCAAGCTGTGCTCCGCTTTATAAAAGTGCTTTGTTATTATAAAAGTATACTCACGATCTTCAGCGACGTGTTATGTGTTTAGTTTGTTTGTGTGGGTGTGCAGTCTCGTGGAGTAATGCATTTCATACAGTTATTTATTTTTATAAACTGTAGTTTGATAAACGTCACCTGACTTCAGTTTCCCTAAAGCAAGCTGTCTGCTTTCGATCTCAAGCAATATTTATATTTAAAATTATTTTATAATTATTATATTATTTATATAATATATAATTATAACAATATGTAAGGTAATTAAAATTAATTACATATATTAATTTTTGATTTATTTTTTATACATAGATATAATTAATACGATATATATTTTATATTGTTTCATTACTTAAAGTATACTGCACCAAATTAAAAATCATCAATCCTTAACTCTTCACCTTTACTTAACCCTTCAAATAACGTACCTATTTGAGTACTTATGTCTTATTTGCATTTATATTAATTATAACACCAAAATGTAGTTTAATAATAAATATAAATGTTCGATCTAACATCAAAAAGAAAATGTAAAAGGGAAAATAAATAACTTAAAATCACTTTTTAAATGAAATGATTTATTTTCTCATAAAATAAATAAAAAGTACTAGTTAATAAATTATTAAAGTTTATCGCTAAGTTAAGATAGCTACTTTGTAATACTAAGTTACATTATTAAGGTAGCGTCTTTTCATACTATTTCATAGAAGCAGATATGTATGTTATTGCTTAGATATGTAAAAGCTATGTACTTGAAATGTTTATGTTTTTAATTTACCGATAATATATATAAAAAGAACAGATTGAGACACGAGTAGACTTTAACTAAATTAATTCGCTAAACAGCCTTTAAAGGATTGTTTTGTTAATTATGTAAATAATTATATATACATATTTAAATAATTCAATATTTTATTGCAAATACATAAATGCTCCTATGAAACGTATTAGAAATCAAAGATGAGATCTGATGCACTTCAGATACAGTTCAGTTTCTTCGAAGACATGTGACTGGCTAAAATCTAATCACTTAAATTGAAAACTATTATCACATTATCACCTCATCCCGACCATTCATTAAATCCATTTATTCATCCCCTCTTACGAGATAGCCTATCCTGAAGAACAGCACATGTTTCAACTGTTCATAATGCATTTTGACTAATATGCAAGGAAGTTTCGTGAAAAAAATTATTTTAAACTATAATTTGCCTCCAACTGGTGATTACCAATATAATTGTGAATAGGAAGTACGTAGAAATAACGTGAAATTTTGAAAGATGAGATAGCCAATTATGAAACACAGATCTGTGTGAGATTTGATCCCATATCATAGGAGTACATAACAATTTCCTTTAAATATATTCCTTTATATCTCTTGTGGTATATAAATCAATTAATATTATAAATATGAATGTTTAAGTCTGCGACAAGCAACATTATAACGTTCCTAGCATTAACAGTAACACTACATAATATTAACAAGGGGGTAAATGCATTATCTCAAAAGAATAAATCTCACGCTTCAACTTCTTAACTGTTTATACTGTGTAGTAGTTTTATAATATTAATTAAGTATACGAGACGATGGCGTAAATACGATTAAGTATAATTTTATAACTTCAACATGTCCTACTGCATGAAATGAGCACCAAAAACTATTATTAAAAGTATGTAGTTTTGAGAGGGGTGTACTGTTGTTATTTGTGATTTATCGAGGTGGCGGTTGGAATAGTGGCGTCTTTTTCATACAGAATGCACCGTTGTTGAATAGCACCGACGCGACTCAATCCATGCTCGTTGGAGTAGGTTTGTTCTTGTATATTTTCGACAGTATTTCTGCCAAATGGTGTACCCCAAACAAAACTACATTGTGTAATTCTCAACATTTTAACAAGTACTTAAAACTTGAGCGTCAAGAAAAAGCAGTAAGATACAGTAGAGTCAAAAAATGAACAAGTGTTCACTTGATACAGTAGCATGCTAGGATTACATGTTAAATATTAATATTATTACACTTGGATAAATGTATCTCGAGATAGAAGAGAGACACTAAGCAAAATATTTGATTTTTAAATTAATTCATTTGCCGGTTGCAGATTCATTTTAACTTATATTTAATTCATCTAAATTAATAAATTATTTAGGAGTACATTATATTAGTCTCAAATAATGATAGAACTATAGTCGCAACTAAATCGATATGTAATATATATTTGACAACTCTAAACCCAGTTTTTAAAAGGCTGTTCAATTTGATTCATTGTCAAATCTCATAGCAAGCTCAAAGCAAGGAAATACGAACAGCGAATCAAATACGCTTTAAATTATTAGAATGACAGCTTTTAGTACCCAGGTGTCACAGTTTTCAAAATGAGAATACAAAAATGATATTTTAATTTGACTACAGCATAGATAGGGTAGTGTATCTGCAACCGGTGTTGTGGGCGTGTAGTATGCGCCCGCGCAGACCACGAGACCGTGTGTGTATGTGTGTGTGTTGGTTTGGCCGCCGTCCTTTACTTGAGGAGCTCGTGCGCGCGCTGGTTCGCCAGAGTTATCCTCGTTTCGTTCGATTCGCCCTATGATTAGAACACGCGGTTTGTTTTTGCTAGTTGTTCAATTCACAGCGACTATTTGTTTGTATTTTTGAAATGTGATTTGGACCAGTTACACAGAGATTCGATCGGAGAAGAATGAGCAACTTTTAGGAAAGGATTTCGTCTCGTACTCAAAATATAAAATACAATAAAATACCTGCTGTTTCAGAGAATGAACGAACATTTATTCAATTTAAACTCAAAAGCAATTTTGAGGATACTATTTTTTTCTGTTGATGCAGTTTTGTTTGCATTTTTAATTAACTAAACTTGTTTATAATTGTTTATTTATGAGGATCATTCATCATCATTACCCATTCTTCTCTACATCGAAGTAATATTGGAATCATTAAATTGTAACAGTAAAACATTCAAGTGTGAGCGAGGGCCTTCAGTCGCTGTCTTTTGAAACAAAAACAATGTTTCGTTAGAATTTGATGTGAATGATGTGTTAGTTATGAAGTCTAAATCTGGGTATGTTAGTCTGGATGGACGTGACAACTAGTTAACATTTACACAATGGTCGTGTGGGATGTGTTGTAATCGTGGCATGTCTTGAACATTCGGAAGTCACAGAGAAAAAATCATTCAATTTCACAACAACCAATTACTAATCACATACTCTACGAAGTATGAAAAGACATGCGTCGAGTGAAGACGGAAAGGAATTCATTGCCAGGTAAGCGAGTGACCGGAACTTTGGATGCCAACAAGCCAGGAGATAGTTCATAGGCACAGAAGACAACTAGTTGCACTTCCACTGCTAACGTGACAGGCACAAACATTTAGATGGTGAAAATGTTGATGAGAATGTGAGGCGCAGTGAAATTTGTACCAAGTGAAATTTTACTGCTTCTCACAGTGGTCAATTTTACCCAATTATCTGCCAACCGTTAACATAATTAAGTTACCTCATTTTTTATCTGTGCAATTCATATTTCTGGTGTTAAGAATATTAAATATACAACTTGAGAGTCTTAGGTAAAACTTCACACTATGAATTAATCAAAACGACAACATCAATAAATCATCTTAGAATTATTAGAAGTAAAAATATTGATAAGAATAGAATCTTATATCGGTCTTGAAGAGTAGAGATTGTAGAGAAATCTATTGAGAAGAAAATTAATCAAAAGTGCACGCGAATTCGTCTGTTAAATGTTTATTGTACGCGACAGTGCGAGAGAGAAGGAAAGAATGAAATAAATAATAATAGAAGTATAGCATAGACTTTTGCGAATCGAACAATTTGTATCAGTTGGGTGAGTCGTGTAATGTAGTAATTTGGATTTTATTACAATGAAATACGTTTCAGTTTGGAACAGCTCATAGGCTTTTTTGAGACAAAATTCAAATTTATTCCTCTCTCTCGGGCTTTCGCGCGGCATACCTAAGAACCTAGTATTTATTTCCAATTCTCGTGGAGTTCATTTTTTAATAGTACTAATTAATAAATATAAAATAATAAATGTAGCATTTTCCACTCCATTTACCCCATAAACGAAATTGATCAAAATTTTACGTTACTCAAGATAGTTGTACTTGTACATGCTATTTTATTACAAGAAATGTAAGTAGTTCCCTCCACAGTTAGACTCCCCACTACTTGAAGGCCTAGTGACTATACAGATTGCGTACAGGCCGCGTTTCGTCATGCCTCGATTGTTTTTTCTTTCAATGTGCAAGGCCAGCAGAACGCAGCTTAACCCTGATTTATACGGTGCGATTTAATTGCCTGTGTGGCATGCCATAAATTGAAGCAAAAATAAAACTTGCTCCGTCTAAACAGTGTTTAGAATTTTATTGTATGCCACAGGAAACAAACATGCATCGTGTAAATGGGGCTCAATTCTTACAAACTATTAAATTTTAACTTCAAACGAATTCGCGTGCCCTCATTGGATAAGAATGGAACAGTCTCGACCAATCAGGCTCGACACCTTACCTTGCGGTTGATGCGGTCGACCTGGCGGTTTTGGTTCTCGAGCTCGGAGCCCATATCGAGCGCCATGTTGCGCAGGTTGCCGATCATCGTGTTTACTTGGCCCATGTTCTCTTCCATCTCATCCTCGCGAGCGTCGTTTGTTATCCTGGATTGAAGAAGTGGTTTAGTTTTTGGATGATTGTGTTGGTTGGTGGTAGTTGGTCTAGCACTTGATTTGAGAATAGAATAGTCTTGACTTAGGGCATAAATTAATCAAAACTGATGCTTTATCAAAATTATTATTGATAAAACAAATTATTTTAAAAACTAAAAGCCCGCCTGCAAAAACGCATAACCTAAAAGAGAAAAACAAGCATTATAATCTGTAGAATTTTGGTATTACAGGCGTGGAACAAACAAAAGTTACACCATACTTCAGGTTATTGGTTTGTTCCCCGCCTGTAATACCAAAATTCTACAGATTATAATGCTTGTTTTTCTCTTTTAAGTTATGCGTTTTTGCAGGCGGGTTTTTTGTTTTTCAAATAATTTGTTTTATTTCAAGCTTTTTAGTTTTTCATTTCCCTGCTATTGGGGCAGCCGGGTAATTTTTTTTATTTTATTATTAAGTTTTTAAAATCACTTAGGAAGTGTCTTGTATGGTATGTAATGAAGACCTGGTTGATTCTTGAACAAGCGCATTCAGATTCTTAAATTAAACGCCTCACGTGGAGAAAATGTAGACTGCTACTCTTGGAATATCCCAGAGATCCCTTTGGTACTTTCGACCGCTTCGGGACCCCAGTAAGATTACAATGATTTCGATTACAACATTTTTACTTTGAATAGCTGAATAAATAAATAGCGCGTAACGAAGCTACGAGCTAATTCCGATTGTTCTGGCGTTCGACTTGAAGATCCCAGGAGAAGATTTATACACGGGGGGGGGGGGGGGGGGCAATTTTACTACCTGGTATAGAAGGTTTCTCTGTGCTATCCTTCACAGAGTTTAGTTGTTTCTTAAATAAACGTAAAAAAAAAAGCTGTCAGAGAGCAGAGCATAAGAACACATTTTGAGGCAGAAGCAGACGTAATCAAGACTTTGTGGCGGCGTGCATATGGAGTACATACGTACGTACCTACTATGTAATAAAAAATTGGACCAAAGAAGTTTGCCTGCCTTGTAGTGCTTCCGCGGTCCCTGCAGCTTCTGTCCAGTAGATGAAAATAGCTGGAAGATGAAGCTCACCTTCCTATGTATCCGGCTTGTGGTCCTATACCGTTGCGCTCGTCCATCACCCTCTGCGGCTGGTTGTTGACCACCTTGCCGTCGTCGTTGCCCTTCCACGTTCCGTCGTCCTCCTTGAACGACGCACCCCTGGAATCATAGCACAACAGTTGTTAGTCTATATGTATCTTAGAAAATCTATACCCGTATCTGAAAGAATGACAGCTGAACCCATGCAAGAAGTCCACACAAACCGACGCAGAAACAACGCATCACTTTGACACATCCACCCCAGATGATGACTCGTCATAGCAAGCTTTATAAGTATCAGAAGTTATGTATAACAGTGATAAGCAAAGAAAAATAAAATCAGAATATGGTTAATGGTTCGTAAAATCGTTTTGAGTTTAAAAGTGCGAGCGCAGAAGCGATTTTTTGACGTGAGGTACGCACTTGTTGCACGGCAGTACACAGATGCCGCAACACTTCTCCATGCCCGACAGATTCTTCTCTGCCTCGCGCATGTCCGCGTTGATCTGGTCCATTCCCTCCTCGATTCTGTCCAATTGCTCTGTTCACACACATCAACAAACGCTTTAGATCCACTCTTGTCAGTTCACCTGCAGTTATGTGTTCAAGCTCCTAGCTCTTTCCAATTATACTCGCGACTTTAATATTTTTTTGAATCTTTAAAAAAATTAAATTTCGATTGTAAATTCTCAACGCTCTCGACAATAACCAGCGCTAAGTGTAAGACATGTATCTGGTACAGTAGCTGAGTTTTATTCAACTAGTTATGTCCATGCAAGCTGCCAACCTACAGCAATTACTATGTCATGACATTTCAACGCTAATATTTAAGCATCTAATATTTATCTGAACAATTCTTTGTGGTGCTTGTGTTGTTAGGTATGTCTTACACTTGATCTGGTTAAAACTAATTCAAGAAATTATCATTTACCTTTGAATAAAATGATGTATGTGCTGACACTAAGTGATTACATTACCGTACTCGTAGTGACTAACAATTAGAAAACAGTTTCTAAATATCACTTATAAAAATCTAATCATGCAAATAAACAGCAATATTGAAGAAGACGTGCATAGCTGGATGCGTGACAAAAACTAAATAAAATAATTAATACGGTTTAACTGAATCAGATAATCTCATGGTCCCAGCTCACATGGTGTGAGTGCTGAGGCGCACGCGCACGGTTGCACTGAGCGCAGAGATCGTTTGATGCACTTTATTCACTAGGTTTAGTTATGATCATGACAAACAAGTTTTACCTTCAGTTTTTATCCGTTATAAATAAACTGTTAGCAGATTTTCAATCGTAACATATTTATTGTCATCAAGTCATTGCCATTCAACGAACTTTTATAAATTATCTGAACTGGCATTTCAGACAAAAGCTTTACTAAATTATGAGTGATGCAAAATAGTATGTTCTACTGGATGCTTACCGCCCTGTTCATCCAGCATGACCAGGGTTTTCATGCCCACCTCGTGACTCTACAACACAATAATGATGTCACTATAGCTCGCCAAACGAATGCGGTGAGGAGTCGGGCGCGGCGCGCGCGCAGGCCGCGTGACGCACAGAGCACAGGCGCTCAGGCCGCGCGGGCGTCGCAAACTCAAACCAACACAAAACAAACTGATAACTAAACAGAAACAAAACATGGACATGAGCGCGACGGGCCACACCGGCCCGCCGCCGGGTGATCATGGGACAAAATAAAATCAACTTAGCAAATGAGCGTATCCATTAAGCCATTCCTAAATGAAACGTGAAAATAGCAAAGTATTGATTTATTGAAGAAGAAAAATGAACAAACTAATATGTAGTGCGGCGAGGGGCGGCCTCGCCGACAGACAGACGTCGAGCTAACAGTTACAGACCTACAGCTAACATGAACAGTACGCTGCCAGCCATGGAGATGAGGCGATACCATACTATACGTCGAACAGACATCGTCAACGCGCATTCATTTAGTACCGCAGATTACGGAAGAGAACAGTAGATTCGGAAAGATAAATAAATATACCTATAAAAAGCGTATCGATCAAATATCAACGGAAGAACTAAACAGATTGCGCAGCTCATTCAAATTAAATCTTCAGCAAAAGATAGAGTAACAGTCTTTTGCGACAAGTAGCAACGAACGGCCATCGGGCTTATCTATTTACACTATATGTCAAGGTCATCCCCATCGAAACATAGATACACACGCAACATCGATCTCAGATAAGTCGTTAGTTAAGAGAAACGTCAAAGAAAAACAAAGAGATTAATTTTATTAACTGCACATTCAAACACAGACGTTCTCACGTTTCGACTACCCATGTGTCAGTTTAACTCTTACCGCCCTGGTGACTCAACATATGAAGCGCTTGCCCCCCGGCGTCCTCGCTCTATACATAAAATACAAATCAAAATAATATATCGTAGGAGAGAGTATCGGGGTGTGTGGGTGGGTGGGTGCGGTGCGCCGGAGTCGGTCGCACGGGCGCGCGTGAGCGTGGCGTGCAGCGGCGGCGTGACGCGTGACGCTACGGGCGTGGCGGAGGCGACGGCGTGCGTGCAGGTGCCGGGCGGGGAGCGCGCGCGCGCGGGCGTGCGGCCGCGGGCGCGCGCGCTTCCCCGAGCCGCTAACACACACTACTCGATCCACAACGACATGCATGCAGTGAAGCTTGCAAGTAAAACCAGATTTAGTTTCATCTGTGCTCAGTTTCATATGATTTATGATATTTTGTGTGATGTCAAGAGTCGTGCGTTGAGGAGAAGCGTTTCGAATTTACTTTGCTCGTTCATTTAGATTCGTTTATGTGAATTCAGTAAAGTTGTTAATTTAGAGTCGAGTACGAACAATATCTGAAATGCAGAATGTAAGGTATCGGTACGCCCGAATATATACGTTTGTTATGTCGAATCGTTCGGCCTGCCTGACGTCGTAGAAGATAGAGCTCGTTGTTAAGTTGTGCAAAGTGGTGTATATAATCTACATAACGAATAAATATACAAAGATGTGGGTTTTCCGTGATCATCTCCGTGTGTGAGTCTTACAATGTAAACGGTAATCTCAGAGGATGCCCGCACCTTTGCATTGTAATAGCAGTGACGTAATTTTAAATACATAATCAATGCGATACCCCCTTAACTCTTCTACATCGGTGAGCCCATCTTCGGGTCGGCTGAAAACCCTACGATGCTCAACAAAGTTAGCGAAAAAGGATAAAATAGATAAAATTGTAAATAATGTAGTGTTGCAAATTTTGCAGATCACTCACCTCCCTGGTCGTCTAGAGCGACCAGAGTACGAATGCCGGCCTCCTTGCTCTACGCCGCAGAAACAAAAAGTCACAGAGCATGTTAGTTGTGAGGGGTACAGTAGAGTGAGTGGACAGTGGGTACGAGCCCGGCGGGGGCACGCGGCGAGCGTGTCGCGGCACTTGTACAGTCAGATGTAGCAGTTGTGTCACGTGGAGGGCCTTGTCCGCCACCGTGCCACCTCACAGCGAGTTATGTACAAGTGTGCAAGATATGGCTACTGCGGCACGAGTGGCGGACGACGTCCTCCCCGGTGTTAGACTGTGTTGTTGAGAGTAATGCTGAGTCTGTACAGTGTCGTATATCATGTTATATTTCGCGCATACAATTCGGCATAATATAAAATTTATAGTATAAAACAATATTTGCAACATATCATGTAAATTATTAGGTACTTTCTATAAAAACTTGAAACCAAAAAATAATAAAAAAAATTAGAAACCAAAAGTAAGAAATAATGATGAAACAGTAATTAATGTGGGTAATACTGATATTTTTGGTTAGGTTCATGTATATTGTGTGAGAGTCAGCAATATAGGTGTAGCTCGATATATTTGTTGGAGTTCAGTGGCAGGTACGGGGTGTGTTCACGCCCACATATTGACAGTAATGTGAATGTTCGAGAAGGCATGAAAATCATACAACATAATAGATGTACAGTCAACAACAGAGAGCAGCCACTACAACAGAGACCTAAGATACAGATCAACTAAAACAGGATAGAACGAACATCAACATACACTGATCACGATATATTGAAAGGCAAGCCTCGCGAGATCAGTTGGTGTTGGAACGTTTACTTACAGAAATCATAAAGAAACACAGAGAACAATAATGTCATCTATGAAGAGTAGAAGTATCGTTACCAGACAGGAAATTAAATAGTAATAGAAAGTGCGTTGAAACAGTGAGTCCGCCTCGGACGCGGATTCCTTCGTGAGGATCCGAGTGGTACACAAGGGTCTCAGTAGAAAGCAAGCCCAAGCACAATGGATTGACTATTTTTTTCAGACTCAAAAGCGCACGTATTTCGTTCAAATTACGTACTAAAAGGGGTACTAACTTTAGAGAAGTATTTAAACTAAATATGGGACTTGGATTCTATTGTGGACAATGATGGGCTTCATGCTTTGAAACCTAAAACAGCATTCGGGCGAATTACAGGAGCTGACGGTTAAACACTCTTTGAGTTAATAATTTGCCTCTTTGACAACAAACTTAAGGAGGCGATGCTCTAAGAATAACAATATGCTAATTAACTGTCAGCGCCGAGGGCCAGTTCGCCCGGGAAGGTAAATATAATCACATAAAATGTACAGTTCACTACGAACAACACAAAGGGCTATAGAAGTCTAACATTTTCGGACACAATAAAGGCACGGATCATGCAACACCCATATATGTATGGTTATAATAATATATAATATTGATTACATATTATATATTATACTCAAATGTAGGGTTGAACATAAAATAAATAAGGATTTATGGCCGGATAACTACAATAGATATACATACACACATTTAGAAAAAGATAAAAACAAAATAATATTTAGCGACATCGAAACACAACAGCCAGGGTTAGCAGAGGCTGCGCCCTAGGGGGTGGGACGGGCGTCAGAGACCAAACCGAGCTTGGGGCTATCCAGACACTTCCGCTATACCCCTCACTCCCTCGCATCGAGAACACCTCTCTCACAGATGATCACAAATAATTCACATAATCGACAACAGAACTCAACATAATTAAACTATGGGGGAACTAATTTAATTTGAAACGCGTCTACGGATATACAAGACCGCACAGTTCTATTGGCTCAATTATTTCTATATAGTAATAGAATATAGAGCTTCCGGTATTGTTGCACGCTTGGAAAATTAATAGATCATTCAAGATTAAACACACAGGTTATTAGACCACATTTGAGGACAGTTGATAATCATGAATGAAGTTGATATAAAAACAAACTCTTATTTTAATAAATTAAATGAATATAAGCAATCATTCAAAAGTTTTCATATCAAATTCATGGCAATTTGGACTAGAATTATGGGGGAAAACGATAAATAATATGACTAAATTAGATTTTGGGAGGTATTCTCGAAATCACACACAAATCTCTCCCAATACATAATGTAAGCTCCAGAAATTTAGAGCATTAGTATGATTCAAATACACAGTCATATCAAAAATAAATAATTATTAGTTTTATTAATTCTAAATATAGATTGTTAGTTGATGGTTATATTTTCCCCTTATTTATAATTAAATCTTAGTTAAATTAAAATAATCGTAGAGATAACTCACCTCCTCGCATAGTTGCATCATGCGCCGTGTGGACTCCAGTGACTGAAATGTTACAACAAATTCAATTATTTACAAGTCACAATAAGATAGAAAACTTCACAAGGCTCTTATTTTCTTACAATTGTACAAGTTAGAACAAAGAAAACTTGTTTCCAACTAATAGAACTTGAAAAGTTTTACGCGGAGAGCATTTTGTATGTCTCACTCGTTTTGCAACTCTTTAAATCTTTTTATTTTGATTTCGAAGAAACTTGTGCTTCTTTGGCAATGTGCTTAGTCCTGTCTTTACCACCAGGAAATAACAGGTGATATATAGGGAATGGTTAATTTATATTGATTGGCAATAGCGAAAAGCTAGGCTCTTACGGCAGAGTAATCTTAGGTCACGATAGGTAAGCTGTGCCTGCAAAATTGTGTTTCCCAGCCTAAGATTGAAAGTGTCCAGATTATACTTAATGAAATGTAAAAGATACTGACATCATCGGTGACTTGTCCGGAGCGCAACTGCAGCTGCTCGAGCTCGCTGCGTGGCGCGCCATTTTCGGCGGGTGGCGCTGCTGAAGGCATTCTGAAACAATACAAGTGACTTCGTTAGTACCTACAGCAAATATTTGAAGGAAAAATACTGAAATAACAGGTACCTATCTCTTCTATTAGGTATAGTTGATTTTGCCCATATTTCTCTCCAGAGAATAGAGATATCATAGCCAGTGGTCATGCACGTCGAGTTGGGAATGGTAAAACTTTATGCATTTATATATCACCACTTGTCCGTTTACAGCTAGGAGGTCCCATTTGTTCCTAAAACTTCTCTAATAACCACAGATTTTCCACATCTACGCTTTTACCCAAAGATAATGTTAAAGAACCGCTACGCTTAGAAGCGACTAATTTAATTTAAAGTTACTCTGTTGGCACATAACGCCGGGCTATGTAAAGAGCTATGTTTGAAGTTACACTACGTGATAGAATTCGGAATTAGGAAGTCCGCAGACGAACCAAAGTCTTCTACAAATTCTCAAACTGAATTAGCAATTCGAAGTGGCAATGCAATGGGCGGATTCGGGTCCATATTGTTTGAAAAGCTGTTGGAGGAGAATGGAGACCGCGATTCGAAAAGCGTGGGAAGGTTCCCACTAGGTGCAGAGATTAGAGATGACAGATGACCTAGCGAAGGTCGCGAAGGCGTTAGGTGCAAGGCTGAGTCTTGTTACCCATGGAGAGAGAGCAGACATGTTCAGCAACTAGTGTCCAAGTTGATGATTTGTGTTCACTTTACGACACAAAGATTCTTGAAATTTTAGTGTATGCAATTTACTTTGCATACGGACTTAACACACACATCGACGCGATTAAGTGGCTAACGAAAATAGAAGTAAGTATTAAGCCTGACCTTGCAGTAACCTTACACATAACCTTAGTCCGCAGCTAACCATCCTATTACCTAACTTACTATACGATACGATACTCTAGTTTAAATTAACACCCCTTGAAAATGACCTTTCCAATATTTAAACATTTAAACAAACATGGATCCACTCCTACATGAATCAATTTCAGTTTGATCTAAATGTAGAACCTCAGTGCACCTGAACTTTCATTTAATTCAAATAGCTAGTCGGATGAGATGCGTGGTAGTTAAATGTCAATGTGAGGATGTGAGGCTGACCTTCAAACATACAGGTCGATGATATTACTTAGCTTTGAACTTCAAACGACAAGCCCTTTTCGAGAGAATCTCGTAGCAGAAATAACGATACAATTATCTTTTCCATTTTTATTATAATAAGTAAGAGCAAAGATGATATCATATGCATAGAAAATAGCGCGCTCGATGTTAGAGATCAGGATTATCCTTTGTTCTTGCTCACGTTACATTACCGAGTAATATTTCATGACTAATATCAACAAAAACGAAGGTCCGGGTTTGCAGACAAATCTGATACATTTTCAGAAGAGCCCAATTAAGATGTAATTTGAGATACGAGGGAGGCATGATCACGATGATTTTTTTTATAGGCCGATCTTAAGATGTTGGACCTATCCGTGAGCAATAAACGAGTTTACGACATGAACGACACTTGGGTGTTACTAAGTCAACCACAGACGTTAATTAGAGGAGATTAAGGTGTTAATTCCCAGTGTGTTTTATCGTAACATTAAAACATCGGCGCGGCTCTCACCCGCAAACTTTTATATGGTAATGTTCAGCACCACAGGCTCCACGGACTGCTCATAATCTACCTCCTTTTAACAACCTCGCGTTCCAAAAATTTATTAAATAAGTTCAATACTCCCGAAAGCTGTAAAATTTATGAGAGCGATGTGAGCCCTTATTAACATAGAAGATATCTTCAGCTGAAGGAGCTTTGTTGAAATTATATTGCTAAAGTATTTGTGCTTCGTAGTTCAACGCTCTTATTCGACACTGAATTAGCAATTCCAGGAAGGAAAGCCATTTAAAATTGCTATTGCCGAAATACCTTCAAATTAAGCACAAAATTTGCATGTTTCAAAGCGTGAATCATACAAGGCCTTTTGATTTTACGTGGCGCTAATGAAAGTTTAGGAGATATTGCTGCAAAGCATTACGTTATCAAGTTATTTTTAGCCAGGGTTTAGTGCACGGCGACGACGCGACAGTTGGCAAATGTCGTATAAAGTGTAGATATAAACGCAGGACACCCTCGGGTGGCACGGCCTTGACGCGGCGAACAAAGGGCGGGGACAGCCAATCTCACACGTACCGCCTCATCTAAGCCAGGATTGTTTGCCGACAGGGATTTGGGACAGCAGTAAGTTGGAAAAAAACAGCCTTGTTTTTCAACCTTCTCGTAAAGTTAAGCATTTATGTTCTACCCCATTTAACTACGCCTACGCCTGGATTTATTTAACTTTCATTTTACCCTTTAATTCTCAACTGACGGTACACGTTTTAACTTTTTAATGAGCTTAGAGAACCGAGATATAATATGTACTTATGTACTTTGAATGTTTTAGCTGGAGTAATACAGCAGCCTTACAGGAAATTGTTTCTTTGAACTATGTAAAGTCTGGTAAAGTCAATGCTCCCAAAACCGCTGAATGCTGCATTGTTAATGAGTGTCTTGAAAATGCTCTCGCGGAGCTCTATTCTTGGTTTTCGTAGCACGAATTCACAAAAGCACTTTTCAAACCGGCTTTGTCGAAATGAATTCAATAATTCATTAACAAACGGTTGAACAGGTTGCTTTGAAGTCTGAAACAGTTTTCGAAACGTTAGTTTTGTGCCCACTTAGTTAATAAATAATGACACATTGCAATCGCTGAACTTGGGCCACGTTCAAGTTAGGGCAAGTTGGCAATGTGCCGGGACGAGGCAGAACGACCCACTTCTATCGTGACAATTACGACTGTGGGCTGGCAAGTGATAGATTGGCGACTTAATAGATATTGCCGGGTATCCTCCGGATCACATACCATAATTATATGAATCAGTAATCGATGCTGGTACCCAGACCAGAGAGGTCATCATCTGCCTAGCCTTTTCCCAACTATGTTGGGGTCGGCTTCCAGTCTAACCGGATGTAGCTGAATACCAGTATTTTACATAGAGCGACTGCCTATCCGACCTCTACAACCCAGTAACTGGGTAATACGATACCAATTGACAAGACTGGTTGTTAGACTTTCGGGCTTCTGACGACCCGTAACGACTGTCGAAGATCCACAAATGACAGCCGGGACCAACGGCTTAACCTGCTTTCCGAGGCACGGAGGAGTCTCGTTATGTAAAGATGGTCAACCCACAGGCCAAACCCGGCAAGCGTAGCTTAAAATGATGGTTCGACCCGTGTGGCTGTTATTACTTAGCCACGAGCTCCACCCAGATCAGAGAGGTAGCTGACTAAAATTAACAAAAATATTCAACGATAAATGCAACTAGATCGCATGCAACCAGTAGCATTTAGGCTCTAGGTATCTAGCAGTTAACTGCGAGGATGAATTGATGGAACTTAGATTTCATTTTAAAGAGAAAATACTTTTACTTACTTCCATGCTTACAGCCGGAAAATTTACGTTAGCAAGATCGATGTTAAATACTCGAAATATTATTACATAACATAATAACATCACGCATGTATTCCCCGAAGGGTTAAGCAGTCGTGTACCTATAGTCTATAGTACCTATACCCACATTTCGCCAGTTATGTTTAAGTCCCATGAAATAGGAGGCGAGCCTATTGCCGTCAACCGGTCACAAATCCAGATTTCGGGCTGCTACTGAACAATTCCAGATTGAAAAACCATAACGGTTTGCCCGACCCGGGAATCGAACCCAGGACCTCATGCTTAGCATTAAATATTATAAATCGTTCGCATAACCCTTATTCCTAATTAAATACATACACATATCGAGAATATATGAAAGTATAGCCTCGTTCGTTATGTTCCCGAACCTAGTTGCTTCGCAGCTAAGAGCTGTCGTTAGTTATAATTACTGTGGTTACTCGTTAGGGTGTGTTTGTGTACACAGAATACACATTCATAATTGGGCTATTAAATGTAATAGCTGGTGACTTAACTCGTATTCAGGGCAGATGCAGAACCTTCAGAACAAAGGCCAGAAGCCATAAAGTCCCAAAGTAGTTCGGAATTGAAATTTTTGTTCTGACCCTGTCAATCTGCCTAGCCTTTTCCCATCTATGTTGGGGTCGGCTTCCAGTCTAACCAGATGCAGCTGAATACCAGTATTTTACATGGAGCGACTACCTATCTGACCTCCACAACCCAGTAACTGGGTAATACGATACCCCTTGGTATGACTGACTTGTAAGACCCTGTCTCATTGTCATTGTCTGTGTCTGTCAGCATTTTTAGAGAACCTTCAATAAAACTAAACAAGCACACGATAAAACATTCCCATGCAGAGTATGCTCATGAACAAAACAATAGAATACTTTAGTGAGAGTTTACGTGAGCATAGCGTGCCGAGCGGTACCGACCTTAGAATTTTAATGATAGCCCGTAGTTAACCCTACACAGGTTGCCTGTGGGACCATTGTTGCCTGTTTATTCATTAAACTGTCTCCGCCTGGTACCTAGACCTGCCCGCATTATATACTTATCTTAATGGCCATATTCCGATGTAATATTGTGCTGCGACACATTTATCGGAAGGGAAGGGACCCGTTTTAGTTTGGTATTTTGACAAGTTCAATAACACCATGAAAAGCTCATTCCACCACATTTCATGAACAGCTAAGTATGTATATTATAGGTTTAGTAGATGAAATTGACGGTATCCTTTAAGACGATCAAGGATAAGGAAACCAGGTAACAGGGCTCGCAGTATGCTACTAAGAAGATGAAGCAAATGATAATAAATCATTTCATGCACCAGTACTTCAAACAGTAAATCAAGAACTTAATTAACTGATTACAATAATGGTTGATTAACCTTGATATCAATCGTGATTAAATACTTCAACATCATTCTTGCTCACTTAAAAAGTATGCTTCATTCAACAAGCATTAGCTCATAATGTTGGTTGATTAAGAATCACGATTTGCCGCAGACTTGGATGAATCAGTACAATTAGCTTTGTAAACAGTAGTTCTGATATCAGAGCTATTTCTGTAGCACCTGCTCAGTTCACCTCATGTTAAAGTAATGAGCGATATTTATATAACGTGGTGGTCAAAGTTGCATTTCGACACGTATTGTCAATGCAACTGGATATACTTAGAGTTATTCGAGTTTCATCAATTACTTTTTTAATGAAGCGTAGCCATTCACGTAGTAAATGGCTGGCTACGCACCTGATTACGTTCATTTAATCTTTGTCAGAAGGTAATGATTTCACGAATCTTACTACGTGAAAGAAAAGGCTTCCCCAAGTCGATTGAAAAGGTCCTATAGTACCTATTGTAAGATGACAAATCCTCAAAAGACCGAGGTTGCTTAAAACCCTTCTTTTATGGAAAATAATTCACTTTAATTTAAATGAAATGCATTCTATATTTTGCATTTTATTATTTACAGTTCTGATTTATAGTAAAAATGTTTCGCACATTGGTTTGTCCTTTACGCAAAGGTTAGAGCGCGTGATTCATGCATCTCATCTGCTTCATGTCATTGCCAGTTATCGCTCGGTACAGACTGTACCCCCATCCCCTCTTCAATGACGTCGGCACAATAAATTACTTTCATACGCATGAACTTTACGAGTTTGAATAAAAAATACATTTTCTCTAGCGTTATAAATCATATCTGATGGTAATTTATGGTAGAATTTGTCCTTAAGATGTTTTTCAGCTACAATGGTCGGGTCCCAAAAGTGCGGGTATCTTAGTATTTGCGGAGATAGAAGCCTACGACGGAGCATGTCGGCGGAGCCGCGCGGAAAATCAATAAACGCGCGCAACTCCCCCGGAGCCACTACCGACCCCTGCCGCCGCCACCACGCTTTATTGCAACTTTTCACTTGTTTACGCATCAAGGAACTTATAATAAGAAACTAAAAAGTCGAAGGCGAACTGCGGATGAGCTGAACCAAATAGATAAAAATGGTGATCACTACTTCTTGAAAGTTAGAAAGTTATTGGAAGAAGTCATGGGGAAACTTTTCTAGCGGTGCCTGCGGCTGTTTGAAGTTTGAATTCAAACCCATTATAATTATACTTCGACCGGTTCTGTGCTTCCCCCAGACATCCCGGCGGTGCTTGGGGGAGGCCTATGTCCAGCAGTGGACGTCTTTTGGCTGAAATGATGATAATTATACTGAGGACCAAAGCAGTACTACACGAAAATATACATTATAATCTGCTTCTTTAGTCACTTGGAAGTTACTCTTCATTTGTAAAATGACAAAGTAACTGCAGCAATTTGCTTAATCCCCAACTTCTGGCGAAGGGTTTACAAGAGACGATAAATTCTTAATTGGGTACGTGGTTAACTGGTTAGTCTAGCTAACGAGATGATAACGGATGCATAAAACATGCGTTGTACAATATTAAATGACTAAACTTTCATTATAAGTTGTTTAAATATTTAAGAGATTGTTTGACTGATAAGAAATGCTGTTCAGAAACTGTCTAAGAAGGAACAACTGAAAGGTTTGGATATAAATATGAATGGCTGGGAAAACCAAAGAATGATGGATGGGTTGTGTGAGACCCACACAACCCATCTGCGGGGGTGAATAGGTACAGAGATGAGGCTTAGATATATCGAGGAAGAAGACATGCTTCCCCAACGCTAAATAAATTGGGATAAGGGTAGGAAGATGATGGGAAAGATCAAATCTATGTTCGAGATTGTTTTTATCACATAGGTAATTAAAGATCAACCCATAATCTCGCCCGTTGAACACATTCTCGTGATAACCGCTACAATAAACGGTCTGGTGGGAATATTGCTATAATTACCAAGATCGGCAAACGGATTAGTATAAGCAGTATATTGTCGTTAGCGCTGAGGTCGCTACGATACCTTCTCTTGACTCCCTAATCCTTTTAACGACCGTCAAGAGGAGGGGTGCTTTCTAAGCACGATTTTTCATATCTGTTTGGCTTGCGATTTTATTTAAAACATTAAACATAATTCTATCATACATATTCAATCTATTAGTTTTAGTTACCTCTTAACCTCTGACATTTAGAATAACACGTATATTCCACGAACATTACATTTACCACGACCTCGCTCGGGGCGAGCCTGGGCTCATTACAAAAATATTAACCCTTGTTATAACTAAGATGGCGCCGGTGACGTCACACACGAATCATTATAGTAGATAAACTTTCGGATTTAGTTTAGTATGAGTTCGGACAAGGATGCTGGCGATGTTGCGGTCCATTCCAAAGAGCTGACGCAAACGTTTTTATTAGTGTTTGGTATTGTGAGTCAAGGGCCTGGGTTTAGAATTCAAATGTATATTGGATCATACATTTATCATGAACTGATTTTTATTGTATTCGAACATTTCGAGACTCAATAATGAGCTTCGCATTTGGTGGGAACTGCTCTTCTAGATAATAATGTTTGTATGGCATCGTAAATTGAAAATTTGTTTACATTAAGAATTCTAATTCATAATAAACCTTAACATGTCAGCATTAATGAAGGATTTGTTCCAAAAAAACTTACAAGACAACGGCATGTACATAAATCTGAACCCTGACGAGCGATGACGGCTAAATAAACATTTGTACGGCTTTGGAAAACTATGTCAATTACGCTCATTGAATATTTAATTGTAGGGTGCTATTATTACACTCAACGAAAGGTCGTTATAAAAATGATACTGTAGATGCAGTAGTCATATTGACAGTCAACTTGTAAAGCCAGTCGACAGACGGAGCGAAGCAACAACCCTAAGAACCAGGAATAGTATGTTTCTCACGCCAATTAAGTTACTTCAGCGCGGTTTTGCCCCCTTGCATATTAATTATTTATAAGTTTTATTTTCATCTTTAGTATTTTTTTCTTTCTTAAAGAAATTAATCGTTGCTGTTTCCAATAATAGAACAGTTGCAGCGACTGTTCAAACGAATTTCCCGGGTAGCGCTCGCCTGTAATTTCTGGGTAAATTTGGCTTCGTTTTCATCCCCAAGAGGCCACGAGGTATTCGAGGAAGGATTAGCGGAAATGCTAGCGGGCAGGGTTTGTTTTCTTTTCACAAAATTGTTCGCTGATTATGCCAACTTATTTCGGATCAAATGCGGTCAAACAATTAAGTTTGTTCACCATATCAGGGTGCCCAGTTTGTGTTCGCCTTCGATCACAATTTCTAATTTGATTCAGGTATTTGCACATTCCGTTTAAGAACCTTTTACGTACCCAGTAGATTACCACTTGTTCAATGTTCACTACAAAAGGCCTCAACGTATCATAGCCAGCGCTAATACAGCAATTTCACGCCATGTTGTTTTTAATTTCCCCCCGTCTGTCGCAAAGCTGGTGAGAATAGACTGTACGTATGGTTGTACCGCGTAATCTCCGTCGATTCAGAGCGCGAAGTGAGCCTGCAGCACTTTGACAGAAACGTGATATGGTTGCATTATGGTTTCAAATTGCTGAACGAGATCAATTGTACGCCTGGACACTTTGAAACTGGGTCGGTAGCAATGTAGTTCTAATGAAAACAAAGGTGCCTGCGTAAAGTTTAGGTATGTTACATTAGTTTCATAAAGTTCCATTATTCTCCAATGTTGAGTTAGGCCTGTGGGCGCCGCAGTGGCTGTTCAACGGTGACATTTAATCCAGTGAAATTGTGGCGTAGGGACCTAAGATCTATGCTGTGATAAGTGAGATATTATGTAGTTAGGCATCCCGGTGTCTGCCACGCCACGACTGCATTTGTGGGAAATATTGGCTATTGATCTCCTTAATTCTGGTGTCTGTAAAAATCTAAAATATACTGTTTAAGCTCGCTGATTTTGGATCCTGTCTATTTTTTTTTAGCTATTGGACTTCACCCATGTAATAACGTCTATTGTGTTTACGTTGTCGATATCTGTTGATGATTAAATCGGCGCCGATATGTAAACTCATGCAGAGTTCCTATAACTCAGTCGTCGTACAGAAGTACCGTCGACTTCCTTCTTTAGTCACCGTTGGTGGTACTGCTTATCTTAACCATGGCCATCCAATCCAACGGTCATTACGAAAGGGAATTATTTATTTGGGTGTCGCATTACATTCATTCTTTTGTTTTCTGGTGATTTACGGCGTGCGTGCCACGAGCTGTTTAGACAGGAACCTCCTTTTCCAAAGACTCCTCAGCCTCTTGTAAAGAATGCGACATTGCACACAATCCTCCCTGTGTAGTTAATCAAGGTTTTCTTCTACCACAGAACTGCTCAATTGGAGGTCTCACGATCCCATTTCTTTTATCTTCCTAGAGCGTGAAATCGTGTTGGATTGTTAACGACAGCGATGATTATGTCTTTATATATACGTATGTGATAAAAGTAGGCTCATGACTACATTAAAGGTTCTCCTACAGTTCGCGTTAATTCATGCATGTTTCTGACGTAACATTTCACGCTCAGTTTCAGTTAGGTATCAACTGAATGGACGAAGCGGAAGCGACGGCGATGGAGAAGTTAATCCCCACATAAATCCATTTAGGTTGCACGGCTCGGCTGCTTCAGTCCATCGCCAGAGGTAACATAATA
The DNA here is from genome assembly GCA_947522985.1 of Lithophane socia. Taxonomy (NCBI): domain Eukaryota; kingdom Metazoa; phylum Arthropoda; class Insecta; order Lepidoptera; family Noctuidae; genus Lithophane; species Lithophane socia. Next base: position 8,143,955 of record OX383270.1, on the reverse strand, counting down.
CATGACATATTCATGACGGTTCCAATAACCGATAGCGTGTTAGCATTCAGTCGTGATGATATGATATGGACGTAATGTTCGTTCATTTACAGTATTAGATTTTAATATCGGAATTAGAAATGTACCTCTATACTTTTTTGGTTCTCTCTCGGTTTATCACATTCAGAATTTGAGGATATACAGACTGTGATGGTTATTTTAATAGGTACATTATTATTATGAATGTGAAAGTAAGTTTCCTTTAATCATGTTTACACGTGTCGTATCTTCGTGAAAATTGGCACGAGATCCGAGTCTGTGTGGCAGAGACGGCGGTGCTTGCGAGCAAAGGCGTGGGAAAAAGCTAGTTACTTAGTAAGTTCTTACCAAAAATGGATAAAAAATAAAATTTTGATCCAAGTTCTCACTTTTATCTCTTTTACTGAACTGAGTCCAGGTCCAGGTACAGGCTGAAGGGGGTTATTAACTAATTCTGTTGTCAAAAAATACTGAGCTTTTTTTTTCTGTGGGATATTCTTGCATATTTTTTTTGTTCTTCACCTTGGATTTGACCAAAGTTGAGATTATGATGGTGTTGCTCACTTACTCTTAACTTACTCTTAACTTCACTAAACTATAGGTTTTTTTGGGCTATCCTAATACCTTTCACTAATAATATTGTAGTTCACTACACATTAGATGAGCATACCGCTCAGGCCAAAGAAGATAAGGATAGAAAGATTGTGCAATGCCCACACATGAATGTTTTTGTACTGTGCAATCATTAACTGGCACTGCTGAACATTCATTATGTTTTCTTCCTCATTAACTGAACATGGAAGTCATAAATGCTGTGAGTCATGATCATCAGTCATCAAAGAGATTAGACGTTACAATATTGGATTATTATCAGTGTTCAGGAAGTTATATATGTGAATGTCCCATTCATGAATGGGACATATATGATAAAAAAGTATGTGAAAAAATTAAGTAGGTATCTACCACGGGCAAACATTAATTAGTTTTAGTCAACTACATTTTGGAGTGAATCACTTAGTTGGCCAAAATTCTAACCAAACATGTTACTAACATTATTTTTACCTAAAAGTACGCATCCTCTTCTGAATCATCAATTAGTTTTAAATTGTGATTTCCTTTATAATTAAGTAGGTACATATTATTTGAAATATTATTTATTCAAATATACTCCTTACTGTAATTGAAATCTATTTACAATGTGAACAGCGTTTCATATGTTGGAGCTACATAGGTAAAACCATGTCTTTACTTGCAAATTAGAAAGTCATTTTCTCTTTGATGCAGTTTTTACTAAATGGTGCGGCTAATCATTTTCACATAGAGCATAAATTACATACTTCTAACACACTATTGATGTTTCTTGTCGTATTATGATGTATCCTGATAATGCATTTTTATGCTAATCAGCCAGTCATCAAAGCACAGTAAAAAATGCCAACACTGACTGGAATTTTTGTGTACTTATGTTGTTTATTATGGAGAATATAGTATTTATTTAGAAATTGCTTATTTATCTGATGACGCAGACAAATAATGCCCATACGAAATTGATAAAATAACAATTGGAAGTATGTTAACGTCAGAGATATCCGCCCATGACATCAGCAAACAAGTTAGCAGTAAAATTAGGGCTCTTTTTTACATGGCTTTGTGAAAACAATAAGACCGGCGTGATATTCTAAAAATACGATAAGATACGAGTTCATTATCATCTCATAAACGGGATGTATTGTGCTTGTAGCAGTGAACTAAACAGATATTATTCCAAAAGTGGATTTTTATAACGCAACAATAGAAAAATGCTATTTTAATAATTATTCTATGCACTTACCTGTAAGTTTAATGTTTAGTAGCACTTAAATAGGTAAAACAAATGCGCTCGAAGACACTTAGCACACCCACTAGGCACCAAAATACAGCACAAGACGAAATGAAAAGGTTTTCGCACTGACAGCTCGTTCGCTGCTGGTCGATCGACTCGGTGTTGAGGTTAGCCACGAAATGCGCAATGCTTTGACTATGCGCATTGACCCCTACTGTAAAATGTCATGCGCGTTTAATTATAGACAAATTAAATGTTATTAAATAAATCCCTATTTACCTCCTGCAGGTTTTAATTTATAAACAATAAAAATACAAATTGAAAAACTGCTAGCAATAGTGAAAAATAAGCGCCATCTGTTGCGGAGTAGCAAATACAGTTCCGTTTAGACACGCGCCATTAGTAAAAAACTCTATGTTGGCTAACTAGATGGCGCTGAAATGTAATAGGTATTCAAACTTTTTTCTGTTTGTTGACTTCAATCAGATTCAGTCACAGAGTACTTTTGGAATTAGTTCAACCAGTAGTTTACTACTCGCTACTGTAATAAGATTTACACACTCCGTCGGCAATGCTCGGCCAGCTTCTGGGGAGCTTTCCAACATTATAGTGAAAAATATTGCTTTATTATGTTGTTATAATGCGATGCTGTTATGCTGTTACTGTAGGTCGGGAACTCGGCATCAATCTAGTTGATATGTTGTCGGAAAATAGTGAAAAGTCAAATGATCGGTGTTAGATTGATTATTTCTTAGCATTCAAATTTTGTATATAATATCTTGCCTCCTCGCGTTGACGGTTGAGCTTTAGGGAATGTTTTTTTAAGACATGATTTTTCGAGACAAAAATTCAACACACAAAAGCAAAAATGAAATTTCACTTCCACCCTAGTGAAATACGGTTATTCATAAGTTCATAACATACCTTTTAGTGGTACCTATTGTGTTTAATTATATGTCAAACTAGCTGTGCTCCGCGGTTTCACCCGCGTAAGCCTCGATCCCGTGGGAATATCGGGATAAAAAGTATCCTATGTGTTAATCCAGGTTATAAACTATCTGTTTGCCAAATTTCATCCAAATCCATTCAGCCGTTTTTGCGTGATTGAGTAACAAACATCTACCACACAAACTTTCACATTTATACTATTAGCAGGATTGTCAACCGAAGAACTTACTTCAGCGTAGTATCGACATCAATTCACCTTACAAGTACACTAACAGGACCTCAATTTTCATACATAGTGTATCCATCAGACCTACAAACGACAACCCATGACAGACATACGGCTATTAATCCCCACAAATCTCATTAAAACGGTATATAAATATCGGTAAGTGGAGTGGAAACATTTGTCTTCTGCCGCAGCTGGCCATCAGCTATGGACGATATATGGCCGGATTTAGAGCGAGCGTAACTACGGACTACTTGCAGAGCTAAATCTTAAATCTTCCCTGCAACTTACTTGCCAACATTCATCTAAAACAATGTTTCTGTGTCGGTTTGGTTTAAAACAACTTCTTGTGTACTTACATTATTAATGTATTGTGGCTTCAAATAAATTTTACATGGTTCAGATACTGCTGCATGGAGGCCAGGGATTGAATTCTTAGGCTTATTATATAGTTAATGTATTTTTGTAGATCATTTTTATCTCTCGTCGTCTTCCTAGCGTAAGCATAAACTGCCTATACTGTTCCCACTGCTGGGACACAGGCCTCCTCTCTTCGTGAGGGAGTGGGCTGTAATCAAACACGCGGGCCCAGTGCAGGTTGTTAGATGTCAAATGTCTTCCAAGTTTTGGTTCTAGGACTTGCCGGTTTCCTCACGATGTCTTCCTTCTACGATTTGGGAGCAGCGGTGATGAAATTATTTACACAAGTAAAGCGCCTGTCTGGGTTCGAACCCTCGACCCACTCGTAAGTTGGGACCGTTGCCACTGGGCCTCCACTGCTCCTCGTCTTCCTAGCCTTGGTCCTAATCCTAATGGTTGTAGGAACAGCTAAAATTATCTCGCCTTTTTCTTGACCCTGCTTTTCTTCCCATCTTTGGATACTCAGTATATTAGAATACTGATATTGTGACATAGAATAGCAGTATTCTAATAAAAAACTTCATATAATCCATGAGGTCTTTTATAGACCCCAAACACTTATTTATCACTTCGGTGAATAAACTAGACGTCACATTATTTCATGTTGTAGGTACATTATTTCATGGATTCTCGTAAGAAAACCTTCAAAATACATCAAAATACCTACTGATGCTCGATAATACTATGATCCTATATTGATGTAGGTGATTGTATCTGTGAAGAAAGATGACTAAAACTTGTGTTGTGACTTGTGACGCAACTATCCCTAAGTGCGATACTTCTTTTCCAAACTGTGTATCTAAGTCAAGTTTCTAAGTACATTACATAAATATCTGTGACCTTTAATGTCGCCGTCATCAAATCTAAATCGTTATCAATATCATTAACATATGCATACAAATAACGTCTCTAACTCAACAAAAATGTTAGCGTAACGAATTTATTTCGAACGACAGACTCCGTTGAACGGCGATAACGGAGTTATCGTTACCGCGGAATTTGTACTGCCTACTATCATGTGATATCTGATACCGACAAGGTATGATATCGTAAAACAATATGCCAAATGGTATTAGATAAAAGCTAATAATATTAAGGTGATATTATATATAACATTATCATGCCGTCTGAATCCAACTAAAAGAATTTAAATAAATATTGGACGTTGTAATTTTTCTAAAAATTTTTACTTACGCATTTATTATGTAAGTTGGTCCTGTACGTACGTACAACGCAGATATACTCGTATTTAGTAACCTATTTATTCCGCGGATTTCCGCAAAGTGCGGAATAGGTTACTAAATATATCTACGTCTATTTTATTTTACTGACATGATACACAATTTCATTCAAAACGCTCAACTCATGACAAAGCTCCATACTGTCCGTTACCTCCTACGTGACCTGTGAGCTGCATCAGCTCCGCAGCACACCTGTGGAGGTATACCTACCTACGGACGTGGGCACATTGTGATGCGACCACTGTACGTCACAGACATGAGACAGGTATCGGCTGCCGGCGACACGCACTGGGAATTCCCTCCTCGAGCGTGTGAAACTCACGCGGATCTCCCCAGGTATCTGCATTATGTTTAAGTGTGAATGCTTAACAGAATCAGTTTTCGCTATTTATAACTTTGTGATCAGAAACGATTGTATTTTTAACGAACGAGGACTTTTTCCAATTATAAAAACCTAATTTAATTAATAACAATTTAAAATTTAATTTTTTAATAATTTCCTAATTATCCTTTTTTTTTAATTTCTATACAGCATAATAAGGACAGTCTCAGGTACGTATGACATGGCCGACTACGACCGACATTTTATCTAGTCAAAGACTAGGTAATTAAATTGACCGTTGTAGAAAACCGCAAGCAATGAGAAACTACGGAGGAGCATGCGTCTTGTAAATAAACAAGTGCAATATGCGGAGAAAAATGACGTAAAATATTACACCAAGTTCCATTTTCAGGAAAAACATCAGTGACTACATAAATCGGTTTGTCACGATCCAGTGACGTAACAGATTTGTCTTAATGCGTAGTAGGTTACCTGTACTCATTCATACCTACAAGAATATGATGAAAGCCAGAGGATGAAATTCTCCTTTTTTTTCTGATGAAATCCGCGTTTGCACACATAGGTTAATGCGGAAATAAGACCAACGATATTCAATTCAATCAATCAATTCAATTCTTTATTGCATTCCACAATATATTAGCTTAGGTGCTAGCGTATGAACAATCGTCCGACCCTGTCGGGCACAGCAAAAGAAGTATAGGTAGAGAGGACTTATTTGTTCATCTTATAATCTAACATAACAATATATTTAAAAAAAAAAATGTATATTCACGCCGCCTATCTATCCAATTAAAATACTAAACGCAGTGACGAGAGGTAACAAAGATTGGGTAATCAGTGAGGCAGGTATACCTACATATGGTAATGACATCCGTTCACTCGCCGAGTCACCGTGGGCCCTCGACCTTGGGAAGGGACGCGGTCCGGAACAATTCGAGGTATAATGGCCCTCCACGCGGTTCTGAACATGTTCCGTGCCACTAATTAACACATATTTACGACCTATGCTTACTAAGTATGGGTAAGGGTTTGGGCCAAGGCATTTAAGGTATTTACTTAAGTACCTAATTCCCAGGTACTACTGAAACACTAATCCCTAAAAACCGAATTAATCCTTCCCTGATTTGCTCTCTACTGCAGAGCAGCCTGCCAGATTTGACAGAAGATTAACTTCCTGCGGTCAGTAAATCTTGTACCAAATATGTTAGCAGCGGGGTAATTGTGTAGGTGAAATGAAATGAAATGAAATGAAATGAAATGAAATGAAATTGTTTATTCTGTAAATAGGATATCGCAATCACTTTTACACGTCATATTATTAAAAAAATAAAATAAGCTAGATGAGGTCGGCGTTTCCTATCTGACTACTCTGAGAAGAAAGGCCGAAACAAACTCAGAGGTCGCAGTCTCTTTTAAGGTCCAGACATAATCTTGGTCAAGCCATATGAGGACCATGTAGATTAATGTCTGAAATGGTCTTTTGAGGAAAGAACCACACAGATTTGAGTGGACCTGTCCAGTCAGTGCAAGCATTTGTCAGTAACCGAGGAGCTCAACTCAAGAGCTGAAGGAGCTCAACGACTCGACGAACAATACCAAAAAAAGGACATTTGGGTAGGCCGCAGAAAGTACTCAAAACCTACATACTTACAGGGGTACCCTACATACTTACAGGGGGCCAAGTCTACTAATTTACAAACGTGTCAGTGGTCTCACAATTATCAGTTTTTGACAGATATGCCATACAAAATCTGTCAAAAACTCATCATTGTGAGACCACTGACACGTTTGTAAATTAGTAGACTTGGCCCCCTGTAGTAATGGGTTTCATTTTGACAGTTGAACAACATTCATTGCGTTAATTACGTAGTTGAGCAGATAAATTTTTCGAACATATATTTTGAATTTGCTGTTAGTGTGAAGGATGCCCAGAATAGCTCCACCACTTCAAATTATTCAGGCTACATTTTTCTGTCAAGTGAAATACTGAAGATGGCTTTTTCAGTGTTTCAGTAACCTGAATAATTCTATGAAATTATCATAAAATAAACTTGTTAAAAATTTGAATATTTTGGATTTATCAGTATTAGCCTATCATAAATGTCCAATAGCATAATTATCCTAAATCTAATGACGCTGGTTGATAAAACCAAATGCATTCGCATAATAAAATAAAGCCATAATATTTTTGTGTCCTAATCTTTATTTAGTCCGGATATCTATAAGTACATAGATGATATCACAACGATATCTATACGGCAGGCTTTGGCTGTCGATAACAGCGACGTTGCGAGATCAATTACGATTAACGGATAGCGATAACGTCGTTAACACCTAACGACCGGCGAGTAGCGGCCGTTACCTTCACACTGCTTACGTAACGGCGCGATAGTATTATCGGTCATCGCCGATACACGAGTAACACGAGTATGGCACCTTCACTGTTCATGATACAAAAGAAATGATACTAGAGTTGCCACGCGGATTTGCGCAATGTTTCTTTGTGACCACGTTTTCACGTTGGATGCTGATAAAATCAAACTAGATTAGCTAAGTTTATTATTGAACTAGGCTGCCCGTACTTACGTGTACTACAGGTAATCACCACCAAAGTCAAGATGCGGTTTTCGTGGAATATTGTGGTCCAGCGTGCTAACCGAGTTTAGTTTGCCATTACAGTAATGTAGTAACTGATTCTGACACAACTATTAAGCTCGGCGTTAGGTACATAGGCCTTTGAACCCATATCAAAGTAAAAAGGTACAGATTTTTAAGGGAAAACTTCTTTAGGCGCGTTGTTGAAGTGAAAACTTCTAGGCGCGTTGAGCACTTTTGGGTGAACAAAAATCATGGAACTCGCGTCAACGTCACGCTTGAAGAAATGAATGTTACTTAGTTTTCATTTCTATCGGCAATTCCCAAAGACTATCCCGCATGCTTTTTTTTAGTACTACGCTCTCCGAACAGTAATCTAATTCCGTACTTATTTATATCACTCCCTGAGATTTTTAAATGAAAATGGCTCTTTTTTCTCATCTCTACCGGTACTTCTCCAGCATTGGATATTTTTGGCTCATCGAACAGATTCTTGTAGAACCTTCTTTCGTCATATAAATCAATATACCTACCAATTTTTGTACCCAGGATCTAAATATTGATAAAAACCTATAGATGTGTTGTGATTGTGCCAACATAATTAAGTAGCTAATTAAATTTCCTATCAATCCTTTACAAATAAAATTCTTGGTAAGTAGGTACCTAGAGATCAGATTAGGGCGTTACGAAAAGCCTTCCAAAGGTTCTTGTCGTTTGATAGCCATCAAATAGACTATCAATCATATTTAATTAATTATAAGTACCTAATTAAATACTTATTGCTTTGAAGAAGCGCGTGATTCAAGATGGAGGAAAAACAGAGTGTACCTACCTGTCTACTGCAAAGGTGCCAGGCAGGACTCGTAAGAGGCAATAGTCTACTATAGCTTGATTCTCTTTGCGAAATCTCTCAGAGATTTCGTGATACGACACAAAGACACCTTATACCTATAAATATCTAGTATTGCAACATTTGCAACTTGCAACTAAATATAATTTGAAATAAATATTTAGTTAAGTACCTACTGCGACCGCAGTATATCAATTCAAATGCTAACCTACTTAATTTTATTTAATATAATCTCCATTTGAGCCTATGATTATTAATGATTTAATGTTCAAATTTGTATGACCTTGAATAAGTAGCAGTAAATGTGTTTTATTGGCATTACAATTTTGAGCTGGTACCTACTGCTCCCTTACTCAAATAGGAGTACCTAGGAGAAACTCTTCGTCCGTGATCTCATAAGATTAGTCATAGCGATTGTTTGTATAAATATTACCTATGCGTCGTGGACATGCCCTGCGTATTGCCTCATAGACAATCAACCTAATAACTTGTGTTAAAGTATTATTGGGATATAGAACCTTTAGGAGTTTTTGGAGTGTGGCGAAAACAAGTTTTTTTTTGGGAACAAGGGATTGTTGAGGGAGTTATGCTCGTTTTGATACTCCTCCTTTTTTGTGTTCCCGATTATTTTCCTGGCGGGTTGAACGTATAGAACACAGTCTATTGAAGCAGTTCCTTGGAACATTTGATTTCTCGGTTTTTCGTTATTGTAAGTTCATCTTCACGTTAGTTACGTGATGGTAAAGTGCGATATGTCGCACGTCTACGAAAATTAGGTGAAGAATTAGAAATTTTGATTGCAAAATGCGAGATACTTTTGAGGTCCCGTTCGACAGGAGCAATGGATCACCAAGAGCTCCTGTCAAAACTTATTTTCAATCAATCACCACCTTGGTTTTTCGCTGGGAGATCTTAATTTAGACATAGTATTTCAGTTTTACCGTCGCTCAACGCAACGTTCAGATATTATTTAGAAAAGCTTATATTATATCTAGGTTAAGCTAGCTAGGCTGTCATAATAAGGCTTATCTAAATAATAATCTATTTAAATAAAGTACGTGCGTAGTAACTATTAGGTATATCTAAGCATAAGAATTGTATTAGCTAAGTCATGTGTTAGATAGGTGTAGCTATTATTATCTTGTTATTGGCTACTTAGGAGTTATGTCAAGAAAATGGGGATCTGTAGATACAGATCCCCATTTTCTTGATGTATCTCTAATATAAGGTCACTGGAACATTCCTGTGACCTTATAATAGAGATACATCATATACATTCCGCGATAGATTCCCGACCATTAATTAAAAATGTATGCAGACACTCACATTTTCGTTATTTTACCGTTCTGCAAAAAAGTCTAATGTTCTATATGGAAGGTGCAAAGCTAGTTTAGCAATTAATACGGCGATAGTAGGTATTATAGTAGTAAAACGTAAAGTAGTAGGTAAAACTGCGGTGGTGTGGAGTCATATGAGGAAAATATGTTCATAAATCTACCCGGATGCTGAGCGATCTCTTAGCAGAGGTGTGTCCTAAGACAGAAACAGGTATGTATCAGAAAGACTACGTAATGGTCAGATTTCCTAGACAAGTTGCAATCGTTTTCAAAGCTTTTTAAAGAGGAAGTATAAAAGATTTGTGTGGAAAAATAGGTTGTCATGTTATGTGAAGCGAAGTAAGGAGGAAAATGTCTCTAGGAAAGTTTTGAGTATGAATGGGGATGGCGATAAGAGTAGGGGAAGACCAAAAAAACGATGGATGGAATGTGTGAGAGTTGATTATGGCTAAAAAGAACGGCTTTCTATTATTAGAGAGTAGAGTAGAGGAAGATGAAGAAACGATAGATGGACTGTAATAAAGATGATGTGGCCACCGAGATGACGACTAATAGAAAAGTATGGAAGAAAAAGACATGTTGCGCCGAACACAAATAAAATAAAGGGCAAAGGAATGCTGATGATGTTTATCAATTTAATACATTTTTTACTTTCTCGTCTTCGTTATCGCAGAATGCAACTTTGTCTACCCTCAGGTACTTAAGTGTCGCTTGCTTTCTACATCCAACTAATAATGTAGATAGGTTACAATATCAATTTGTATTTAGATTTTCTAGTAAAGCCCACGTTAATTATCGTGAAACTTTACCCTAATAACAATTAAGTTTATTCCGTATTTTATGAATACTTAATTCAAATTGCATTTGACGTTTGAATAGTCTTATCCAGTCAATAAAATCAATGATTGTGCTGAAATCTACTGATTAGTTTTCACTTAATTAAATCGCTGTTTTAGGAAACACTATATAAAATAAAATTTATTGTAGGTTTTACGATTCTTTAACGGTTCAGAAACCGCTAAATTACTAAGAGGTTGCTGTTTTTGATTTTGTAAAGGCAAACTCGTCGGTTGAGTCGTGGCTACTTACCAGAACGAATCTTAATAATTGACCGCCAACTGCTCACAAGCTCCTCGCAAGGAAATTGGAATACGTTCTTTTGTTTAGGGTGCTAAAATTGCGCTTTTAGGGAATGAAGAATGAATTAATAAATTCGTCCTTGCGTCACCCTCCAAACTGGGATATTTATATCTCTTACAAGTTAGAGATGAAGATGGGTCAAGTACCTTCCTTGCTTTATTTTATTGCTGGTAAAGGTTGCTAAGTTTCTATATCTTTTGTACATATCATTGTGTGGAATGTTCGCGAAATTATCTGCTCGCGTGATGCCTAAATCCGCCAACATGTCATAATGCCGGATCTAAAAACAAACAGCATCGATTTTTTTGGATAATGGTCTACGTATAGTTTTTAGTAATTAATTCCTGCTGCAACACTAGACCTATACAGTAGACACCAATTGTGAAATATTCCGCCCCTGAAACACAATCGAATTTAATACTTAATTGTCGATAATTAATTCGACGATAGTTATTTGATTCGCTTTCGACTGTAATTGAAAATGATATGCGTGCAGTGCACAGCTAGTTTATTCCTTTTCGACAAATCGCCGTGAACTTCTGTCGTATTTCTGCACCAAGTTCAAATGTCAAAGGAAAGTTGAGATTAATGAGTTCAATACCCCTCGAGCAGAATGGTAATAATTATGTATGAACTCGTACGATAAATTCGCTTGTTGTTTTTATGGTGGGGTAACATTTTAGGGCCTTCTATTGGACCACGTAATGCAGCCGGCGATCACCGCAGATTGAAGAAATACCGGTTGCTTCAAGTATTTATATTTTTTTATACTTTAGGGAAGTTTGATACTAGTATACTACACACTGCGACGAGTTGAGAAAGTTTGTACGCTACATTGAAGTGACATTAGTAAATACACGCAATTTTGTTACATAAAGTTGCATCCCCGTATATTTATTTCTATAAATTGGGATTGTAAAGAAGAAAATGTGGAGTGCTATTGTCAACATACTTTGAACAATCAACTCTGTAGAATAGTTGCTTTTTCGCTTTTGCACATGGCTTGCCATAAGTCATGAGCCTCGCATTGTACGGAAATCCTATACTTTGCCAGATCAGTATAAACTGGAAATGTATAGCTTGATGTGTAGCCGTGTGCACAAAAGAGCAATAAAAAAACAAAATGCTCACGCTGAGTATTTTTTAAGACCTAAACGTGGATTCAATATTTTTTAGGACCTAAAAAATATTCACCCTGGCCGAAAATCTAAAAAAAAACTTACAATTGCCATTCAAATGGAAGAAAAAAAAAACTTTTTTCATTCGTTTATAAGGCTGAACGATTCGTTTTTTCAGCAATTTATGCCAGCTATCAAGTGGTATTTTTTAAGACCTAAAGGAAAAAGCTTGGCTGATGTCTGTGAAAAAAAAAAGTGAAAATTGGTGACACTGTATTTATGACAGACGAAGAAAACTTTTGTTTTTATTATTTTCCCGCAACATTGTTTTCATAGAAGTTCTGAATTTATTTTTTACCAATACAATGATTTTAAAAGATAACTTTCTTGTTGTTGTTTTGTTTGCATTAAATTTATTAGATATCTACCCAAAGAAGGCCTATTACAAGAAGGTGCGTAAAGTTTTCTACACCACACTGTCGTGAGTTATTTACTAGTAAAGGTGTTAAGGCTCGTAAAGACTGGTGCGATATCGCGGGCGCGGCGTGTACCCTCTCGCGTCTTACCCTCGACATCGCGCAAGTCTGCACGAGCCTTAAAACTTAATAAAAGCTTGAATTTACGTTATCATAACGGAGATTGCAAAATTATAAATGAAATTAGGAAAAATTAGTCCAATTGGATTCTAAATAATTAAACAAAACGCCTAGGGAACTCTCATACAGAAAATAACTGATTGGCATTACCGTAGGTACAGACGCCAGCACATCAAGCTACTACAATCTGTAAAATTTCTTTAATAGATTTTCAACTTTATCGCTGAAGCATTAAGGTTCAAGGTTGATTGGGAAAATCTGACAGTTTCGGGTAGCTTGACCTGCTGGCGTCTGTACTTCCTTTGGTAGGAAAATCATAAAATGAGATTATTTTATAATTTCATTGTAGCAACTTAACACTACATAATATAGTTCTAATTTAAAAAAAAATCCGTTAGAGGGACTACTTTTCATCCTATGGATATTTGTATGAAATGATTCGTTTAAAGCAACCGAAATATTAATAATGTGCTAAGTGAACGCATCTGAAAACCACGTGACCAAACGATAAAAAAAACGAGTTCCAATTTAATTTCATAACAGTAAAAGTTGCAACAATTACTTTTATTTTATGTAAGACTGTTGAGTGTTGAGTGTCTCGTAATGGTGTGTCGAATGTGGTTACCAAATTGATTTGCAGATACCTATTTGATATAATCTTCACCTAATGATCTAATCTAGATATGTAATAGGTATTATTATAATCTAATTATGCTTTACACAATATTGGATAGGTACTTATAGCCAAATTATGAAAAAAAAAAAAAATCTTCCCTTCCTCTGTGCTCTCCTGGGCAGAGGCCTTCCTTCTAATTTTAAATTACTAAAGTAATGTTTGTGGCTTGTTGAATCATTGTTGATTTGATTGTTTTTCTTTTTTATAGGGGCGGCCCAGATGTGGATACTTTTTTTTTTTGAGGGTGGTAAATCATCAAATTACTTCTACTTCTGCCGCTCTGGACGGAGCGGAAGGGCGTGTCAGACTGATTAAAACCCATCCGTGTTCCTTCAGTTGCCTGTTGCCATGGGCTCCGGTATCATGATTCGTTGAAATAGCAAAGCATTCGCGCATACAATATCGCGATTTGCTGATTTGAAGTTTTGCAATATCAGTGGCGACATTCCAGGACCGCAGAGCGAGACCAAGTGGAAATATCTCATGACAATGTGTCTACAATAATTTATACCGGCACCCATACTCTTCAAACTGACATTCTAAACTGCTTAGCATCAGGTATAACTACTTATAGCTTTCCTCCTCTTCATGTCCTTTCTTGTCTTCCTTTTCTTCGATGATGAAACTACTGTGCCATAAAGCCTCATGCAGACTGGCGCGACGCCACGGCGCGACACCGGTAATTTTTATACCGTGAAGTTTTCTTATAAATTGTTTCGTTAGAGTCGCGTCGTGCCAGTCTGCACGAGGTTTAATTAGATTTTTTCAACAACTTTGTGTGTATTATAATCACGCATGTTCCGCCTGCTTCAATAAATAATCGTTATAATTATCCTGGTGTTATCAGTAACGACGGCGTTATGCGATAACGGTTTTACGAAAAAGCCAATTTAGCGATACTTACAGGATTTTACATGTAGGTATCATGTATTTGCACGTACACACGGCTACACATCAAGCCATACATTTCCGGTATATGCTGACCTCGTATTGTAAGGAAACCGTATACAACGCGAGATCATCATAAACTGGAAATGTATAGCTTGATGTGTAGCCGTGTGTACCTAGCGGCCGAAAGTAAAAGTATGTACATTCTTATTTTACATTCCTGCTGACTTTGAACTCATTAGCATCTTTATAGGGGTTGGAAGTCTCTAAGAATATACCTTCTAACCCAGTATACTTCTTTAAGAATTTCCTAAAAAATACTACAATTAGCATAAAATGAAAAGATGCCTTCTAATGACAGATCTAAAAAAATATGTTTTTGAACAGCATAACTATATCTTTTTATTAATAAATAGATGATAAAAGATATCACAAACCTTGACGTATTTAAAACATGCGAGGACAAAAGAAATGAACAAACAGTAATTAACATATTTTGTATATCAGTAAGGCTAAATTAAATATAGCGATAAAGCGACAATCGTCTGATTAATTGATTATCATAATCAATAAAACGGTGCGTGAAAGCCTTTTGGAGATTTCCAGTCGGTAGAGCCTTATTTGATTATATTGCATCAGATCATTTCTTTATTCTTTACCAATGTCCATAAAACAGGAAGAATAAGCCAGCATGCGTATACGCATGCCGCATATTCTTCAAAGATCAAAGAGATACCTGTTTCAGTTTCAGTGTTCGAATAGGCACTATTCACCAGATAAATTGAAAATAGGATAGAATTTTTATAAAACTATCTGACATCTGATAATAGCTTCTGCCCGCGACTCTTGTTTCAACTGGGGTCGGTCTAACCAGATGCACCAGTATTTACATGGAGCGAATGCCAATCTAACCTCCACAACCCGCTTTCTGAGTAACACGATACCCTTTCATGGCTACCGACAACCCGTAACGACTGTCAAATATCTACGAACGACAGCCGGGACCAACTGTACGTAACGTACTTTCCGAGCCACGATGGGGTCTCGGAATGTTATGAATGGTCACCCATCCGCGGACGAACCTCGGCGAGCTTAACCTTGAAGATGGCATGAAGATGATACCTTGTGGCTGTTTTTAGTTAGCCACGAGCTCTTCTCATAAAGAAAGCAAAGTGAGCGTTAATATTTTCTTGTGCCAACTTTCGTATAGGAAGCTAGCTGAATTAAAATATAAGTGCGGTCTATTTTCATTATCATTTTAATCAAAGCTTCTAGAAGCCTCCAAAGTACTGCCTACCGTGGCCTGCTTGGAACCTCGCCAAGTGCGTGATAAAACTTTCATAAAAAACGAAACATTCTAGGCTGTCCGGCGGAGAATACAAAAATAAACTTACAATGACATACTGACTGATATATTTTTAAGTGATGACGACAATGGCGACTATGGCTTATGCCTGGTTTATACGATGGCAGTGACTGGACCAAGTGACTCGGAATTTCGGACCCAGTCAGTGGGTTCATGTAGACGAGATCGGTAGTAAATCAGGCAGGGGAAGCTACTGGGCTCAAAATAGACAGGTAGGGTTAGACAACTAGGGTTGACTTGAGGGCGCGAAGTCAGCACTGGAATGGGTTAAAACTAGTGTCTACACGATGCCAGTTGTAAATCAGAGCTGGACTGACGACTGTACCTCCTGTCACATTACTGAGTTCGTATAAACCTGTCTTTAGATTTTTGTACTTTTACTAAAGTCGAGTCGTACTTATAGGTACTAAGAAGTCGAAGACGAGATTATAAAGACGAATTAAAAATAATAATTTCCTATCTAGTTTTCTTTTAGCCCATACATTAAAGGGAAAAAGAAAACTGTAAGGGTAGTAATTGATAGTCGGATCTGGGAAACTGATTTTTCCCAAAAAGTCACAACTTTTTATATCAAGACAAAATAAAACGAGCCAAAGCAGACATTGAAAATTATAACTAATAAGATTTTTATGAGTATTCAGACTAGCCGAGAGAATAGAAATAAAGAAAATATTGAAGAGAACCAAAACAAGCTAATGTTTGCTGAAAACACTGCGCTTTCATAGACTACGGCCTATTTTTCCTGGACACAAAGCTGCGGTATCTACCAACCTGTAGCCTACACTCACAGAACAACAAAAACTTTTTAGGTTTTCCTCATTGTTTATGCTAGTTGGCAGCTGCTTTTGAAACTTTCTGAGCTTGTCTATGTCTCGAGTTACTTTATAAGTAGCTATGCAAGTAAGGTATATAAACGTTTGTCCTTGAGTTCTCTATACCTTGTATATCTTTCGGTGTCCATACCTTATACATTTTATGCGACATTAACCTTGAGAGCTTTTATAAACATGAGTGTCACAAGGTCAGTTTCATGAATGTGCCAATCAGGCGTAGGTAGGTATCTAATCTTTGATAGTTTTCACTTTTCAGGAGTTAACGAAAGGTATTAGATAAGACAGTGAAAATCTATAGGTAGTAAGAAGTCGGTTAAAAAAAGAGAGAATTAGAATTAAGTTTGAAATAGACAGATCTAATGTGGTACCTACAGGCAACTGAAATATAAATAATATATATAAAAATAAATCCCTATTTCCCTTAGTCACGCCATCACGCGTGAACGGCTAGACCGATTTCGATAAAATTTAGTAAGGAGATAGATGGGGAAGGACATAGGCTACTTTTTATCGACATACCACGCGGGCGAAGCCGCGGGCGGAAGCTAGTAATATATAAAATACATAAAAAACTAGGTTTTAAAAGTGTTCCGAAATAAGTTTAAAATTCCGCAAGAATTAATTTGTAGTACATTTGGTCCTTCAGATTTACACTAAGCCGTTACATTCGTGAGTCATCGCCCTATCGGCAGCAGTGCACACAAGTCGCACTATAATTTAGAGCCCAGTGTGCACGGACGGACGGCAGTGACATTAATTTTTCTCGGCAATCTGCCACACTCTCAAATCTCAGCGACCTTCAGTGCGCCCGCGCCTTGAGTAATGCGTCTACTTGAAATAAATTGCCGAATTTTATATTTTTTACCCGTATGACACTAGAAATTGACCAATTAAGTTTTTCTTTTGTTTTATTGATAAGGTTAGCAATTTTATTTCTAAAACCTTGATGTCTTATTTTCATTTTTATTTTTATTTTATTTATGAAAAGTTTATTTTATTTATTAGGGAAAACAAACAATTATACATTAAGAATTACAAGAAAAAAAAGATAGGATACAGAAATGATACAAATGTGAAATCAACTACGTTCTCCACAGATAGGTCATAGGTACCTACACAATGAGACAATTTGGTAAATTTTTAAACTAGCGTTATAAAGAGGAATATACGTAATCAACAAAAATGAAAACATAATATACATAAAACTGCCAATAGTACCTTATGTGGACCTATTTTGTATCCTCTTAGCCGCAGTAGGAACATACTTGTCTTACATATTAGACACGTAGAGTTTGGTTTCTATGAATAGATCGAGATTTCTTGGCTAGCCCTCATCGGAAGTTATCTTTAAATAGATGAATGATTTATCCCGAAGTATAAGGTGTGTCAATATGAATCGTGCGCATGCGTGTTGACGACTAACTTTGTACACATTCGTCGGCATCGCGGTGAATCATAGTTTGTTTATTTTTCATTATTTTCAGTAAGTAATTCTTACTACGATGTTTCAATGGAAGAATATGATTAGTGCATGAGTACCTACCGTAAAATGCATATTATAAATGACCTTTGATCTGAAAGTTTAATTTATTTTACACTAGCTTCCGCCTGCGGCTTCGCCCGCGTGGAATGTCAATAAAAAGTAGCCTATGTCCTTCCTGGGAATGCCACCTATCTCCTTGCCAAATTTTTATCGACATCCGTTCAGTGGTTAAGGCGTGAAAAGGTAACATACAGACAGACCGGCACACAGACCGACAGACGGATAGACAGAGTTACTTTCGAATGTTTAATATAAGTGTATGGATTATGTATATTATTTTATCTTTACGCTGCAGATTTCTAATTTGGTTTAGCAACTATTGGTAGTCTGTGGAAATGGATATTCTTGATAATGTTACCTATAAAGACGATAGATTAAATTGGTATTATTTCGATAGGTAATTTCAACTTCTCGGTAAACTCCTCAGTTACTACTTTAACGCGGACTTGAAACTAGTTTTTGGATATTACAGATTACAGAATGGCACAATGGTATCCCCCGGTGATGTTGTCTATACCTATAATAAAATCGTATCAAGCAAATAGCTTAGATAATAGTTCGATTCCCAACAGTCGATATTTAGTACATATTTTTTGCTTTTTACATTTTGTATTACTATAATGTGATAGTTAGTAGAACGTACACAAAAAAAAATTCAGTTTAGGCCCCTTTTGATAGCTATGATTAAAAAATATATATATTTATGGTTTTTTTTTATGAGTTTCAATCTTTATTCAATTCAAAAAAGTAAATTTTTCATATCTTATTTTCATATCTTATAGGCTATATTTTCCTGTGACACATGATTGAGACATCTGTAGCCGAACTAGGCGAAAGCCTGTATTTCGGCTATCAGCACCAAAAAGGTGGTTAGGTGAATGTTAATGAGGAATCCCATAATTTAACATTATTTTAGTTAGATAGCAGGAATAATCTGTAAGAATGCAACAGTCAGAGTATCAGTGTTGTGAACTTAGGAAATCATGTCACTAAGATCGATTTTCAAGGACATGAACATTAAAAGAACCACTCATTTGCAAAAGAACTAATGTGTTTATTGATGGCCACTCTTTTGTCCAGAATTATTACTTGTCACCTATTAAACTTTATTTTTTATGATCCATTGACCAGTCGCACGCAACCATACCTACATCATTAAACCATATCTAATGTCTCTGTAACATGAAATAAATGAATAATTACGTTTTCAAGCTTGTTAGGAAAATCTGAGAGGAAATTCGCGGCAAGAACCCCGCGCGCGTAATTACGCTCCATCGATTGTTCCGACACTCAATAGTGCCATAATTATCTCATCAATAAAACGCGAGGTCAGCGAAATTACATAAATACGAGAATTGTTTTTACGCTCGGATTCGTCCCTAGCCTTAAATGAGGTCCACGCAAGTCAGGCAATAAGACAAATGTCGGATATTGTTGCACGGAATGGCTCGGTAACAGAACTGTGTCAAGTATGCGTTTAAGTTATTTACTTTGATTACAACACGCATGTTGGATAGTACAAGTGCATTATGCTTGTGCACTCATACTAGTTTCTGAGAAAGGAAAAACATACATTCGTAGTGTGTACTTTAAATAGTTGAAATTGCTACGCAAGCCATACCGTGCTTAGCGTTTTGTAAGAAACTTCTTTATATGTGGCCTCTTATTTCGACTTACATCTATTTCTTTTTTATTTATGGCACGTCATACGGTTTGTCAGGTACGAAGAACTGCAGTCAACTATGATTGAAAAATTCTAGATTCTTTTGTTCATTAAAATGACTTTTACACAATAATAATCTCAAACTTATAGCATAGGTACGTTGAGGTCATCAAAAATGTTTTCATATTAGTCTTTTATACGGAGAGTTCATTTCAAATGCGCGTAGGCCATTTGCTACGAGAGTGCTACGAGTCTCACTTAACTTACCTAAAGTTTTTTACGCCACATTAAACACTTTGAATATTTCAGCTTGCAACATTATTTCGTCAATTAGCTATCTTTATCTTTTTGATAATTAATAAACATTCGGTATTCAGTTAAAATTAAAAACAAGCCGTTCGTAGCGTGTCAAGGTCTCCTATACAACGATAAGAAATAAACAAAAGTTATGTTTTTAAACTATCAAAAAGTTACCTTATGTTATTATGTAAAAAAATGCCTTTTTAGTCTATAGTGGTCGTAAGCGCTACTGCCGAGCAGGAGGACCTGGGTTCGATTCCCGGGTCGGGCAAAATGTTGTTGGGTTTTTTCATCTGGAATTTTTCAGTAGCAGCCCTGACTCCGGATTTGTACCCGGTTAATAGTAATAGGTTCGCCCCCTGTTCAATTAACTCAGCCTATCCCAGTCCACTGCTGGACATAGGCCTCTCCCAAGCTGCGCCACAACACCCTGTCCTCCGCCTTCCGCATCCAGTCAGTCCCAGTACTGTCTTAAGGTCGTAGGTCCATCTAGCTGGGGGGCGTCTCACGGTACGCCCCCTGTTACATAGGACGTAAAAATAAAAGCGAAATGTGAGACTAGGTCCTATAGGTGCGTACCACTTATCACAATTTGACAAATGAGGTATCGTTAGATGCGTCGTGATTGTCCGCTGGTTATAGGCTATGTGAAGTCACATTAAATTAAAAATGGCGCCCTCTAGAGGACATAAAGTGAGGGACTTAAAAAAAATATGGTTTAATCGTACCATGTTGGGTATCAAATGAAAGGGCTTAATGAGCACATTTCAAAAATATATATATTATAACCCCAAAAGAATTTTAAAAAAAATCAAGTAACAAAAACTAAAACCCAACTACGACTTAAAAGGTATAAACAAGACAGCACAGACACAAATTAAAAATCCGGAGTCACACGTGTTAGGGCATAAATCGAACAGATTACGTGTGACTCCGGATTTTTAATTTGTCTGTCTGTGGTGTCTTGTTTATACCTTTTAAGTCGTAGTTGGGTTTTAGTTTTTGTTACTTCATTTTTTATGTTATAAAATCGCAATTTAGGTATCCCTATAGTCTTTTATTTAATTCTTTATTGCCGACCAAAGTTTTGTAAAAGAGAATAAGCTAAAAGATATTGTATCCGTATAGTTTCAATGTTAATTTATTTTGAACAAGATGTTTGTTGCATTTACCCTTGGCCATAAGGATATTTCTTTGTATCGCGCATGCTACTGCATGTTTGGCGAAAATCCTCGAGACATACAATGTTATTATATTGTTTGTTATTTATGTACCTACAGTACATGATTTGTCTGGTTGCGTCAAGGTTGTCAAGGTGGAACCAGAGATATCACGAGTTGTATCCAAGATTACTGTACTTTACTTATTTTAGTAAGTTCTACCTAGCTCATTGATGATTTTTCTGATCAATTTTAGTTGGACATAGTTGAATTATTAAGTGAATCCAAGATCTAGAGTAGGTAAAGATCCAGTAAATAATGTGAATTTTAATCATTTAAGGAAGCCTGTTATATTTTTTAATGAAACTACTTATAGTAACCTAGATACTATACATACAGGGAAATTTTTAACCAGTCCGCAAACTTAAACTCATCATTATGAACAACTTTTACTATTAGACCAACTGAAATAGCGAAAAAAATCAGCTGTTCCCTACATGTTGACGAGTTATGCGAAGTGTAGGGAACAACTGATTTTTTTTGGTCTCTTAGTAAAAGTTGTTCATAATAATGAGTAAAGTCGCACTGGTTATTTTGTTTTTCTTGTATTGTGGACACGTGTTATTTAAAAAACCCATGCAGACAAATGTCAAAATAAATTCTTTTATAGTCAATAATACCACAATAATTCACTTAGTTATTGTTATGTTATATTATTCTGCCACACAATATTAAACTCGGTAATAAAATCGTTAACGGAATGCGAGAAATGTCACAGTAATAACGAAAAAAAATTAAAAAAATAGACATGCGTGCAGGCAACAAATTACACCTCAACGTTGCGCATGGGTTTTAAGGCTGTGCGGCGAGCGCGGGAGTCTGCGCGGGAGTGGAACGAACTGCGACGCCGGCCGGCGGCGCGCATAGTACAGGCGCGTCGCTCTCCGACAGCGCACGCGCAAATCGCTGATACCACACCACGCTATAAAAGGGTAGGCGCCCTTGCTGAAACCCACTTACACGCTTGTTCTTCAAGTAGAAGGATCTTTGGTGACCACAGTTGGAACCAACATTTGTGCCAAAATGTCCGCGGAACATCTGGATGCGTTGCTACGACATGGGGATGAAGATGACACGGATGGTGTCGTACTGGCCAAGGGGGTGTCCATGATCGTCCTCTTCTGTGCCTCCATGATCTGTGGTCTAGCACCTCTGCTGCTGGCTAAGAAGTTCCACTGGCTGTCGGCTGAAGATGCAGGGAACCTGAAGACCACCAACAGGATCGTGATGACTCTGCTGTCATTCGGTGGTGGTGTCCTGCTGTCCACAACATTCATGCATTTGATACCTGAAGTGGAACATAATGTGGAATACCTTCAGAGTGAGTACTTCTGTTTATTTTTAGTAATATATATAGTATAGTTAGTAATATACTATATTAGTGCGAAAAAGTAAGTACGTGAAATAAATAACACATGGATATCTTTAAACCTTCGTACTTTATACCTAAATCTGCTATTTTAACAGCCTTTATTGATATATGCGTTCATTCAGCTGATTTTTTTTTTAACAAGAGCTGATTGTTATTCCTGTAGTTGAAAATGGTAAACATTGATATTTTTGATTTTATAGCTAATTATTACCTAATTAGGTAATTTAATTAATAGTGTTTGTCCCGCAATATGCGAAACTAGGTATATACGCAGAGAAAATCTAGAAAAAATGCGACAGAAAATTAATTTTGATGGATGATACACGATAGAAAATAATTTAATAATGTTTATACGTTTTATAAAATTATATTGAGGTAACATTTATTCATGCCATGCGGAAAAACATCATCCGGTCTTCCTCTCCCAAATATGTTGGGGTCGGCTTCCCGTCTAACCTGATGTAACTGAATACCATGCGACCATGCGGAAAAAATCATAATCCTGAAATATCTAAAGGCTCAAAAAGTCCGTATCAAATACAAATAAGGAAGGTGGTTAACGTAACTTAACAAATATCTAGTATACAACAGAATTAATAATATTCCGTTAGATTATCAAAAATATTTTTTGGCAGGCCTTGATACCTGAAATAAATATTATGTGTAATATTTACCTACTTTATTTAAGTACTCACAAATTACATTTAAAAATTATTAACAGCTCATTGGCATCAAAAAATTTACCTACTTAAATTAATTGATCTTTCTTTGAGATTAATTTCATCTATCCTAACTCCTCAGTTTTACAATCCAACTGGAAATTAGTTTGTTAGAAGTTACGATATTATTTATTATAGAACGAACGTTAATTATCTAGTGAAACCTCAGTTTAAAAAAAAAGATATAGGACCTGAGTCGTGATCTGCACTACTATAAATTGCGCTTTGAAGGAAAACTTCAATATGAAGCAGCTGCTGAAAAAAATCCTGTCCTTTTAATAAATGGATAGCTTCCAGCAGTCACCAAGTTACTTGCAAACTGCCCACGCGCAGCTGTCCTCTAGAACCAGACAGGAGTAAAAAAGGAGTCCTGCTTGAACTTAATTACTTAGATCCCATTTTCGTTTCGTGAACATTCGTCCAAGAGACAGAACTTTTTTACTTCCCAAGTTCGCTACACACCCACGCTTGCCATTGCCATAGACGTTGCATAACGCAGCTCTTGAACTACAAAGTACAAAGGTTCCAATTTGATGATCACGATGTACCATGAGTACCTAGCATGGCTATTTATATAACGTGGAAAATAATATCATTAAATCTTGTGATAGTACTCATTCATGCGTATGAACAACTTTGGTTACTGGGCCAAACATAAAAACTAGTTCCACAAATTGTTAATAATAAAAGGTTTAGACACGTTCCCCAGAAAGCATGATATGCGGTTGATCCCGGCTGTCATTTGTAGATCTTTGACAGTTATTACAGGTACTCAGAAGCTCAGAAGCCCAAACAGTCTGGCAGCCAGTCTTACCAAGGAGATCGTATTACCCTGTAACTGGGTTGTGGAGGTTAGATAGGCATTCAGCTGCATCTGGTTAGACTAGAAGCCGACCCCAACATAGTTGGGAATTTTCCCAACTATGTTGGGGTCGGCTAGGCAGATTGATTGATTGAAAAGGCTTAGACACTGGAAACCTTCAGATTGCCTTTCTTTTTAGATATGCCTCCCTCCGACATTTCCACAGTCGTGAGCTTATCTCCTCCATGTCTCTTCCGCAGTACCTTTTAAGTTACCTTCTCTTTCAAAGATGGGAATCATCGAAGCTCTGGGGGTTTAAAACAGCCGTTTAAGCCTGTGTCCTGTGTACTGTGTGGCTGTTTTAAGCCTCATAATAGGAAAATATCATGAATCATCGTAAAAAGTCACAAACTGACAATCCATAATATGATCTGCGTGCGATTCATAGCACGAAATAATTCATCTGTTTGACAGTTTTCTATGGAGATTCGTAAAATGGTCCACACCATTATGAATTGCTTTTGTGTCAAATTAGAGGAATTGCTAATGTGGCCGTTTTGGGCCCGCTTTTGTCTGTTGTCCTTAACTTTTTTGCTAGACGGTATATTTTCGTGTAGGTTCAAGGCTCAATTTTTTTGACTCGACGTACTACTATCTCTCATTAGAATATGCGAAGTCGAGAGGACATTATCTAATGGTTGCGCAACGCGTCAATATGTGTGCCACTATGCAAGGCGTAAATACTCATATGTCTTGGGGTTTTTTCTATAGTTGGAAAGATATAAATATCTGTAATTACTGCTAACCGCAAGAACGCTGCGATGATTAATAATACTGTTCAAGGAGATCGGCTATTGTGATTTAGTTCATGATTTAAAATTCCAATGTCAAATTGGTAAGTTGATTTTAAAATAAACTTTGAATACGATACTCTAAACTGTATATAATATTTACATACATACTTTTTAAATCTTTTATGTGCAAATGATTCTACAAAGACAGACATAATATGATGCCCTAGGCATTCTCTCCCAGTCTTCCTCAGGCTGGTCCAGACACAAAACATAGTACCTAGATGCAATAAAATTAATGGACACCATTTTAGTTAGACAACTGCACTTTCATAGAGTTCATCGATAGAGTATACAATATGCAAACAGTTGCGGTAGACAATGGTAGTAGCGGCCGGTTTATTACTGCTGGCTTTATTGTTTTGTCGTTCCTGACTTTCTCATTTTATTGACCCCAGATCAAAGTCGTGGTATTCCGGGTTACCCTAACGAGTCATTTATAACTTTGTAGGTAGGTTTAAGTAAGGTGTAGTAAGTCAGAAGGCTCGCCACGACGTGTGCTGCACCGGACGTCGGCTATACAATTAACTTATTACCAATTCAATGAAGGGAAACAGAACCAGACCAGCGCACGCGCACCGCATCATAACATTAACGTATTCCCCTGTTTAAAACATTAATATACATTCAATTTACTATTGGTTTTGGCTTATTGCATTCTGGTGGCACATTTTATAACCATGAATTAGGAATTTATTTATTGCAAAGTTGCTAATATTTGCATAGCATTAGGAAATGCTTGAGTTGCATCGTAACAGACAGTTTACTATGTATTAATTTGCAATACATAGAATATATCCATATGTATGACAATAAATTAAATTGATTAGGTATATGATTCTATTATTTATTCATTGCTAATATATGTGTTACCTACACATAACTGTTACTAAGCTATTAATCAATTTAAATAAATAAATCTTTATTTAATTTGTTATGACGTTCCATTGATACTACAAGTGGATTTTCCATATTAAAATATAGCATATACACGACGACATATCAAGCTAAACATTTCCAGTTTCAGCTGATCTCGCAATGAAATTGTTTATAAATAAATGCATGATTAAATAAAGAACAATCATAATTTAGAAATACATAGCTTTGGCCTAACTGCTTACTTCCGGGATTAAAAGTACCCTATGTGGTAATCGAGGTTATGAACTGTATGCCAAATTTCATTCAAATCCGTTCAGTCGTTTTTGTGCCAATCCGGAATAAACGTACATCCAGGCAAACCGACAAACGGACATCGTCATCAGACTCGTTCCCACACCTCGTAGGAATTACTTTCATTCTATAATATGCAATATATATCCTACTTAAATCCCTAATAAATCATAACACGACTTACTTACCCATGAAATCATGAGGAAACGCGTGACGGCCGTGGGAAACATATTTATCGCATACGTTCACATAAAAAGCAATGTTTCTCGGAACCTATTCTGTTCAAGAACAGAGAAAGTGTCGCATTCTCGTACAAAGCACGTGCGATATTAAAACAATTAATAATAAATTCAAGTAGCTTTTCGTGTCTGTTTGTGTGACCTTTGTTCTTCATAACTACGCAACGGATATATGCGGTTTTCACCATCATTTAGACAATTTATTGACGAAGGTTTTTGTGTATAAAACTTTAGTATTAAACTTGCATATAATATTTTTTTTTTTTATAAAGAAATCTCAATGTTTTGTCAAGTCGTAAAAACCGTACGAAGGAGGATCGGGTCGCTAGTAGTTAAAGTTGGTGAGCTGCTGTCACCGCATGTTAAGAAGTTTCATACATACATAACATAATCAGCCTATAATGTTCCCACTGCTGGGACACAGGCCTCCTCTCTATGAGAGGGAGTGGGCCGTAATCCACCACGCGGGCCCAGTGCGGGTTGGTAGATGTCACATGTCTTCGAATTTTTGGTTCTAGGACATGCCGGTTTCCTCACGATGTTTTCCTTCACCGTTTTTGAGAGCAGTGGTGATGAAATTATTTACACAAAGTAAAGAAGTTTCCACTAATCATTAAATACTACCATAAACAGTGAAAACAAGGAATTGTTTTGACTCAGTAGCTCTCGTGTGTAACGTATCGTACGTAACTTATCGAGTATTCAAATCAAACGGAAACTCGGAAACCGTGTCTGCGGTTATCGTAACGAATGATTCACATAATAGGGATCTTTTTTATTCCTAATGAGCTAGAGGTCGTAAAAAATACCTTGTTAGTTAGTTTCCGCAGTGCTAAGTGCTTATGTTTCATTGTTTATATACAACTCGACATAATTGCTTAGGTACGTATTTACATTAGAGGGGAAAATGTCAATTATGACTGTGTGATAATATTTTAGAATGGTCAATGGTTTTATCTTACCCTTGTCTTGCCTTATCTAGGCAGTTTAAATAATTATAATAAGGGTTACCATCATCATTTATATCATTGGGAATGTTGTTTGCTTCATAGACGTTAGATTTTTAGACCATTTTCTATTTTGTTAAGTACACACGGCTACACATCAAGCTATACATTTCCAGTTTATGCTGATCTCGCATTGTATAGAGATTCCTTACAATGCGAGGTCAGCTTACGCTGGAAATGTATAGCTTGATGTGTAGCCGTGTGTACATGGTAATTGTTGACAGGCCTACACTGTCCTCCAATTCCTATAAACACAGTAATTTGGAAAAATTGTAAAAACTATTTATTTGTAAAAGCCATTTATTTGTAAAAGAGTAACCGTGGAGTTTCCTGGGGCTCTTTTCCATAGGAAACGACCAATTGGAACCGTGCACCTAGCTTCTGAAGTTTCATAAGTGTCCATGTAGGTTTATATGAAATAAAATACTTATTTTAAAACTTGTTACTGGTTGTAAGTTTGTGAGAACCATTGTAAGCAGAAATAGTCGTAATAAATACTTTAAAGGGAACACAATATTATTATTTACTACATAGGTATACCAACCTACTATAATGTATATATCTAGCTCATAAAATAGCGTTATAAATACTAAAGTATCACATAACTTTCAAAAATACAATCGTTTCTATTTTTAAAACCAAAGAGGGAATAAGATAGTTAAGAGCCTGATGACTTCACAGTCTAGGTTTTTCCTCATGTCCTTATCTGTTAGATATCCTTATAGAATAACATAAAGTTCACGAGCTGTCACGGTCAGTATTACGTGGGATTACACAGACGTTTATATCATTAACATAATACTCGTCACGATTTAATTAATAACACAACAATGGGACTATCTTTGTGTTGTGGAACTAACCTACTCTTCTGTAAACAAAATAGTCCCAAGTTCAAGTAGGTATTATTTTATTAAAAAACTAGCTGATGCCCGCGGCTTCGCCCGCGTGGATGATGGTTATTATATACTAAAACCTTACTCGAGAACCACTCTATCCATTGGTGAAAACAGCATGAAAATCGGTGCAGTAGTTTTTGAGTTTATCGCGAACAGGACGACAGACAGACGCGGCGGAGGACTTTGTTTTATAATATGTTAATGCCTGAACATATGACTCTCATGCCATCTGTAACTATATTAAATACTTACAGATGGCATGTTACACCTAATAGCCTCGGATAAGTTAGGGTCAACTTGTCTGTCAGATATATCCAAATCGGTTTCATATTTGTTTCATCTGAAATATAACTAATATCTTTTTATTCGAGTATTTTCTGAAAGTTTCACAAACACGTGTTGCTTATTCGCTCATAATTTGTCTGCTTTTATTTGTGTTTCCGTATTTTTCTTTAACATACCTATTATCTGAAGTGTAATGTCTCACCGCACATCGGAAAATCCTAGTGTTAATGAAGGCTTTAGAAACAATAACCACGAACAAACTGATTTCAAATTGAGGCAATTATAAACTCGCACATCAAATTACTGACGTCATTAACCACAATCAAGACTGGTTTAGACAATATAAATATACAAAGTAAACAACTGAGATGGTGATCTAATAATAAAAAACTGTTGGAAATTCATCAATTCATCATTTTCCTGCCCATCCCAATTTATTTCTGGTCAACGTGTATTTTTCTTCCAGGCTTCTCTATTAGTCGTCATATAAGTATTCCTAGCCCCTCCCCCCTTTCAAGCCTTTTAATCTAGTGGTGTAATAATTAAAAACAGTGATTGACATAAATTTCATTCATTTTGGCTGATGCTATGCTTGCTAATGCATGCTAAGTTGGCTAAAATTCTCTGATTTCTAGCGGCATTAACCCTGGGTTTTACCAGAGTCCACTTTCAGACGATTTCCGCCACTACAACGGTCTGCCATAATATTTATCTTATCCTACATAACTGGTTGGCCATCAGGTTGTCTGGTACAAAACTTGTCAGCCAAGCCAAAACAGTACAATCAACAATAACATTTTTATCGATTTCTCATAAAAAATTTGTTTGTAGAGGTCAATTGTCTTAGGTCCTATTTTTTCCTATTTTAACATGTTTAAAATCTCATTTTGATTTTATCTCAATATCAAAATTAAATCTATGTCAAAATAAGGTAAACGCTCCTATTTCCGGGAAACTGAGATAATTTTTTAACCCCCTGGTTGCCCCTGCTGGTCCTCTGATTTCGTGAAAATATCGACTGATTCCGAAGCTCCTGGTCGTAAACCGGCCCTGACAAGATTACATGCATATATTCAGTCAAACCTGTTAATAATGCGTAACCGTGCAGTTAACGCCGAGTTAAGGCCACTCTATGTCGAAACACGTACAGGCCGACCCTTCTATAAGGAAAATGTGCAAGTGGTGCATAATTTGTAAAGAAGAGGAATTTCCTGGTACCGGGTGTTTCACCGTAAATACCTACTTACGGACGATTGCAATTAGAGAAATGTGACGTGACAAGGAAAATAAAATGGCACGTAACGACCACGTATTTTTGTTTTGTGAAACGTGAATTTAAATTAAATTAAAGCTAAATAAATAAATTGAATCTGCTGATTCATCTATATTCGTAGGCGTAGGTTATACAGTAAGTTGCATCTGTGTTCATCTCAATAAATACTTATAATTAGAATAATACGAATAACGAACACTTTGGCGTCATTAAAAATGTAGCTTCAATACCTATACTATTTGTTTTTTTCTATTTGGACTTAAACATAACGTGCGAAATGTGGTTGTACTGTAGGTATCTACACCTCTGCTGAACCCTTCGGGGAAACAAGGCGTGATGTTTTAAACTATTTGCATCTCCAAACACTATAAGCCTGCAATACTTACCTACGTACAAACAAGTACGAAGATAATAAGTGTCGTAGAACTGTTGCTCTTAGACCAAAACATAGTAAACTGGAAGGTTAATAGTAGGAGAGTTGCGCCGGTAATGTGCACTCCATGCAAATGAACCCAATCGCCGCATATTGGAACACTACAAAATGCTAATATGGCGGCACTGTAACGACGCGCAGCTTGCAACTTTATGCGATACTGACACATGAAATATTTCGCCGTTTACTTCATTTTATATATGAACGCATAAAACTTCAGACGTAATGTTTTGTTTATATTTTCAGATTAAATATCCCACGGTAAAAAAGTACGAATCGTTTTAAATTTTTATTATCTTCCTTTTATATCTAAAAACAACTCATGAGGCTACGTCGGGTAATTTAAAATGTACAAAGCTTTGTTTGTGGAGCTACGGTCAAAAGGAATGATGATTGTATAATAAATGCGCATTAACAAACGCGTAGCAAATTTATGTCCTTATGTAAAGAAAGAAAAATGTGAATTATTTAATGTTGTCCATTTCCGGACGGGCCGCTTATAGCGCTGCAACCGATATTTCCCGCTGTCCAGTGTCCAAGTATTCGTGGTGTAAAAAAGCTTTGCAATGTGTGAATTAAATGCACCGGCCATTTAAAGCGGGTATAAATATTTATTCTTCCCCGTAATGGAAAAATTAACCAATTCGGGATGCAGTATTTTGGTCAAATTACCTTTACAACTTTAAGAGAACAGTTTGTACCTAATTGAAATGTGGTATATATTCCAAAACAGAGTACCATTTTTTATATGCCACATATATATAATTATACGGG
Source organism: Lithophane socia (assembly GCA_947522985.1). NCBI lineage: Eukaryota > Metazoa > Arthropoda > Insecta > Lepidoptera > Noctuidae > Lithophane > Lithophane socia. The sequence continues at coordinate 8,112,991 of OX383270.1, read as the reverse complement.
CTGAACATGGTTTAGCATTGATCCGTCCGTGACTGCTGTGTAAAATATATCCGCTGGCTGAATGTCGCATACATTCGCGGAGGTGTCAGCACCAAAGGTTTGACTGATTCACCGCACTAGATATTTATAATGAATGAATGTCACGTGCATTTATTTTAGCCGATATGTGTCGCACGTTGGCTGTTTATTAGGACGCTTAACGGCACTGCACTTTCTTGTTGTCAAACGGCAATAATCGTAAACAATGCCGGTAGCAAGCAATCGTCTCAGAGGCTCTTAGGTGCTATATTGCTCACATAAGCACCTGTTTAACGTTTTAGTATGTATATTAATTGGCAAAAGGTGCTGAAACGTAATTACGATATCATACGTGTGTAAATTGGCGTAGAATCTCCTATTACTGACTCTGAGGGAAATTCAATTAACTATATTTGATGATTATTTTATCATGCTCGTATTTAAGCTAAACGAGTTTTTTTTTGTGTACCAAGTGTCACTGACGTCATTCTTTTAATAAGTAATGTATAATTAATTGCTACAAGATAATGATTATTCTTCTCCGACACTATAATTGCTTAGGTGTTAACTCAACACTTTACGTACTTATGAATTTTATGCATCAGCGATTCTCTAAACAAAGATGTTGTTCAAAACATAACTTTCATATTTACCGTGCATTGTTCTCGTGTGGGAAGCAGTGACAATCTTGTGTGTTTTATTAGTTTGTACTGTCCCCAAGTCTGCCTGTTTGCCTAATGATTGAATTATGAGAACCTATGTAAGACAAAAATGCCTTCAGTTTAATCTGCTGTTTGAATAATCCATCGCATCGTTTGTAATATATAGTTTTGACGTCTGGCCGAGCACGTCCTTACATTTTTTTGCATTTGCCAACAGTAGACCCTAGTAGAGTGATTGTTCTAAAGGGAAACCGGTATAATTAAGTATATCGAGTTGTGTGGACCCTTCGCCACTGTAACTAGATATAAGTTTCTTCCGGTCTGGAATATCTAAAATATCCGGTCTTTCGCCTTCCTTATTCAATCTAAAGTTTTCCTCAGATCTTAGGTTGATGTGTATGATGTATCATAATAATCATAGTTAAAATAAGATAATTTTCACTATAAATGATTCATTATGATGTAGGTAATGGCAAAACCCCGAATAATATTAAAAGTCTCTCCTATTCGCGATCCAAAGTCGCGTCAAATAACAAAAACTTCGTCTCGATATACTTCGAGACGAAGTTTTAATTGATAAGTCTGATGCACAATGTTCTTGCTGTTCCGACTTATCTACTGACACTCCGTAAGTAGTAAAGTTCTACCAACGTACGTACCTATATTTGAAAGTGTCCCATCCGGGATTGTCATCACATCAGTGCTATATATACAAGACTGTTTTAATGTTCAAGTACTTGCTTTGTTTGATTTTGAATATGAAGTGGAAAATACGAGTAGTATTTTAATAATGACTGATAACTATTTAACTACAAAGTAATTGACACTTGAATTCACTGTAGCGAAAATGCGCAACTCTCAGGACAATAGTATAAAGAGTGTTGAAAGTACATTGAATGTTGATGTTTCCATCATACGAAATAAGTTGCAACTTTGTTTAAAATATCGTTGAAATCACGAAAAACCAGTTGCTTGTTTAAGTCCTGTTAACTTAAAATAACAACATTTGAGGCTGTTATTGAAGCGATCGTAAGACCGGTTCTGTAAGCAACATTAAATGAATTTTTATATTTCCCAAAATGTTGAATATAAAGTCTAATAAATATCACTACAAAGATACCTGTGGGCTTATTATTCTTGGAATTGACTAGACGATTAGAATTGATGTTTCTAAAAATCTACAACTGTTTCTGATTCTGCTTCCTTACTTAGTGACTAAATATATGGTAAATTATATGATTATTGTATACAACAAAATCAAAGTAGATGCAATTTAATCGTACAGATGAGGTGTTGGTGAGAAGGTAGTGGTGGTGAGGAGGAGAAACAGCCGGCAAAAATTGCAGAAAGAGTCATATCTACGTATATTGGATTATTGATAAATTCTGGATAATTACAACTTTGACGATGGTTTTCCAAGAATGTCCACGAATAAACTCGGATAACTAAAACTACTTGGAATTTTAAAATCTCTTGTTCAAAATATTCATTATTATTTGCTCATACAATGCATCATAGGGGTTACCTTGGTCTAAAGTTAAAGTTGCAACATCCTTGTCAGCTTAAATGCTGCGGTACAGTCCCTGCTTTTTATAGATATGTAGTTACGTTGGTACTTATTCATGCCGTGCTTCACAATGGTCCACCTCAGAGAAACCATTAGGCGCAGGAGAAACCTCGATCCAAGGCTGGCAACATGACGACACAGTTTAATTATGTCTAGCCAGATAGAAATTGAGACAAAAAGCTTTCGAGACTCACGGTAGGACACGAAGTGACTCAATGGTCATTACTTGCGCAGGTATTAGAAATGTTGATTAAAATTCAATAACTACGTAGATCATATTTGGTTGAAAAGTATGTACATCATCCAACTAAATCCAGCTTTTATTTATTTCAAAAGCCAAAGTAGTTAAGATATAAGACATTGAAAATAATGTTTTCTGTTCTATTGTAGTATTGTAAATATTTATCAGTACCTTCCTAATATGGCAGTTAGCAGATTATTAAAACTAAGTCGTAAAATATGAACGAAACGGATAGTATGGCCAATGAAACTGCAACTTGTAATTGCACAGCTTATAAACATTTCACTTTCGTGGTTTCTAACTTATGACGTAAGAGAGGAAACAGATGGAATATTAATTTTAAAATATTGAAGCAAATTGATAATGTGTAATAATCGTGTATTCTCGTTCGTGGGACGAACGGGAATGATTTAATGATTTTAAGTATGTATGAATAAAGTCCAAAATATATTGAATTGGGTGTTTTGGGGCTCAGAGAAGACCCCAGCGGAACACCTTTTTTATCAAAAACGCACTAAGGGCAAGGCGTGTTTTACTATAATTTGATGTTGATATTTTGTGTGAGCAAATTCTTAACCAACCGGATTAAAACAGAAGTTCTCCTTGTGTCCCAACAAAATGTGTAACTGAGAATCTATCAACACTATCAAACGCATTACATTTGCCAACTATCTAATCTATAACTATTGCAATTATGCACCGATAACATCGTAGTTACTTTCATTTCCTTTAAGTAAGTATTTTAAGTCTATTGTCTATTGAACAATAATATATCACCTCACTAGAATTTATACACGCGTGTTGCAAATAAACATATAAGTAAAGATGCTTTTAAAGAAAGAAAGAAGACATATTTACTGCCATATTGCATATTTATTTACATCTGCGACTGTAGAATCAAGATTAAATCTATGATAACGCATGTCTCTGGCCTTTTAATCTTCATTGTTAAGTGATAAGTCACTGTTTACTGAGATGCAATTAAGATCAGGCTCTAAAGATTAAAAACATCATGTCACTATGTCAGCAACATAACAAGTTTACCTACATTTCATGTGGCAAACTTATTTTTGTCCGAATTCATAATGTAAATAAATACCAACTATCTATATAAAGAATCGTATACAAGGTGGAGCCGACAATACAACAGAAAATGAAACTCCGTATATCTAATGACGTTCTCGGTCTACATACAAAAATTAATCAAATATTTCCAGTAGTTTAGTTACGATAGCTAGTCAAAGATCGGCAAATCCCATAGTCGGCCCATCACTACTATTTAGTTTGTTTGAAAAAATGACTTTTTAATTTCGATGTTAGGATTTATTTGTTAGTTCCAAAATACTCTTATGCATTAGCACTAAGTTCATTATGATTATTATTATATACGTTTACTTACATTTGATTGATGTTGGCGCTACTGATAATTATAAAAAACAGCAGTTACTTAGATGGTCATAAAATAACGTTAACAGTTACCTTCTTAACATATAAAACAGTTTCGTGACTGACAGACAAAACAAAGCCTACACAGAATACTAATATGAATTTTGAACATACGAGTATGTTTCTAGAAGTGAAATAAGAAAGGTTTTCGAAAGTCCACTCACGAGTAACTCAAACGGGGGATTAAAGTTTGTATGCAAATGAAGTCGCGGGACTTTTTGTTTGCCCGAACGAAACGTCAACAAAATAATGTAAGCAATGCGGAATTTAATTATAGAGTCAAATTGGCGCAGTTCTTTGTGACAATCTGCCGAAAATGATGTAATTATGCATGAGATAGAACAGCTTCGATGTGTCTGTCCATATACAAACGTAGGTATAGACGTGGAGATACAACTTAAATAAGAAGTAGTAAGGAGCTATCGTATTTCGAACTTATATGTATTTGCTCTTGGTTAGGCAATCGGAAGCCATGACATTTGTATTTGGTGACAATGGATTCAGTTACATTGCAGAAGTGGATACGAATTCATAATATGTTATATGTAAGTGCGTCTATTTGTAGATTGTGAACCGGTTTTACTTTTACAAATAAAGTTGAGTCAAAAGTGGAGATACTTTAAATTGTACGAATATCCCATTCAATAGAATATCAAATCTTTTTAATGCTTTTGTTGTTATAATATTAGTGACTTTATGCCATTATGTTCTAATAACTATAAAAGTAGTAAATAAATAGTATGCACATAACAGATAAACGAGCAACCATTGAACTGCGCTTGTCGTGCAATTGAAAGTGAAAACTGAATAACTACCAGAATAAACCGTATACACTTTAAGCTCACCACAAGGCTTGCTATGACTACTATTAATTCTCACCGCTAAAATATATTTAATTACTAGATATAAAACGTTTTATTTTATTAAATTACGGGTTATTATTTAAAGCTATTATTTAGTAATTTTTTAGAAATGTAATAATATGTTCATGTTTATCTTATTATATCAGAAATCTCAAGACAAGATTTATTTCTATCTTTTTAAATCAATAACGTCCTATGTATATTGCATAACAATATTTTTCGCTACCGTGTGTACGTTTGTCACAAATGGTGCATTATATACCTACACATGTAAAGATAAATAGATACGCACTCGACGCGATAGGCCGTTGAAAAGATTAAAATATTATAATCTTTCAAGTTAAAAGATAACTTAGTCTAGATTCTATAAATAAATACTTTTCCTTAAAAGATAATTCATATCTTTACAAATGCTGGGCAGGAACGAGGTCCCATTGAAGCCCTTATTACGTCAATGGACAAGTCATACACTAATGAGGAACTACAATGTAATAAGTTAACCAATACAGGAAAATCGCTTACGTCACACCTAAGCATAATCATTTATACCAAAGCAAATATAAAAACTAGTAGGTAAACCAAACACACATTTTTATATGTTGATAGACTGCAAGCAGAAATAAATACGTTGATTGAAATATTGCCATTCAAAGACATATAGATTGAGATAAAACAAACAGTCTATAAAGTGATAATAAATGAGCAAATGGTAAAAGAAGATGTATTAAAATAAAAGTGATAGATAACATTGACAATGATATTAGTTTATTTAACGAAGTTATTGTTAGAAATGACTACGGAGAATCCTTGACATAAATATTTTGTAGAAATTTTTCCATCTGTAATTCAACAACTGGTCTAGCTTTAGGACATTAGCATTCACTAAGACAGCTCAAAAAGTTATTGATGTAGATACTCATTGTTTCGCACACTTCCTTTCTTATTTATGAACACTAATAATTGAAAGTAGGTAAAAATCGATCGACAAAAATAATATGAAGTAAAGCGTGAAGCAACACTTGCTATCTTTCATCAAATTGTTATCGGTGTATTACATAAATTAACAACGTAATATTCGTTTAATGTTTTGTTAGAATTATCATAAACATATCCTAAAAGGTGCATGCGACGAATTGTATTAGGGCAACATTGTTAGTAGCATATAGAGTTCGCATTGCTTGATTACTCACTAGCAGATTGTTTCAGTTTAGGATAGCGTTCTTGGAAACGGTTGCTATTAATAGTTAGCATCTATAAAGGTTGCTTTTCTTCCACGTGTAAAATTGTACAGGAAAAGTTACTCACAAAGAGAAACCTTGGCGGTTTTTGCTTGATACTATGCCGCGATTTGAAATCGAGTTTTTTTAGTGTGAAAATCAGGAAAAGCATCAAATTTTGTTCTCATAGTTAATGTTTAAAACCTGAAACAGTTAAAATAAGTGGGAATAAACTGGTCATTATCAAGATCAAACTCGTTATCTCCAATTTTCATCGATTTCTGCCATTTATAATTCTGTGTTCATCAAATCATCATCATTATCATTTCATCTGAAAGACTTCCACTGCTGGACATAGGCCTTCTCCAAGCACGGCCACTTCGACCGGTCAAAAAAATATCAAATCAAATATATCAAAGTAATCAGTAAATAGTTTCTCAATAACTATTTACATAACTCCATATCAATGGTGTCAATACAACTCCATATCGAAGGTATTAATATTTTTGTGATTGATTTGTTTATGGCCAAATTGTCGCAACCAACTAGTAATTCTACTACTATACGTATATGTTTCATAGAGACAGGTTTATCAAAATGCATAGAGAACAAATGGAATGTTCCAGAAAACTGCTCGACAAGGTTACCAGAACGAAATGGAGTTAAAAGTTAAATTAAAAATAGCTTCGCTCCGATCAATATTTGTTATTTCCGATTATATAACTGTCCTAGTTCCGGATCGCCTCTCACACTGCTGAACCAGTTCTTAGCAAATGCTTTTAGTATTACGCGATACACTCCTCGCTAGACAAATAAAATAAATAAACTATATAAAACGTTTGTTGTTGTAGAGTTGGTGTGTACTTAGGTGAGCTAAGTACCCGCTAAATGTTGAATATAATATTATATTTATCGACAAATAATAGGAAGGCTTGACTCATAAATATCTTGCGTTGTGCAAATCTTTAACTGTCTTTGTGGATTATTTACATATACATAATATATCTAGTTAAATCCTTTGAATCCGATCCTTTGTCCTCCTGTCCTTATCCCAATTCTTCCTCTTCCATACATTTCCATCGGCCGTCAGCTCAGTCAGTAGGTAATCACCTCTTTTTACCCGACTACGGCGAAGAAAAAAGGAGGGTTATGATTTTGACCGGTATGTATGTATGTATGTGTGTATGTTCATCTGTTCCCTCCTATCTTGCAAACCACTTATCACAATTTGACAAATGAGGTATCGTTAGAAGCGTCGTGATTGTCCGCTGGTTATAGGCTATGTGATCGTACCATGTTGGGTATCAAATGAAAGGGCTTAATGAGCACATTTCAAAAATATATATATTATAACCCCAAAAGAATTTAAAAAAAAATCAAGTAACAGAAACTAAAACCCAACTACGACTTAAAAGGTATAAACAAGACACCACAGACAGACAAATTAAAAATCCGGGGTCTTATCCGGAGTAATCTGTTCGATTTATGCCCTAACACGTGTGACTCCGGATTTTTAATTTGTCTGTCTGTGGTGTCTTGTTTATACCTTTTAAGTCGTAGTTGGGTTTTAGTTTTTGTTACTTGTTTTTTTTTGTCATATCTTGTTTGACACAATCCATCCATCGCTTCTCGGTCTCCCTTTGTGGTGTACCCATTAAGAAGCTACATAATAGTGATGTGACGACGATAAAACACAAATGCTATTTACCGAAAAATAAACGAATTAGAATGTCGCAATTCAGTAGCATTGCGAATCACGTTGACACTTCTCCACATATTTTCCGGGTGACGGTTATCTGTGCTAATGGCATACTGGAAGAAAGATGTTACGAAACTGTGATGTGGTGCTTAGGTAAATGAAGTGCCGACGTGATCTACACGCTAAGGTGGTGATGAGTGTATTACGTATTCAGTGCGGACATCCAGATTCTAGTAACAAAAAAGCTATATATCTACAAGAACATCTGCTGCGATAAGTTTTAAATTATCATTGATCGTCACGTCACGCGCGAAGGATTCTTTAATACTATGGTTCAATTCGTCTTCTTGTTATTATTTGTGTCGGCTTATTTACCAGCGTACAACCATGACGTTGTTATATTTAGCACAACAAAAAAGTTAATGTTTCTATTATAAACTATCATTCAGTCTACTCTAATCACAGGGCTCTTCCAAATTGCGTGTATCTCGTGGTACTCAGCCATGCATATAGAAACTATCTGTCTCGAAAGTAACTTCTTCGATTTACAAGGACTCGTCAGCTCCTCAGCCTTCGCCCCAAAGATTTCCATTTTATGTTTACATTATCAGAGATTATACGCTTGTCGGTCATATGCTATATCGTGAATTGCTTCACAGATTTTGATGCGGTCGTCACCGATTCATTGAACAGTCTATAAACAAAACGTGTGTGGCATGTAACAAAAAGGACTCGACAGAGATGTCACTGTCGTCTGCACATCACTCCGATTCACTTGATTTTACTTTATGTGTGTAAACAAATTATATACCTACAATTCGTTTTGTTTCCTTTAGGTATTGTCTCCGAACAGCTTTGAATATTTATGTCTGCTAGGCTTTTGTGCGCGTGAGTACCACGTAGCTGGTAATTCACCTATAAATTTTTATTGCAGCCTTGTTTGTCAGTTGTCACATGGCTATAAAGAGCCAGTCAATTGTTAGGTCAATATTGATGTCGAGTACGGCAATAAGTGCCTTATTTATTTCATGTTTTGTTATAATTGATCTATTAGCAGCATCTGTAGATGTGTATCTAAGTACTTTAACTACAATTACACAATACAATTCCCTAAGCTTACCGTAGTACCGTTCTTTGTTCGGAATCAGCCATTAGATCCCGTGCATCATTCAAGGTCATTATAAGCTACACGGAATAGAGTATACTATACTATACATTCAAGTATTTCAAGGTTAGAGTCGGGCGGAGGTGGCGCAATTCGTGCACGAATACGAAAAGTTGTCGGCGTGCGCGCAGCTCTACCAACGATTTATATTCCCAGTGTTCCAGTGTGAGCTTCTGGTCAGGAAACATTAACTATAAAGTACGTTTTGTACTCAAGAAGTGTTTTATAGACAATTTAATGAACAAGTTCAGTTAAATTAATAGTAGGTATTCATTTGCCTTGGTTGTCCCTGGAGCTCAGTACTGACGATTTTCCTCGTTTTCATCCTGTAAGATTTGTATTTCTTGTTGCCTGAAATTGGCATCTAAGTAATTTTAAATCTGCGTCCGAATCGCCGATCTGCTGCAAGTTGCAATGTTACTCGACCGCGGGGTCACGACTCCTAATATTTAAAATCTTATTGAGCGTCATGCTTATCACACCACCCTGCTGTACCTATGTTCAACTTTTAACTATGTAATTATTATTGTGTCTGTAGAATTCTTCGATTCAATTTTAATTTAGGTACTACTGCTTTTTATTTAATTTATTGTTTTCCAACTAAACCGATCACTCAAACGGTATAATGGAAATAAATCATTACTTGTCGTAATAAGCATATTAACTTAAATTACAAGTATTTTTGTGAGCCATAGTTTTGTTTCTGAATTGAATTGTAAAACCGAAAACCAAACTATAGGTACGGCCCTTAAGTTTTTCTTATAAGCATTTGATATAATTACATCTTTTTGAAGAATAAGAAACATCGAAATCCGATTGTAGCTGGCTGGTCATGATTGATGCATTTCTTTCGAGCCAAACAAATCTGTCTCAAGCAGCGGATCGCCGGATCGATGGAAAGCGCTGTCTGTCGGCGGGACTGCGCAAAACGTATGTCGAGGTCAGCCGCTTTTGCCTCTTTCTTATATTAAGGGCAGGTTCCAACACGAGATTTCTTAACCGCAGTTTTGTTGCAATGAACCTACAATTTGTAGAGCCTTGGATTTTTCAGGTTTTGTTAAACCTTTATTAACACACCTACTTAATATTTGCATGGTCTACAAATCTTTCTTTTTGTTCTGACTTCCTGATCTATTTGGTGTGCGGAGTGTGGTTAAACCACGCGTTATCTATTCTGACATACATATGAGATTTTTCGAGAAGTGTGAATGAACTGCCATTTTCCTTATTCCTTCTTCCTCGAATACATTGAGCTATGCATGCATGCATTAGACGCGTAGATCAACAACAACACCTACATCCATTGACCTTAGGTACATAATACAGGACATTTTTTATTTTGGTAATTTCACAGTATTTTTAAAGGTTTGAAAGGTTTCTTTTGTATCTAATTTGCAGTGTTTTTTATCCATTGTCTTTACAATGAGGCACTTTTATTCCCTCTTTTAACACAATCACCGTCATGGTTGCGCGCACTAACGTGTGAAATCGTCTTCGCCTTAACAAATTGAGATTTAAAGCGGAAAAAAAACAGCCAGGGCACTCCGGCGCCGATGAGTCAAACACGACCCATGACTGTAAGAAAAACTTAAAGTTATTTTATGTCAATATCAACTTTAGTTGGTGCTAGGCTACAAGAAAAGAAATAGATATGTACGTAACCCTGAACGTCTGCAAACATTAAGGACTACCATTTTATTTTATCAAAATTACCAATACTCTTTCTAAATAAGATTTTTTGTACGACAAACAGAATCTAAATAACAAATCTTAACGAATTCTGTCTAGCTACAACTGTTCACAAAAAAGGACTTAAATATTGATAGCTGTAATGAACTTTGAACTTTCAAATAGTTACATACCTAACGAATAAGCTTGCAGATGACCAAGCATAGGTAGGTAGTCTAAAAATGTCTAGAGTTAAAAACATAAAAAGTGATGATGTTACAAATTCTGATTAGCTTGCTGCTAAAGCGCCACTTCGATTAACTTAGCATTAAGTAAGATGAAATAAATTATGAATGCAAGAGTTGCAAGTCATATTGACATCGTAATCATTAAAGTGATTTATTACACTACATAAGCACCTTATTTTAATATGAATTTGAAAATGTGACTATACAGTTTTTCATAAAAAATCGAGCAATCGAATCAATCAACTCCGTCTATCATTATCATTCATTATGCTGTGAAAAATCTTAATTTTGTTTCTAAAAAGGCCATTGACTTGCAAATGGTGTTCCTATGTAGTTATTTATTACATTAGTACGTGTTAGGTGATCAGTGTGATCACGTACAATATTACGAATATTGTTTAGATCAGTGAACTGAGACTTACTTATATATTGGAACTATTAGGCGTGACGCGGTGATGCAAGATTACGCACAAATATTACGAAACTGATTGACCCGAAAGAAATGACAGCTGATGAACTTACCTACGGCTACCCTTCTCTCTTGTTAAGTAAACAGTAACAGTACTTATTATCTTAATGCCTTAAAAATAAATCACCAATACGATAAACAAATTGACTGTTTATGCTATGGTGACCCCTCACGGGCACGACTGTTAACAAAACCTATGAAAAAATATTCCCGTATAAAATACAAAGTCAACGGTATAGTTTTCGAATAAGTAGGTACAGTAACGTCATAATATTTTGACATTTGGCATTGCGTCTGCTAGCATTGCAGAAGATAATACTAACTTGCATACAACTATCATAATTTTTGCGGTTTCGTCAGACAGGACGCCGGCTTAGCGGCGCGGTGTGAATTTGCATCATCTGTTTATGACCAGCCTTCGACCTGACCAAGGTTGAAATAGGTAAGGTGGCTAGTTGTGAAATTATATATAGATTTTGGGAAGCTATTAAAAGCAATTGCGCCTATCACATATTGTTTCAACGCAGGCGCCGTACCTTATTTGTCTGAAGGATCTTTAAAATGTAGAGCGTCTAAGCACATTTTCACGAAACAATACAGTTATAGGTACAGCACAAGCTAATTCAAATAGATTATTAAAATTTTATTGATTTGGAGTACCTAACTTATTTTGTCTTTAGATAGGTACAATACCTAAATAAATAAACAAAGCGTCAACATTAGAAAAAACCCTCACATAATATCCACATTTCCTCGGAAAAAGAATATTTATTATGTCGTTGATACCTCGTTGATACCAAAATGCAAGTTCGTTTACCGAAATATATTCCTATAGTAGTATTCTTATCTGCCATCTTGAAAGTAAACGAATAGTATATTTTCCTCGGAAAATGCAGCGAGGAAACATTGCACAAAATCATAAATGCGGCAGTATCTCGTTGTGCAGGCAAAATTTTATGGTAACAGATGAGAAACGGCTTCTGTAAGATCTTTTTTCGCGTGGGCGAGTATGTTACACGGCGCATAGCTGAATGGGTTTATGTAAATACTGTATGTAATGTAATGTATCGACACACATCATAAACATCTTTGTTATACAATTTATTGCAAAACTGCTATCTTCGTCTGTTCACTAGTATTATCTACGAAATGGGATGCTGAAATTCTTTAATTTATACAACCTTTTTGGGAAACATGCGAAATGAATTCTGTTGTAATCAGTCGTTTCCGCGTTATGTTGGCACTTACTTACTAAAATACTTACTTACTTATTAAAATTATCTTCCTTTTCTCCAGCTAAAGTTGCTTCTGTATTTCCAAATTAGAAGTATCTAAAGCCCCCATTTCAAATAAGCGAGATGCTCTCAAATATAAATTATATACCTAATGTATTCATATCGTATAACAGGCTGGACGATATACCTATTATTAATCAGGTCCGCGGCCTCAAAAATATTTCAGGCGATTTGGAACAAAAGCTATTGTTTTCACATTTCTTGTAATTCTACTGGCAAGTCGTTTTGTGCACTCGAAATAGGTAGTCGGTAGGTACCTGGTACCTAGATAGGTACTCGTTTTTTAAGACAAATCTGTAGAAGTAAATATGGAGTAACCAAGGGAGGCTTTGTCGAGGATTTAGCGCTCAGACTAGATTATTTGGATTAAACTATGCCTCGAATGAGTCTGCCTTAATATAGAGAAAGTAGGTTACCTACTTCATTTAAGATTTAATTTTCATAGTAGGTTAATAAGTTCGTAAGGTAGCATAAGGCTTAATTAAAAAAACAATATCAAGAGATAAAATTTAGCTTAAACATTAAATTAACGGTTTCATGTTTACATGGATAAACCATAAAATCTATAACAAAGCACTGAAGAGACCCAAATACATAAATAAAATCGTTAATTGGGGCAAATATCGGTTGAAACGATTTATCTAACAACACAAGGTTGGTAGTATATTGTGAATAAATACCTACTCCAATTACATAATTATGTAGTCAGGTACATAAGCTCAATAACAAACCTTTGTGTTATACATAAGTAGATATTTACAGGCTTCAGCATCCGACACGTAAGGTGAAGTCACGAAAACGACATCCTATTCATTATAATGCAGTTTGATCATACTTAGATAAACGTTCATAACAGACCTGCTTGACTGATTCACGAGAATTGAGAATGGTAATAGAGATAATGGTAATGGTATCATTAGTTAATACTTACCTAACCTGTCGTGCGCATCTCATAATGTTTTGTCAAATTAAGTCACAGATGTGTTTGGGAAAGATTCTATTATTTTTGCCTGAAGTGCTAATGCTAGTCTTCAAAGTTAGCAAAGTTGTTTATTTGATACTGGATTTTGGCCACGAAACGCACGCGATTATTTCCATATTGTTTTCACTAATAAACAAACACTTTAATGAAACTTTCCCACTAAAGACAAAAACTATTTACACAAAGTTCTTATTTAGTATTCGTAAAAGCAGGGAAAATCTTTTTGAACTTTATGGCCTAAAGCAATATGTGAATAATACAACCTTTCATCAGTATGTTGCAAAATATTCTAAAACTTTTAAAAATGTGTGCAAAATAGCTAAAGCTCTTTACATTAGCAATATAATAAAATCAGCTGATGACAAAATAAAAACTACCTGGCAAATAATAAATAATGAAACAGGTAGGAAAAAACAGCGTAGTACTGAATTTAATTTAGAGACTGCACATGGCCCAATAAACTCAAATGTAGAAATAGCTCAGGAATTTGAAAACTTTTTTGGAAATATTCCAGTTAAAACTACTGAAGCTCAAAATTCCTCACCCGCGCTTTCTGCTGCCTTACTTAGAAAGAATGTAAAGGCATGCCCTTTGGAGTTTAGGTTTCAGCATACAAACCCCCAAGCGTTTATAAAAGCTTTTAAATATCTTAAAATTAAATCAACAGAAGATCTATGGGGAATGTCTGTAAAAGTCTGTAGATCTATCATCGAAACCATTGCGCCCTATTTAGCTTTCATATTTAACACCAGTGTAGACCAAGGAGTCTTTCCGGAACTCATGAAACACAGTAAAGTAGTTCCTTTGTTCAAATCCGGTGATAGTAAGGAACCCAACAATTATAGGCCTGTGTCAATTCTGCCAGTTCTCAGTAAGGTGTTTGAAAAGTTGATGTTCAATCAAATGTTACGTCACTTTAATAAAAATTCCATCTTTCATGAACATCAGTACGGTTTCACCAAAGGGCGTTGTACCACTGACGCCGGTGTCACCCTCATAAAGAACATTTTTAACGCCTGGGAGGAAGCACAAGATGCCATTAGAATCTTTTGCGACCTCTCGAAGGCGTTCGATTGCGTCAACCATGATACACTTCTGTTGAAACTAGAGCACTATGGGGTTAGGAATACAGCTCTTGATTTACTCTCTACTCTTTAAAGTTCAAGTAAACGGCGTAAACTCATAGGGTTCTGAAATGGCAATGGGCGTTCCTCAAGGCTCGATATTAGGTCCATTCCTCTTTTTAGTTTATATTAATGATTTACCCCAATTACTTCTAAATCAACCGAAGATGGTGTTATTTGCAGATGACACATCATTGATTTTTAAAATAAATCGACGTTCACAAAATCTTGACGACGTGAATAGCGCTATTCTTCAGGTACAAGATTGGTTTACGGTAAATAATTTGGTACTAAATGAAAAAAAAACCAAATGCATTCGATTTAAATTACCTAATGTTAGAAGTAGCGAATGTGACATCATATTGAATGGAGAAAAACTGGAGTTTATTAATCAAACAGTTTTCTTGGGAATCACGCTAGACGAGAAATTACAATGGGGACCTCATATAAAATCTCTTGCGGGGCGGTTAAGCTCGACCGCTTATGCTGTTAGAAAGATAGTAGAAACCGCGCGTTTGGTCTATTTCAGTTACTTCCACAGCATTATGTCGTTTGGCATTTTACTGTGGGGTCGGGCTGCTGATATTGAATCCATTTTTATTTTGCAAAAAAGAGCTGTCAGAGCCATTTATAATCTATGTCACCGCGAATCTCTCAGGGAACTATTTAAAAAGATTAATATCATGACGGTACCTTGCCAATTCATTTATGAGAATATTATGTAAGAAAAAACTTAAATCTTTTTAATAAAATAAGTGATAGACATAATTTTAATACTAGAAATAAAGATAAAATAGATCAACCATTTTTCAGATTAGCTAAAGTACAAACATCTTTAATGGGGTACTGCGTTAAATGCTATAACAAAATACCTTGTGATATATTGCAATTAAATGAAAGAAAATTTAAAACTCATATATAAAGTACACTTTGTAAACAAGCTTATTACAAATTAGAGGATTATATCCAAGATAAGAATGCTTGGAAACATGCTGGTCTTGCTCCATAGGACGATTTAGTGTCTGGACAAATCAAACTGATAGCTAATTTAGTTTTTTATTTATTATTTGTATGTCATAAACTTTTACACTCTGTCATTACTTAAACTCACGCACTGACTTACTACTACTTTTAACAATGTTAGGACTATTGTAATATCGTATACTTTTACAATCTTTGTAAATATGTGAGCACCATGTATCTGGTAATTAATTTATTCATTATTGCTCCATTTATAATTCTTTATACCTTTTGTGGTACAGTACCTAATCTGATTGTAGGTGCATCGTCCTTACATATAATTATATAATTAATGTATACAAAATATTGTAAAACATTTTTAAAAGAGTAACGGTGGAGTTTCTTGCCCATTCTTCTCCATACGAAAACTACCTTTTGGAAGGGGCAACTACATAGAATCAATTCTATTTCTTTGTTTGACGTTCAAAAGTGCCATATATGTGCCTATTTGAATTAAATTATTTGACTTTGACTTTATTTTTTCTAAATAACGCCATTTTCAGACCGAGGTGCAAATGAAGCCGCGAGCAAAAGCTAGTCTTATTGTACAGTCAGCAAGAAAATGGGCATTTATCACAAAAAAAAAATTATTCCAATCGCTCCAGCTAGTTTAGGTACCTAGTTACCAATGTGAATCAATAATGCCCTAATGTAAAAAAAGAGTTAAAAGCATCGAGATATAAGTACTAACGTACTAGAGAAGCTACGTCAAATAACTGAATTGTCCTATTCTTCGTATTGAATCTTTAGTTCGCTGCAGCGCTAAAATAATAACAATTCGTCTAAACCGTACCTAATTTACCACAGTGCTAGATTTGCTGCGGAAGTGTATTTATTCTCGGCAAAAAGGTCTTAAGCGCCATGTAAATCACGGCACTACGCGTTTTCGTCGACAAACTGCGGCGCGATCGCCGCAGTTGAACGAGACAAAGTAGTAATTTACGGTGTCTTCTCTAGTACGTTAGTACTTATATCTCGATGGTTAAAAGTAAGCCTATTTGATATGTCAAGGCACTTTTCACCGAAAATATTCCAAACTTTAACAATTTTTATTACGTAGTTTTTCCAAGTTATGATCATCTGCGTTGAAAACACCAGCTGCTACAGATGACACAGCTAAACGCTTACCTACAAACTCCTTAGTAAAAACCCGTTTACCTTAAACTTCATTTAGCATTATTTCTCTAATCATATTCAATTATTTTCTTCCAGGCATCGGCTCCATAAATGAATTCGACTTCTCTCTGACACCTCTCCTGACATGCTGTGGTTTCTTCATCATGTACCTGGTGGAGGAACTGGTGCACATGTACATCCACTACAGGGAGAGGAAGAATGGTCAGGTGGCTCCTCTCGTGAGGAACCTCAGTGTGCGACAGAGCCGAAGCGGAGTCACGAACGGGGAGAAGAGCCCCAACAACTCCACCGCAGATCTTGTTGAGCCAAAAAAGGTAATGTTTTGCTCTTTTCTGAACCGAGGTAATTAATCTCTTGAATACGTAAATTGAACAAAATGTTAAGCCAACCAAAGTGATTAATGTATCCGGTCCATATTTATCCGCAAACGAGTGTTGCCCTATTACGAAGCTCTAATCTAAATTATCTCAAAATGTTTTGTTCGCTATTAGAGGACTGCTAATTTTACTAAATACTATTTTTCTAGGATCCTGAGAGTCATCACCACCACCACAATGGACATTCCCACCACCACAGCCACATGCCTATGAACGTTGGAGATGACGTTACTTCTGCTCTCAGAGGATTGCTCATTGTCCTCGCTCTTTCTATCCACGAGCTTTTCGAGGGTTTAGCTGTCGGTTTAGAATCAAGCACTTCTCACGTCTGGTAAGAATATCTTATTTTTGTTTTAAGATTACTAGCGCCATCTATTATCGAGTAGTGAGAAAAGAGAAAAGTAAAATTATTAGTTTTCTTCAGTCCTACATTATACTGTTACTCGACCATAGATGGCGCTTTGTACAATTTTGAAGTATAATGTCAATTTTTGTTTTGACTCACTTCCGGTTCCAGGTTTTAATTTTGTTATTATAATTATTTTTCAGGTACATGTTAGGAGCTGTTTCTGCCCACAAGCTCGTGATTGCCTTCTGTATTGGTGTGGAGCTCATCGCTACACGTACTAAGACTTGGCTGACGGTCGTGTACATCACTACTTTCGCTATTGTATCACCCTTGGGTATCGGTATCGGTCTTCTGCTGGTGGGAGGTCAAGGTGCTGCCGCTGCGGGTCTCTCCTCCGTGGTGCTACAGGGACTTGCTTCAGGAACCCTGCTCTATGTCATCTTCTTTGAAATCTGGAAAGGCGATAGAACGGGTATCTTGCAATTCATCGCATCTGTGGTTGGATTCTTCATGATGTTCGGTCTGCAATTGCTGAGTAAGTATCTACAAATGTTAAATATAAAATAAATCACGTCATATTATTTTCCTTATAGTTACTAAAATAAAAATATATTAAGCGTAGGTAGCGGTAGCACTCGGCGTATTTTAAACGCGCAGACGACGCACGTTTCAAAGTTTTTCTTTGTCGTCCGAAGTCAAGTTTCAAGTCAAGTTCTTGCAACGCGGGTTGTCTGCGCGTTTAAATTACCCCGTGTGCTAGGGGCCTTAGGTATAGCAAAAGGATAAACGGTGCTTTTCCGTTATTACTAACTATTTATAGTGTGTAACTATAAATTAATCTACATCTATTTATAAGTTTACTTATTTTATTTTTTCTATTTTCAGCTCCCCACTCCCACTCGCACGGCGGCGACCACGGACATAGCCACAGCCACAACGAAAAGAAGTAACTTGAAGTTGAAACAGGAGCTAAAACTTCATATTACCCACGTATTTCTCCTACGATGATGAGTAAATCAGACTTACGGATAATTATGTGTTGACCAAATGACAATATGTTTGTATGTGATAAATTATGATGTGTTTAAAGATTTAGTGTAAGTTATGTAGTAAACTACGTTATTAAGTACTATGAAAAACACTATAATGTAAGAAAAAGATGCAAGATAGAGGAGCTCAGTAAAATATTATTATTGTTATTAATTTCGGATACTCGCTTTACTTTAAGAAATTAGTGTTGCCATTAGTCACTATTTTCCAAAACCAAGCAGGCCATGAAAAAAAAAACTTAGTTGGATCCTTAAATGATCTCTCAGCCACTTTCTCGCTAGATGGCGGGATCGGGATGGCGGGGGCGGGATGGCGGGGGCGGGATGATCCTGCATAGTGCAAATACGAGCACTAGCGAGATTCCGGAACAAACGAACTTCTAGTCATCAGCTATGCATATTAATACTTTATTTAGTTTTGTTTCAATTTAAATCCAACCTAGAAGCAAATTAGCAATACCTACAGTATAGGAACATTGGTCTACCTTGTGCTACAAATTAAATTTTTCAAAGGTGTGTCGATATTTTTGTTAAGTAGTACCTATTTTGGCAAGTTATGCCAGTTATTAGAGTTTAATTGATTGGAGCTAGACAGCTATTACAATAGAACATTTTGAGATAGTGCTTACTTAGCATTCCCTATCTATGTTAGTCCCGTTCGATAAAGTACATAAATATTTTCACCTAACTATTAAGTAGGTACCTACTTACTAAAACTTAATTGATTTTTAAAATAATGTTACAAATAACTGATAAGTAAGTAGGTAAGTACCTGGTGTGTAAGTAAATCACTGAAACATAAATTTCTTTATGTTTTTAAGTCCAGTTAGTAGGTGTTTGTCTGTCTGTGATATTGAGAAGCAGGAGTAAGCAGTTCAATCGGATGGGCCATAAAATTAATAGTTACTTAGTTTTAAATGCATATATAATTAACACAATCTGAAACACGAAAGTCTGACAACCAGTCTAACCAAGGGGTATCTTATTACCCAGTTACTGGGTTGTGGAGGTCAGATAGGCAGTCGCTCCATGTAAAATACTGGTACTCAGCTGCATCCGGTTAGACTGGAAGCCGACCCCAACATAGTTGGGAAAAGGCTAGGCAGATGATGATGATATAATTAACACAATCGAAGTAGTACAAAAGTCCTTGATATGTGGATAACTAATAACATTCATTACATTTGTTATTTGATGTCCTGTAAATTATCCTCCAGAAACATTCCATACCTACCTTCAAATGGATAATTTACTCTGTATGTATCTAGGTTACTATATGTAACTGCTTAAATGCATTTTGAACAATGATATTAGACTATTAAAAATTATGCTGGGGTATGGAGAGACGTGCTGTGTACCTACTTTATTAAATTATTTTAAAACTGTACACTAATGTATGCAATTTTATAAAAGTTTGTATAATAAAAACCATAAATAATTTAAAAATTGTTTGATTACTCATTCTGCCATCTCCTTGCCACCATCTCATTTGCTTCGGATTTGCATAAACATTAGAATCAGCAATACAACTCTCTAAGTGCATGAAAGTGCCAAATGTCATGATTTCATGAAATAGTCATTCAATAAACTTTCATGAGTTTAGAGAGTTGTATTGCTGATTTAAATGTTTATAATTCTGTAAATCCATATTTGTTACGACCGCTAATAATATTTAGATCAACATACAACCTGCTAGTGACCAAATTGCAAATTGCAAAAAACGTAAGAAAATTTGAATTTCGCGGGCCATCCTAGCGCATCCTCCTTAAGCAAGCATGTCAGACTCTTATTAGCCAGTAGCCAGTACCGTCACAGTACTTACTACTTACCAAGCCCCCAGTACCAACACGTTGAGCGAGCCCGTCGCTCTGGGCCTTTCTGCGTGTTTTGCTGTTTGATTTCCGTGTATTTTACGTTCAAACGAGTTCGCCCAATATATACTGGGGGCTTCACACTGCACTGCTAGCAAAGACATCCAATGCCATCCAGGCAAAGACAAATGTATCAAACGAACTTGGTATCTCTACCTCATGGCAGATCTAGACATGGCAAAGGCTTGAGGCCCCGATGAAAAGTTCCCACCCTGTGCCCCACCCACTGTCCCAAAGAGTCAAAAAGGGGGTGCGTGGTGCTACCAAAACAAAATGTGGCCCCTGCCTGACAGGCCTAATGTTTCACAGGCATTTCGTTTGCACTAGGTTGAAAGACAATTAAAACTGATTATATAATCTTTAATTTCTGTCAATGATTCCGATTCTAAATAAAAAAATCGGTAGATTTATTTAGGGGTGTGGTAATGTGGTTACAACAAAAATGCGAACAAACGGTTTGTACCTATCCGTTGTGTTTTTGCTGTATGTAGATAATGCCTTGACGATTCATTGATGGCTGTCCCTTTCACACCTGCTCCTAAGTTATATTGCTGTTCTGCTGTCATTGTAGCTGTCAAGCTTGTCAAGGTCAAGTGAAATAACATTTTTTGACAAGTATTGTTGTAGGTACGTCGTGTTTTCTATTCTAAACTGCTCTTCAAGTTTTTATAAAATAAACAAAACACAAACGTGAACGTTTACTTATCAGCATTCACAGTTAGAGCAACACAACATACAATACCGCAGAATCACCTGGATTTGTTATTTAACAGGTGGGTAACAACACTTTTACGTAAATACAACTTCTCTTCTCAGAGTTAATAAATTATAATATGTAAATCTTTTTCTTACATGTTAATTAGTAGTTAGAAAGTGAAATGTTACGTATGATATAACAAGTTGAAAGGTGAAATTGTTATGTGGCCTTGTGCTGCGTGCGTCTCAGTTGCAGTCGAGTAGGCGAGCGCTAATAGAAAGTGTCTAACACTTGGGGTTCCCACTGATACTTTAGTTTTTCAAGACTTATTGTTATCGTTGCATTTCTCTAAGTGTGTCGCAATGGCTTTGTTACTCGGTTCTGCTGTTTGTTTATCTGTACCTGATTGTAAGTTCTACATTTTCTTTGAACTAGTTTACCCACTTGTAAGACCTGAGTTTCATGTGTTCAGTTTATTAACGAAGTACTATCAGCTGTTTCCTGAGTTCAATGACTGTTTACCTGGTTGTTAAAGAGGAAAATAAATTGTAATACTAATGTTGCCTTATTTACAGTTGTATTTGTTTAGTGCTATATCAGTTGTTTGTTAATTCTGCAGCAGTTGAGCATCGCCCGCTAGCTCGCAGGATGTCGGCCCCCGGTTTAACGTCAGAAGCGCAGATGCGGTACATGCTGCAGTGGTTCGGAGAGTTTAGTGAACTGCAGCGTGAAGATTTCCTACCTGTGTTAGCGGCTGCCCGTGGGGACAAACCTGACCAGCTCGCAGCCTCAATGGCTACCATCACTTGTGATGATAAACCTGTCAGCCTTTTTCAATGTCGGGTAAGTAAAGCAACTTTTATTAATGTACGAAATTAGTTGACCTTGCATTAAATAGAAACCTTGGTTCCATTATCATGTGTCAGTCTGACTCATGGCATGAATATGTGAACTAAACACTTAAATTACATTACAAATTAAGTACTCAAACTTGAAGTATTTCAGTTAAACCTTTTTCACAATAGACCATTTACAGACTTTATTGGTTTTCAAATTTTTTACAAAATCATTTCAGTCTTGTCAGTCATTTTAGTTTTGTTGTGAAAATTTTTAGTAGTGTTTGTGGTGGGTTAGGGCTCGCTATAGTGGCTACTAGACACCAAACGAAGGGTCCATCTCGTAGTTCGAAATGTCATTTTTAAGGAAAAAACCCAGCAAGAGGCTTCATATTACATAATGCATAAATTTTGTGCTTAAAAAAAACCTATTAATTTTAAAATGTTTTTCCATAAGTTCACTCTATATTCAAAACAAGTTAAAAGCTAATCAAAATAATTGCATTCATCATCATAATGGATATTGGTTGTCTTAGTATTAGTGTTTAATTTCAATAGTAGATTAATTTTTTGTGTGATTATTGTTCTATACAACAAAAAAATTAATATTCCCAGAGTAAAATAGCTGAGGAAGCCATAATTTCCCAACCTATCGATACATTGGTCTTTAATTTGGGATCCCCAGACAGATATTCCCAAGAAATTGAATCTTGTAGCAGATTTAGCCAACCAATCAGACTTGGTGGTGATGTTATGATTTATAACTTACAAGCCGATAGCCTGACGGGATTTCCCATTGGCATCATCTGAGTTTGAGTTTGACTGCCACATGTTTAACTTCAAAAATCACTAACTTCCATACAAACTTTTACCCCTTATTTAACTTAACTTTCAGAAACTCTTCCTAAGTGGTCATTTTAGTTTTATAAGGAAGTCTTGTGTAAATTTTCATACCTGTTAGTGAATTTAAGATTTTTATTAGGGGGAGGATGCTCCGATGGTCCAGACATACTTTTTTGGCTAGGTTTTTTCTCCAACACACACTTTGTTACAAATGTGGTTGCATTAGTACATTCTTGTTGTTAATTATTTGGTTTTCCTGGTAACATAATTCTGAAAAAAAAAAGGTATTACCTACCTGTGGTGCATTTACCACAATCTAAGTAAATTGTATGACTTTAATAACTTATTAGTAGTACTTTTCAATATTTTTTCCTTATTCAATAATAAGGAAAAAATATTGTGTAGGTTAAAAATAAATGTAATTTGTTATCAGCATACCTGAACTAAGCAAACAGGAAACCTTTTTTCAGATAAAACTATTCAACGAGTGGTTTCCCACCTGGGCTGAGGAAGACCAAGATAGACTGATCAAGAGTGTGTCAGAAACCGATCCTGAGTTTGGCACAAAGTTGCAAGACATCATGATAAACGGACCTAAAGTGAATGGTGAACAGAATGGCACCAATGAACTACATTCACCAGTTCCTGAGGAAGAAGCTAAGAATGAAGAAAATGAGACTTGGACTAATGGAGAAAATGGAGAAGCAGTGGTTGAAGAACCAACTGAGCAGGCATCAGTTCCTGAGAACATTCCTGTTGAAATAGCAGCTGCATCTTAATTGGTGTTTTATTTATTATATTTCTGTCTTTAGTATTATTATTCACAAAAAGTGTCTGCCACCTATACAAACATTATGTGTCATAAGAATAGCATTATTTACAAATGGATTTGACTTGTCTCATGCTCTCGCTGATTTCTAAATGTCAGTTTTATCTTAATTATATTAAATGTAAAGAAATTCTTGAATACTGAAAGTGTACAGTTTATTGTAACTTTCAGATCATATTGGACTATATTTTGACTGTATTAACATTGTAAACATTCCATTTAATTCATTCCAAGTTCGAATATTTATTAATATTCAGTTTTACTAACTCCTACACTTATAACTATGCTGTTTCATAGGCTTCTGTTTGATTGTCTTACTCTTTACTGTCGAATCTCATTTTATATTTTCTATAAAGGGCTATTCATCTTTTAAACCTGTGTTTAGATGTTTTTGTATTTATGGATATAAGATTATAAGTAGGTATAAGCTATGTTATTGGGTGTCACAAGCATAAAATGTCTGATATTATTATGTAATATGCATAGTACCTATTGTAAATCATCATTGACGTAAACATGTATCAATTAAATTAAAATGTTAGCGTAACGTGTGTCCACCGAAGTTGATTGAGTGTGTGGCATGCTAATTATTTTCTAATTTATTAGAAAACATGTAACTCTCTTGCTACTGTGCCCTATTATTTTCTTCTATGGGTACCGCTTTGGTTACCGTACTATTTGCATTCTAATTTGATTAGATATTTGTATTGCTAATTAGTATTAAATACGCGTGTTCAGGTAATGGGGTGTGTCTATCAACACCCTGTTCTACTTTAGCGAAATTGTAAAAAAAGCCAAATATTAAAGATCTTTGGAATTCTCGTAGATCGCGAGGTAAAGGAGGAAGTACAAACATAATAATACGTGCCAAGATTTAATGAGTAGGTATATTTCATTCTTTAGACGAGTATATTTTTCCTATGTTCACAAAAGTAATATATTTCCATAGTTGTATTCTTTCGTGATGTCTGAAGTGTGAGTGATAGAGCGGTGCTGGCGGGGCCGGGGGCTGGGGCGTGACTAGAAGGAGGTCATTTATATATCTAATTATAAATAAATTATTTACTTAATACAAATTTTATTATAATTGTAACATTGTTTTATTAATTCCAAGTTATAGAAAGTTCCTTCTTATTTTATTGTTAGGACACATTATACAATCTTATAAACATAGAGAATACAGTGGCAAGATGTACTGTCATGGATGGCACTCATTTGTGACTAAACTCTTACAAAACAATGTGACACTAACGTCAAAATATACTTTATTTCACAGATATAAATTCTATAGGCATTAACACTTATAAATTAAGTTAATCTCAAGTTACACTGCACTTTTAATGAGTACAATACGAAGTTAATGCCTGTCTTAACACGTAAAAAGTACAGTTAACGACACGTCTGTAGCAACGATTGAAACCACCCTTATTGCTACGAAATAAAGACGATATCAAGGTCAAATTGTTAACATGGACGTGCAGTTGGCTGTACACATTGGGGTTTATATAAAAACGTTGCATGGAGACACTAAACGTCGAAAAAATGATGGTTACGCAGACGTTACTCATTACTTAACTTTAAGCAACGTTTATATATAAACGGCTGTATTTTTATTTCATGTTATAAATCTCAGTCAAACAAATTATATCTGGAGTTACCTAGGGGCGTAACTTGGATAGGATCCAGTCGATGTAAGCGCCGACGCGGGTGTACACGCCGGGCCAGCCCTGGGTACCGCAGGGCGAGGGCCCGTAGGACACGACGCCGAGAACCATCCAGTTGTTGGCGGAAGGCGCCTGGCCCATGAGTGGGCCGCCGGAGTCCCCACGACACGAATCCTGGCCCGCCACGCCGCCGGCGCAGATCTGCGTGTTGTCTATCTGGCGGGTCACACGTTCGTACACTCGTGCGCAGTTGTTTAGGTTCACTACGGGCACGCGCACCTTTAGCTTGACGTCCGACTCCGTACCTGAAATTATTTATTTGTATGTTTTAGAGTGAGTCACATTTGATGTAGTTTTTAAGCAAGCAGAACAAAGCGGGTTTTCATTTAATCAGTGGCAGTAGTTTAATGTAAGTATAGTCTGCTGGTACCTACTGAGTTTTATGTATACCAGTCAAATTAAACAATTTTAGAACCAGTAACATTTTATTGTAGATGCATCATTTGCATTAGGTACCAATACATAGCATTGGTATGCATCGGCGCATTGGTAAGTTTAGGTTTTTGCCACTATTTAAATGTAACGGCTGGCGTAGGTATCGTATAACAGGCGTAAGCGCAACTTCAACGACTAAACAATCTGTAAAACACTTTCCAAATCATGTTCATTCAATGTAAAACAAACAAAAAAATAAAAAGTGACTAATATTTTTGCATATAAATGAGCGCATACATGTGTGTAGTGCAAAAATTGAATTATGAATGAAAACAATGGAAGGGAATTTTGAATGGATTGTTTAATCTGCTAGGCGAACGCTAGTTGAAGGTGCAAGCATGATACGTTAAGTCCAAAAGAACAGAAGTCGCAATTGAAATTAGGAGAAATCTTCCCCTTGCATCGTTTGATCGGGTATGGGCCAACCGACCGGCCGAACACCAGCTAGCTAGGCCTACGGGACTACTGTGAATTCTTAAAACACACTGCGGAATAAAATATCTCAATTTTAAATTCTTATTCGCCATTTCTATTTTAGCTCAAGATGCGGACAGTCCTTGAAAGTGTTTTTCGTTTAGCTCAACTTGGAGCTGCCTGGCTAAGCCCCTAGTGTTTGCTATAGTAGAAGAGGTTAGGTTAGGCTCTTTTGGTAGGTACGGACAACGCCCTCTTCCAGCCCCCTAAACGGGTCCACAGGGACGGCGGACTTGGGGACGTCCGTCCGCCACCCGTCGTATAACTGGACCCGAGGCGGTGGCGTGTAGTGTTCCGCGCGTGCCCCTATTGGCGTTGCGGGGGGAGTACACCTCACTCCCCCCGCAGACGCCGGCCGGCATGAGCCGGGGATGGTGGAAGGCGCACTAGTTCCCATGATCCCCGGTGCAAGTGTGGGAAGGGAACGCCGGGGTGGTTTTTAGTCAGTTAGAGTCCGACAGAGCCCTCCGCCCTCCCCAGGGCGGAGGACATCCGTGTGGATTGTCCACCCCGGGAACAAAAAAAAAAGGCTCTTTTGGGAAAACGCATCACTAAGCACGCGGGGTGGATTGTAAGCTATTCACATATTTCTATGGAAAGGACATCAGCCCACCTGCCAAGTTAGGTCCAGTAGTAACCTGCCGGGGGGCGTTACTGTCGGCCTCTTCTGAAAGCAACCATTGTTAGCCGAACTACTAGATGAATTGGTGCTGGTGCTAAATGCTCTGTACACTGTGCAAGGTTAGTTCAGTTTTTGAATCTTTAGCTATTGAGAGCCGGTACTTACGTGTTTCAGTCTTTCCCCATCCTGCGACTTCCATGTCAAAACCTTCGTAAAAGCTGTTTTTGAGGTCGTTGTTCAGTGGCAAACATATTGGTTTCACGAAGTCTGAAATATTCAACAATCAAAATGTTATTTTATTAAACATCAATAACCAAAGGTTTGGCTGAGCGTCACAGTCGTGTCTGACAAAGCTCCATAAATAAAGAAAAAGAAAAAGATTCGACATAGTACCAATAACGATAAATAGGTATACCTAAGTAAAATACCTACCTATTTAACGTTAGGTAAACTGTGCTTTTCCACCAGGATCTGCCGTCTTGGAACTTAGAAGCCAGTGGAAGAGGTAGGTAGGTAGGTACTTAGGTAATGTTACCGTTGAATTGCGCGTTGTGCGTCAGTCTGAGTAGGGCGATGTCGTGGTGCTGATTGGGGTCGTCCGCGTTGTACCCCTCCTGTGGGATGATTTGTTCCACCGGGATGTCCTGCACGGGCCTGCTGCAGTCATCATGGAAACAGTCCACCTCGCTCGACGTGTTCCACTCGCCCAGACGCACTTGCGAACTGAAATCATTTTATGAATTGGGTTTACTTAGGTAGGTAAATGTTGCTTAAAAGCGGATTGTGAACCTAAGGTATATCCTTAAATCCAATATTGATGTTATTTCTACTTAAACAAACATCAACTTTATGCTACTATAAATAAAGTTGATTTTAGACTGACTAGTACCGTTGAAAAAATCATAAAAAATATTAATTTGTAGCGCAAAATGAACCTTATCTGTAGGTATTACAGTTGTTTTTTCACAAACTCGTGTTTGTTTACATGTTTGGCAAATAAATTGTGAACGCAGAATAGATGTATTTTTCTTCGATGTCTTTATAATTGCGTGCGTGGTACAACCACTGCATAATATAAATAAGTAGATTTTAGAAAATCTCTAATCCTTCTGGAGCAAGCGTTGGTGATCAGTGCCTTTTATGTAAGTCGTTTGCCCTGCAGTGCGACAATAATAGGCTGGTATTATTATTATTATCTGAAAATCGTAGGAACTATTCTACCTAGCTTAAGGCTAAGTTTAAACAAAATGTTAGGTATGGTTTTAGAGAAAATTGATTGCATAAATAGGAAGTAGGTATCATATTTTCTCTAAAATTTGATTGGTACTCAAAGGCTCAAGCATAACATTTCTTGTAGGTGCCAATCGATAAAACAAAAATCATTACAAAATTCATCTAAACAGGAGAAGGAAAATAATGGATTTGTTTCAGTCAAGTGTCAAATGAAAATAATGTTGCTACGAGCAAGGTTACAAGACTTCGTATGTATTTCTCATAGGTAGTAATTATAATAGGTACCTAGGTACCTGAGAATTGTTATTTTGAAATAACGATAAGAAAACACGACGGATTTGACAAGCTTTGAGAAAATAGGTACCAGACCTGTAGGTTGTACACACTACACATGCTACACATCAAGCAACACATTTCCAGTATAAGTTGACCTCGCATTGTACGGAAATCATATATAATGCAAGATCAGCATAAACTGGAAATGTATAGCTTGATGTGTAGCCGTGTGTACCTATGAGTCGTTTCTATAATTACTGTCCTACACAAGCAATAAGTTGCGACCACACGTTACGTCACAAGATATGCTATCGCCTATATTTTAGTTTACCGGCTACTTGTAGGTATGTTTTTCAGTACCTAGAGTACCTACCCCGGGGGAAATTACACATGGTTAAAGAATTCCAAGAGATTTCTTGAATCACTTTCATTACATTGCAGTTCAACCGAACAAGATATCGATGGCTTGACTTGACCTCTATGTAGGTACCCAGTTACTTGTAGGTATGACAAATATGACATATAGTTAGGGCACAGATATTATAATACTACGTAGTTAAGGTATAGTTGGTAGGGACTACAAAATAATTATGCGGCCAACTTGCGGAAATATTGAGGTACCCACTCAGTCACAGCCTAGGTCATTAAGAATCGCAGAAAACAAAATACCTACTTATATACACATACATATTAAACATATGTCCTACATATTATGTATAATAATGTACCTACCAATCCACCAATACTTACCCATTTTCCTAGGTATTCAAAGATAGATAAAGGCTCACCTTCGTTACCTAAATACAAAACTTTCATAATTATGTTAGAATTAAAAGCATAAATGGATTATGCTTTTAGTGAAGTATTTTTGAATTTTAAATAGACTCACAGTCTCCAGTTTGGCGGGAGGTCCGAGCCCTTGACGCAGTGCGCCGCTGTGAGCACGTATCTGGCGGCTATGAGCACTCCTCCGCAGTAGAAACCCCACCCGACGGCTGCAAAATAATGACCAAACAATTAAATTTTGCCTGTTTGTGTTCTGCATTCGATTCGTGTTTCCCATCCGATAACCACTGAGAAGTGAACCGTAACTAAAAGGTCGGGTTTCTTTCCCATTCCCTTTGATGGTCAGAGCTTTGCAGGTATTTGTACCTTTCTGGGATGGTCTCTTGAGAAAAGAAACATACATATTTGGGCTGGACAGATGGCATGCATGGAGCTCAATGACCCGAAGAACTTGACCAAAATGAAAATATATTTTGGTAGGCCGAACGAAGTATACTTCCGTATATCTCTGTAAAAAATCCGCATACCTACTCCCAGAATACTTTAGAATAGCTAGTACGGTAGTACCTATCTAAATTTCATTGTGTAAATGTAAAAAAAAAACAAAATATATGTTAAAACACGTCAGCACAGCATTGGCCCATGTATTTATTGAAGCAGCTCAATCCCAAGCCTTTGCGTCTTCAAGATAGTCTTTAACAGCATATAAAGATTTCTGGCAAAGTTTTTGCTTTAGGTAGGTGTAAATGCTTAGTTTTTGAATTAGCATAGGATAAAAAAGCGTAGTATAGGTACGTTGGCATATAAGCGTATCTATTGGCGTAAAATTCACTGCACTATAGATAGAGTCACAAGTGTTATAATATAATGATTTGGAAGTTCTGACCTGAGCGGTGTGTAGTCTCCACTGTAATAAACATTGAAACCACATAGTTTTAATAACTGAATGGATCCTTTGACTCTATGTTTAATGTGTGACACAAAATAACCATAATTGTGTGTTAACTAACGGATTCCGAAATGGAGGCAATGTTGCCGGCTGGCTTTTACGCAGACTTTCAGACAACCCTATCCAACCTGTTGAAAAATCACTAAGGGGAAGCCTGTCTGTAACTTACGTTTGTCGTATCTGATGAGCGCCATCCAGGGGTGCTCATCGATGTCAGCCTGCGTGCCTCCAACTATTCTGTCGTTGTTCTGGATCCCGCAGATCCGGGTGTTTGGGAGGAGACCCGTTGGATCAGCAGTCCTCGAATTAAGAGGACTTTGAGGACTACTTAAGAACTGCGGCGGACAGCATATCTAGACAATCAAAACAATATATAATATTCAGTAAATATGAATCTGTTGCAAGTATCTACAAGTTTTAGGTGTTCTAATTCGTTATTCGTACCATGAAGTAAATCTTATTTAATAAAAATCTTATATTCATCCTTATTTCACTGATAGAGAATGCACAACTTAAACCGCTGGGTTTAGAAGCATAAAATTTTGGACGAGTTCCTTTTTAATCGAAAGTGAGCAATAAGGAAGGTTTTTTTGAAAATTCATCCCCAAAGGGAATATAGGGATGAAAGTTTGGATGGAATTTCATAATTTTGGCGAAGGGAAATCCCATCGAAAGCATGGCTTGTAAGTCAATAAGCGTTTTCAAAAATGTTAATCTCAATTTACCCGAATGTTTCCTCTAATCGGTTGATGTTTCACCTTCTGATAGGTAGAAAGAATATGTAAAGTTAATAAAATATGTTATAATAAAAATATGTATAGTTGGTATGTGAGCAAGCTCAGTTTTTAGGACATCACTGGAAGGCACACTCTTGATTGGCTCACCATTGGCAAGTTGCCGTCCTGGAAGCCACAGTGCAAGCTGCGCAGGAGTTGCGTCAGCTGTGGCGTGCTGCCGCGCTGCAGCTGCGTGTACAGGCCCGTGCACTCGCTCAAAGGGATGCAGTTCGCGCCGCCATTACACGCCTCTAGAATATGTTGAGGGGTTATGTTTTAGATTTAATTAGATAAATATCTCGCCGTCTCAGCCCCATAAGTTCCGCGGAACGTAGGATTATAAAATCATTAATCGCTAATGAAAGGTCTTGGCTCAGTCGTAGACCGTAGTATTATAATATCTGTGGCTCAGTTTACATTGCCGCGGAACGGAATGGAAGCGATTTTTTTTTTGTACAGAGCGTAATGAACTTTATCACAAACTAGATACAAGCCAATGTAAATTGAGCCGTAGGAAACATTGTTTAGTTAATTAGGTAAAACGAGCCAAAGTTAAACCTAGATTAGGTAGGTTTCTGATAGAACATCCCAAAGACAATAAATACCTATTTTTATTGGTATATAATTTTTACTGTATTCTTTTCTTGATACAGTCATGAAGATTCAAAGATCAATGATTAAATGTGAAAGTAGAAATACAATGTGGAGACGACAATACAACAATAAATGAAAACACTGGCAATACTAATGCATAAGAGTATTTTGGAACTATCAAATAAATCCTAACATTGAAATGAAAAAAGTTATTTTTTCAAACAAACTAAATAGTAGTGATGGGCCGACTATGGGGTTTGCCAATCTTTGACTAGCTATCGTAACTAAACTATTGGACATATTTGATTAATTCTTTGTATGTAGACCGTGTTTTATTTTTTGTCGTATTGTCGTCTCCACCTTGTATAAATCTTCTGTATGTTCTTCATGGTGAAGCCGGAATTGTAGACAATGGATCAAATTAATTGGAAGCATTAATTGCCGCGAATGGATAGTAAAAGAAAAGAGTATATATATGAGAGAAAGTCTGAAAGTAGCATTGGTGACTGAAAAGGGAATCTGTTGTCATGGTATGGGCATGTAATGCAGAGGAATTAGGAAAATGTCGTAAGGAAAGTTTCTAAAATGAATGTGGATGGCTATTAGAGAGTAGTGGAAGATCAGGAAGGAACCATAGAAGGACTGTGTGAAAGATGATGTGGCTAGAAAGGGGGTGACCACCGAGATGATAACTAATAGAGAAGTATGGAAGAAGAAGACATGTTGCACCGCCCACAAATAGATTGGAATAAGGACAGCAGAATGATGACGATTGATGATTAATCAAATTGATTGAAAGTCTCATAATAATTTAAATTAACTGCATGAAATTGATTGAAAGTACAGTCTCTCATAATTTAAATTAAGTGAATCAAATTGATTGAAAATAATTTAAATTAACTGGATCTAATTGATTCAGACTCTAAGCATTTAAATTTTTGCACAAATTAAGGCTGCAAATAAGTAATTATTATTTTATTAGATATCACTGATTATTTTTGTTGCCACTTTCTCTTGACATATTAAGTTAAATAACATGCTTCAGTTTCGTTTCGTGACGAGGAAATTCCTCCAGACCGTATTTCAGCCACAGCGGCCACTAAGCCTTCGGCGCGGGAGATACTATAGTGCACACGTGTGTGCACAGACACAGGTGCACTCTCTCTTCCCTCACTCTCAATTCCTAATGGAAAAACCCAATAACACCTTTGCCCGACCCGGGGATCGAACCCACCCCACGCTCAGCAGTCGCGCTTGCGATCAAGACTAGCTGGGCAGGACTTGCTGTAGTACCTATAGTAGAGAAACAGGAAAATTAGCGATCTTTGCTTGAACATTAGAGCGGAGTCAATGATTTATGTTACAGAATACAGATATTCAATTTTAAAATGGGATAAATCTTTAGGGGTATGAGGAACAGGGTGTAAAGTTCACTCATCCACCATAGAAAAGGGAGGATCCTCCTACCAGACGGGTGTTGTGTCTGGCGGGCTAAGGCCCGACGATTGATGTTGGTTTTTTGTATATATGTCCACTGCACGGTAAACTATAATTGCGCGATGCAGGATTTATGTGACGTCAGGAATTTTGTGTGACGTCAAGTCTTTGATGCGTAGTTCGCATGTGGCGATGTAGATACCGCCACAAATCCAATAAATTTCTGATACTAGAAAAAAAAAATCCGTTTATATATGACGGAGTTATGCCCGAACATACATAAAGTGAAATAGGTATATAGTTTATAACCATCCGAATTGATAACTTCCTCCTATTAGAAATCGGTAAAAAATAATACATTTTCTCTCTTATTACTTACAAATGAATACCTATAAGATACTATTATTCGTAGTCTCATCACTATTTTGGGTTTTCTTCAATTGGAATACCCACAAGAAGCTCATATTGTTATCAAACATGGCTTTTCAATTTTTTTTATATCGATACAGAAGCATTTATTCGTATTGACCTTTGGCAAGCTTTTACAAATGGCGTCTGCTTGTATTCTTGATTATGTAAATCACGTGGCCTCGTAAAATCATATTGATTAAAATAATTAATCATATAAAACATATACTCTTTTTATTCTGTTCCTTGTATTTTACAGCCATACAATGTTGGGATTCACTTCTAGTCTTATCAAGTGAATCTGGTCATCAGAATAAAATTATGGTAAGAAGGTATCCCTGAACCTAGCCCCGGTAGAAAAAAAGGAGACATCTCATGGATCTCTATGAGAGGTATAGAGAAGAAGAAAAGAAGAGTCATCATCTGCCTAGCCTTTTCCCAACTATGTTGGGGTTGGCTTCCAGTCTAACCGGATGCAGCTGAGTACCAGTATTTTACATGGAGCGACTGCCTATCTGACCTCCACAACCCAGTAACTGGGTAATACGAAACCCCTTGGTTAGACTGGTTGTCAGACTTTCGTGCTTCTGACGACTTGTAACGACTGTCAAAGATCCACAAATGACAGCCGGGACCTACGGCTTAACGTGCTTTCCGAGGCACGGAGGAGTCTCGATATGTGAAAATGGTCACCCATCCACGGACCAACCCCGGCAAGCGTAGCTTAACCTGATGTATCGACCCGAGCGGCTGTTATTACTTAGCCACGAGCTCCTCCAAGAAGAAAAGAATAGTAGTATAGAGATTTCTATACATGAGACCTATCTCGATAATACAAGACGAGTGACACATTTTGCCGCCAACATCAAGCGGTGATTTTAATAATATCATCAGAAATCACCCATTCTGGGGACTTAAAACAGCTAGTTTGACAGAATCATAATCTACACTAATATTATAAAGAGGAAAGATTTGTATTTTTGTGTGTATGTTTGTAATGAATAAACTCAATATAAAGAGGAAATATTCGTATTTTTGTCTGTATGTTTGTAATGAATAAACTCAAAAACTACTACGCCAATTTCAAAAATTATTTCACCATTGGAAAGCTACATTCACGTAGTATTGTAATATGCCCTGAGTAACATAGGCTATAATTTATAAAGATTACACGCGGGCGAAGCCGCGGGCAACAGCTAGTATTAGTAATAATTGTTTACTATTTTATTTAATAAGAATTGTCAGGGACAATAGGGAATATGCATGTGATTCAAATATGGGTCAAATATTTTTTTCTATAAACTATGTTACTTCAGAATTATGCCTCCATCAATATTTTTGAATAAAATTTATTTTTGAGCGAGAAATTAATTTTTTAAGAGTCCCAAAAAACTGTGGGTATTTCAAATACTTGAAAAGGCTAAGAGCGGATGTGACGTAACAATCCGGGATAACAATCAAAATGTCAATGTCAAGTCAATAAATAAGTTTAGTGTCAAGTCAATGTCAAACGCTCATAGAAAAAGGAGTGTTTGACGTTGACTTGACAGTTGCTTGTCTGTTTTCACGAACTGTGACGTCACCACACCTAGCGCGCCAAATGGAGGACGTTTAAATAGCCCGGATCGGTTGGATATTTTTAAACATTTTTTTAACTACTTTAAATTGCTTTTTTGCCGTCGAATTTTTTTTAACTATTATTTGACGATGTAAAATATCGAATAAAAATATTTAAAAAATACATGCATATTCCCTATTCTTATTATGATCGTGCGATTCATATTACGAAATAATTCATCTGTTTGACAGTTTTTATTGAGATTCGTAAAATGATCCACACATTATAAAATTGCTTTTGTGTCAAATTAGAGGAATTGCTAATGACAGCTGGAAATTCAGGAAATGAATTGCTTTTAGAGGAATTGCTAATGACAGCTGGAAATTCAGGAAATGAACATGCTTTTACAGGAATTGCTAATGTGGCCGTATTAGGCCTCCAGGAAATGGAGGTACCACCACACGTTGCGAGTGTATTGCAGTTCCGCAAAGAGACCTGAGGCTATAGAAAAAATCCCTTTTCTTGAAACGTTAACGCCAACGGAAAGATCAAATTGTATGGAGTTGACATTAGCTTTAGAGATGTCACGTGACTGCTGCTGTCAACTCCATACAATTTGATCTTTCCGTTGGCGTTAACGCTTACAGAAAAGGGATTTTGTCTAGACCCCCTGGATATTAGGTACCTACTTACTTAGGTACCCATGGAGTATACCTACGCCACAACTGTTGGAGATAAGAAGTCTGCCTACCGAGACTCTATCTAGATTATGCCTTAGTAGTAACTTACCGATTCGATTTCTTGGTTTTATGTTACAAAATAAAATGTCGATGAGGAATAATTAGTAATTTATCGAGCCATGCATTATTCGCAGTAATTATTTTTGCATTATGCATGGATGTTATTTCTCCTTCATTATCAAGAAACAACAACGGTAAACAAAATTAGTCATATGTAATTTAATAACAAGGTACTTTTCGCGTGAACTTTGTGAACCCATTAAATTGATGAACTAGCTGCTGCTCGCGCGGACCCTACTTCTTTTTCTAAAATAAATATGTTACTCCTTATAACATCAGCTGCCTGTGAAAGTCGGTCCCATCAAAATTGGTCCGGCCGTTTTAGAGATTAAACAGACAGAAAGACAATTTTTTTTTAATTGTTTTTTGTTATTAGTACCCTATACATATTATACTTTCTTAAGCATTTAGTAAAAAGGTGTTATTTTGACATAACAAACAGACACTTCAATTTGATTTATTTGAAATGTATAGATTGACTTGAGTAATGTGTAGTTTGCTCTGAAGAGGAAAACTAGTAATCCGAGTAGGTACAACGGCATTCAATGAAATATTGTAGGTACAAATGGAACCTAAACCGAAGCGTTTATGTTCTATAAGTTTTGTGCCTATTGTTTCTTTTGCATTCACTAACAAAAACAGCTCGTTTTACGCAAATAATTCGAATAATTATGTCCTCCAGTACGTTCTGGGTCATATATCCTTGGAATGCTGGTCCGTGCTGTGATAAAGGCAGCTAACCATAACTTTAGCGCGGACATTTTGAACTTTAAAACTTGCTGTTGCAAGATTGTGTGGCATGTCCCAAGGAAAGGGTTGATATTACATTTAGGGAACTAGCTAGCAAATAATTAGCTTTAGGACGTTTTTGCATTGGATGTTGGTCCAGCATGGAGGCTGAGCAACGTTTATAATATAGGTAATGCCCATTTATATCTCTTCTTTTGTCATTTTCGTTTGAGCAACAAATTCAACAGAGTCCTCGATGACGACGTTAATGCCTTGACAAAATATTTTACAGTCAAGGAAGGCATAATAACGCACAGAAAACGTGTCTACACCGCAGCTACGGTCTACGAGTTGCCTACGCAGCGCCTGCGCTACGCCTCCGCTACACCACCGCTACGACCGAACGACGACTGCGCTACGACAGTGCTACAGCTGTGCTACGCGAACGCTACGGCTACGCGACACCTACGCTGAACAAACGCCCAGAGTGATATTAATTGGTGCCCATTTAAAGGTTAATTATCATATTTACCTTTTATTATTTTATTGTAACTTCTCAAAATTTCGTTATCATAAACAGTCTCGCCATGTTCATTCTGAATTTAGGCACAAAAACAAATGAAAAATCGATTCTAAACATTTCTAGCAACACTAATAATTAAACGAATTCAAGTTTTAGTCATAATCTCTGATATATTGGCTGCGTTAGTACTTTGAATGCCAGAAACTCGTTTTGTTAGGTATCATAACAATATCATCGTCAATTAATAAAATCTTTGGTTTTGTACTAAAGATTCTGACCAAATTGCATTAGAAAAAACCGGATTTCTTATTGGTATTGAGATATT
Source organism: Lithophane socia (assembly GCA_947522985.1). Taxonomy (NCBI): domain Eukaryota; kingdom Metazoa; phylum Arthropoda; class Insecta; order Lepidoptera; family Noctuidae; genus Lithophane; species Lithophane socia. The sequence goes on along the minus strand of OX383270.1, from coordinate 8,075,670 downwards.
AGTCATGGTAGTACAAAACAAGTGTGTTATTCGCTCGTGTTTTGCTATGTTTTAATAATTGTGGTACAAAAGAAAGGAGATTGGGTTTCTGCTTGACGGCTATTTAGTACCGTTAGCCGTTAGTTTACATGTCTGGTACGAATCTATCTTTAATGATACCTTCCACTAATAACAGAGCTGGCGGGATTGTCTTCTTTCATAGCTGTATCATCTTATTGTGATATCGTATACTTTTACAATGTTTGTAAATATGTGAGCACCATGTATCTATCACATAATTAATTAATTTATTTGTCATTGCTCCATTTTAATTTTTTTTTAACCTATTGATACAGTAATTGTATTCTCGGTGCATCGTCTTCACATGTAATTATATAATTGATGTATACGAAATGTTATAAAACATGTTTTAAAAGAGTAACGGTGGAGTTTCTTGCCCATTCTTCTCCATATGAAAACTACCTTTTGGAAGGGGCAACTAGAATCAGTTCTATTTCTATTTCTATGTATTTGACGTTCAAAAGTGCCTTTAATGTGCCTACTTGAAATAGATTATTTGACTTTGATTGTATAGATAGATAACTACATAATTCATATACTAGTTTAATGTTCACAGTTAATTCTATAAATCGTGGTAATCGCAATTCAAATACTAAAACAGTAATTAAAATACAGTTAAATTAATTTGGGTATAATGACCTAAGTTAAAAAGAGATATATAAAACTTAATTGGATTACTTATGTAATTAACAATATTTACAAGTTATATTTTAAACAAGATTCGACCCCAGGGCGGCACTTAAAAAACATAATTGGCGAAATGGGGGTGTAAACCTATAGGAATAGGTACACCTCTGTCTAAACCTTCTGGGATTACAGGCGTGATGTTATTTATCTATGTACACACGGCTACACATCAAGCTATACATTTCCAGTTTATGCTGATCTCGCATTGTATAGAATTTCCGTACAATGCGAGGTCAGCGTGTGTACCTATGTATTAAAAAAAATGTGATCGTTGGTTTATTTAGCAAGATGCTCAATGAAGAAGTTACAGGCTGTTAACTGTGTTTACTTTGTGGTTAATTGTCCTTGATATTACCGCTTCTTGACTAACATACCCATAATAATGTTATTTTTTTGCAGTCATGATTCCATATTATTGCAGTAGATGTTAGTACCTATTTATATTACCTACCTAATGGAACATGTATTTTGTTACGGAAATTACTATTTACAAGAATTCGTTAAAAGCCACTTATAACATTTAAATACCTACGTCTAAAAAACGTATTAAGGATAAAAAGTTTCCTAAAAACTTTGTCAGTTTGTCACCTTTGTTTAACACTACACTTAGTAGGTACGTCCATACGATCACGTTGTTCGTTACATGTCAATTAGTAAAACTGTAATTAAAGAAACATTTACAGTAGCCAAGTAAACAAAAATAGATGATGTTATGTTTATACGCAATCATAGATGGGTAAGCGGTCGTACTCGACAGATACGGAGGTTAACTTATGCAGTAAGGTCACTGGAGTTTAAAAACACATTTTTTCTTTTACTTAAGCTTAATTACGAATATAAGAATGGATAATACTCACGTCCACTAGCGCTGGACCATGTGGCGACGAGAATGCAGGCGATGACAACCGTCCCCTCGTACAGGCTCTTCATCTTTTGGCACTAACTTGTAGTATTACAACAAATTATTATACATTAACTTCGGAACGAGTCTGTCAACAATATTGTTGTCCAGAGGACGGCCGGTGCGCGACTGATAGTTCGGCACACCGGCCACTGGCCGCCACTAGCCGCTAAAGGTTATCAACAATAAATATTTTTTGAAAATGCGAATAGCTGCGATCGTGTTGTGATGACGTGAGTTTTATTATTGTAGAAGACAACAGTCGTCTTAAGATTTTCCTTATAATATAAAGACACTAGTTTTGTATCGGTGTTTGATCGATTTCTTATTCGAATTTGGGGACTATTGTTTAGTAGTTCAGGCTGTATTACAAAAATCATCATTAGCCCAACTTAGTCAAGTGTTCGTTGAAAGTAGTAGATAGTTCTAAAACAGCTAAGAAATGTTATAAAATAAGTGAGAGTACAGCACGTGTATGTAATTATACTTACCTCGTCGGTGGTTGTAATGCCACTTATGTGCGACTAGAAATGTTTTTGCGTAGTACTTCATTTTATACAATTAGTCGCGAACTTGTGAAAAAAATTATTGCAAAATGTAATTTAAATCGACAATGGTTTGTTGGATGGTTGTGAGTCATCGGTCCCAAGTTCCATCCCCGGGCGGGGTTCGGACTGGTTCGTCACAAAACGAGCTTCGTCTGAGTACGTCACAACTGACAGTAAGTTTTTATGGATCGAGCACATTGTAATACCTACTTCGTTTAAAGTTCACGGATCAACCCAAGAGCAATCACTTGTTCTGTGTTTTTGATCGAAGGTGTTTTGTCTCTTGCTTTTTAACCGACTACGGCGAAGAAAAAGGAGGGTTATGATTTTGACCGGTATGTATGTACGTATGTTCATCTGTTCCCTTGTATCTTCTAAACCATGCACTCATCACAATTTGACAAATAAGGTATCGTTAGAAGCGTCTTGATTGTCCGCTGGTTATAGGCTATGTGACGTCACATTAAAAATGGCGCCCTCTAGAGGAAATAAAGTCAGGAACTAAAAAAAAAAAAAATTGTATAATCGTACTATGTTGGGTATCAAATGAAAGGGCTTAATGAGCACATTTCAAAATATATATAATATAACCCCAAAATAATTTAAAAAAAAAATAAGTAATAAAACCTAAAACCCAACTGCGACTGAAAAGGTATAAACAAGACACCACAGACAGACAAATTTAAAAAAATCAAGTAATAATAAAAACTAAAACCCAACTACGACTGAAAAGGTATAAACAAGACACCACAGGCAGACAAATTTAAAATCCGGAGTCACACGTGTTAGGGCATAAATCAAACAGGTTACGTGTGACTCCGGATTTTTAATTTGTCTGTCTGTGGTGTCTTGTTTATACCTTTTCAGTCGTAGTTGGGTTTTAGTTTTTATTACTTTTTTTTTTTGCTAACTAACCTTCGAACATGATGGTCATTAATTAGATCTACATTATACCTCTATAGGAATTTCATTTCTTCTTAGTGAAACTACCTACTGATTGTATCTATATAATTATGTATATACTCGTAAAAAAAATATTTCCGTGCGTTAATCTCGCAAAAACTCGAAAATATCTCGACCGATTTTAATAGAAAACAAATTGTTTTGTTCGCCAATACTGGGGTGGTTTAGGAAAAAAGAAAATAAGGAAAAACTAAAAGAAACAATAAATCTCACGTGGTACGAAGTTCACCGGGTTATCTAGTAGTTGATATCAAGTCCACAAGTAGGTAAAGAAATGGTCTGTGCCGTATTTGCGACATTTCCTTTTTGTCAACCAATCTTCAAACAACCGGCTAAATCCGACTTAGACCACGCACAATAAAGGGTTCCGTCATCCAAGAACAAACATAATTTTGTTCTTGAAAAAAAAATCTACACTACATCGATAGACGCCCGGTCAATTCTCCAACTGCAAATGTCAGTTTTCAATCGCAAAAAAATATTATTTTATGTAATAAAACAACAAACTAATGATTTTCGCACTTTCCCCTTACTTGTGCTGCAAGACCTTGCTTCTTGCCAAATTTTATGATTCTAGGTCAACGAGAAGTATGATTTTATTTGCGAGTATCAAAATATGTCGCATAAATGGTTGTATTTTTTTATTGCGTTGACTTAGAAGCTTGATTTTTTAGAGCTCCAGGTGACCTGCGTATTTGATATTAATTTCAACTTGATACCTCCACGCGTTCCTGAGTATAAGGGTTCCGTTTTTTTCCGTTTGAGGTACTTACGCTAAAAATTAAGCTTTTTACGCAGAAATTCTTAAGGTTCTAAAGACTGCTGCATGGCTAAGCTCAACTATTAATTTTAAACACAGTTTAATTATTTCGAAAAGGATTATGCAGCTAATACAGCACACTTTAGGAGATTACGCGACCACCAAGGAACAGATCTAACATCGGCCTGAAGAGTTCCCAAGCATTTTTCTATTTGTGTAGTGGCGTCTCCTCGCTGATTTCGGAAAGCTACCGTTGGTCCCGGCTGACATTTGTAGAGGGTGTCCCATTAGGAGTGCACTTTTTAAATTTAGTTTCATTTCTTTTTCGTGCAATTGGCAACTCTGAAATTTCACAGCTGTGACCTATGTTTATTCCGATTATTAAAAATGAAGCGCTTTACGAAAGAACAACGCGTTATAAATGTGAAACTTATTACAAAAAGTTGGAAAGTTATGCTGAGACCGCTCGACTGTAAAATATGGCATTAGTTACAGGAACATGATAACAGAGTTCTTGTGATCGCAACTGAACGGCATGGATCTGAACGACATGTGGTTTCAGCAAGACGGTGCCACCTACCACACCGCGCTTGAAACAATCGATTTATTGCAGAACGATTTTCAACTGGCCACCAAGATCATGCGAGTTAACGCCGTGCAATTTTTTTCTTTGGGGTTTTGTGAAATTTCGGGTTTATGCGAATACACCAGAAACAAATTCCTGAGCTCAAATCCGACTCGATCCAACGCGTCATCGGTGAAATACAGCCACATCTCTGTGAAAAAGTCATGGAAAATTTCATGAAAAAAGTAATGGCCTGTCATCAGAGCCCCACGGCTCTGATGACAGGCCATTACTTTTTACTATTTGCCGGATATTTTATTCCATACTTAATCGGAACATGTCTTCTTTACAATTCAATAAAAATATGACAACTCTCTAAAAAAATACGTGTTTTTATTTTAAAATGAAAAAGTGCACTCTTATTGAGACACCCTTTACATTTGTCGTTACGGGTAGACCATCAAGAACCAGTCTTACCAAGGAGTATCCTAATGACTCAGTAACTAGGTAACTAAAATCCTGGTATTCAGCTGAATCTGGTGAGGCTGGAAGCCGACCCCGAAAAGGCTAGGCAGATGATGTAGTGGAGGAAAGTAAACCCTTACCTGCTCTTTCATTGTTGTGCTATATGAATAGGTACCTAGCTTTGTCATTTTGTTTATAATCTACTTCATTGCTTATTCATTATTATTATTATACTTTAGGAAACGAGTATGTATTTTTTTAGTATTGAATTTGACCGCAAAATGTTTATTTTATGTAAATTTTTAGTACGGATAATAACTTGTTTGGCTAATATAAAAATACTTTAACCAATGTCTTCATCAGTAACATCACAAATAAAATAAAACTTTTGAATAAAAAGCTACCTCATTGCACTATCCATTTGTAAGTCTACCCGATCCTGTTCTGCAAGCCTGCTACTATGTACCTAATTTTAATTGGGGAATCAGACCGTATCCTGTCTGGAATACCGTACTGGTACCTACCGCATCCGACTAGACTAGAAGCCGACCACAACATAGTTGGGACTTGGTTGGGAGAAGGCTAGCTAGGGGGATACAGGTGGCAGGGACATCAACGCGCAACTTGTTACTATGGATTCAGTACATGATTCTGGACCTAGTTTTTTTTTAAATAACCGACCAAAAATTTCAATCCAGAGGGGTCCAGAATCATGAACTGAATCCATGGTAACGGGTTGTGCGTCGATGTCAATATACCATTATTTTTCTTCTATATGATATGAGCAGAATACGTTAGTAGTAGTACGTAGTTATACGGGCAGAAAGTGTCAGGAATCTTATTGATTAAATTGCAGGTAAGGCTAATTGACTGACCATAAGAGATGTGTAAGAAGTATAAGACTACGGGCGCGGGTCGGGACAACAGTACCTACGGCGGGCTGGATTCCTTTTATTCTTATACAGCAAACGAAACACGTGTGCGGTTCGGGCGCGGAATGGGTCGGGTCGGTCATTTTCTTCGCGTCTCACGCGGAGAAAACGACCCGTCCCGCGCCCTGCATGCGCCCGCCTTGTGTGTGTTTTGAGCTTTAGACCATTTTAGAACCATGTTGATCGAAATATTATGTTCGATGCATAATTCACTGCAACTACATACACACAGTTTAGATAAAAATATCACCTGAAATACTTACATCAGACAGTTAAAAGCTGGGCTATTTAATGCTATTCATATATTCTAGGAATGTTTATGTATTTTGTCAGTACTTGTAAGGAATTAAAACAATACTTGGATTAAAACTTTTGACAAGTCGGAAGGGAATCCCCGCACAGAGGCGAATGCTCGGCGGCGAAACAAAAACAAGTTTTCCTTCAATGATAGATTTTGAAACGAGTAAATAAGAATTTATTTTGACTCGTTTTGTATTTATTATTAGGATGGGAAATTAATTATGTGTAGGATTTTCTAATTGGGTGACATTTTACGATACTACAATTTTTTTTTAACGAAATCAAGTTTTTGACGCGCTGGTTTTTTGAAACTCTTCATCTCCCGCTGTTATAGATCTCAGAGTTATTAAGTATTTATTCATTTAAGTGTTATTGGGGTTTTCATATAATATAACTGGGTTTTTCTATCAAGAATGACTGTCAGCAGTGTGGATTTTTGCGGGAAAGTCCGAAAGGCATACCAGGACCTTGACAATAGGCAACTGAAGGAACACGGGTGGGTTTTAGTCAGTAAGAGTCTGACAGTCCTCCCGCTCCACCCAGATCGGGAGGTCTTTTCATGAATTCCCAAACACAAAAAAAAAAAAAAATGTTGTGTGGATTTATGCCCGGTTCATGGCAATAGGCTCGTTAGGACTTGATTAAACATAACTGGCGATGTACACTTTTGATTATGCCTGACGGACTCCTCGTAGCGCGGAGGTTGGCTTAAAGCAAATTCTGATAAACTTATAATTAGGTTAGTTATATGCATGTAGGTCTTAGCACTCATGCTAAACTGCCAATAATGGCAACGACACGATTGCGTTTGCTATTCTGAAGGTGACCGCCTTCGGAACACCACTTTAGCTGAAGTATGACCTAAAGCTGAGGGCGGTAGTAATCGTTTAAGGTTCTCCGTGGAAAGTAGTTTTAGCTTTCTGCGTTTCTACCTAGACCGTCGAATGTAATGTCAGAATTTCGCTTACCTTTTTATTTAGTAGCTTGGCATTGCAAAGCGGTGCTACCATCTAAACTTGTAAAACCATGTGTGTTCGATTAAGCGATAATCTGGTAATAATTTGTTTTCATAATGTTACTAATCGTACAATATGTACAGCTGTATAGCCTCACAAAACCGTGAAATTGGTTTAAAATTGTATATACTCCCTCCCTGCTTGTGATCATTCCCGTGACTTCTGGGGGCTCTTAAAACGGCCACTTTGGCAGAATCTTATTAGGATAATTATGAATCATCGTAAAAGGTCACAACCTGACAATTCATAAATGATCTGCGTGCAATTCGTATTTGACAGTTTTCTATGGAGATTCATAAAATGGGCCACGAACTATGAATTGCTGTATTTAAATTACGGTCATTTTATTAATAATTAGGTAAGTCATTTTCATGCCGCAGTAGGTATAAACACCAAATATGATTCGAATATGAATTGAATTGAGGCACCTACCTATAATTCAGTTAATATGGGTCAAATAAGAAGAATTGCTAAATACAGCTGGGAATTCAGGAAATGAATTGCTTTTAGAGGAATTGCTAATGTGGCTGTTTTAGGCGCCCTGAGCAAAACGCTGAGTACATAGTTCCAGCTCAGCAATTTCTACTATAATACGTAGAACTTAGGTATCTATATCCAGGTCCATCCAACTCCCAATTAGAGAGTACCCAATGAACCTCGCCCTAAAAACTAACTACTTCTGTTTATGCAACAAATACCTAAAACAGCAATACGGACTACCTTTTTCGGCAAAAGAGAAAATAAATTATGAAGTAAGAATTAAATATATTTTTTAAGATATAGGGTTAACGGGATGATTTATGCCTAAATCCTTAAACCTAAATTCAACCACAGCAAATATAATTTATATGTCTTTATTTAATTTGAATATAATAACCATCACCTGCTGCGGCATATTTCATTTTTTCTCTTATTCGCTTTTGCATGAGCAATGCCGGCGGGATTTGTCGCTTTGGGGGCATGCAGCAATTTCACGGGATTTGTCGCTTTGGGGGCATGCGGCAATTTCACGGGATTTGTCGCTTTGGGGGCATGTGGCAATTTCACGGGATTTGTTGCATGCGCCACTCTGGCGGGATTTGTCGCTTGCGGCACTTGGGCAAGATTTTTTGGGTGGGGGGCATGCGGGAATTTGACGGGGTTTGTTGCATGGGTCATTTTGTCGTGATTTGTCGCATGCGCCACTTTCGCGGGATTCGTCGTTTTGGGGACATTTGCCGCCACCTAACAGGATGGATACTTTTGCGTGGCGGGCTAGGTCATTGAACAGCTTCAGCCCAACAGCGAACCAAAAGATAGTTTTGAAGAGCGCCCACTGGTACCGGTCGTTGCGGAGTCTCATCCAAAATGTGTACAAGGTATTGATCGACTTCAAAATCTTAGTACGCAGCAGGGTAAAACGCTGTAAAGAAATAATTAAATTTAAAATTTGTTCATATCCCATTTTTTTCAGCCATTGGATCGTTTATTAAGACACAGCGGCGGAAAAAATAATATTAAGTATATTTGGATACTGTATACATATAACCAAGATTATTATAAACTAACTAATTATTTACTAAATGATTGCCATAGCTAATATTATGATTGACTCAGTCACCCGAGCATAGCCGCGGGGACGCATCTGTAAATAACGTAAATCAATTTCACTTTAACAATCTACTTTGAACAATATTTACTCATTCATTATGGATAATGATGCAAAGTAATTGAACGTACATAATCATTTAAAAGTTTACGATTCCGGTGGTTTAAGAGTTAATAGAAATTATGTTCAAGACTACACGGGCCTTACTATGATTTACCCCTTTAATTTGCTTTTGGCGCTCTGTCGCATTGAGTGTTGGTTCAGTGTAGGCGTTTGTCGAAATTACAACGGTGGGTGAAAGGATCTTCTGGCCATGGCGGTTGGCCAAATTTGGCATTAACGCCGCCATCTTGTTTTTTTAATATTAGGTCCCCACGTGCCACCCACCGTAATCAGCGTTTTGTATGGGGAATTTTAAAGAAGTTGCATTTTTCATACTAACATTTTCTTAATTTATAACAACCATGAACATTCATGGTTTAAAACTTGTATGCACTAATGTTTAAAAACTAAGATAAGGTATGCCCTCTTAGATTAAGAGACAAAAATAAGTTTTGGATAAGTAAAAAAAAAATATTGGTAATTTCTGCCAATAAATTGAGGAGTCATTTTTAAGGTATTTTTTATGTTTAGAAAACTATAGGTAAGTAATAATGTTCTTTTACTATTGGTATTGGTTGGTATTGGTGGTCTATGATGATCATTATTCGATATAATACCAAGCAATTGATGAATATTATAAATCATAGAAGTGACGAGGTTCTCTATTTGCGAAAAAAAAAACGCCAATTTCATAGGTGGGGACCCAATACAAGTAGCACTCCATGAACAGCGTAGCGTAGACACAAGCTCCACGACTACGCCTATAAACTACTCACCGAATGTTCAAACGTGATTATTATTCATTCAGGATTATTTTAAAGCGCTCATAAAATGCTTCATTCGTGTTTGAAGTATCTATTGTGTTTTCTCGTCTGAATATATTCAATTAATTAATCGAATAGGCACTTAAGCATCGGGTTCATTTGAGGTTTGTGGAAACTGGGTGATTTAGCTACCGCTATCTGATTACCTACCAGTTCAAATCATAGCCGCCAACTAAGTACTGCATGATCTAAAGCTTTACGTCGTCAAACCTGCATAGTTCACGTTGTGTTTTTAGATAAACGTTTCCATCGCCAGGTATGGTTAGTACTCTTACTCTAGCTACTACAGCGGTTCAGCAACCGCGTGTGTGGGTATAAGTATCTTCAAAAGAATAAAAGTTAAGTTATACTAACACCAGGGGGAGGGTCAAACACGCTGAGGCTATGAGTTCGTGGCTTTCGTCGCTCTCGCTCGGTGATCTCATTGGCTCCATCATCCCCCGACATCCTCCGACTGCCATCTTCGTCGTCACTATCACTACTTTCATGTCTGCGGCATGTGGGGACAGAACACGCACACATCAGATTTAATTTAGCCCTGCTGGCCTTGCTCTAATGATTTATGGCTCACAATCAAGTATATAAATAAATAAATAAAATAAAATAAAAAATATTTTACGGAAAATACTTGACAGCGTTCTGTTCAAGTGTCAGCATGTCAAAAAAGCTTAAAAGTGATGAAAAAAAGAGAGTACTCTGAGTACTTACTAATTCCATTGATTGGTTTCTACATTGCTAGAAACAAGGTTGCTATTGAGCAATGAATGCATGCAATACGAATGCAAAAAGCGCACATCTCAGACTATTACCTGGGCGTAAATACAAAGTAAAAAGCACATGTGTACTGTGAACCTAAAAACGGTGCAATACGAACGACTTTACGGGAAAGTGTTGTGAAACGTTGTATGAAACGCATGGCAATGAACAACTTTGCTCACTTGTATCATAATGTAGCTGTACCTACTAGTTCTTTATTATAAACTCAACAGGCTTGTAAGTACACAACAATGTTAAAATAAACACTGCTAATAGTGGCCTATACAGTGCAGTGCCTGGACTTCGTCTGGACAAAGGCAAATTAACCAGGTGTAATTAAGTAGTGATGAATGTGTATATTATAGCCATCCCTAATGTTTGAAGATTTTTCATCTGCTGTGCTCATAGCACATCCCGGTGCATCCCATTCTCTCAGGCATTGAAATGTTTCAGATTGGTTTTTAGAAAGGCATCACCAAAATAAACGAAGAATGTCCATACTTACATTGAGTATTTTTCATCCATGAATTCGAGGTTAATATAAGTACCAAAGATTTGCAGTCACACTTAGGTATTACTAAAATAGTTTGAAAAACTTTAGCAAAAATAAAAATAGACTGACTTACAAAACAAGTAAAAAATGTCCATTGTGTGTAAAATGCAACCAACTCGATTTTCATAATTCACCCTTTTTTTGGGAGTCTATTAGTGTTTTGTGGTACAGTAGATCGCACACCACTGGAAACCGAACCAGTATATAAACTAGCCTCTTCATCATCGAATCATCATCACCCACAGCCCAACTTCACCTGGGCATGGTCTCTCTTTGCTTATGCCAACTATAAATGCAGATAATCATTTTATAAATGGTTTAAAAATAGGTAACAATTCAAAACGTCATTTTTTTATTTAAACTATACGACATATAACTATAATATCAAAGATGAATAAATAATAATAGCCCTCCAAACCGGATTCCGGCTATGGCGACCAATCTCAGAGGAGATCAGCCTTCGGCGCGGACGATATTATAGTGCACAAAGTGTGTGCGCAGACATACTCTCTCTTCCCTCACTCTCATTGTCCGATGGGACGGCAATCCGACACGACCGCAGAGAGCAGATCAGACGCAGGTCCGACGGCTTTTTCCGAGACACGGGGGATCACCCCGCCAACTTCCAAACTCCGGACTGTTACTAAGAAATTCCTAATGTACTTTCCTATTCAGAACTGTGAAAATTTTCAAAAAAACTATCTCATGCAGTCGGAGGCCTTTCTTGTTAAATTTAAGACGATGCCTCCGACTGCATTCGATTGTTTATAGTATTAAGTCCGTCTTTTTTAAAGTTCACTGTTTACGCATCGGGTTTTTTTTTTTTTTGCAATTAGTATAAGCTTTCACTTTTCTGCTTTTCCTTCCTTCATTGTCTAACTCTATAACTCTTGTAGATCTTAGAACTAGGTAGATGGGATCAGACCACTTTCGCTTACCTACCTATTTAATCAAATTTTATTTCACAAATAATTCAGCTCACATGACATTAGCATTTGGCCGAACATTTCAGCGAGCTTTTTTGCGAATCAACTGACTTCGATGCTTAGTTTCTGCCGCCGACTCTCTCGCCATCGGCATGTTTACGAAGAATCGATTTGACTAGCAATTAATTGTTCATTGGCTAGAATAGAATTATCGTACCGCGCGACGGTCCAAAAGTTTGCCACTATTCGTTTCATCGTTCATTGCGACAAAAATTAAAAACGACGAAGAATGCTACAAAGTCAATGTGTGGATTGCCGTCCTATCGGACAATGAGAGTGTGCACCTAAAGGATCATCTTAGATTTAAAAGAAAGAAAGAATTAACAGGAGGCAAAAGGAGTAAGGATCGTAGCAAGTGGCGTTTATCGTGTCTGCCCCTATGGAAAGAAGGCGCGATTTCTGATCCCTCATAAGCAGTAAATTAAATGATAGCCCCAAGTCCCTGTTCAGTTATTATAATAAAAGTGTAATAAGCGTTTTTAAATACGTTATATTTTCAATGAACACGATCAAAATCACAGCTAACCACAGAATAATTTTAAGAGAGTTTCTTTTAACAAGTCCGTTTGCATTTTTTGATACATTTCAGTTTTCTTTTGAGTTCGTCGCCGCTTTCGCTGCGCATCTCCCTGAACAGTCTCAACCCGAGAGTGAACCACAGGCCACTCTTAAGCATATCCCATCTGAACGGGTCTTTGCAGAGTCTCTTCCAAAAGTAGTACAATTGTTCGATGGTCCTTAAAAATTTTTGTTGCCACGAAGTAGAACAGTGGCAGCGGGAACACTGCAAAGAGATCATTAAATTATTAGGTACCTACTAGCTTTTCCCCTGGGCTTCACTCGCGTGGATGTCGGAAAATATCCCAGGGGAACGTACTACCGGGATTAAAAGTACCCTATGGGCTAATACAGTTTATAAACTGTCGGTGTGCCAAACTTTAACCAGATTCGTTGAGCCGTTTTTGCGGCAATCCTGAAAATACACATACAGACAAACGGACAAAAATGTAAAAAAAAACATTTTCGGCAACAGACTCTTTTCGACACCTCTTAGCAATTACTTTTTTTCAATAATATTCAATTTACAGTTTTGACTTCGTTACTATTTTGTTATTATAGATTCCCCGACGAGCTATTACAGAGGTTTTTGTTAGTGTTGGGCTAGGTAGTTTTGTTTCGCAATATTATTCGTTGAGCTCTCAAAACCCGAAAAGGCAAAAGCGAAATGCCTTTCGGGTTTTGAGTTATTGTAATTACGACCTATACATAGATGGCCGACATTAGGCGGCGTTATCACATATACAGATCTATATATATCTATGGCGTTATACTAAATTGCTCTGCAAAAGATCAAAAGCAAAGTAACAACACTAACGGAAGGACGGGGTTCGCAAACGCACGGTTGCAGTTGGCGTGAATGGTGTTGGCTTCCCTCGACTAAGACGACGTCCAATAAGTCAATGTCATCAGACCCAGTCGAGGACTTACAAGGCTGAGCCTTTTTCAAAAACGAGGTTCTGGGCCCCTGGTCACTGCCACATTTGTCGTCATCATTTTCATCCCACTGGATACAGGGCGAGGGGGTTCTCGGGCATGCGGGGCGACAGCATGAACTCATTATGTCACACTTAATAATTTAGCTTTGCATTTATGTTTCATGGATCTAAGAATCTAAGTGATCCATGAAACATTTACAGAACAGAGAATAAATAAAAAAATATTTTGGAATTTTAATTGGAATAGTGGAACCAAATGAACAATATTTGACAAATATATGTGTCATTATTTTGCACGTGCCATAGAAGCGTTAGAGTACCTAAAGCATGGAATAGTCTTATGCGAGTAGGTTTCTTGGTTTTACTTCTACCTACATTTAACAACGGTACGAGGAACTTTTGGCGCGTGGCCGAAAAAGGTACTAACGCCGGCTTCTTGTTTTTTTCATACAATTTCTGTGACAATTTCACAAATGTTTACCAACAACGCCCTGTGACCTGCCAGTGTCATTCAGGCGCTAAAAGATCCTTGGAGCACTCCAGGTGTATATTATCAATAATAAGACCAAATACCCAATGCAGTCTCTGTGAAAATGCTCTGAAGCATGGGGCACCTTATTGGCTACTTGGAGTAGATAACGTTGGCCTAAATTCTGACGGACCCAGGGAATTATGTTTTTGGGCGATAGAACTGGCTATGGTATATCCTGTGAATATTATTATCATGGTATTTATGCATGTACCCAAAACTAATCGCCTACCATGATGTAATGATTCAGGATAATAAGGATCATCACATCACGAAACCACCCGGTTTGTGATGTGATCCTGATTAAATAAAAATGTCTAATCTAAACTTACTTTTAACTATAAGGATTTTTAGACAAACTTAAAAATACTGACTTATGTACATTTAACTTATAATGTGCTTATATTTTAAATTAAATACCTACCTGTGTAAAACACAACCAACTTGACTGTCAAATAATTTGTAAAAATCAGTATCGAATAATCACGCTAACAGAATTTTCAATACAAGCTCAGCGTCACAGCGTGTATCAGAAATACGTGGTCACATTCAAGGGTGTGGTCCAGACCATCATACTGGACAACTCTCCGTAGGACCAACATATAAAAACCGCTATAAAATAATCAGCTGTCCCATAAAAAACTTCAACTAAAACTTCTATGGGTCGAGTAGGTAACTCGACCCATATGTCAGACGACGCAGGACCTATCTCAGAACATTCCACAATTTAATGCCAATGACATGCATTTTTTTGTCCTTCGATATCTTTTTTTTTAACAGGTGTCGGCTCGCAATGAACCGTTTATTTAAATAGGTATATTAAAACAACATGAATATCTTACAAGATCATTTACTGAAGTGTTCAATAAAAATGTTCGACTAGTTATGTGAAGACAAAGAAGAATACAAAAATAATCTTTACCACGTTTCCACAATTAATGTCTACTTTATTCAGTAGGTTTACACAAATTGTTTTTTTTCTAAAGGCAGAGATGTGACAGTACAGTAAGTCAGTTCACCGGCAGCGCTGACTTGCAACTGGGCTCGTCTCGTGTAGACACTCGAGTGCGCGCAAGATCCGCGCGTCTGGCAATGGTGGTGCTGGCGTGTCTAATTCTATTCTTACTATTATATTAAATTATTAATTTAATCATAATATTATTACTTAATCATATATTTTTAATTCTATATTTAATTTGACCTTACATGAACGACAAGACGGCCACATACGAATAGTTCCGATTTCAATCGCGCGCAGACTTATGCCTTGCGCGCAGTCAAGTTTCTACCCAGGTCCAGTTGACTAACCTACCCGTCTATTTTTGGGCCCAATATTTTCCCCCGCCTGATTTACTGCCGATCTCGTCTACATGAACCCACTGACTAGGTCCGAAATTCCGAGTCACTGCCATCGTATAAACCAGGCATTACGGCTAACCTATTTATGGAAAAGTATGCAGGTATCGACAATTAGACTAGGTTTCACCTCCAATGGCATAATTTTTACAATATTAGCGAGCCATCTATCACAAATAGGTACGACCTATATTCAATATTTGTTCTAGTATAGCCTAGGTAAGCCATGCGGATTTGCCGAGATCCCCTAATTGTTACAAAATTGTTTGTCATATAATCGTTAAATTAGTAACTAACAGGGCTACCATTTTACAACTGCCATTATATTTAAATCACATCTTATATAATTATTATCTAGCTATTCATTAGTAGCCTTTTCCATTCATTTTCAACGAGAGTTGCATGAATTACGTGTTGCACGGCTTTCCCTGATCGTTCTGAGTATTAACAATGTCAGATGTTTTCATACGCTATCAACTGTGCATATTGTCTAAGATCCAGTTCATGTAGTAGGCGACATTGGTGTAGACTCCCGGGTAGCCCCCGATGCCGCATCTCTTCGAGCCGTAGGAGACGAGACCTCGTTGCACATAGCGCACTCCAAATTTTCCGTAAGAGCCAGGGTACATAAGAGGCCCGCCCGAGTCTCCTCCGCAAGAATCCTTGCCTTTGACCCCACCAGCGCATATTTGCGTCACCCTTACTCTCGGGGTACTGTAAATAAAGATAATAAAAAAAAAAAATATACTAAGCTGATGTTTAAGAATATTTCAAATATCGAGAAGAAAGCAAGGAGACCCTAGCCCTGACTGTTCAATAGGTTGAAGTTAATCCAATGATGCTACCTTGGGGAACACCAACACCATAGTAATAGTAGAAGTTCGATTGA
This sequence comes from Lithophane socia, assembly GCA_947522985.1. Taxonomy (NCBI): domain Eukaryota; kingdom Metazoa; phylum Arthropoda; class Insecta; order Lepidoptera; family Noctuidae; genus Lithophane; species Lithophane socia. Next base: position 8,059,394 of record OX383270.1, on the reverse strand, counting down.
GTAAAAGTTTACTCAATACAATATTGTTTCTTTAATGCTTCTAATAATTTTTGATTATCATCTGTCAAACTTATGGATATTTTTAAACGGTCAAGATTATTAAGTTATGCTCATTTGCGTGGGATGTCTGTTAGATGAAGGTGACCTAAAACTATAAAGAGTTTATGGAAAACTGGGCTATGATGAAAGTGAAACTAACCCTCGGTATGCCGCCGTGCAATCCTCAGTGCTGATGACGGGAAGTTCGACGCTGAGCAGAACGGGAGACTGCATGCCTTCCTCCGTGACTCCCCAACCCGCAACGTTTACGTTTTGCCCAACAAGCGACTCCATTTGAAGCTTTTGAGTAGTGGGAAGACACAGGGGTTTCATGCTAGCTGTAACGAAAAACTTGTAATGGTATCCGCGATATCTTGGAAAATAAACATTGCCTTTTCTTTTTTATTTTGGTTGAAGGGGGAAGGGAAACTTACGGTGCGTCGCGATTGCAGTACTTTCTCGCACGCAATCCTGTACGCTCCAAAGCACTCGCCAAAGAGCGTACGTGTAAAGGGGTTATTATTAACTATAGACCATCCTCATGTATAATAATCAGCACACAAAGTACTTACGAAGTGTAAAATTAGCTGGGTGAGCAAGTCGGATTAAAGCTATGTCGTCGACCAGTGACTGTGGTGAGTATCCAGGGTGCGCCACTACTGAAGCTACCGACACGTTCTGTAGAATTAAATAACACAAATAAAGCACAGCCCTATAAAATATAATACCGACTGTTCATCCGGTTTATCGAACGATGAAGAGACCTGCTGATGCATAACGCATAAATTCCGAACATTTTTTTGTAATTTATAGTCAATCAGAACGATGATCTTCGCAGGGTGGAGAGTGGCCAAGGTTATAGAGTTGAGGGCCCTAATGTCCAACTGTGGATTTCTACTGATGGTGAAATATAAGACAATTATATCCTCACCTCTATTCTAGGTGCGCAGTACTCTCTATTATCTGACATTTCACAGTCAGGGTCCTGTCTGATGTCATGCTCCCCGAGGATGACTCCGTCCAGTCGTAGTCTGTTGCCCAGGAAGGACACGCAGTGAGCCGCCGTCAGGACATACCATTCGTTGATGAGTGAGCCACCGCAGCTCAACGCTTTGCCGCGCGCTAGAAATTATAAAGGAGGGTTTTTTTAGGGTTATTTGTTGAGTACTGAATATGAGAAGTGACAATCCAAACAGTGAAACAGGGCCTTAGTCGCTTATAAAAATGAAAGTAGATACCTTTAATCATCGTGCACAAGCAAGTAACAAGACAGGCGTTTATCATGGTTTGTTATTAGAATATGATTCATAGATATACGTTTAATTTAGAATTACGTTATTAACTTTGATATTTACTATAATAAACATACCTGACTCATAAGATAGAAGCACCATCCAAGGCATCTCGAACAGCTGCGTCCTGTTACCGCCATTGATCCTGTCACTGTCAATATTCCCACAGTGCATTGGCAGGAGGCCCAGGTTCGGATGAGCTTCGACGCCTATTGGCCCATTCTTATTGTCTAGCGTGGCTCTCGTAGAAGGTTCTATATTGTCACCAATTTCAGGTCCTAAGATAACATTGTGAGTTGCTGGTTTTTGAATAACTGTGTTTCTCGAACAAGTACAACAAACCTGTAAAAAACATGTTTTTAATGTTTTAAAACGTTTATTATTATGTACATATACGATTTTATCGTACATAATTCAAAAGCTATTTTTATGAATAATTCCCTTTTCATATAGTTTTGTTAACTACTTTCTCGTATTTGATTCATTCATGAATCTTAAGCCAGACCTTCCAAGAAGTATTTAAGGAAATTTCCTCGAGGCAAAACCGTAAATAATGACCAATTGATCATCTCACTACAATAATACCAGATTTTGTGATTCATCAGAAAAAATCAACGTTTGCCAAAATTTTACCAACTGTTCTAAGAAAAACCACACTAACGAGAGATGAATGAAAAAAGTTAGAATTTGCGTTTAATATTTTAGTAATGGAGCATCGTCATTTTGAATATGTTAGAAAAAAAAAATAGTTTCGACTTGCTAATTAAAATAATTTCTATTGCATACACGATTTTAAATATAAACTCTGTAGCTTGAACAATAACTATGAAGAGGTTTGCTCACCATAGGGTCCTTGGATTCGTAGCCACACGTTAGTTTCTGCAGCTTCATACTCAGGTGAGGCGGTATGGGGTTGCCTTCCCGCCGGACCTCGTCCATTATGTGCCTACATTGCAGCAAGGGAACGCAGGTGCCAAACTCACCCTCAACATAGCAACTGTCTCCGGAATATACTAGAACATAAATTATGATAATGATGGAATATTATGTTAAATACTAAATTCCTACTATTCTATTGTAAAATACGGCATAGTATACGAACTTCGCGCAGAGGGCTGCGTAGTAAAATTTTTTAGGAACCAAATGGTGAGATGTGGCGAGTGTGAGTGAGAGAGCATGCGCGAAAGTTCGCAGAGCCTGCCAAGTTATATCGGCCGTATTGTAACCCAATGTTGTTTAATGTATATGATGTTGCTTTAATAAATAATTAATACTGGAAGATCATTTTCCGTCGCACTTTGAGAAAAATAAAACAAAGACATAACATAATGCCTGCAGTATTCCCTGAAAAATTGGTGTACATGTGGGTGAAATCCATGTGTTGCGGAGGAATGAGGAAAATGACGTCAGGAACGTTTTGAGAATTAAAGTGGATGGATATGAGAGTAGGGGAAGACCAACGAAACGATGGATGGACTGTGCGAAAGATGATATGGCTAGAAAAGTCTGACTACCAAGATGACGACTAATACAGAAGAAACGTATTGCGCCAAACAAATAAATTGGGATAAAGGCACAAGAAAGATGATATACCTAATAATGGGCGAGCCTATTGCTATCAACCGGTCACAAATCCTGAATCCGGGATTCCTGACGGAAAAATCCAACAGCACTTTACCCTACCTAGGGATCGAACTCAGGATCCCACGCTCAGCAGTCGGGTTTGCGATCCACTAGACCAACGAAATAGACTTCCTCAGAAAAATACTGGTGGGTTAGAAACTCGACTTCTGTGTTGTAAATCTGGTCAATGACGCAAAGTTGTATCATAAGTACCAGAAGGCGATGGACCGGTAACTGTTTTACATTGCACATAGTTTAGTACTATGTGCAATTGTGCCTTTGACCAAAGTAAAAGCGTTCGCAGAGATTTTCTTGCTAACATATTTTGAGTAAACTGTCATTGCACATTGTAGTGATGATGTTGCAACATTGGACGCTCTTTAGACAGTTTCAATTCAGAATACCTATTTAGGATATTCATAAGTAATTTGACTCGACATAAAGAATCTCAGCTTAATTCGTCCCTGACGGTGGATATTTTGATAGAATCTAGTTCACATTACGGTAAAAAGGAGCGCAGATCGGCTAGCTAGCAAATCGATAGGGTCACAGACTTAGTAAGGATGAACCGCTGACAGTGGAGCCGTCAACGGGAGCTAGCCTACCTCAATGCTGAGCATATACCTATATGCTCAGCATTGAGGTAGACTACAAGCATCTGAATCTCTGTATTTAAAAGAGTCTTGCAATGAGTTTCCATACGTGACCGATTTCTACATTCGATAAGTATTGATTGAAATACCTGAATTCACGTCGTTCTTTTATAAGGACGGTCTACTTTTGTTGTTCTTATCATTTTAAATCATTATCATTTCAGCCGAAGCATATCAATGTCTTTACCAGGTCGTCAGTGGTCGTCTATTGAGTCATTGGTATGATCGTCCTCATGACGTAGGTACTAGCTGAGACATGTGTTTGTGTATTCTACCTGGCTGTGTTGAGCGAGGTACTGAGAAGTTATTAGTGGTTCTGCATTTGTTTATTTTTCCTGGGATTTTATTAATCGAAACTCAATATACCAATTTCAAAGTAACTTTGTTTACGTACGACTTGACATGCTTATTTAGGACATGAGAAAAACCACTTTTTATAAAGTAGGATATAAAATACCACTTCATTCGATATTGATATTCTTGTATCAAGTTTGTAAGTTTAATCACGTCAAGGAACTTTTTAATATTTACGTCTTCTGTTGTATTAAATATATACATACAGTGATATATTATATACATATATACAGTGATGTTTTGTAGGTCAATATTTTTAGGGTGTTGTTTTCGGAAATTAAATGGTCGTTATTTTCATAACTATTATCCTCAAGATGTTTGTACGGATGTTATCCACATGTTTAACAGATGCATAATTGTATTATTAATATGAGAATTAAGTAAACTCCGGATTTCCTCACATGATTGCAAATTGATGTAAAAACAACTTTAAATAAATTATGTTTAAGCTTATGACACTAGTACTGAAGTGTTATTTATTTTTAATGTGTGCTGTACCTACATACGTGTCTAACGTCATGAATGCATTATTACATTAATAGATAACAGAAATTGCCCATATCCTATGCCTATGTTGTTCCCACTGCTGGGACTCAGGTCAGAGAGGCCGGAGAGAGAGGGAGTGACGGCATCTTATATGCATAATTATATCCTCGCCGTAATCCACCACGCATGTCAAATGCCTTTGTTTCGTTTTTTATCTTGCCTACCTTGTACTAATTAATGTTAGTTGAATATCTAATTGGATCCAAATTATACGCATTTAGATATGGTCATAAAAAGGCACATTAATTCATTTAACGTTCCGATCCATCGCCGTCTCTAGTATAATGTCAGGTGTAAAATCAAATTTCACTTACAGCATTCCGTTTGCAGCAGTAATTGCACGAACACAGTCACAGTTATCACTAACTTGAACATTGTTAACATAACAGTCTTTAACCAATTTTAAATAACACTACTCACTTCACTCACTCAAATTTGTATAGCAAGCATATACACGACTTATAAAATTAAATAAACTACGTGATCATCGATCGTTAAGAAACACTTGTAATCGATTTATTTTATGCGCCAAACTGTCGCGGTCCCATTTAGTTAATTGTCTGTGTGGATTGGTTATCCGCTGATAAAGCCCGGGTCAGAATGAGCGACAGTTCGTTTTATACGAGTTTACAAACTCCAACCGTTCATATGTCATTTTCCTCTTGTTTTTTTATCTCTGTTCAAACTTATTTTTTTTTTAAAAGGTATTAGCGATACCGCTCGGATGTGGAGACGGTCCAAATGACGTAGAGGGTCATGGGCGACTAATAGATAAACTATACAGTCATTACCATACTAGATTTGCCGGGAAACACGCTCAGCCATGTCCATGACTACGCGATCTTCTTATACGCATACCTACTTTTCGTTGAAGATTCTCACTTATTATGTTGACTTACATCGCCAGTGAGATAGCACTTAGGTTGTCAGCCAGCGTCTTAAACCAGTACTGAGTTTATTTGTAATAACTTATTGCAGGTTACTTACCCTCCCGCATGTTGTACAACTAGTTTGCCGGGTACATTAACATTAGGGCTATATGTACATATCATCACACCTTTATTGGATCATAATTATCACAGACTACAATATAATATATGATCATTATCATTAGCGTAGTCCACTATGAATTGCACTTCTTTTTTTTAAACCGAATACCGATGCTTAATTTAGTTTCCTGCTCCCCGTCATGATTGTAAAGATTACTCTTTGATGAGAAGTCTACCCCGATTTTTACCACAGACGAGATATTCCTCTGACGCAAGAGAAGAAGAATACTGATCGAAAAAGTAGGTAGGTACTGTCCTATCAAACCTCAGATTCTCACAATTTTGACTGGTAACAAGAACTTTCGGCAGGCTGGCCTAACCGACAAATACCTATGTCGAATTTGATTGCATTTTGCAGGCGTTTAACGGCAACGGTTGGCTGGGTTTGGTGGGTGTAAAACAGTTCAACAGTAATTCGTTTCTTTGCCTGATTTCCATTTGATTGATAATAAATATAGGTACATATGCGTAAGTATTGTTGAAGTAAATTATCTTACTAATGAATCAGTTAAGAAAATGTTAGAGCTCGAAGAGCCTTTGCATATGTTGCTGCCTTCTGCCACGCTGAACAAAAATAATCCATTACGGTATTTAAAATGCTTCTAACAAGGTTAACGTCGCTTTCATATAAACGCTCATCTAAAAAATGCACGAACATTATACGAAAAGCTTAAGAACCCTAAAAACTAACAGAATCATTTGACATTATTTGAAAAATTCCACATGGCCATCGTACAGTCATCCTACCCCACAGGTCCTAGATACCTAATGTGTTGGTTGATAAAAGTTATGTCCCACTTTCATATTTTTTTTCTCAGCTATATATTTTGTTTGAATTTATTTCAGCCAGCTAGTAAGTAAGTAAATAAATAACTCATACTGCTATAGATGTAATTTGTTAGGTGCTGGTTGGTTTGTTAAAGGTGCGAGTATAGTGAATTTGTAATCAATTTTCAAGGTATGACTTTAACAAATTCAATTTGAAACACAGCTCTGCGATAAATAAATATAAACAAATATGGCTACAGTCAGACGGTGTGTTTGTGATGTGGTAAAGAATATAAAATATTTCTATAAGTAGTACCTAATATTTAGTGCGCGACGAGCTACCATGGACATATCACTTCTCCTGGCGTCCTCAACTCACGAAGTCTCGTAACCCATAAAGCCGTCGGAGTCATCACAGCCAGACCTCACAAACTTGTAACTCTACCTAGCTCTTTTAATAAATCCATGGTTTCCTTCCACCACAGCTGATGCATAATGCAGACTCGTTTCGAAGAAGAGAGAAACGAGATATCACGAAATTGAGAAAGAAGCATTGTCTGAATTATTTCAATGCAATTATCAAAAGTTGGGAATCATTATTCATATTATTACACGAACGTTATTTAATAAAAAAGCTTCAAACGATGCGGTTAGAGATCCAAGAAAGCACTTTTGTAATTCGTAGAATTGTATCTATCTAGGAAGTTTACTGCCGTGACCATGGACCATGCCCCGTGATTGGTATTAGAATCTATGGTTAAAGAACGATTGTATACCTACATTACTTTACGTCATTAGAAATGACGTCAATTTTCAGATCAAGAAACGCTAGCTGGGTAGTTTTTTGTTACTGTGTTTATTTTTATTGACAAAAAGGAGGAAGGAAGTTCAAAATAACGGTGGTTAAAGTATCGTCTAATAACTAATCCGACTTAAGAAATTACTAACTACTGACGTAGGTAAAGCTTTTATAAAACGAAAGTTACAACATGTTATTATGAAGGATGCAAAAGATCGGGAAAAGTTAAAGGAAACTGCGTAAGAGGTGTGGGCGAAGGAAAATACAAATTTTAATGCATTTGGTACTCATTTTTATTATAGAAACGAGTGTAGCACCTATCTTACCTATCGACTTAATTCATTCTCTCTCGGTTTTGTATTTAATGATGTGTAACATGTAACATCTTTCTTCTCGCTTTTCTGCAGTCTGTGGGAATGTTTTTGTAAAAAGGGACGGAAATGTGTAACAGGAAGCCGGGGAAGCGCGCTCTATTTGATTTGACGAATGACCGCGCGCGATTGTATAATTGGCTATCAGATGGTACCAACCCATTTTCCGAGAGGTAGTACAGTCAAAAAAATAAAATAGACTATTATAATAATATTTACGATTCCTCAAGAGTCCAGAGAGTGTTTTAACTCCCAAAAGACAGAGAGTGTTTTAACTCCCAAAAGACAGAGAGTGTTTTAACTGCCAACGAGGCATCCTCGGGATGACGCAGCGTCATGTTCGGGTTTGGGAGTGGTCAATCGTCATCCTGAGGATACTAAGTTAAGAGGTGAAACACGTGTCGATTTCTTACAGGTTTTTTTTATGACTCTTGGGGAATATTTTAGCGGAATAGGTTACTAAATATAATTATATCTACGTCTATTGTATCTTAAGTCTCAGTATCAAAGATAAACGATAAATAACAATAGTTAAATATGCATTAGACACAATTGTAGAGGGTCAAATTAATTAAGTTAGCAAAACTTCAACCCAACTACAGAAGCCATTATTGTGCATGGTACGACATTTACTGACATTATCCGCCGTCCGCAATTTTTTCCAGAAGGAAGAATTCAGGAAGAATTTGCGGCCTTCTACTCTGTTAAATCGCATTTTTCAGTATATTGAAATATTAAGAACTAAATCGTAAGCACATACTTTTAATACTCCATATTTTTTTTATCAAATTATGCTAAATTAACCATAACGTTGTGAAAATGATAGAGGATTTTTTTCCTTTACGTGGAAAGATAAATCGCCAAACGTAATTTCACCTCTATTCAGCGATATAACTCCACGTAGATTAAAATAATGTTTCAGCAGCGTATGACCATCTCATTTGAGTTCCTGATAGGATATGGCAGGGGTGGTTATTCTAAACTTATTGATTTTTCAGTGGTTCTTATCTTTTTTTTTAGAATAATTTATTTAGCAAAAAAGAAGAAATACAATGCATGTCACGTTATTGTGGTTATACATTACTAAGTACTCAATTTTTGTGAGAAAAATGACCCCGATGCTAGGAAAATCCTGTGTTATAGGGGTCATCCATTCGTCCGTTATGATTGTTTAACAAAATTAGGGAAGCTAAAAACGTGTAACAGCAGCAGTAGTGTGTGAGTAAGCGCGTGTGATGTAGTGTAGTGAGGAAAGTGTATGAGAGTGTGATGTGTGATGCGTGTGTGAGTTTGTGGTGTGTGTCGTGTGAGTGTAGTTGGAAGGTACATTGGAGTGTCTGTATGTGTGTATATGTAAATAATGTTCGTAATACTAATAATTCATAATGTTCTTCTTCTTTTCGTGTGGTTAGTGACTAACCTGAGGCTCTAGACAAAGTGACATTCTATCAGCGCTAACGATGATGGAAAAGGCGAAAATAAGAATAAGAATAAGAATAAATTTATTTTCAAAAGTTTATACATTATTGGATTGAACTCCTAGACCTCACACTAGGATACCCTGTGTTGTGAGATCTAGGCTCCTTCGTTCCGTTAACAATTTTATTTATGGTGGTACATTTTTAAAGTTTAAAATAGATATAAAAAGAGTGTATGCATGGTGCTGTGCTTTGTGTTAATTGTAATGTTGTTGTAAGAGAGTGTTTGAATGTTATTCGTATGTGAGTGTGTACGTGTGTTTGTGTGTTGTCAATGTGTATACTGTGGGTTTTACTTAAGCTAAGAAACTTTCTGTCCTGTCATAGTCAAGTGTAAGAAGCCAGTTTGTTACCGCCACTCTGCATTTTTTTTGAGTTAGTTTTAGTATTTTGTGTAGACTATTGAGTTTCTCGTATATGTGTGGTCCAATATACCCGTAAGACCTTCTGCCGAAAATATAAAGGACTGACATAATACATATAGGCTATCGAAAAGCTTATGTCAATCCTGTTGAAAGTCTTTGTAGAAATACGAAACGCTTTCGAAGCGATTGTTACTTGTCTAGGCCCTCTGGTGTCAGAGTTTTCAAGCCGCTCAAGTTCTGACTTAGCTTCACTTGCCGTCGAAGAATATCATGCCGGTTGCCTCACGATGTTTTCCTTGACCGTTTTAAAAGCAAGTGATAATTATACAATACGCACATGAATCCGAAAAGTCAGAGGTGCGTGGCTTGGGTTCGAACTCGAGACCTATGACTTGGCAGTCCGACGGTCACACTACTAGATTATCTTAGTTATCACTGTTTTCAGTGGTTTGCGTGGTGGGTGGGTATGTGATAAAAATGTCTAAACTAAAATTGGCTGTCATCGTAATGTCTTGTCCATTTCCATTTAAGTGTTATTGTTTTTACTCTAACGTCTGTCCGTCTTATGCCGAGATCCGACGATCCGCGATTCTGCGGATGGACTCGCACGGCAGATGTCCACAGACCGCCACGCACCGCGCACCGAGGAACTTCCGATGTCTGTGATACCCCGCACGTACACCTTCCCACGGTGCGTCGTGCGGGCTCGTCTGTGTCCGTCCGCAATATTTATTTATTTAAACTTTTCGCACTAAAAAAGGTACAAAGGCGGACTTAATGCCTGAGGCATTCTCTACCAGTCAACCAAGGGTGGTGAAGAGATTAGATGGCAGGTGCTCAATATGGCGCACCGTCGGATCGCGACATTAGCTAAATCTGAAACATCACTAAGGCCCAGTTGCACGTTAACTCTGAGTTATTTAGCTAACCCATGAACGCGCAAGTGAGCCTTAGATGTTCCTAATTTAGCTTATAAAACGGAAAAAAAGTAACAAAAAAGTCACAGAAGGGTTGGAATGGAAAAAGTCGTATAGGAATACAGGTCAAAAGGTGAGAGGATGAACAGCCAAATGGTTGGCGAAGAAGAACAGCTCTGGACAGGAATAAGTGGAGGGAAATAGAGGAAGCCTATGTCGCAAGACAGCCTAACCTGAGGGGCCTAGACAAAGTGACATTCTATCGATAAAGATAAAGAAAGCAAAAATGTATAGGACTGACATAAAGCTATCGACTGTTGAAAGTCGTTGTAGAAATACGAATCGCTTTGGAAGCGATTGTCACTTGTCTAAGCCCTCTGGTAGCTGAACAAGCAGATATGATATAATATTGGTCTTTAAGAACTTGTTTATTTACGAAAAAGGGTCAAAGGAACTAAAGGCTATTTTTATTTATTTTATTTATTAAACTTAAGTCATTTAATTTAGTATATTTCTCTTCCATTGTCGCTTTTATTATTTCTAACGTGACGATACTATAGTAGACGTCCACGACCATTAAATGTATGGAAATAGTTACGTGCTCGATATAACTTTAATTATATCGTCGCGTTAGAAATAATAAAAACTCTCTAATGAGCATTTTTATTATTCCAACTTGGAATCCTAATGGGTTCGAGGTTGGAAATAAATACTTACAAACTAAGGATTCGCGGCGAAACTTAAAAACACTGACATAAATACATTATAAGTTAAATATGTAAAACGCAACCAAGTCAGTGCAAAAAAATCAAAAAATATGCGGGGCAGTCTTTGGGGACTGGGACTGCCGATACAAGTGAAAACTAAGCATCAATGCGTAACTTCACCGTAATTCAAACGGTAGACGGTAGATGGCGCTAAAAACATTTCTTCAAGCGTGACGGTGACGATGACGCGAGTTCCATGATTTTTGTTCACCCAAAAAGTGATCAACAAGCCTTAAGAAGTTTTCACTTAAAAAATAGTAACTAAGAAGGTATAATCTCACTAACATAATTTCCAATACAAGATTTAGATTTGTAGATCATTATGGTTACTTGCGTAGTGTAACCATAATGATCTACAAATCTAAATCTTTCCTATCTCCACTGTTTTAATGCCAATGATATACATTTTTATGATCTTCCTTCTTTATTCAATGGGGTTGGCTTGGCTCACAATGAACCACTTATAACCACTTATATACTTACATCAAAACAAAATGAATATTTAAAAAAATAATTTACTCATGTGTTCAATAAAAATACTGGACTAGTTTAATAAAAACAAACTTACATAATATGAAGAGTACAAAAATATTCTTTACCACTTTTAAGACACACTGATAATTCACATCCCATGACCAGCTATAAAAATCGGGTTTTAACAAAATGTAACATTTTCAATTTATGTTTATTGCAAACTGCGGAAAAGTATACACTCCGCTCCGTTCCGTACTAAAGTACTGTTTACAATACAGTACCTACTTATTCGCGGTTTACAATATTAGCGGGCGTCTGCCATAGGTTGGTACTACAGTTGAAATATAAAAAAACAGGGTACCACATTCAATATTTGTTCTAGTATAGCCTAGCTAGGCAACAGGCCACACATACGGATTTGCTGAGATCCCTTAATTTGTATTTCTTATCATTCAAAATTGTTTGCCAGACATTGCTAAATTAGTAACAGGGCTGCCGTATAACAACTCTAATATTTAAAAATGTCTATTATTCTTAGCACATGTGCCTGCATCAGTAGCCTTTTCCATTCAACTATAGCGTGATTGCACGGCTTTCCCTGATCATTCCGAGTATTAACAATATCAGATCCATTATTTCAGTCTTCACGCACTATCAACTGTGCATATTGTCTAAGATCCAGTTCATGTAGTAGGCGACATTGGTGTAGACTCCTGGGAAGCCGAGGCCGCAGCTCCTCGAGCCGAAGGAGACGATACCTCGCTGGATGTATCGCGCCCCAAATTTTCTGTAAGTGCCAGGGTACATAAGAGGCCCGCCCGAGTCTCCTCCACAAGAATCCTTGCCTTTGACCCCACCAGCGCATATTTGAGTCTCCTTTATGACCGGGGTTCTATAAATAAAGATAATAAAAAATATATTAAGATATTTAATAATGATTGGGTACTAGTTGCGCCCCGCGGTTTCACCCGCATAAGTCGCGATCCCGTGGGAGTATCGGGATAGAAAGTATCCTCATAGATTGCATCAAAATCTGATCAGCTGTTTTAGCGTGAAAGCGTAACCAACAAACTCACTTTCGCATTTATAATATTAGGTAGGATGTCAAATATCGAGAAGAAAGCAAGCAGGAGACCCTGACCGAAAGGGGTCCCTGACTGTTCTATTAATTTGAGGTTAGTCCAATGATGCTCCCTTGGGAGACACCAACACCATAGTATAGGTAACAGTAGCGTAATTTTATCAATACAATACTGTTTCTTCAATGCTGCTCAGTCCGTTGAGTATCAACTATCAAGTCAATGTTCAAACTTATGCATATTTTTATAGGATCAAGATATGTGCGTGTGATGCCTGTTAGATGAAGGTGACCAAGAAATATAAAGAGTTTATGGAAAAGTTTGCTATGATGAAAGAGAAAACTAACCCTCGGTATGCCACCGTGCAATCCTCGGTGCTGATGACGGGAAGCTCGACGCTGAGCAGAACGGGAGACTGTAGCCCGTCTTCCGTGACTCCCCATCCCGCAACATTCGTGTTTTGTCCAACAAGAGATTCCGTTTGAAGCTTTTGAGTAACCGGCAGACACAAGGGTTTCATGCTAACTGTAAGCAAAAAAAAAAACTTTGTTATCCACGATATATTGGTAAATTATCTTAGCCTTTTTTTATTAGTTGTTGAAGGGAACGGAGAAATAATTTATAATCTCCTGCACGCAATCCTGTACGCTTGTGTACAGTAGTGGGCCTGTAGTGTATTTAATTACCTATTACTTACTAATAGATAAGTAAACACTATCTCTTGTACAGTCACGAGCAATAATATGTATACACTTAGCAAAATTCAATAACCATTTTTTCGTGGAGCGACGCTTGTAACTTTGAGATGATACCTATATCATAATAATATGGGTTCCAACATACTATGTTCGATATAACATAAAATTACAATCAATACGGTAGGAGAAAATCACTATTAAAAGTTGCTTAGTGTATATATATTGGTGCTCGTGACTGTACATCAACAGTGAGGTAGCTGTCACTAATGTCAACTAGCAGTTCACCACGAATGGCGGGCAACAGTTAAAAAAAGGGAAGCGTGCCTGCACGAAAGCGGTGACGAGTCAGTGATAATCATCAGCTTAAATACGGGATCAACAGAATTCTACAGGACCCGACACACCAATTTTTATGTATCTATAAACCGTCCACATGAATAATAAACAACACATCACACACACAAAGTAGGTACTTACGAAGTGTAAAATTAGCTGGTTGAGAAAGTCGTATTATAGCTATGTCGTCGACCCGCGACTGAGGTGTGTATCCAGGGTGCGCCACTACTGATGCTATCGACACGTTCTGTGGAATAAAATAGCGCAAATGAAATACAGCCAATACCCATAGCTATACCTATGTAATAGTAGATTATTCACTAACCGCCTTACTAATAAACGTTGTATAGCGCCTGTATAGTTACACAACGCTTTGTCGTCTTCTTTCAAAAGTAATTTGACTTTTGAAAGAAGAAGACAAAGCATTGTGTAACTATACAGGAGCTATTCAACGTTTATTAGTAAGGCGGTAAGGGTATAGAGCAGTGTCTTTTGACACGTACCATAGAGGTATTGAATCCCGAACGTAGGATTCTAGGGCTTCTTAGCGCAGGGAAGGAGCTTAGGCATCGAGTTAACTCTTGAGCAAAGCGAGGGAGTTAAAACTAGAATCCTGAGTGCAGTAAGAGATTCAAACTAAAACCTATGAAATGTGTTCTTTGGTCGAGCTGTACTTTAATAAAAAGAAAAAAGTTTTTTTATGGTAAAAGTTTTCACACAATTTTTTTTGTTAAGGTTTTAATATATTAAAGCACATTATGCACCAGCGAGCGGGTCATAATGAAATCCATTACAATATTATAACTCGGCTATAAGGCGGCTATGCGGCTGGCAAGGCTTTAATTACTTGCTTTGGGTTCAATTTGGCATTACCGAGCAGGTGGTTTAATGAAATATAAAACCGGCACATAGATGCATGATGCATTACATAATTCCAAATTTTGTAGTGTAATAAAGGGTAGGGTAATGGATGGTTGAGAGTGGCCCAGGTTATAACTTAGTGGTTTGCATTTTAAAGGAATATGTCCATCTGTGGACTGCTACCTAAAGGCAAATGGTGAAATATTAGACAGCTTATACTGACCTCTATTCTCGGTGCGCAGTCTGGTTCTGTATCATATGACGTTTCACAGTCAGGGTCCTGTCTGATGTCATGCTCCCCGAGGACGACTCCATCCAGTCGTAGTCTGTTGCCCAGGAAGGACACGCAGTGAGCCGCCGTCAGGACATACCATTCGTTGATGAGCGTGCCACCGCAGCTCAACGCTCTGCCGCGAGCTAGAAATTATAATTTTTTTTAGGGGTTATTTTGTTGAGTATTCGACTTGGAGAAGTGACCATACAAACAGTGAAAGAGGGCCTTAGTCGCTTATAAATGAAACTAGATATTAAAATCGATGTATTCCATATTATTACATACAAAAAAAAAAACATACAGACGAATTCAGAACCTCCTCCTTTTTGAAGAAGTCGGTTAAAAATATATAATCATCGTGCACAAGCAAGTAACAAGACAGGCATTTATCATGGTTTGTTATTAGAATACGTATTTTAATTAAGTTTAATTTAGAATTGTGTAACTAACTTTTTATAGGTAGGTAACTATAGTTAAAACATACCTGACTCATAAGCTAGAAGCACCATCCAAGGCATCTCGAACAGGTCCGTCCTGTTACCGCCATTGATCCTGTCTCTTTCAATATTCCCACACTGCAGCGGCAGGAGGCCCAGGTTCGGATGAGCTTCGACGCCTATTGGCCCATTCTTCTTGTCTATCGTAGCTCTAGTAAAAGCTTCTACATTGTCACCAGTGTCAGGTTCTGTGGCTGTGTTTCCCGAAGAAGCGCAACAAACCTGTTAAACACATGCCTTTAATGTTTATTTTAAACGCTTAATATGATGTAAATAAATAAATATCGTACACAATTTAAAAGCTACTTCTTGTCTCGAAAATAATCCTGAAGGGTATCCCCCTTGAGAATTTATATAAGTAGGGGATACAAGTTTGTATGGGAAATGTAGCATTCTTTAAGTTTGAGTTTAGTATAAAAATTAAAATCTATGCTTTTAATATGAAATAAAGAATTACGGAATGTAAAGTAGCATTAAAAACAGGTTTTTTTCTAAATGTACCTATGCCATTTAGAAAAAACCTGATTTCCCCATGTGCAACTTTTTGTGGCGTGCTCACAAAATCTTCATGTTCTAGCAAAAGATGGCAAGACCCTAACCCAAAATGTTGTTTACAAAATTTTATAAATTCCTTTCTTTCGTTCAACTTTTTACCATTTCAAT
Organism: Lithophane socia; assembly: GCA_947522985.1. NCBI lineage: Eukaryota > Metazoa > Arthropoda > Insecta > Lepidoptera > Noctuidae > Lithophane > Lithophane socia. Next base: position 8,043,491 of record OX383270.1, on the reverse strand, counting down.
AAGTCATGGCTCCTTATGGTTACAACACGAATTGAATGCATTCATACTTAAATAAATAAATGTGAAATCTAATAACTCTGTCTGATCTATTACGGCTGAACGGTTTTCAATGAAAAGCATACCATGGCCTGGGTAAGGACATAGAACACTTTTTATCCCGGTAGTACTACACGCGGGCGAAGCCGCAGGGAAATGCTAGTGATGATATAAATTACTTTCGTAGTTACTTGAGTCATTCATGTCTTCCAAGAAGAAGAAGTTTAGTAAATTCCCTCAATCCGACCAAGCAAAACTGTAATGATAGACCATCTCACTAAAATAATACCATCATGCTGTGATTCATTTATCAACGTGTGACAACTTTTATTAACTTTACCGTTGTAACTGTTCTTACTCGATAAATGTGCGAAATACGCAGAGAGAAGGAAAATCACACAAAGAATTCAAAAACTTTTTACTTTGCTCTAAAATAACAACAATAATGAAGCAGCAATATGGTTGAAAGATATTCATTTTTCAACCATATGAGGATCACCAAGTCATAACTCAAAAAGTTTAGATTTGCGAAAACATTATTGCAAGCCTATTAAGTTTCTGTCTCGCGTAAATAAATGAAAACACACTAACAGTATGAAATTCTTCCTTACCATAGGGTCCTTTGATTCATAGCCACACGTTAGTTTCTGCAGCTTCATCCTCATGTGAGGCGGTATGGGGTTGCCTGCCCTCCTGACCTCGTCGAATATGTGCTGACATTGCTTCAAGGGCAGACAGGTGCCAGACGCACCCTCAGCAACGCATTTTTCTCCAGCAAATACTGGAACAGAAGATAAAAATAACTTACAGAGATAATAAATAAATACTTACTATTGTAACCCAATGTAAATAGAATGTATATTTTGTTGGTGTTCTTTATTAAATAAATAACGATGGAAGATCATTTTCCGTGTCACTTTGTGAAAAATAATTCACACAAAACCCAAAAACATCATGCATCATCATCGTTGAGTAAAACATCACCCTGAAGGGTACCTCCTGTATACAGTACACCAACATTTCGCAAGCTATGTTCAAAATCCCATGTAGCCCATGTAGGTAGGTAGGTACATAATAATAAAATGGCGAGCCTATTGCTATCAACCGTGGTCGAAAAATCCCGACTCCGGGATTCCTGACGGAAAAGCCAACAACACTTCGTCCTACGGATCGAACCGAGTTTCCCACGATCAGCAATCGCCCACAAACTTGACCAACGTTTCTGACTTCATCATCTGCCTAGCCTTTTCCCAACTATGTTGGGGTCGGCCTCCCGTCTAACCGGATGCAGATGGGAGTGGGCCTAAACCTGATACCAGTGGGCCTAAAACGGCCACTGTTTTGAGCCCAGTACCTACGTACGTACATATGTAGCTTCTGACTTCCTGAGAAATAATAATAATACAAAATACTGATCGGTTAGAAACTCGTCTTCTGTGTTGTAAAACTTGTAAATCTCGCCGATGACGCAAAGGTTTATTTTAATTACCAGAAGGCGATGGACCGGTAACTGTTATTACCTACTAATTAACTACAATACGACTTGTTAGTCAGTCTGATTCCATTAGATTAAATTATTCAGTTGGTTTTAATTAGCTCTCGTTCTAAGCAACCTCGTCAAGGTCTAGAAATAACGCTTTTACTTTGGCCAAAGGGACATACAAAGCTGCTAAGTGCTAACATATTTCAGCAAATCAACATTCCACATTGTAGTAGAGGATATTTAGGTTGACTCTAGATAGCATAAAAAAAATATTTGGATACCTATTCAAATGGAATTTGCGAAGTAAATTGGCTCGACCTAATGTTGACTAAGCAGGAACAAGCTTCAGTCGTCTCTGCGATGGTTGACGGCTCAAAACAAAGACAAAGAATTCATCGGATAAGGTATGTTACAAAGTTGTAGTAGTTTATGTTTGGACACATTCGCTGCTAAAAGCGGCATACGAATATTTAAGTCGTTCACATAACGGTAACAAAAAGCGCTGCTGGCCTATTCTTACTTAATCTCGTCGTGACTCACTCACTTTATCTAGTTTTTCACGCTGAGATCTTTTACAGAATTGATCAGCAGGTTCTCTAGCTGAGATATCGATTGGATAACAGAGTTAGTTAGAAAGGATGCGAGACATGTCAGAAACACAAGACCGATATCAATAAAATATAAGTAAAAAGCTTTTAAAAAACAAGCTTTTTATGAACTAAAAAGGGGTTTTCCCAGGGCCACCTTTCGGCTCCATCATCAGACCAGTTCCAAAGAGTATCTTTTTTTTTTAATGTCTCTGTAGTTATATAAGTATGCCAAGTTTCAGCTCATTCGGATGCCAGGAAGTGCTTGAAAAATGGGTGACAATTGGAGTAACCGGAAACACATAGGAACGGAGCAAGCCAATATAAAGCTTGTATAAGAAAGGGAACCTTATATTTGTACTCAGCATTAGCATCTGTCGTGACGTGCCAGATTGATGATTTTTATTGTTTATGTAATTGATTTGGTAATAATAATAAATATGCACTTCTAAACGGGTTACTCTTTTAGCTTAGATCCTGGTGGTATTCTACGCGATAAATGTTTCATGCTGTTTTGTGGCCTTTGAGAAATAACTGTGAAATTATATTTGGAAGTCCTGAACGAGTCTTGGATATGCATTGGTCATAATTTGTGATGTGTTCTGCATGAGGTCAGACTATTCTACGTGATAACGTGTTTCAAGGCATGAATGAGTGCCTCCCTCCCTACTGTCCATAGATTACGTTCCAACAAACGAACGATGTTTCCTTTAAAATAATACTTACTTAGTCATCATTTAGCTTTATATGCGAGAAGCATAGAACCGGTTTTCATGATACTACCTGTAGATTATTGTACTTATCTACACAAGTAACCAAATATGATTACTTTGAAGTAGGTAATTTCTAGCAACGTTGTTCACGCATGTTCATTTTAAAAATACCCTCAGCCATGCACCTATTCATAAGGGTACAAAGTCGCGCTACATGTTGCGGGGCCGCGCAGCACTTCTCGAATCTTACCCCAAAATATATTAAGTAGGAAAATGACAAATAAATACAAATTCTCGATAATCAATGTAAAAAATATGTCGCAATATAGGAAGAGCATTGAATTCTCCTCCAAATACACAAGGTTTGGTTGTGACAGCGGAGTTTTCGTGCAGTAAAATTGAACGGCTTTCTCCTCTCACTTACAGCATTCCGTTTGTAGCAGTAATTGCAGGATCACGGTTACGGTTATCATTAACTTAAACATTGTTAATTGTTTACATAACAGTCTTTAACCTATTTAAAATAACACTGCTCACGTCACACACACACAATGTGTATAGCACGCACACACAAGCTACTTATAAATAAACTACGTGATTATCGATCGTTGAGAAACACTTCTAATCGATTGATTTTTCCGTCAAACTGTCGCGGTCCTATTAAATGAATTGTCTGTGTGGATTGGTTATCCGCTTTAAAGCCCGAGTCAGAATGAGCACCGGTTCGTTTTATACTTACAAGTTTACAAACTCCGGCCGCTCACATATGTTATTTTCCTTGTGTTGTTGTTTTTTTATCTCTTTTCAAACTAAGATATAATTTGTTTTAAAAGTTATTAGTACTTATTGCTTAGGATCGCTTGCATTTGGAGATGATCAAAATGCCGTAGAAGGTCATTACCATACTAGTTTCGCCGGTGAACACCCTCAGCCATCTCCTAGACACTGCGGTCGTCTTATAGGTACACATACCTACTTCTCGTTGAAGATTCCCACTTGTAATGTGCGCTTACGCTGCTGCCGGTGAGATGGCGCTTAGGTCGTTAGGCGGCGTATTAAACCGGTAGGTAGGGTTCAGGTTACTTATGTACATTAGCGTAATCTCATCGTGCATTACCTGCACTTCCTTTAAAAAAAAAACAAATACTAAAACGTAATTTAGTTTCCCGCTCCCTGTCATGTTAAGTCAGGCCCGATAACTCTTTGCTAATTGACTAATCTTTTGACCACGGCATGAAATATTTCTATATATATAATATGTACCTTCTTTTTCTTCTGTAGTACTCAGTTGCTGACATGAGAGAAGAAAAACACTGGTCCAAAAACTACCTACTATCGTATTAAACCTCAGATTGTCACTGTTTTGGCTAGTAACAAGAACTTGGCCTAACCGACACATAATTATGTGGACTTTGATTGCATTTTGAAAGAAATAAGTTTGTTCTGAACAAACAAGAGCGAACAAACAAACAGGCGTTTGATGGATGGCTGGCCGTTTCGGTGGGTGTTTATCAGTTCAACCGTCATTCGTTGATTTCCATTCCATTAGATTGATAATATAAAGATATGCTTCCTATCAATAGTCCTTCAGACCGCATTTCGGTCAAAGCGGCCAATCTCAACGGAGAGTACGGAGACTAGCCTTCGGCGCAGGAGATAATTTAGTGCACAAGTGTGTGCGCACACACAGGTGCACTCTCTCTATGCTTCATAATATATAAGTAAGTATTGTAAAAGCAAATTATTTTGCTCTGATGAATTATATGTGAGAAGCTGAAGAGCTTTTCCATATTTTTGCTGCCTTCCGCCGCGTGGAACAAAAATTATCCAATACGGTATTTGAAATGCTTCTATTTCAAGGTTTATTGATCATTATATAACGTTCATTAGATACCTACATAAACAATGCAATACATTAAGTACGAAAATTATACGAATCACTCGGAAACCCTTAATATTGACAAAAGCTTGTTGACATACATGTATCATGGTCGTCCCATTCCACATGGCCATCACATGCCCTAGATACCTAATGTGTTGTTTGATTAAAGTTATGTCCCACTTCCATATTTTTTTCTCAGCTATATTTATTTTGTTTGAATTTATTTCAGTCAGCTAGTAAGTAAGTAAATAAATAAATAACTCATACTGCTATAGATGTAATTTGTTAGGTGCTGGTTGGTTTGTTAAAGGTGCGAGTATAGTAAATTTGTAATCAATTTTCAAGGTACGACTTTAACAAATTCAATTTGAAACACAGCTCTGCGATAAATAAATATAAACAAATATGGCTACAGCCAGACGGTGTGTTTGTGATGTGGTAAATAATCCTTACTAATCCTTACTAATATTATAAATTCGAAAGTAACTCTGTCTGTTTTTCTGTCGGTCTGTCTGTCTGTATGTTACCTTTTCACGCTTGAACCACTGAACGGATTTCGATAAAATTTGGCAAGGAGATAGATGGCATCCCGGGAAAGGACATAGACTACTTTTAACCGACATACCACCCGGGCGAAGCCGCGGGCGGAAGCTAGTATAAAATATTTCTATATGTAGGTAGTGATAGATAGTAACGTTGCAAGAAGTGGGCGACGAGCTATCACGCACCATCATCTCACTGCTGCTTGGGTCCTCGACCCTGGAAGGAACCCATAAAGCCTTGGCAAACACCTCAGCTAGACATCGCAAACTAAGAAATCTGAATATCTTAATATAATCATGGTCGTCTCCCGTCACAGGTGATGCAGACGCACCGTTAGACCCTAGGCTTTGCAATAGAGCCACCGATCACGAAAACCAGAAAGAAGCATGGGTCCATGAAAATATCAAAATTGGTAATTAGAATCTATCGAAAGGAAATCAGTCGAAATCTCACAAATTAAATTGATTGTTATTGTATTGATTTGTAAACTAAGTACTAGGTAGTTACGTTGTTCTATAAAAAGCCAGAGAGTTCCAAGAAAGCACTTTTGTAATACGAAGAATTATAATAGGAACCTTGTTGCTGTGGCCATGGACCATGCCCCATGATTAGTGATTAGTATTATAATCGATTTTAAACACACTTTATCATTAATTAAAAATGACGTCAATTTTAGGATCAAGAAACGCCAAATGAGCAGTTTTTGTTACTGTGTAATATTTTTACTGACAAAAAGGAGGAAGGAAGTTCAAAATAACGGTAGTTAAAGTATCCTCTAGAGACTAATCCGAATTAAGAAATTACTGACTACTGACGTAGGTAAAGCTTTTATAAAATGAAAACTACAACAGGTTATAAAGAATATAAAAGATCGGGAATAGCTAAGGGAAACTGCGTAAGAGATGTGTGCGAACGAAAATACCAGGACATTAAACAATATTTTAATGCAGTTGACACTAATTTTAAAGAAAGGAGTGCCTATATGAGAACAAAGTACCTTCTTAGTTCTTCACATAGATCAGAGTTGTTTGTTTTCCTAGGATTTGGATTAGATCAGTAATGGGAGAAACCTAATTGAAACTGTTAATTAAATTATTATGGCTTATTAAAAAAGCCGCATTTTCACCGATGGTGAAATAATAATTTCACCATCGGTAGTAAGACGATAATGTACTTCTACCTTTTGGAAAAGAACTATCTACTTCACCGTCTTTGGCCGGCTACCTGCCTACATACGTAAATTCCGAAACGGAATAACGTTCCGGAATAACGATTCGGAATTGCGAAGGCAGCAAATCCATACAAAATCACGGATCTAACACACACGTAGGTACCTACAGTAGTTCTCCGTTCGAAATTTTCTGCGATTCGAAATTCCGAAACGGAATTCCCTCTGTATGTGGCCAGTCTTCTTTATGGATTTGCATTCCGAATGTTGTCGGCCTAACTTACATACAGCGAAGCTCGATTCAAAATGCCCCAATCCACGGAGTTTGAATGTTGCGATAGTTGTTGGTAGGTAGACTCAAAGGGGTTTATTTGTTTATAAACGTTGCATAAAGTTAATTAATGATAAGTGACTGTTAACTGACACTTAAGTTTAAGCAACGTTTATAAAAATAAACCCCTAGTAAATTCGACGATTATTAAAACAAAAGAGCCCAGCAGTCTTCCTGATTTATCAAGACTGTTTAATTAATAATTGCTGGTTTCATTTGAATGTCATACCTTTGAAAACGACATATCTACTTCAAGGTTTGCTCTTGTTTGTTACATCTCACCATCAGTAAAACGAATTAGCATCTTGCTTTGAAACATATATTTTGAACAATTCTTCTTCTCATTTTCGATTCGGTGGTTTTTAATATAATTAAACCATACCTATTATGTATTGTTAGATACAGGCCGGCCGTCAAGAGAACGCGTTCTTGACACGTCAGTTTCATACTAACAATTTTTCAGTTTTTTGTGTATTTGAATCATACCTACCTACTTACAATTATTTGTTCGGGTGCAATGATATGGGTGAATTACAATATCACTATGATCAAAGATATACCTAATGAAATTGTAAAATAGACATATTCTGGGTAATTTGTGAGCTTCGTAGCTAAGTAAATTATATAATATGATTGGTACCTAGTTTAATATCCCCTTTATGAGGGATATACCCAATAATATGTCTATTTTACAATGTTTCCAACTTAGAAATTGCCCAATTCTTTCGATAGATGAGTTTGAACCCGTAATAATGTAGGTACATAGGTCTGGAATTTGCTGATTTCTAGTTTGTTGAACCACATTTCTCATAATCTTAAAAAAATCGCAACTAAGGCGTAACCACATTCTGTTCATACCAAGTCAGGATAATGAATAGGTACATATTTATGTTTCTTATCAAATAATGCTTAATGAAGCATATCGTTGTGAAAATGATAGACATATTTTTTGTCATGGTATGGGTAAGATAAATTGATAAAGTGCAATTTCACCTCATGTATGACCGTCATAACGCTTTAGTGCTAAAGGACATGAAAGAGTGTCAGGTATCCGAAGACGATGTCGAGCATAGAGCGAAATGGAAGAAAAAGACCAGGGGGGGTGTCAGTGGTCTCACAATGATCAGTTTTTGATAGATATGCCATACAAAATCTGTCAAAAACTCATCATTGCGAGACCACTGACACCTTTGTAAAATAGTAGATTTGGCCCCCAGGAAGGCTGACCTTACTGCCATGTGGGATACATAGCCAGGAAGAGAGAGAGGGAGATATGTATGACCGTCACAGACCGTTTCGGTTCAATTCCTGTTAGGATAGGCAGAACCTGATTATTCTAAGCCAACAGATTTTTTAATTATCTGTCAAGTGTGTTGTGTATCATCTTTTAGGTAGTATGGGTTATTGCCGAATACTATAATGATTATACCTGCGACACGGTAAGGTTTGGTTGCTACCCTAAGCTAGGTGAGAACAGTGCAGAACACGCGCGTAACTAATATCGTTTGTACGCTGCAGTGCACTTGTTGCACGTATGAACAGAACACTGGGAACGCAATCCAAGCAGTCATGAACGTTTGTTCATACAACAAACTTCGTAAATATATTTGTCCGAAAATAATAAACGGATAACACCAATTATGTTTTCGATCGAATGGCGGGTCACTTTAGCGTTTACAATTCTGCTACATTATGGCGTTACGGGTAAGTTAATCGATTTATTTCTAATTCATTAACGCTGTTAGCATTAAGTTTACAAAGTCAATTATTATGATACTGGTGTTTTTATTATTTCACGTGTAGTTATGGTCGTACCAAACATGGAGCTATGAAAATTGATTTGGTTTTTACATGCCGCAGACAAAAAAAATTCTGCTGTACGGCAGCTGTACCTATTTAAAAAATATTGCATAGTTACTATCAATTTTCCAATAAATTACCTTAAAAAAAATTGGTACCTTCCATCTGTGCAATTTAATGGAACAACATTAGCATCTTTCATAAATAAACCTTGTAGGTACCTACGTTAGTAAATATAAACAATTTTCATTTTAAAATGTTACTTAGTCATTTCCTTCCTTTAGATTACTCACTTTAATTGTATATTCGGTGGTTTGTGTCTGTGTTTTGAGTATCTTTGGGACAAGGTTTGTCCCCGATGATCGTCATGATAAGTAATCAACAGCTATTAATCACATAAATTCCTTGTATCCTACGTTATATAGGTAATGCTATTTACCTACACATCATTTACCTAACGTATACCTATTCTATTATAATTGGAATAATTCGCAAAAATTATTTACAAGGCTGTATGGAAATATTGTAGATAATAATTACATATTCTATGAATAAATTATATTTAACGCGCTCTATAACCTCACTGTTATGACATTTTATAAGGAAGTAGTATTAGAATATGGTAGCTCTTGACAATAGTGCTTCGCTCTCTTACAAATTATGACTGGATTCACAGGTACTTGGCTCCAGTGGTACAATCTTAGGAACAATTTCTTTTTGAGATTCGCTCCTCTCAGACCGATCAAAGGTGGGTGCTGGATGTATCTTTGTACCCAAGCAAATTAGAATTACAATACGTACTCTTCAACCACCGAATTATTATATCCGGCAATCTAACAATTACCTTCGTATCATTTGGGGTCCAGAATGGTGTCACCTCAATATTATTGCTTGGGTACAAAAATACATCCTGTAGAGCTTTTTATAGCGACCTGTGCCAGATGGGAGGATGATTGGATAAGGCCAGTATCTCATCAATAAGACAATGACGAGTCACTGGCACATTGGCAGGTTCTTTATTAGATTTCAAGTTCCAATAAAGAGTTTCCAAGTTAATTATGTTAGCCCGCTCAAGGTTGCCTGTCGTCTAGTGGAGAGGAGTGAAGAAGTGAAGAGATCGGGAAATTAGGGAAACGTTGTTTATATCCACTTCTCCGTTCATCTCAGCTCTAAAGGGTAGCCTTATGGAGGGCTCTATGATTTTTAAATAATTACTCTCTTAGTTCCAATCATCTTTAACATCCTGGTCGCTGGAAAAAGCTCTATACAACCCACTGAATAACATTTCATCCTTCTTTTCATCACATAACTGAAAAAGGTTTTACTATTTACTCCTGTTATTTATTGATTACTTATTAGTCACCATTAATCATGAAAGTAAAGGAAAGGCTATCATGATAAAGTGAAGGCCAATGGCATTACTTCAACATTAAGTTTCAGTCTGGTATAATTTACAGTACCTACAGACTATGGTAAACATACATAAATTGTGGACGAACATACTGACTGATACTCGTATAAGCTCATAAGCTAGTAAATAGTGCCATAGCACTAGAAAATAAAACAACAAAAGAATAAAATTAAGAACGGGCAACACGACAGTAAATTGACATCATGTTCCCCGGCCGATTCACCTAGCTACTCCACTGACGTGCAGCTCAGTGAACCGTCCGAAGATCAGATTAAGGTGTCAGGACTTTTCCATAGCCTCAGGCTAAAGACCTCACTTTCTTCTTATCTTATTCCATTTCCAACACTACTGTTGAAATGAATATTCTACCACTATACCTCAGACCAACAAAAAACGGTATAAGTAGATACCTAAATTTATTATACTTACTTTCGACTATCCTTGAAGGATAGATGGTAAGGATGAGGAAAGATACACTGATGATGTGCTACCAAAATAGTATAACTATAGGTGAAAAATGCATAGGTACTACAGTTTCCTCGAATCGATACATATTTTTTCTTTTTTCTTGCGTCCGTTCGACCCACATGACGCACACCAACAAAAAAACAATTTGAGAAAATGGGCGTCATGTTCATTAGACCGTTGTTCACCCGAATGTTGGTCGCCTGCTCGTAGGGCGGGTAGTTAGTAGGTACAACATACTCGAAGCCGTCTCACACACAGCACGGACTTTGAGCTAAACATCCTATCGTCGTGAATAACGTCAATAAAACAACGAGAGCAAACCCATCCATGTCATAATCGATAATAATCATTCCTAATTTGTACAGATGACAAAACTTTAACTTCAGAGGAGCTATCAAAGCACCCGGCGTGGAAGAAACTGGAAGCTGTTGATTGTGGAGACAGTGCTGCCGACCGCATCATCGGTGGACTTAACGCAGGGCTGGGCCAGTTCCCCTGGATCGCACGACTCGGATACATTGGTCAGCACTTAAAAGCCACTACTATTTTTTGGGTTCTTTATAACGATCTGGCCTTTTGCTAAGGACTTGTTTGTTTTTCATAGATATGAGGAAAAAAAACGATTTTCCCGTATCAGCAGTTAGAGCATCTAAATCATTAGAAATTAGTGCAGGTTTGAAACCAGCCCAGACTATATAAATCTTTAGTCTTCTTCATTTCAGCCCGCAACAAAAAGAGCAATTAGATTATGAACTGAGTAATTATTCTAGATAACTGGTAATTTGAGACGGACAGTATTTTATTACTTACTATGAATTGATGATTCATACCTAGTAATACGTAGTAGTTAGATTCTATTAATATAAATTGGGTAGGTACACAGACAATTTTGTGACAGGGCACTTCTACGTAACTGAGATCATCATCAACATTACATCATAGGTTTTCAAGTAGATATTATATTGCAGCCAGTAGTCAAAGTACTTACCTATATCTAGGTATACATCGGTTTTACCATCTTCCATAATAAGCAGTCCATTCCATTCTAGATCCTGTCGTAGGTTGTTGACAGTCAAAAGAATCTACAAAACTAGATACCTATATATGTATTTATATGTATAATGTTACGTAGATACAAATATGTTGATAGTTACGTAATGATTATGTTATTATGTAAGTAAATGATCTGTTAATGTTGCATAGAGGACGATGAGATCGACTGGATGTGCGGAGGTGCACTGGTCACCGACCGCCACGTGGTCACGGCCGCGCATTGCGTGCAGAAGTCCGACTATGGATATGTTTTGTAAGTATTTTATACATATACATTTAGACCAAAATCTCGTTTTTGAAAACCAGTAAGAAATCCAAAAGGTCAATGTTTCAAGGTTAGCCACGTTTTGCCGCATAAATTGTGCACAAGTATTTTTTTTCTCGACATTGTGGCTAGGAAATAATCACTAGGTACATGAGATTTTCAAACGTAAAATAGGTAGTAATAATATCTACTTAATAATAATATGAAGATTTCGTGGTACGTACTGGCTACTGGGCTGTTTTCTACAAATAATAAAGTTTCGATTGGCTTTGATAGCATTATCTTTACATCTTCTGATGAAGAGGAAAAGCTTTAATTTCTTTTTCGATCTTTTCATTTTCTTAATTTATACCGTTGTAAACGTGCACGCACACGTCGTATAGAAAACCTCGCCGCTGCATCACACGGTGAGAACTGCGATTTCAGGCGCCGCACCCAGGCAAAGTCGAGTATGGCCCTAATGACGCATGTAAACTGTCAAGTATCTAAAATCAATATAATTTTACCCAATCAGGACTACAATTCGTGTGGGTGAGCACGACACTCGGACGGACCCAGACTGCGAACTGAAAGTGTGTGCCCCTGCCGTGCAAGACCGAGCCATCAAGAACATCACCAGTCATCCCTCCTTTAATAAGCCAGCCTTCCACAACGACGTTGCTATCATTGAGTTAGACAAGCCTGTAACCCTGAATGGTACTAAAATTTTATCGCAATTTTGTTTGTAGTGCTAAACTAAACTTGCTTAATGTAGCTACCTATCCAAAATAAGGGGGATAAGCTCTTAGGGCTGGTCGGTCTCCATCAACGAGGGGAGGAGAGGAGATGTCCTAAGCAGGGGGATTCTTCCAGCCTCTAACAATTTTTCACCGTTAAGCGAGACACTCCTTAAGCTCGCAATAGCCACATACATCCTTTGACTAAACACAAATCCGATTTTTCCTTGATTCTGTATTTTTAAGAAACCATAATGTTGAATGTTTCAAGACTACGTGATGCCCATCTGCTTACCTCGCACGACTGAGCAACTGGCGAATCTGCGACTTGGAGACCAGATGACGGTGGCTGGCTGGGGGAAGATGAACATGACCACGGAGGAGCGCGCTGATGTACTCCAAGTTGTTGGTGTGAGTACAAACCGGCCTTATGTTAGAAATTTTTATGTAGGCTTAAACTATATGTTGACAATACGCTGCTTGAAGATGGCGGGAAATTGCGGAGTTGTCTAATCAGGACCTTAGGACCTAAGTTTTAATAAATAATACTTTTTACCATTTTTAGATTCCAGTAGTTGCGCCCGCGTTGTGCGACTCTTTCGGAAAGGGGTTCAAACTGGCTGATTCCGAGATCTGCGCAGGCGCAGAACACAATAAGGATGCATGCGGGGGTGATTCAGGAGGTCCGCTTATGAAGGTAATTTATATAACCCTTAATGGGTTAAACCCGTAACAGTCAGCAGATATCAGAAAATAATTTAATGACAGACATTTGTTATTAGCTACATTCGGAATTCCAGACTGGTTATAATCCTAGCTTTCATTTCATAATGTTTTAACCTCGTCTCATCATGGCAGTCAGTACTCATGGTAGGTCTTCTCCTCAAGTCGGTACAGCTACAACTTTACAATCTATAGGCAAATAGCTCATGCCCGGGTCAGCAAGGATCGTAGCGTAGTAAGTAGTAGCTAGCTAGCGAGGCTAGTTAACAGTAGCTTAGCTGCGGCTATCATCAGACTCTCGCGAAGACCGTACCAAAAAACTACATATATTTTCATGCCAAAACTTGAGACTGAACAAATACATAGGTTCGTGGGAAGGCAAACGTTCAGGATAATTATATATATTCTATATAGTGAAGAAGTAGGTATGTTTCATCATTGGAATTAAAATCTCTGCTATAGGTAATCAATAAGACTGAAATGTACATTTTTATAAAATATCTTGTAAAATAAAAGTAAATCTAACCTTGACAATGTGGTAAATGGTATTGATTAGTCACGTTGATACAACTATGAGGTATTTCACTGCAATTTTATCAATGTGCTATAGGAAACAAACATGCCAATGTCGCTATTTAATAGTAATAATTATTATATTTTGATATTTTGCTCATTTTGATCAAGAAACTGATGATAAAAATTCAATTATCGAAGGCCGAAATATTTCACGTCTTTAAGTTCTTTTTTCTTCTCCTAATCAACCTGATTATTCTCACTGCTGGGCAAAAGTCTCCCCCATAACTTTTCATTGTTCCGTGTTTCCTTCTCCGGTCAATCTCCACTACGTATAAGGGCCCATTCACACGTACCACACCCATATCACATCGCTGCAACAAAATGTAGGCAAGCAGTGGTTATGATATAAGTAGTGTCGCTGCAAATTCTTACAGGGGCGTTGTGGTTGCGCTCTCGCTAGTAGTTGCGATGTGGTTACGTTGCGGCTAGTGCTTGCAGCCAGATCGACTTCGGCTATGAAAGTGTCGTCGCGCTGAGCGCCGACCAACGTTGTGCTGCGTTGTTCTACTTCGCCTTGATGTGGTCGGTATCGCCCACAAGGTTGATGTTGATGTCCAAATGTAGCCCGTGTGAATATATTTATATTTCTATTCATTTTCATATAAATTCACGCCACGTGGTGTCGTTGTGGTGTGGTTGTGGATGTGGTTGTGGTGTGGTTAGGGTACGTGTGATCGGGCCCTTAGTAACTAATTAATTTTTTATTCTTTAATTTTCCAGGTATTTGATACACCCGATGGGCCCAAGAACTACTTAGTTGGAGTGGTTTCCTTCGGGCCCACGATCTGCGGCATCAAGAAGCCTGGAGTCTACGCTTCAGTGTCGCACTTCCTCAAATGGATCCTAGATAATCTAGTCTAACTCAAACCTTCTGTAGTGATATGTATCCATTAGTAGTTCCTATTGTAGTTTTATATGTACATACGCTAACAAAATATTATGTAGGCAATATTTTATGTGATCGGTAACTAAAACCAACACACTTGACGCCGAAAGTGATTTAGTTGAACATTTATTAATTAAATAAAATTTTGTCAATCTACAGTGCACAAGTGAAAACAAATTGAACAAGAAAAATTATTAAAAATATCCCTCTTTCTAAGGCCTATCGGTCACGGTTTCAGAGTCTGAGTATTTGTCATCGATATCGATTCTGTTCAGGAACTCTGTCACATCACCAGTGTATGTTTCAGCTGTGTCGTTAATCGATACTTTGCGAGATCGAGTGGGACTGTTGTAATGGTAGGATTTGTTCCTCGAGCTGCGCTTCTTCGTCGACTTCCTTGGTGATAGTTGCAAGCTGTCTAATGGCGCTGACAATGATCGTGGTGCGTAGTACCTCTCGAAGAGCATCGGCTGCTGTTGCACCCTTCCGTACATCAGCTCCATCTCGTGAAGGAACTCCTCTCGTCTCATTCTCTCCTCATCGCGCCGAGTTTGTAGTCTCATTGCAATGTCCTCTTCATGACTAGAAAATTATATTAACAGTTGCTATACGAGAATGTCTAACAACCAATTTCTCATTATGGTGTATTTATCAAATTTATCAAAACAGCGCACCCATCCTGTGATTTCTTACGACATTCACCGGTAAAACCGAGTTTGTCAGGTCATATGAAGCAAAAGTTCATAAAAACATGTCGTGTTTTGAGGAAACTGATGCATTTTAAAAAGACATAAAAATAAACGCAAAACAAGTAAATTCGAAGAGGATGGTGCGATAAAACAGGATTTGAATAGGTATCAATTGGCATCATATGACATTCTGGTTGCTCTTACATTTTAATATTGTACACTAACTTGTTTTTAACAAGATGCCAAGCAGGTTTGGATCGGAGCTGGCGGTCTCTAAGCCTCATCTCGTTGCGCCGACGATGTTCTGCCAACCGTGAGGCTGCCTCAATTTCAAACCTTCTCCTGACCGCTTCAGCTCTAAGTAAAGCAGCTAGGTTAGACCTCCCTGAGGCAGAAGCTCGGAGATCGAGGGCTGAGTACGCACGTGCACCTGGGCCATTCCCAACCCCACTGGTACCACCACTCTCGGTGCTTTTGTTTTCAGAATAAATTTTCATTGCAACATCGTGCATCTAAAATTTGAAACAAAAAAATAAATCTGTGAATTATTCTTTTAACTGAGCACACGGTAAGAAAATAGGATTAAAGAAAACACACTTTCTTAGCAGCTCTATCCGCTGTGTATAGCCGAAACGGCTGTGGGCTTGTAGTGATGAAGTCTTCCTTGTGATATTTATCTCGCTTCTTCCGATCTTTCGTAGGGCTTGAGCATCTTTGTCGATCGGAGGATGAAATGGACGGTACACCTGGAGAGGGGTCTATGGGTAGGTCGCTGTGAGCCGCAGGTGTCGAGAGTCGACTGCGGTCCCGGGCCGCCATCGTCCCCGGAAAGTTTGCACTTCGTAACATTTCATCGGCTCTGATACGTTTATTCATTGATCTGAAATGTAGTTGTAAGGAAAACCTGTCAATAATTAAAACATGCTTCTGGGAAAATTCATTTTAGCTATTTAGATGCCTGTAATGTACAAATCCAGGATCAGGAGAACAACTCTCACAGTTTCATGATGAAAATGATGCTCCAGGGGAGGAAATTAATATTTTATAAGGGTCCGTTACCTGAAAAAGTCATCCTCTCTCATTTTGTCATAAAAGTAATTGGAAAACAAGTTTTTAGGCACGGGTCGAGCTCTAAATTTTTTCTTCTTTTTACTTTTAGGCAAAACGTGAATAGCTCGTTCACACATTCCACCCAGCCCCTTTTCTTCTCTTTTTGTGAAACTAAAAGGTTTCATTTGAGCTCTTAGCTCTGCCTCACTATTTATCTTTGTTATTGCTCGTCTGCAAAATTTAAATGAACCTAATAAGCATACCTTTTGAAAGAACAGCGAAGCGCCAGGCTATGATGAGAAAGTCATTAATGAGCTATAAAGCCTAGCCTAGGTACCATAAAATAAAGATAGTGAAGGTTTAGTAGAAAATAAATCGTAAATTTATTAAAATGTGCATTCCGTGAAGCATTTTATTACTCAAGTACTCACTTCTGCAGTACCTAGCCCTAGAGTTAAGCCAAACAAATTAAGTTCTGATAAGAAATCGAAATAGAACCAAATTCTCCTAGCAGATCTATCAACATCTGATGACTCGCTCGATACCTACTGTTTTTGTACTAATCACGAAAAATGTAAACGTTAGGAGTGGACAGGTACCACGTTACTAGGTACTTTCTTCTTCTTGTTTTCGAGTCGATGGTAATATGTATTATGTTAATTAAACGAGTTGGGCCCAAGTGTCCACGCGATTCACGTGGCCACCTACTGGGCCCAGCGTCGCCAGGCTCGCGTTTAGGTTCTCAAAAGTGCAGGTGTGTTGACAATTTGGACACTTCAGCATATGGGACATGGTTTGGGCAGGAGCACCGCATTCGCAGTAGATCCCACCTATCGGTGACTAAAGGCAAATAAAACCAACAGCGTGAGTGAGCGAGGACAGTAAATGACGACCAAATAATAAAACAAATCTTCGCGATTGTTCTGTTTCCCAAAACAAAACTAACTACAATAGTACAATAGAAACTAAAGAAATTGCAGTAGGTATATGTATTAGGTGGCATTTTAAAAGTGATTAAGTAAGTCAAGCTAATTCTTAAAATAAAAGTGTAGTCTAATAAGCATACAGGGAGATTTCATGACGAATGGAAACCTCATAGCTTGGTCCTCTAGGATCTTGTCGTAGAGAGGTATGCGGGATTCGATTGGAACTGGCTTGGCTCTGAACTTCTTCCTCTCACGCTTCTGATGAAGCATGTCTTCTGAAAACGATTTCCGGAGACACCGGAGTTCATTAACTATGCGCTCTTCTTCGTCCCTGCGGAAAATCGACATTAAAACATGTTCAGACGAGTTTTTCTCATATGGTGCGAGCGGGGCCCACACTAGACTTTGGGTTTGTTAACATAGATTGCTCAAAGCATCTTTTTAGCGGGTATTAGAGTTACCTTAACTTTTTGGTATTCCTTGTACAGCACTCTGCCTGATGAGAAATGATCCGTCACTTAGGTATGTTAGGTACATACTTACGTAGACATTTTTACTTGCAGTGGCACAATCATATTATGGTACTCAATGTTATCTATACCTACTAAAAATAAAGCTAAAGAGTTTCTTTTTTGTTTTTAAGTTAGCGTTTTTCCTATAATTTTTCAATACCTATGTACTTACCTCTCAGTCATCTTAAAGGGTTTTGGAATAGTAATGCTCTTCCTACGTCGAACAGGTGATCCAGAACGTTTCGATCTCAAAGGACTTGAAGGCATACTTTGCGTTTTGAACTCTTCTCCATCGTCAAAATCTACTTTACTCAGAGGACTTTCATACTTCTTCCCCTCAAAAAAATCATCAAACTTCTGATCGACTTCATTTCTACTTTCAAACTTAGCGTCATTCCATGATATAGAACAGGCTGAATGATTCCTTTTTGGACGATCGTTTCTAGTCTTTTCTAAATTACTTTTCATTGGAGCAATTTTTAAATCTGCGTGGCCATTTTTCTTGTCCTCTGCCACAGTTTTCCTATCAGGTCGTTTTAGACATGTCTCTGAAATATTGGTAGGTAATGGTTTGGAGCGTAAAGCTGGACTTGGTGTTTCATAATTTATTTTAATATTACTTGTATTATTCGACCCCGTAGATAGTTTTCTCCTTATTACGCGTTTTGACTTAGATTTATTACTTTTTGTCATCACTGTCGGCAATCTACTGTTTTCCTCTGTTTTATCCAATAAATCATCTAAAACTTTATCTCCGTGTCCATTGCAATCATCTCTATATTCATTAGCCATACCTAGCATAACTTTCTTTTTATCTCTCAAAGATTTTAGTGTGGAATAAAACTCTTCGGTAGGTAAATGATTGATATCATTATAGTCTGGAATGCTACGGTAAAAATCCTTCATTTTATCTGCATCCACATCTGCGCCAGCAACAGAACACGTTGAAGAAGAATCAATAGAACACTGCTGGTTAGTGTGTATCTTCCCCTTCCGTTCATATGCAGACTTCGGCATTTTACTAACGGGATCCACGGGAACTCTTAGACAAGAGTTATTGAACACACTAGTATAATGTGTCATACCGATTATAACTGTAGAAACATAGTGGAAGAATTTAAAGATCGCATTTTCCTAGTGCATGTTTTTACAGTGTTTGTTGTCATGGTAGTCACTATGGAAGCCATTAGCATTCAACTTTATGAATATTGGAATTTCCACCTACCTATCCAGTATTTATTAGTCAACAGTACTATAATTAAAATACCTGTAATCATCTTTGAATAAATTCCAATAAATATTCTAATCACCGAGTAATAAAAAAGCAATATTGAAATGTATTTTCTGCGTAAGTTGGTACGCACAGCTGTTGTTTTGAACTTTTGACATTAGAATCAGTGTCTGTGTTTGACAATTTTGACATTGACAAGACAAACAAAATAAAACTTTTCTTAATTCTAACCTAGAAATAAGTCGAATAATATCGAAAGCGGTGATTAATCTTTTTATAATAACGTTAAAATATGCGTAAATAAGTCACCGAGAACTATAGTACTTACTGTTTTACAAAAAGTAGCAGCTAGAAGCATATTTCATTATTTGCAAACAAAAAATTTCGTTACAGCAAAAATGTTAAGTAACAACGTAAAGCGACTATTAATACGACAAATAAAATGCAATATCAGAAGTGCAACTGTTCGTGCAATGAGCACTGCAGAAGACGTCGCTGCTTTAACTTCAAAACCGGCCAAGAATTTCAAGGGTCACTATGATGTGATCATCGCCGGCGGTGGTATGGTTGGATGCACCCTCGCCTGTGCGCTAGGTACGTACGAAACATTTTTGTAAAATATTCTCCTGCCAGTAGTGCCAGTATAGAATAGGGGAAGATCAAAGAAACAATGGATGGACTGTGTGAAAGATGATATGGCAAGAAAGGGTATTACTACGGAGATGACGATTAATAGAGATGTATGGAAGAAAAAGACATGTTGCGCTGATCCCAAATAAATTCGGATAAAGGCAGGAGAATGATGATGATTCTCCTACCAGTATCATCTGGTAGGCCAGCCCTCTTTCATTATTTGTCAACATTGCTTATACCTAAAGACAAAGTTAAAATGTCTCTTTGGTTGTGCCTTTAATTACCTACAAACTTATAGGTAACGGTAACCTATAAGTAAACCGATAGCTAGTACCACTAAATAAATAAATGCCATATAATTGATTAAAGCTTGGTATGCTAATACATATTTATTTATGCATAATTCTGCCCCCGATAGTAAGAAAGACGGATCTAACAAAAAGTAAAAACGGAGAAATAAATGTTTTAATGAATGAAACGGGAAATTGTTTGCTGTCTTCGAGTAAATTAAAATAATTACATACTAAAAGTTGAAAATAATGCCCACTATGATAGGCTTTAACTTGGTTTCATATATAATATGATTTTTTTAATTATTATAATAAAAATAAGGAAAAACCAGTTTTATCTTAGCATAAAAAATTAAGAAAAGTATTACATACTTAATTGAATAGACGTAAATAGCCATTTACGTCTACTCAATCAAGTGTTATTTAATATTTTTCTTCATTTCGCAAGGAAGCATTTGAAATTTAAAGGACGCAACTGCCCAGATGCGTCCTTTAAATTTCAAACGCTAATATTACTGACAAAAAAAAAACTATAAAGTATAAGGACATTATCTACATAAATAATTAAATGTCACATAAATCCGTCTTTTCATCTTCAATCGGGTGTAAGAAATGAACAGAAGCGCCCTATTTTGTTGTGCTAAAACCGCACTGGAGGAATATAGAAAAATATTAAAAATACAAGCAGATGCGCCTTTTTTTTCTGATTCCGGCAATGTATATAACTCAAATCTGGAAAAACTGTTAGATGCGTCTTTTTTTCTATCGGGGGCAGAATTATGTAATTACTTGGGCTTGTAATTAGCAACTTAGTTTTATATTATTGATATTATTATAAAGATATTTGTCTGTAAGCCTTCCGAAAAGAATAAAATAAATAAATATTACCACAAACTATACCTAATAAACAATTCATTTTCCAGCCAAAGACTCATTACTGTCAAGCTTAAAAGTATTGCTGTTAGAAGGAAGTCCAAATAAGACTTTTCAACTGAAGCCAGAATACAGCAACAGGGTGGTGGCCCTCAACCAGAACACCAAGGCTTTGATGAACTCACTGGACGTATGGAAGCATGTCGAAAAAATGAGATTACAACCTGTCAGAAATATGCAAGTAAGTTTAATGTTATACATTGAGTCATTTTTATTTTTAAACATTTTACTTCTTCACTTGTACTTATAGTTTCAATATCAACTGATAACTGTAGCCTACCATCATCATTTCTTCCAAAAAACATCATCTTCTGGCCTTGGAGCTCTTTCGTTTAAAGTGTTTCATAGCTGTTAACCGCCCGTGCGCCGCCGCAGTCCTGCATCAAACGCTTAAATTGAAGGGAGCCCTTAGGCCTTCAAGAATTGCCAGGGTTGCGGGAAAGTCCGAAAGGGATACCGGGCCCTTGGCAACAGGCAACTGAAGGAACACGGATGGGTTTTAGTCAGTAAAAGTCTGACACGCCCTTCCGCTCCGCTCAGAGCGGGAGAAGTCATTTGATGATTTGCCAACCTCAAAAAAACAACAAAAAAAAAGGCTTCCAAGAATCACCCATAAACAAGAAACCACCTTAATGAGAGTAGGAATAATAATTTATGGATGTACTTAGGTATACATTGCTTCTTTTAGGTATGGGATGCCTGTTCGGATGCTATGATAGGATTCAGCAGTGCCAAGATGCTGGATGACGATGTTGCCTACATTGTAGAAAATGATGTCATGCTACATGCCATCAACACAGAATTAACTGCAGCAACACAATCTTTTAGTTCTTCCCATCCCAACAACAAAAATGTCAGCATAGTATACAATTCTAAGATTGCTGGCTATCAGCTGCCGAAACAAGAAGATTCCAAGACCAGCCAAAAAAGTCTTGTTGAAATGGCCAATGGAGACACATACACATGTCAGCTTCTGGTAAGTCAGCATATTATTATTTTTTTTAAATTACCAAGTGCATGGTTCGAGCAAAGGAATGGTAGCCATTTATTTGTCAAAAGTGGTAAAAGGTGACCTAGGGATAATGTCAAGATTCACATTATTTTGAGCAGTGCTCTGAATCACTACCAGTTCAGTGGCTTGTTTGCAATCATTCTCATACAGTTTTGTCAAGCATGATCACAACATCACGCCTTTTTTCCACAAAGGGTGAAGCAGAGTTTTACCTGTAGTACATCCACATTTCGAAAGTTATGTTTAAGTCCTATCTAATAGTGGGCGACCCTATTGCCATCTACTGGGCACAAAACTCCAGGCCGCTCCTAGAAATTCTAGATGTAAAAATCCAATAACACTTGGCCCAACCTGTGAATCGAACCCAGGACCTCATGCTCAGCAATAGCGCTTACGACCACTAAATCAACGAAGTAGTCCAAGTCGGTCAAGCTAGATGATTAATTATAGTGAAATATCCTCAACACCCTGGACAGTTATTTACTTTCCTACCAATATATCCTCACCTGGGGCTGCAATCATTCAGGTAATAAATAAAAACTTTGTATAATATTGTAATTGTTATAGGATAGACACAACAATTATATGTAACAACTGTAAACTTTCTCATAAACAACAGTAGATATAAATGATTAAATTAAACAAATCAAAATCATCACCTTACTATAATACTAAGTAGAAAATATCATACACCAACACCAGTTCTTTAGACCATATAAACTAGATCATAACCCTTATAAAACACATTATTGATAATAATAGCATATCATCAAATATTACATTCATTAGGTCAGTGGGCCTAAAACGGCCACATTAGGAATTCCTCTAATACTGGGGATACATTGTCGCGTTATCGCGAATTATGCTTCGCGCGGTCTCTGTTGCTCAGCGAGACGTCGAGCGAAGTTTAGTTCGCGATAACACGACAATGTAGCCCCAGCATAAAAGCGATTAATTTCCAGCTGTCATTAGCAATTCCTCTTATTTGACACAAAAGCAATTCAAAATGTGTGAACCAGTTTACGAATCTCCATAGAAAACTGTCAACCAGATGAATTATGTCGTATTCGCATTCAAATCATGTCATGAATTATCAGTTTGTGACATTTGACGATGATTCATAATATTTTCCTATTATGATTCTGCCAAAGTGGCTGTTTTAAGCCCCCTGGTATGAAACCTGTGGTCAACAACAATTTAGGGTGGCTGATTAAGTTTGTTTTCAATTTGACTTAGCCTTAAATCCGTATTATCAATTAATTTATTTATCCTCTTCGTTAACTCTAACAGCTGTGTTTTTATATCGACCATGCATATTTCTTGTATTGCATTGATATTGAGTGATGTCGGCCTGATCCTGTCAGCGTTTGACGCGGATGTGGTTCTCTTTCGTCGCTCAACTTGCTGGCTCTCTACTGAATATCTGTCAAACAAATTACTTCTTCTCTTGACTAGATCTTGTTTATTAGCATCCTCTTCTTCCTTACATTTTCGTATTCGAAACACATAGTTATTGTTATGTTTTATACTTTTCCGCGTGTTTTTTCGACTTGCCACCATTTTGTAGACGGATGCTATTAAATCTTTCGGGATCTGAAATTAAACATGAAATCGGCAACTTAGAATTATATTTGATGAATATTACAAATTATGAAATGAGATAAGATTGGATAAGTAAATATGCGAAAATAATCCACCATATTTCCGGTTTGATTACAAACTAAAAAGCCAGTACAGCACCATATCAGTTTTACACCGACTGCGCGATCTTACCTCCTTATACGTAACTTCTTTAGGGTAACTATACTCCATTTGAAATAAGATTAGACTTTTAAAAAAATATTTTTACAGTCCGTTCTACCGATTAGCAAAAAAGATTACACAATACCAACTGTCTACTGCAGCTGCCACTTGTCATGCCATTAACGAAATAGAAGTCAAAATCGGTTGAACGGACTGTAAAAAAGGTTTATTTAAATGGCTAATCTTATTTCAAATGGAGTTTATGTAAGATGACTGACTAGCTTCATCTAACGCTATATAAGCACGATCAGGCAAGGGCTTTTAAAAATTATAAGCCAGACCACATGCTACGTGAGTCCATGGCTTATTAACACTAAGCTCCACTTTAGCTCACCCTGTTCTCCCTGGGGTCGTTGGGCCGTATAGTGAGCGTGCGCGTGTGCGAGGCGGTGAGCAACGCGCCCCACCGCAGCACGCCGAGTAGCTTCTTGGGCGCGCACGTCAGCAGCGAGCTGAACAGCATGCTCTCTAGGTGCGCCACTAGCTGCGTTTGTCGCACCAGTCTGTCCAAGCCAGCGCTCTCTTGTAACGCCTGGAACAAGTTTAATAGATTTGTTTTATGATCCACAAAATCGTTTTGGTTAAATTCACTTACGGCCTTAGTACAAAACTAGGTTTAACTTTAGAGCCATGTTTAAACCGTCATCGAGCCATTTTTTAATTTCGAATTTTATTTCAAGTTGAGTTCAAATTACAAAAACTGACGCTAAGTTGTCAATTTCGCATTAAGAACTCTACGCCTGTCTGGAATAAAGTTCAAATCAAAATACAATAACTGGCTCGAAGGTTTTGGCTGCAACTCATTTGTAATGAGACATAAACTTTTTTGTCTCAAATAACAAGTAAAACAGCCACTATCGGATAATTTACTAAGACAAACCTGAATATCGCTGACAGCCAATCCAACCAACAAGTTCGTCAATATAACAGTGACGAGTAAAACAAACAGGAGGAACATTCCATGAGCGGTGACTGGATATTGAGACTCCGTAGTGCTGTTACTGTAGAATATGTCTTCATACTCCAGCTCGCCTGACATCATCATCACTGTCTTCACTAAACTAGCCGGTAGCTTGAACGCAGCATAGTTGCTGAACAGCACGCTAAACGCGAGCCCAAAAGCTATCAGCAAGCAACTGTATGCCAGTAGAAATGTCGCGAAGTTCACCGTAACTGGAAATAAGACAAATATGTATATGATTTGTTGTTGTAAAAAAACAGGCAAAAAGACTGCCAGTTCTTGGAAAATTGTCTATATTAAACTGTCCGTAAATGTAAATCACAACTTTACTGTCATTCCTTGATAGTCATATGAAATGACACGGTACATTGACGTAGTGTGTCTGCTAAACAATTCGCACGCTGAGAACGAAAGTGACCCATCTCAAAATTTTAGTAAAATGAGTTAAATATACAAAATGACTCAAAAAAGTACACTTTATCACACTTATATTTAAAAACAGACCATTAATGGTCTGTTGGAGGGATAGATGGCTTTTCGGTCTCTTTGTTTTTTGAGCGCTTCACACTCCCCGCACCAGAGTGAAAGGGACGCAATCAGTACTGCACCGCGAGTGGATGTAGCAGAACGTGTCAAGTTTAGTACCGTAGCGACCGATTACACTTCTTGTCAGTTTTGTGCCAATTTGTGGGCGTAAGTTTTGCGTACAATTTATAATCATTAAGTGACCAATTTATGGTATAGGTCACTTTCTCATTTCTTATATTGACAACCTAGGTGACATTAAATCAAATTCGGTCACTTATTTATTTAGGCATGAGTTAAACTCATGGACTCATTTCTGACACTATTTTTCTATAAGTATATTTAAAGTTATAAAGCCAAATAATATTATACAAAAGAAATTCGTAACTTTCGTTTTCATATTAAAAAGTTATTTTAGAAAGTATAGAAAATGTTCAATCAGTCGAACACATTTTATTCGATTCCCAAAAATCGTAAATTTTGACTTGAGTCACTTTCGTTCTCAGCGTGCGAATTCATTTCCCCTCAGCGTAAAAAAACTAATAAAGTAATGTGTTTATCTTTTATACCTGTTGTAAACATTTGAACGTATAAACCAAAGGTTGGAAATCGACCAATGATCATCATCAGCTCCAACCAACAAAAGAATATCGTAATAGCTGCGATATCGTGCTGCCAATTTGATGTGTTATGCCTTATTTCACCATTATCCCAACTTGGTATCTGAAACAATAAATTGCCATAAGAATACTTACCTATTGATACTAATTTCGACAAATATGCAAATAGTTACGAAGGAATCTTACCGTACACAAAAATACTCCGATTATAATCAACCATTGCAACCAATTTTCCCACTGCCTTATGTAAGCAGACCAATCCAAGCACGCTTGAAATATCTCCTTGGATAAGAAACAGAGATTCAGTAAGAGTATGAGATATTGAACTGGGCGGAGATATGTTGGCACGTTACAAGTCCTCGATTCGCATAGAAAGATCTCTGAAATAATACAATAATTTACTGAATAACATTATCAACAACAGAAACAATGTTTTAAACTAATAATACCAATGTGATACGTACGAAGTATATAGATGCTGTATAGCGTAATAAACAAAGCGTGATAGATGAAGCTCAGGACAAAAAACTTTCTTATTCTTCGCCATTTCAGGAAAAGAAATGTTTCAGCAACTGGATGTTTCAAAACGTCTTTGCGGCCCACCTGAAAAGTTTACAACTCTGTTAACTTTTATTATGTGTGTAACATAATGACGTACTTATTGAAAATAATAGATCTCACCTCAATGAAAGCCAGTAATAGTTCAGCTTCGCCTCTGGACAGACACGGCACTAAAGGCCTAAAGTCTATGACGAGCTCACAGTCAACATCGCCCAGCTCATGCTCACTGACATGCACGGCCTCGTCGAACTTGCCCAAGTAGCGAGGAATCACGTCCGGCACTCGACGCACTATGAACGATAGCACCGAAACACCGCCATTCGTACGCAGAGTCACATCCCCGCCATAGTCTGTAAACAGTTTGCGTTTTGAACATTTCTTTTTGAGATATCGACGTAACACAAACAACTTGAATTTATGTGATGGTACGACGTGTGAATCATTGGAACAAGATTGCTGGACTTTACGTTGAAACAAGTAATTAGTTTGTTGCCAGTTGTTGTTTAAATTATATTTCAAGTCTACATTACCTAACAATAACAACACACAGGCAGAGAACTCGTTCAAGGCGGCAATGTGTAGCGGTGTGTATCCGAAGTTGTCGGGTGCATTGGGGTCCGCTCCTGCGCACAGCAAGGTGCGCGCCACGTCGCAGGCGCGCGCTCCTCTCACAATAGCTCCGTGCAGCGGGGTCCGGCCGTCGCCGTCACGAGCACGGACGTCAGCGCGTTTGCACACCAACAGCTCAACCACTTCCAGCGATTGAGCCAATGTTGCTGTAACAATACCGACCAGAATTATACTTACGATAATAATCAAGTTCAGGGGAAAACCATATTATAGCAAAATCAGCCTATAATGTTCCCACTTCTGGGACACAGCTGGCCTCCTCTCGGTAAGAGGAGTGGGCCGTAATCCACCACGCGTGCCCAGTGAGGGTTGGTAGATGTTACATGTCTTCGATTTTTTTTGTTTGTAGGACATGCCAGTTGCCTCACAACGTTTTCTTTAACCGTTTTGAATGCAGTGGTAATGAAATAATTACCACAAAGTAGCCGTCATCACTGGGCCACTACTACTCGTATACGAAATCCATTGTCAAAAGTGTTACCTAAGTGCAACGGTGTTTGTCCTCTCAAATTCGTCAAATCAATACGCGATCCATGTTCTAGAAGTAGCCGAGCACACTCTGCATGGCCGTCCTCTGCAGCGAGATGCAGTGCCGTAGCTCTGCCGGCACCCAGCGCTGCTCTCACGTCAGCGCCCGCATCCAATAATAACTTTGTACAAATTGCCGAGCCGAGAGATGCCGCCACGTGCAGAGGAGTCTCAGTGAATACCTAAACAGATTTATGGCTTAGTAATATTGTTTTGGATCGTTTCCGTTAGTGTGTTTATATTGAATGATGATTTATAATCTGATTCGTGTTCGATAAATAATCGAAACCAGGGCGCACCTGTGGTGTGTCAGGGCAAGCTCCCGCTTCCAATAACTCCTTCACGACTACCGGTGCGTCGCTGAGTACCGCGTAATGTAAAGGAGACCGCTCGCTGAGACCAGCATTCACGTCAGCCCCGTGAGCAATTAACACCTGTCGAAATAAATTAAATATTACAACACTACTTCAGTGGGTCATCTTTCATCTTAAAAAAAAATCTGTTTACCTTGACGCACGCCAAACTCTTCGCGCTCGCAGCGCAATGCAGCGGTGTGGCTTTTTTGTCTGTCGATGAGTCCCACATGTTGGGACTTGCTCCGTGCTCCAATAACAGTTTGGCACATTCTTCGCTCCCGACTAAACAGCTTAAATGTAGACATGTCCTGGAAGTAGATATTGTTTTGTACTAAGTTGTATATTAAATTGTTGTAGTGTCTAATTTTATTTTCAGTTGCTTACCTTCCTGCTTCGTCAGTCCTATTTGGATCTAGCCCCAACTTCAACAATCTAGCTAACAATGAACTCCTTCCAAGCCAGCATGCCCAAAGTGCAGCTGTTAGAATTCCATTCTTTGTTTGCGTTGCAATTTCTATTGCTTCATCGTAGTTTCCTGTTTCTACATTACTAAATATTTCTTCAGCTAATTCGAGATGTCGTAAGTTGTATTCAATTTCATCTGTAAAAAGTTTAACATAAAAAGTACTTTTTAGTGGGCGTCTCTCTGAAACGATGATGTTTAGCTGCAACCGGTGTGCCCATGCTATACCTACTTAGTTTTCGAATGTCGAACCATTTCAGTTTTCAAATATACAAGGCATCAGCGTGCATCGGTCACTCATGCCTGCCAGACCGTCGTGTTAAACATTACTTTTAAAATCTTTGAGTCAAAATTTGAGCAATTTAATAAGTATAAAAGTTACCTAGCTCCCAGATATCAGGTGAAGGTTTGACTCTCAGCCGCTCGGCGAGGTCGACGCCGTGCGCCGACTCGTCGCTGGAGATGTAGCCGGCCTCCAAGTCGTCGTCCGTGTCCTCGGCCACCTGGCTCATGCCGCCGCACCATCGCGCGCTGCCCTCGCGGTACACCTGCCAACCGAACAAACACTCCTTGCAATAATAAACGACTTGTCGACTTACGCTGTATTTAACAGCCCCAGAACAAGCACTATCCTTTGATCTTTAGAACGCTAAGCAAACCATAAAACGAATTCGTTACAGGATATAACTGCATTGTGTGGCACAAACATTTTGCTTTTGGAGTTACAAAGTACGTTATGTTGGTCTACGTTGTAATCAATGTATGCAACTTGTAGAACTTACGTGTATATTTCAAACATTGCAATAAATACATTATTAAATTAACCTTTTTCCTCTTTCTGTCATGATTGTTGCGTGCGTTAGTGTCCGCGTTTCGCGATCGATGCGCGTGAGAGCGTACCATAGCGCGCCCGCGCTTTACTGAAAACTGAAAGCTACTAACTCCCGCGCTTGTCGTCCCGCCGATGGATAAAATCAAAACATGAAAAATAATCTATATTGCCACTGAAATTTCGTCATTCCCGTGTTCGCTATTCCAGATGCCTAATGCATATTGCGAATCAATCATGTCTATCTAGATCTAGACACGCGGACACGCGGACACGCGTCAAGCCAAGTTCAAGAAAAAAATTGGCGACGCAGTTCAGCAGCCGTGTGTTATTATATTACACGAACCATTTGGAGTTGCTTTTCACGCCTCAATAACACAAAATATATTTAACATACACACATGTTGGTTTATTTATACCTTTGGATTAACTAGAACCCCAAACTTCAGAAATACAGCTCAAACGGTTGTTGAGATAACGTCAAAAAATCGTCATTTTTATCACTGACTGCCTGTCTATAGTTCAAAAACCTAACCCACTTCCAGATGACCTAGAAAGTTGAAATTTGGCGTCCAGCTAATATTGAATTTGGCTCCCATTTTCACATTTATGTTTTTAATTGGATTAATTTTACAATGTGTATTCACGGTTATGATAGCGGAGCCAATCACATGTGTCGCGACAAACTCGGCCTACGCAATTATTTTAGGAACTACTATCGCTCGGATTCTTTATAAACTGTAGACAGATTCCCAGTTTTATGAAGTAACAATCTGCTCCAAATTCGGAATCAATAATGTAAACTTGTAGCCCGCACTACAACTTTGTTTTTACTCAACGGAACTCTATAGAATAAGATTGCAATGCAATACATTATGGTTCGTGTATTTTTTCAGCTACGTAGGCATGTATTTTTACAGTACAAATTCAAGCTTATGGCCAGAAGGCGACATGCTGCGAAAAACGAACAGTTATCGTCTCCTAATTTTATATGGCGATCAATAGATCAACCTGAACGTTCCACTCTATTAACATTGCATGAAAATCGTGAAATCCTGCAGATTGCAAAGGAAATTAATTTTGTATTAGCCATGGCTAAATTCATCGTGTCATAAAGAGACCGAAACCACCTGCTATGCGAGTGAAACATGCAAACAATGAAATCAAACATCCAATATTAGCACGTCATAACCGCATGGTTCTGGCATACTTACACATACTAGACTCCGCCGTTTTCTATGTTGCTGTATGGATAATACACTCCCACTTGCATTAAAAGACATAATTTATCATTTTATGAAATATTTTAGACAGTTCGTCAAACAAAATTCTTTTTAAATAATTGAAAACAAAATGGGTGGTCATTTCGACTAGTGTTTTAGCACCACATCAAAGACATTCGTTGAGGCGCTAGTACAGACAAGCTAAGATTCCAAGAAGTGCGTTACGATTTTAATGACCGTATATAATAGGATTGTAGACGTCCGTTCATTTCTTAAGAAAGGGGCCAAATATCTAAAGTTTTCCGCAAAAATACAGAATTTACATATTTGTAATAGTTAACGTCAAGGTTTACATTCTATTTTAATCTTTGTTTAGACACACGTCCGACTGATGGGGTTCGCGTAAATCGTTTCTTAACAAGATCTTTGAGTTCTTGATACTTATGTAGTAATGTTCCAATCTTCTTTGTTTGTGAACTTGAAGAGAGCAGACAGGCGAGGGCTTGTTTATTCAAGTCACTTGGATGTTAATTTGTTGTTTATAATGTCCAGAAACCGGCAATCAGCCGGCTTGCTACTGTTTAACTGGAAATGTGGTGGATGTTATTAACATAATAAATATCGAGTAAATTGAGATATTTTCATCTCTGTAGAATAATGTATTGGAATTAATTTATATCTGCTGGGATTCCCAGTACCTACCTATACACTCAAAAATAGAATGAATATTATGACTCTTAGGATTTAGGTCCATTATTATTGGCCATTTAAAATACTTTAAAACTGTGACTATTCAATAAGACAACTACAATTCTCGGTGCATTGTATGGACGATGGACAAAATAAGAGAGTAAGTAAAACTACCGTACACTTACCGTATTGGCGTTGTCCTGTATTGTTTCGCGCAGCATGATGCTCCGGTCTGGTATCTACCGGTGCACACTTCAATTGAGGAGCTCCTCATTATTTCTTCATACGCAATACTTTTTTAATTCTAATTCGATCTCACTGACCTAATTGATTTTTCACCACGTCCCGAATTCTGAGTAAGACCGGATATTATTGGAAATTGAAATTCGGAATTTTTCCGAACAAACAGTTTTCTTCAAACTTGACAATATTTATAAATGTCTGTTTGATCTAAGCTACGGAAAACGTATTCCTAGAAGTCGATCCTTTGTTCAATAAACTTACTTAGGCAAGCTTGATGCCTGTAAATAAGAGGTACCTATTCCAATCAGAGCACTGATTTCAACAGCGCTTGCCCGAACCGCACCTGAACACTTCCACTAACCGCACTGAAACATTTTGATAATTGCGGTTCGGTAGAACAGTTTATTAATCTTATTTTCGTCTCCGAACGGCACCTACGTAAAATATTTTTTTAGTGATGGGATGTATTTTTTTATCCATGGGCTGATCAAAAACACATACCGATACAAATCAGTAGAAGTTAAGTCTTGTACCGGATAATTCCACCTCATTCACCAGCTGAAGCAAGGGGTAGACAATGTTTTATTTGCATCGCTGTCAGTAAACTCAAGATGGCAGACATGCAGGCATTGTCACTTTTCTTAGCAATTTCGTTAGTTCAAAATCATACAGTATTTCAACTAGAAACAAATGGTGGAATGACGCACCCATACGTACATACATACAGTACAGACCGATACACGAAATCTAAGTATGTTTCAGTATACCTACAGTGAGTCGGGTCTGTCGCATCGAGGCAGGGTGATCTTGTAGGGTTGTTGATGATATGCAATTCATAATATTAATTATTATTATTTTCCGCCATTTGGACTTGTTCCTTTCAAAATAGTTTTTAAGGTAGGTTCGTGAATCGAATCAAATCAACTCTTCTTAAGTGACTGCAGTGGAAGAAATACCACAATAATTCCATACCATACTATAACTATGTTAAATCATCATGTCTACAACAACAGCAATACGTCTAACTATTTCAGCTGATGCCATCTTGAATTTTCATTTTGACCAAATTCACACATTCTTTCTTTCCCTTTTTCTTTCTCTTTGAATTAGAAGAAGACAGTCACAGAATGTATATTTTTCGCGTGACGATTTCTACCAGTAAACTCCTACCGTAAGCCGGAAAAAGGTGGACTCCAATTGCAGTAAGTAAGTATTTAGGTTATAAAACCACCTCACCGCCTTAATATTAGCTTATTTTAAAGATGTATATGCACGAACGAACAAAAACATGGTGAACACGAGCATTTAGGAACTAAGATAGATACGACAGCGCTATTTTGACAGTTGTCTTCTCCATCACCCAGGCGACATTAAAGTGATTTGAACCGAACGTTGATAAAATTGCATACGTTAACATTTAACCGCATTCATTACGTACGATAACGGAGCCCTTTAGTGTGCGTATTTCGACGCATGCCGTTCGGAGGCGCAATTATCAAAATTTGTTTCAGTGCGGTTAGTGGAAGTACGCAAGTGCGGTTGGGACAGGTACTGTTCAAACACGTGCTGTTGAAATCAGTGCTCTGAGTGGAATACAAAGTAGGCTGTACAATGTGCATCTTCATAAGTTCATTCACTTTGCGGAATACCTTGCCAATTTCAAAGATACTTCATGTTTATTGCTATGTGATTATGGGTATTTTACTAAAAACCGTTTTGGTAAGAACAAGTTTGTGAATTAAAAAAAAAATCCTGATGTCGGTTTTCAGTCTTTTAGTGTTCTTAGTCAAAATCAACAACTTCTTTTACAAATTTTTAAGAATTAAACTCACTCACATGGTGGACCGTACATTTTCTTCTCATGACATGAAACATGAAAGCATGTGCGTTTGGTAGTGACTGCAGAACAAATAAACTTTAAAAAAAGTTTAATCGAACGGTGTTTATTTATAAAGAAACGAATAGATTACTCGTAAGCAAATATAACGTGCAAAAATCCAGGAAAACTGTAGTGTAGGTATTGCCTACCTTACAACAATGAATGCAGCATCCAATAATTTATTCTATTTTAGTACCTAACATGTTTGAATGACGAATACAATTTTTAATGAATTCATGATTAAGTGGCAAAGTAATAACAGCCGCACGGGTCGATCCATCAGGTTAAGCTACGCTTGCCGGGGTTGGTCCGTGGATGGGTGACCGTCTTTATATGACGAGAGTCCTCCGTGCCTCGGAAAGCACGTTAAGCCGTTGATCCCGGCTGCCATTTGTGGATCTTTGGCAGTCGTTAGGGGTCGTCAGAAGCCCGAAAGTCTGACAACTAGTCTTACCAAGGGGTATCGCATTACCAAGTTACTGGGTTGTGGAGGTCAGATAGGCAGTCGCTCCATGTAAAATACTGGTATTCAGCCGCATCCGATTAGACTGGAAGCCGACCCCAACATAGTTGGGAATAGGCTAGGCAGATTGATTGATTGTATTAAGTATTGAAGTTTAATATAATTCCTAGCTATTGTTTATTTTACATAATTAATTAATTATGAATTAGAATTAACTAGGTATGAAATGATTTGTATTGTGAACTAGTTATAAAACGTTTTTTTTTTTTTTTTATAAGCACCTGTTTCACATATTTGGTGGGGTAGGCATTTTAACAGAATGTTTTTTCAGATTTTTTCCATATTATATTACTTTCACCTTAAGGGGGAGACTGACTTGTAACATTTGTTGCAAACTTCTTTAGGGTAGAACACTAATCATTTAAATTTCTAACAGTGTAAAAGACCACCAAATATGTACGGTCGCGGTCTGAGAATGTTTACCACCTTAAAGCTTATAATTGCATGCACACATCTATGTCACAAGGTTAATGATTCAAAATATGTCCTTATGGTAATTTGTCAACTTTAAAATTAAGATATAGCATTATAGACTTTACTGCACACAGTGTGGTAAAGAATTTAATTTGAAAACTGATAAACATTTTTAGACCGCGATAGTACAACAGAAAACAATGCTGGTCTTGTTATTGGGTAAACCATAGAAAACCATATTCATGGTAAATAAACGCCAGCGCCACTAAACCATCAAGGAAAATATCTCAAGAATCTAGGTACTTACGCTTTTCCGCTTATAAATTAATGAACAGGAAAAATCTTGTACCTAGGATATGGCTAGAAGTACTTATATGCAACATTTATAAGTACACTTGTTATTTAAGCATAATTTCGATGACATATTATTAATTGGTCTCAAATATAATGATTTCATGAAAAAGTCATTCAATAGACCAATTCTAATTTGAGAAATGTATAAATGATTCTATAAATACATATTTTTTATGGTCGCGGATCATATTTTGATCAAGATACAACCCGACATTGACCTGCAAATTACAAAAAACGTAAGAATATTTGAGTTTAACGGGCTACCTGTGCGTATCCACCTTAAGTCTAATTACCTGTGTCAGGGTAGATTGATTGATTTCATATAACTCATAAAGTCATATCATAACACTAAATAATGCTAATGCAATTGTCATATTCTGTGCCATCAAATAAATATGGTTACTTATCCTGAAAGAATTATACCGGACAAGCTGATGCCTTTGCCAGCGCAGCGTGGTCCCTATTTTTTTTTTCTAAATTAAAATTAGCCTTAGTTAATTCTTAAATAACATCAGCTATCTGCCACTAAAAGTCCCGTCAAAGCCGGTCCAGTCGTTTCGGAGATTAGCCGGAACAACCAGAAAGACAACATTTTTAAAGTAGTTTTTTTGTTTTATGTACCGCATAGTACTTACTATTTTTACTATTTTTTGTACCAAAATTAGCAAATTTTCAATAAACAGACTCTCAGTACGGTACTTAAGAACACCCTCAATGATCGGACAGGGTTTTTTTTTTTACTTATTGTATAGTCGAGTCACTTTGTCGAGGACGTACCTAAATCCCGCGATCAATGTTATACACTCACAAAACAACCGAAAAAAGTGTTCCGCGCAGCAGCGGCACAAATACCCACGTTTCATTCATTTTTACATTTCACTGCCAGTATACTATAGTAGTCTTTGATTTCACTACAAGTAAAAACGTTACAATTGGAATGTTTTCGAATCTTCACGATTGCGCGCTTATAACATATCTGTTAATTTAATATCATTGCCCGCGATAATGTAGCTTACTTTGGGTGAATAATAATACTTACCGTGTTATGCTGCCTTGCGCTAGCGATTCGCTATGACCCCAAAATTGTCAATTAATATTGCTTCCATCGTAATTATTTTCTATATTTTTTTACCCAAAAACCTTACCCTTTTCAACCCATTGTCGTGGATCAATATGTTACGTTCTTACATATTTAAGATACATACATATTTAACATATTTAATTGTATTTTGTACAACCGTGTTTAGATTTGAATGCCAATTCAATGTGCTTTTGAGGCTAGTTTATCGTGTAGCTCGTCGAGATGATAAGGTTTTGTCAACAAATCGCATAAATGTGACATTGGTGTCATGGGCCCCTTTGGTATGTGAAGGTTGCGTTCGACTTGATTACTTATCCATTATTTTTCTTAACTAAACCAAATATTAATATTAGACAGTGGGTTTTGAATCGGATTTTGATGTCCATCCGGGACGAGTATGTAGGTTTACGTCTGCTTGTTTCTTTTTAATTTTGCTTTCGGACGAAAGTCGACACCTCACAAAGTGTGTCTCATTATTTTCAATTCGCCTGTATGTTTTGTTTTGTTTTTCTAGTAGACGCTTGAACAATAAATACTTTGATATTATGCATTTAGTAAAAAGCTGTTTTTTTGACATTACAAACAGATATATCAATTTTATTTACTTGTATTGATAAAAAAAACAGGAAAGCTTTGAAGTTTGAACCATTGTGAATTGTGAGGAAATTCAAATGTGATCTTTCGTTTGTTACTTGAATGGCATCGTACAATTGTATCGTCCATATCGTGACAATCATGAAAACAAGGGAAAATATAGACTATTTGCTATCTATCCCATCTTTATTCTTTTTCTCTCGGGCAAGAGCAAAACCGCCGTGGGAAGAAAAATGCCTGTTAGAGTATGCCTGCTCAGAGAGCGCTGGTCGATACTTAAGTAGGTATCACTCACTATTACCTATACCTACCAAACTCTTACCTAATAATGTACTTACTAAAAAAAGAAAATAGGTAAACCAAAAATGTTACCCTGTAATGGCCGTGAGTTTCGTTCTAGAATTAACTCAATATAATTTGCGATAGGTAACCTTAACAATTAACATATTTTCATCAAACATATTTCCCTACATCGTTAACTGAATCCAAAGAATCATCAAGCGTTTTTCATGAATGCTCGTGAAAAATAATCTTCACCATTACTTACGGATTTTTTTTCTAAGAGCGTATTTTTACGTAAATAAACTCGGCATGGATTAATTTAGAAAACCATTATTTATTCCGCAAATAGTTGAGTAGACTGGGAATTGGGATTACCGAGATTTGTAACCGATTAACTAAGTTTTCATTTGTAAAAACGTAGTATTATCTAATCATTGCAATAACTTTGTACAGGCAGCAAGGACAAGCCATATTTCTTTTGTTTTTCTTTAAAGTGTCACCTTCACTGCACTTTTAAATAGTCACTTGTCGGCACTTTTCGAGAACACGTGAAGTTCGATGCTTTAGGGAGCAAGCAGGTACCTACACGGTGCTCTGCGCAACACTACAATACCACTGCACCGGCAGCCGAGCTGCTTACTCGCCATACACAAATAAACCACCACAACTAATGATTACACCGCAATCCCTACATCTGTTTACTATGAAATTTTAATAGAACTTTAGCTATTCTTGTTATAATCCCACTTTTACTAAGTAGTTCCTTTAAGCATAGAATGGCATGATTCGAAGGTTGCCTTCGAAACGATCTGCACAGTAGATACTTAGCATTTTCTATTAGGGTTTTCAACGATATCTACATCTACATATCCTCCACATTATACAAATAACGGTTATCACCCTTTCATTATTTCAATAGGTATGAACGTATAATAAAATCCTCCTATTTACCATTTAGATGAAAAAATAACTCTAAAGTGCAGTAATTTCAACAGTATTACACAATAGCTGTTGCCTTAATGAATGGAGTAGGTATAGGTAAATAATACATATAGCTATCAATTGTTTAGTTGGTAATCTGAAAATATTGAAACGGAAAGGAACTTTCCCTGAACTTTTTCAAACATCGAAAGTTATTCGGAGATATTGAGAAGGTTGTTTTATTAGTTGCTCGCCTATTATTTGACTTTTCCTCCATTGTATATTATTGTAGATTTATATGTAAACATGCATATAAATACATGAATAAATGCATAAGCTTTTTGAAGGGCCCTTTGAATAACAATCATATTCATCTGTTTAAATTAAACGGTCATCAAATACCTACGATGTGGACCCTAGTTTATTATGTACTAAACTCGTACTCAGCAATTCCTTAGGATGTCTACCCCG
Organism: Lithophane socia; assembly: GCA_947522985.1. Classification (NCBI taxonomy): domain Eukaryota; kingdom Metazoa; phylum Arthropoda; class Insecta; order Lepidoptera; family Noctuidae; genus Lithophane; species Lithophane socia. The sequence continues at coordinate 8,005,623 of OX383270.1, read as the reverse complement.
TGATAGCTAGGTCCCTCTTTCTGAAGGATTTTTTTTTTTTTTTTTTTTTCTTTATTTTAAGGGCTTTATCGCTGAGCGATAACGTCACCCTGTAACATCAGCACGATAAACTAAACCTAAAAACACGTTTTAATTCTAATGATACTGTTATTACTATTTTAAAACCTTTTTTTTAAAACCCTTTCTGAAGGTTGTTGGGCACATTTGTTCTTTCTGAAGGTTATTGGGCAATAATCTGTCGGGCAGTTCTCCTGATAAATTCTGGAGATGTCGCTATAAAAATATTCGTTCTCTCTTTCAGATTGGTGCTGATGGCGCAAATTCGGCTGTGCGAAAAGCAATGGGAGTACAGTATCTATCATGGAGCTACGAACAAATGGGCGTTGTAGCGACATTGGAATTATCTGAGGTAATCAAAAATGTTATAATACGTAATTAAGTATGTAAAAGACTGAATCCAATCGTTTTCACCTACTCTAATGTAAAGTTGGCATAACATTTTGCTGCAAAAAGGCACTACTCAGACAACCTGGTAAAATAACCATTTATTATTCCGTATATTAATTTTCTTCCTTATTAAATACATTTTAAAATGTTTTCTAAAAAAGATATAAAAGCCATTTAAAAATATTAAAAAAAAGTAGTCCGCCAGTGTCGGGAACAGGGTCCAAGGTACCGGTAGTTACAACTCCAGAGACGGGAACCTACTCCCAATGTGAGCCGTATCGAGTAGTTATATATTTATTTATTTTTACTGTTACTAAAAACGGCCAAAGGGCAATAAGCCAGCTAAATTCCACCCGGTAACAGTTGGGAGTTGACTTATTCTAGGGCGAGTAATTTATTTTTCGAGGGAGGTTTTGTGGGATAAGGCTGAATTTGGTTATAGGCCTCGATAAACCATAGATAAATAGAAGAGGATAGAATTAACACGAGCTAATACTGTTAAGATAAACCAGGAATCTTTATAAATAATTACAAGTCTTCAACCAAGGCTATCCAGTACAAGTATACTATTAATAACGATTAACATGTCGGCCGCGGATATAATTGCTATTCTTTACACAACATTATTATTTCTGTTCTTTGAAGGTGGCTACGGAATTGCGCCTCATGTAATAATGACGTGACGTGTAATTTGTTGCCGTACATAACCGGGCTGTCCCTATAATTTGTTTAAACTCTCCCTGAATCGCAAATTAAACTCAGCTTATTAGCACCGGAATTAATAAATTGACACAACTGTCAAGTGCTCATATATTGAAATTAATGGCAGAGAGCAAATTGATTTGTTAGTTAATTTGCTACCCTACAGTACGCTGTGCCAGACTCATATTTAAGGCTAACGCAGATTGGGGCGGGCCGCACCGCAACGCATTGCAAAACCCTCCTTCATCAACCCTCCTTCATTAGTTATAATAGTATGATTGATTACTAACATAATTCTTAAGTATACCTACTAACAAAAATATGGATCAATGTATCTGAATTAAATAAATAAATAAAAAAATTACGTACATTTTCTATGAACCAACCCACATTACAGGCGGGCCGGCTTTACAAGACATCACTGCGCTAACTGCGCTAACTTTGTGCTGCGCACAAAAGCAGATGCATGGCTATAGTGGCTACTAAAATAATGTTCATAAAAACAGGTTTATTATTATTCAGCTAGGTAGCTATTAATTTTATTATGTCTAGGCACTGTTAGATAAGTAAATGATTGAACTTGGTTATTATGACTCGTGACATCCGATAATGATGGCAGGTAAGGCCGTTTATCCACCGCCACGTCAACGGGACGTCAACGAGAACGAGATGATGGCGCCGAAGTAGCGATACAATACATTTACTATGGCCGTGTGACCACCACACGCCGTCACCGGTAGACTCACGCTTGGTTCGAATAATCTTGTTTCTCACTGCCGGACGTCTCGTTGACGTTGTGCGGTGGACAAACAGTGTTACAGGTTCTCTAAACGAATAATTGTTTTATCTTATTTACAGGAACTTTGTCATTTATTAATTAACACTTTGAGAGACGTTTTAACAATAAAACTTCTATTTGTTTTGTTTAGTGGACACTAAACAAAACAAATAAAAGTTTTATTGTTCAACCGGATACCGTCGCAACAATTCACATGCAAAACCGATGATTTTATTACCTAAAGTGCTGATTCGAAGGCATCATGGTTCCGTTGCTAAAAGAGAAAGTGCTATCCATCCAGTATAGCTCCATATCTTTTTTACACTGGACCAATGAAGGATCTGGGGCTTAATTATAAAGCCCGTGTTCGAGTCGACATTCTTAGATTCCTAACTACGGGTGCACAGCACGACTCAACTGATTACAGAATATTACAAGAACACAGATCGTCTGGATATTATAGAATAGATTGCCTACTAGTATAATTAAGTTATAATAGCACGTTTATTTTTTAATTTTTTTGAACGAGAAGTACTACCGACAAACAGACACATAATACACTTCTCATCAGAAAAATCGAAACACCTTGCAAGTTTATGTTTTGTAAGGATTATCAGAAAAATGTGTATATTTAGGAATATATGTCAAATGTCGTTTAATAGTGAATAATATGAGGTTTTCAAATCCTAATGTTAATGTTCTAAATTCAAATTAAATTTTCATAGGTTTCGTTTTTTTTATAACTAGTTATTTTTACCCTGTATGGAGTATGAAGGAAATTGATAAAACAACACAAGTAAATGAAAAAAAAAGCTAAGAAACGTTTATTTAATAACTTGTATTCCCTCCCCGAGCTCTTATTACTGCTTCCATACGGTTCTTCATCGATCGGATGAGAGTCACGATCAAATGTTGTGGCATTCCATTCCATTCCTCTTGGATTGCATTTTGCAGCTGGCTAAGAGTTTTTGGGGCAGGATCTCTTGCACGAATTCGTCTCTTTAATTCATCCCATAGATGTTCAATCGGATTCATGTCCGGGCTTCTTGCTGGCCATTCCATAATGTAGATACTGACTTCGGTAACATAATCTCGTACGACCCTCGCGGTGTGAGCCCTAGCAGTGTCGTGCATGAATATGAAACCGTTGCCAATAAAATGTGCATAGGGCATCACGTGAGGCTCAAGACAGTGTTCGATGTACCGATGACTGTTTAGTGCAGGCAGACGTGGCCCAGACACAAAGACAAGCTCTGTCTTACCGTCGCCGCTGATTCCTCCCCAAACCGTCCACGAACCGACACCATAGCTGAAGCGTTCTCCATCTCTTCTGTAGACCTTGTTCCTTCCGTCGTTACCATACAGCATAATTTTACACTCATCAGAAAAGAGGACTTTATTCCACTGGAGGTATGACCAATTTAGGTGCTCACGTGCAAAGTTAAGCCGCGCTCTTCGATGGTCTGCAGTTAATTTCGGCCCATTTGCTGGCTTGTGCGGTACCAGTCCACGTTCCTTCAACCTTCTTCTAATTGTAGAGTCACTTACAGCCACCCTACGTACAACATGAAGCTGCTGCTGCAGTTAAAAAGCATTAAGGCGTCGATTTCGTAAAGAAGTTGTTGCAATAAATCGATCATCTCGATCAGAAGTGACCCGATTCCTGCCAGATCCTGAACGGCGCGTAAACAAACCAGTCTCCCGATAGCGTTTGTAGACTCTATGAAAAGACGACAGGCTTAGATGCAATCTTTCAGCCACAACACGCTGACTAAGTCCAGAATCCAGCAATGCCACCACTTGGGCGGCTTCTGCGGGCGAAGTATCCATATGTTTTAGAAAAAAGACGTCCCACTGTCACAGTACACACACAGTATACAGAACACAGAACAAAAAGTTTTAAGATAAGCGCTAATTTTTAGTTTTCAAAGGTCAAATGTACTCCAACTCTAAACACACATTTGTCTCTAAACAGTGAATCATTTCATTTATAGGATAAACAAATGAAATTCTAATTTTGAATTTTGAATTTTCGCTTATCACTGTAATTGCCAAACTGCCAGCTATACAATCATGTGATTTTACTCATGGAATGGAAACTTTTTTGTGTTAAATTAGGACAGAAACCATAAAAACGGAAGTGTTTCGATTTTTCTGATGAGAAGTGTATTATATTATTCTATTATTTTATTTTAATATGTTTTTAATTTTGATAATTGAATACTTGACAATTTTATACAGGGTGTTAGGGTAAACACTCTTGTCATTCAAACCAGTGGTTTGGTTTCATTTACAGAACGTAAAATCAATGGAAAATTACAACTTTTTTTTAATTTTTTTTAGATCAAAATTTTACCACAAGATACGCAAGTTCGTTTCCCTATGCGCTAGGGCAACGAACTTGCGTCTTTACACGGGCGGGGGGTACGGGATGTGACCTGACCGGCAGCGAGCGCGATCCCTCCCTTAGTCAGTCAGCTGTTTCGCTAGCAAGCACGATGTCAGATAGAAACTTTTTAAAATCTTTTAATGAAAATAACGTTTCTTTTTTGTTGTGTTCGGTCATTTATTTATATATTTAAGTCAACTACCCATGGTTTGAATGACAAGAGTGTTTACCCTTACATCCTGTATATAACTCCTGTCTATTTCTATATGAATTAATTATGTAATCAATCAATTCATATAGCAATAGATACGAGGTAATTATATTACATAATTAATTATATTGATTGATTACACAATATTAATACAAGTGTAAAATAAAAAAGTAATAACATTCATTAACATTGGAAATGATGAATTGATGACAAACGTAAATAAATTATTTACTTATGTCATCATTGTCAATGTTAACAAATGTTTTTTTTTTTTTTCCTACACTTGTACTTATTTTAATATTTGCACACCATGACAAAATGGTAAACATATTAGCACAACTCCATGTACTTATAACACCTTGCATGTTATTGAATTGTATGTACACACAGATGTTTGAACGAATAATAACAAAACTTTTATCCAGTTCGATATACCATATTCATTCATTCTTCGACTTACATTTTCTTGTTTCCTCCGTGTTACAGGATTGCGAAAACACAACAGCTTGGCAACGCTGGCTGCCTTCCGGACCCATAGCGATTCTTCCACTTGATTCAAAGCGAAGTTCCCTGGTCTGGTCCACTTGGCAAGACAACGCTAAGCAGCTGCTTCAACTGCCCGAAGACCAATTCGTGGACGCGATGAATGATGCTCTGGTAATAGAAATGCTTGTCAATGGTATTGTTATTATTGTTATCCATCAAATAGGGTTTAGGAGGTAAGGCTGGATCGTAACAACCATAATTATGAACTACCCTGTAGGAAAGAATTCGGAAAAGAGGAAGGCCCGATATGACTCTCTATTCCGGTTGCCATGAAACTTAAAACGCTGATAAGACTCGATTTTTTATCTATCACAAAACAAAAATAGATCTTGGAGAGACTAGTTTGTACCGAAAAGTGACCAGTAATAAAGTTTTGTATAGATGTATGAAAACGAAGGACTGTTTGAAGCCTTTTCAACATACCCCACAAAAGCCATCTTGAAAGTAATAACTCAAACGAAAATATTATATTATACTCATGTAGTATGTAGATGTTACTGTAAGGGCACAGCAATTTACAAAATATTACATTTAGTTTAAGATTTAAAAAGAGTGAGTTAAATAATATGAATAATAGATTCAACATTATCATAGGTATTTTTAAGTGCATTTTTGTACACTAACTCTGATAGACTCTGTTCTACGCTCCAGTGGAAGCAGTACCCTCGCAGCAGCGGCGTGGAAGCAGTGACGTCATGGACGAGCTCGTGGCTGAAGCGCATGGGCCTGCCGGACGGGGCCGCGCGCCAGCTGCCGCCCTCTATCCGCAGCGTGGCGCCCGCCTCGCGCGCCGCCTTCCCGCTCGGCTTCGGCCACAGCACAAGATACGTTGCGCCCGGGGTCGCGCTCATTGGGTAACACTCACACACTTGACTCTTACTTGAAAGAAATACAATGAAATAGGTATGTTTATTGGACTCTGTTTAAGGCACACAATATAAACACAAAAACATTTAAAATAATGTGTCCTATTGTGTGCCTCACGACTAGGGAATGCAATCTCGTCTCGCCGAGATCCCGATCTCGCGAGATCCCGGCCATATTTTACGAGATTGTATCTCGTCAAATTTCGTACGAGATCTCGCGAGATAACGAGATCGACAAAAGCAGCGTGATGACGTGTATTTCATGGCGCGGCTGCGCGCGAACTGAATCACACTTCATGAAAAAAATATCACACTTCATGAAAAGCTGCAAAAATCGCTGAAAGCACTGAAACAGCCCACTGCTCGCTCAACAAATTCTACAACAAATACTTTAAACATTTTAATAAAAAAAGAAATGAATTTGTATGAAGCTGGTGGAGTAAGAGGGGAACTTTTAAACTTCGTACATAACTGCCTCTCAACTGTGGTTCCCACAAGTGTTGAGGCAGAACGAGCTTTTTCAGCAGCAGGGTATTTGGCATGCAAAATCAGAAGTCGCCTGTCAGATGATACTCTCGACATGATGTGTTTTTTGAGAAGCCATTTTCAGACAAAAAAACTTGCCTTTCCGTACCTTGATAACTTCATCTGACTTCTACTTTAAACTTCTTTTATTTGATTAATACGATCTCACAACATTTATTTAAGAACTTGTGAAGTTAAGTTTTTGTTTTGTTGTATTTATTTACCATAAGTAATGTTCCTATTACTCTTAATTATTGAAACTAAAGTAATAATTTACAAAAGACTAAATATAGATAATTATTGTTTTGTTACCAATATTGTAAGAATTTGAACTGATTAGCTACAGTAGGTATAATAATTATAGACATAAACAAGTGTTATTAGAGTTAGAGACAAAATAATAAGTACTCTGTTATTTTTAAAATAAAACTTACATTATTTTTATAACTAAGCAACGCAGTTTCTATTTAATTACATATCATGTCAATTACTAGTTCTTAAAACAAGCATTTGCATATGTTTTAATTGCGATTCTCCCAATCTCGCGAGATCCCGTAATTGCGAGATTCTCGCGAGACTGGATTTTGAGTCTCGCGAGATCTCGCTAGGCGGAAATCTCGTACGAGATTGCATTCCCTACTCACGACAGTCACGGCTGTATTAAAGTTTTGCCAAAAGATGGTAAATGCCAGAAGATGGTTGAACTTGTGAGGATTAGGGATTTAAATCAGAGTACTTTCGTGTGCAGTGTGGTGCTGACGGTTAATATAACCGAGTTCAACAATTTATGAAAAATCTGTCGTCGCAGTCTTGAATGGATGCAAAAACCATGCCAAAAACTGAATCGTGTAATTTACATACATACATGCATAACATTATGCCTGTAATCCCTGAAGGACTGGCAGGGGTGTACCTATAGTACGCCCAAATTTCGCCAGTTATGTTTAAGTCCCGTGTAATTTAATTACTTAATTAATTTAAGAGCAGAATCAATTATGAGGATCAAATACCGTTGACCAAAATTGGCTATCATCATGTTTGAGCAACTTCGTGTGATTGAAGTGGAAGTGGCTCCATCTACGACTGGTAGCTTGCTAGCGGACTACGTAGTACTACATGTAGCCGTGAGGTGTCGCTACGCGCTCTGCACATACATTTCAAATCTGAAAAAGCCAGACAGCATTGCCTGAAATTGCTTGCTCAGATCAGAATGTGGAAAATTACGAAAAACAGAGGTATACAATACATGAGTACAGCACATTTCACCAGATATCAAGTCCCATGTAACAGGATAACCCTTTTACTGCCATCAACCTGGCACAAAATATCCAAACTGCTTTCCTGGCGGCAATACTTAAGAATTAATAACACTTTCAAAACTATGTCCCCAGTTTTAATAAAGCACGCCTGCTTCATGAAAACTGGGGACATAGAATATACTTCCACGTTTAAATAAAGTGAGGTAATAAAAAAATAATATACGGGTCGACTTGAGAAACTCCTCCTTTTTTTCCGTCTCCTTTTTTTTTCGTAAAAATCATTGTTGTTTACAGCGACGCAGCGCATCGGGTTCATCCATTGGCTGGACAAGGAGTCAACCTCGGTTTCGGTGACGTCAAAGATCTCACAAATTTACTATCAGAGGCCATGTACAGTGGTCTAGATATAAGTAAGTGTAGAATCACAAACTAGTAAGTACATATATGTGTTTGTGTATATAACTTTTTGGATGTGACTTGGCTTTTTTTACTAGGTCACACTTTCAACTAAATTTCACGGATTAATATGATTATTTTTTAGAATTAATATTCTTTATGGCACCTCCCAAAATATATTTGACCTAGGTCTTAAGGTTTAAAAATTGATTCGCCGTTACAATGTATAATAAATAGCTTGCGTGAGAGGCGATGGGCTGTATGACCGACATTTTGCCCATAGGGTAGGCAGAGAGGTGTAACGTTATCCCACATTTCGGCAGTTGATAAGTGTTATGCAGTACCGATGAGCCCTTCGCCATACACAAAATAAAAAAACCGGCCAAGTGCGAGTCGGACTCGCGCACGAAGGGATCCGTACCATTATCTATAAAAACGTTTGTTGTATGGGAGTCCCCTTAAATATTTATTTTATTCTGTTTTTTGGTATTTGTTGATATAGCGGCAACAGAAATACATAATCTATGAAAATTTCAACTGTCTAACTATCACGGTTCATGAGATACAGCCTGGTGACAGACGGACAGACAGACAGCGGAGTCTTAGTAATAGGGCCCCGTTTTACCCTTTGGGTACGGAACCCTAAAACACCAGAAAAGCTCGGTTAGCAGTCAAGCTTGAAACCACTAGACCAACAAGGCAGCAAAACCATGGTATGATAATATTTTTATCTCATTTCAGCCCACCCTGATTGGCTAGGAAAATACGAGAGCATACGACAAAGACATAACGTGCCGACTCAGCTGATGATCGAGATGTTACACCGACTGTACACTGTAGACCTGATGCCCGTAGTACTTGCAAGAAGTGTAGGGGTCCAGATCACTAACGCTTTGCAACCTTTGAAGGTATAACCTGCATTTTTACATTAACGAACTTTTATATCTGTTAAATGTAATAAGATAAGTGTAAACTCGCACTAACATTGTAAAACATGTTTTGTTGCAAGCTCAATACCTGCTACGCTAAGAGTCGCAGGTTTTACTTCCACCCGGAACACTTTTGTCAAATATTTGATAGATTCCGGCCGTTCCTTGCCTTGTCTTTTGTTATGCGAGATTGTGTTCATCATAGTCATCTTCCTGCCCGTGTCCCAAGTTACTTGTGATCGACGCAACACGTTTTCTTTTTCCACTCTCCCCTGTCAACCGTGTTGGGTCATATACGTACCCACGACATATAGGTACTTACCCCTATACGTATCTGGCTGTCTTCCACCCAAAGTAGCCTCATAATTGATTCCATGTGCTAAATGTATGTCTAAATGCCTTGCCAAACGTTATTTCATCACGATTTACGTATACAGCTATCAGGATACAAGACAAATGTATCCGGGTAAAGGCCCTTCATCTTTGCGTAATTTGAACTACTACTGCTCCCCTACATTACGATTACAATAATAATTATACGGTTTGGCATAAAACCGCGATTTTATGAATATTATATAACGCACAAATTGCATGTGTGCTATGTATGACACAATGTCATAAATAGCAATCGGTCTATATTACACCATCACTTTCATACTATTGATTACAAAACTTATTCAAATGAATCCAAGAATACGTAATCCTATGTGTGGTTCCTTTTGTTTTGTTCCTTTGTATGCAGTACGAGTCGTATTGAATGTTTTTTTTTTAAACATGCTTCTTGTTGTTGATGCCTCTTAAGAATGTCTAAGGCATGGCTATGTTGCCAGTACGTACCTATTGGATCCTTATATAGGTCCATGTTTATGTCGAATAGTTCCCGGTTCATACAAACCCCATTTCTCTTTAAATGGATTTGTAGCCTGTGTTTACTACAATATTATTTCTGGGAAAGGTACCCTGGGGCTCGCGCAAGTCAATTACTGGATTACATAGGTAACCAAAAGAAGCTGAACTGATCATCATAAAACCAAATATCCCTTTGCACTACCAGAAATCACGACTAGAACCTTCCAACAAAGTTAATCACAAAGGTGGAACGGAAAAGTTTGGATGCCAAACCTGATATTAGAACTCAGTAACTTCAATTAGCATAAGGATGTTATTTTGAATAGAATATAAGGGTCCCCGAAACGATCAATTGCCATCAATTTGTATTGTAGTAATATTATCAATCGCTTCAATTGCATTTGGTACACGATCAATTTACTCATCAATTTGTATCAATTAAGTACCTACGTAAAAAAATTCAATTGCAATTGATCGTTTCGAGGACCCATAAGTTTATAATATATAAAGAATACGGAAAGTTCTAGACTCCAGCAGTCTAGCTAGAGTTAATATTCATAAGAAGTAAATAAAGTATACCTCGTTTGTTTCAGAAAATGATACTCTCACATGCAACCACATAAGCGATAAAATTAGTCACGTTGGAATGGCGATTGTTTCAAGGTTTTATTTTATTTTATACGGAACGCTTATCGGCAGGCTCAATTGGGAGGACAAGTTAAACTGTTCGATGTATTATTTAGTTTAATAAAACGTTACTTAATATAAATTTAATGGTGTTTATTTATTTATCTAAGTATCTAAATTCTATGAGAAATTCAACACATAAATGTTTTTTATAAATTAATTATCAACACATTTTTAGTAAGTACCTATATTTATAATGGGTTATTAAAATTATCTATTTAACGCCCTCATAATAACCTCAGAATTTCTCAGCAAAAGCTTACTGAATATATTCCCGTTATTCCACGAAAGTATATATTAATAAGTTAATCACCAGATTAACACAGCTAGTTTAGTTAAAGCAACTATAAATGAAGTCCTTGGCATTTTGGTAATGAACGGATTATACGACTTTCAAGGACATTCTAGCTAAGTTACCCAAAACAATGTTAACGTTTGAAATTGAAAAAATTGTTTCACAAAAGTGCGCAATACACAAACATTTCTTTTGGTTTATCGCACCGTATCGGATCGGGTAGCTACTACGTAGCTAGACGCACTGAACATTAAATGCGCACAATTTTTATGTAGGTTCCTACAACCATACCTACATATAATAAAAACGTGCTATCGTTATGTTACCTACTTACTATCAGTCATACATACATAGGCCAACTATGACCAACGACTTCTCAACGTTAATAAGCATTTTATGATAACGAGGTTATCCTTCGAGGAATTTATAGGGCAAACGATTCTTGTTGAAGCGTGTTGTTTCTGGCGTTAATTGTGTAACGCATCATGGTAAAGAAATTAATACTTGTTTGGATGTTAGAAAGAACTGCAATAACACAAATAAACGCCAGAAACGACACGTTTTACAATAACCATTCCAAGAGGACCTCCCATTTTTGTTTTCGTTGAATGTACCGAGGTATCACGTTTCTTTTAGTTTTTTGGAACAAAACGTTGATTGAAAATGCGCTTTCTAGTAGGTAATATAACTACGCAGCTTGACTTATCCTACATAAATATGTAAATGATAAAATACTATCGCGTAAATGATTCAAAACCGTGCGTCAGCCACGAGATTCTTTTGAATGAGGACCTTAACTTGAATAAGCATTACGTAAGTATAATAGGTATATACGTTTTTCCTCAAGTGTTATTAGCATCTCTGTCGCGTCGTTTGTTTCAGAAATCCCCCCCGGACAGTCGGCAAAAGTAGATCGGAATTACCATCATACTTATCAGTGAAACTGAGAAGTATTCCTGATGTAAGACCTAGTTCCCCAAATAAATCCAAACCTACGTCCATGTTGATTTAATGTTTCCATCAGTTTTGTTTAGTTAGGTGCGCCAAAAATGATCAAATAGGTACATACAAGATATTTTCAATACTTACCTACCTATCTACTTAACATGTTTTTGCACAACAATTTTGATTGAGAGAATTTCTATGCCCTTTGACATTTTCAATAGCTAAGTAATTATAATAACTGATAGCTGAGTATCTACAAGATAATTTTGCGAGACTGCGAATAATACTTGGTGCGTCAGTAACATTTGTATGGGTTCTCAAAGGAAGCCAAACTAAAATTCTCATGGCAGCTTTGTTCGATAAACACAAAGGAAATGTTACTTTTCGTTTCAATAATACTTCTAGACAAAAACAAGGTCGGTTGCTAAAGTCCGTTGCATGCAGCTGCCAGCCACCCTACCCTGTCTGTTTATCGACCGTAGCCCGAGCGTGAGACCGTTGGGGTGACGTCACAAAATGGCCGACCTCCAACCGTGTTGTTTCTTTCCTACTCATTGAATACTGAGACAAGTAAAACCAACCTAAATAGTACACGTAGAAGGCTTAGTGTAGAACGATTGAAAGACAATGCAGACGTTGGTATCTCGTGACTCAATAAATGAAAAATAATAAATGATTCACTAGGTAGGTAGGTACTTATTCTATTCTATTGTTGTGACTAATGTGGTATTAAAAGGGTAAACACAGGTTCTCGTAGGTAACTGAATGCATGATCAAAGCGCATGATACCTATCTGCGTCAGAACATATTATTTAAGTGCCTATACATTTTTAGGGTTCCGTAACCGAAGGATGCCAAACGGAACCCCCGTTTGGCATCCTATTACTAAGCCTCCGTTGTCTGTCCGTCTGTCAGCGGGCTGTATCTCATGAACCGTAACAGGTAAACAGGTTGTTCACAGATTGTGTATTTCTATTAACGCTATAAGAACAATTTTTATTAAGTAAGTACCTATACCTACTTAATAAAAATTAAATAAAGTTAAACATTAAAGGGGGGGCAACAAGGGTGTATACAATAAACATTTTGGTTTTGAAAAAAGTTACCCTGGCATGTGTGGTGTCATTGTTGTAGGGGGCCGTAAAAGTTGTCAGTTTTAGACCATTTTTGTACGAGTTCAATCGCAACAACTAACAATTTAGGAATTTGCAATCTTTGCAAATAAATGTTGACTTTACTTTACTTACTTTACTATATAACATGAGTCTAAACTTATTCTAAGTACTTTTAAGTTCTTTTTCATAAGGTAGGTATTTTATTTACCTAAATATGGTAACTTTGTAATTAATAGTACCTAGTGTATCTTTATGAAATACAAATTTATCTTTGCGATTTAAATAAATAAGATGTAGGTACAAAGTATTCTTCGGTTACCCAGTATTTTCATTTACCTGAACGAAAAAACCGGCCAAGTGCTAGTCGGACACGAACACGGAAGGAGCGTACAATATTTAACACTACCTCTACTTAGGTACATATTTTAAGAGTTCCCAAAATATATAAGTTAAAATTAAAGCGGGTCCTCAAATCCTCATTACAAGACACGTGTTTTTTCCTGCTTTTTTTGCTACTTATCTATTGTACGGTGGTACGGAACTGTTCGTGTGTGAGTCCGACTCGCACTTGGCCGGATTTTTATCCTACCTATGGCGCCATAAATGAATGGCTAGGATAAATACAATTATCATTCCGACTTATAAGTTCCTAATCCTCACAAAATCTTTAATCATTTTCTCATGCACAGAATTTTTTAAGCCTTTTCCGGGCTCTTTCCGTCAAACTTGGTTTTTAGAATTCAGACAATACTTTAGTAGTTATATTGGGTAGGCTACACCTACCTATTTTATTTAAAGTTTGTCCTATTATAGGTTCACTGACACCGACTGTATTCGTACATATTATTTGTGAAGTTATTATTTTAAAACAATGTTTTAAATCACACGTGTGTTGTGACTTGTAATAAACGAGTTGTTTACTTGCTTCCCAAGAAACGTTATTTTACCTGATTTGGTTTACCTTTATCTACACTCAGGAATGTTGTTTTTTTTTACCAAGCAGGTACCTAGTTCGGACTTCGGAGGTGTGACCTATAAGTGACGACAAACCTTTTTTTTAAAGATAATAATCAGATAAGGCTGCAGGGCCGCGGCGAAGGCATACCAATCTCTAAAATACTTCAGTAACGGCACAGTAAATCTACCTGAGGTAATGAGGTTAAGGTACATAATAGAGGACCTCCTCATTCTGTAATCTGAGTTTCTAGGTATTGCATTTAGTGGTAATTGCCAACTGGTAATTTTCTAAGAAATAAATAACATGCTTAGGTAATGAAGACTTTGTGTTCATCAATGATTGTAATATTCGAAACAAGAGCGTACTTTGTAATAATTACGTTGAAAAATTAATTACTTTAGCCATATTAGCCTGACTTTTTCCTACGTCAATACTTTGTTTGTCGGAAATATCTGGAACATGCCCCGCCCGAGCCCCAGTCCACCCCCCCCCCCCCCCTCCCTTCATATTGGTGGCCTCTTTGTTGGATCAATATCCTCCTTTTTCTCATTCTCTCCATCATGCCATCTCTTTCCATGGTTCATGCGCTTTACGGGTATGTTCGGAAATATTGTAAACGAAAAGGCTATGTGGCGCTACTCTGAATTTAGTCCTCGTAATTAGAATAATTTAGGAAAATATGCGTGTCAAGAAGGCAGGAGCCATCATTAATGACTGACTGATTAGGATCCTAACTGCAATCGCACATTCCAAAATCCTAATTAAGATTCCTATATTCGGGGTAGTGAAATAAGCCAAGCAACATGATGATAGGTAATCCACGCCGAAGCTGTCGAATTTAAGTAATTGGCATCTACCAACTGTTGCAGATGAAAGAATACGGCCCCAATATTGTTTTTAATCTTACATTTAAAACTACGTTTCCATATAAATTTAGATCCTAAAAATAGATGACAGTTGCCAGATATGTATGTGGCCTTTTAAACGAGCTTACTTTGCGTCTATCTAGCCATGATTAGCTCTATCTCTTCTATTTCTTTATGTATGTATCTCTTCAAGGTGCCAAGGTGCCAACACCTAACTCTAACATCATTTTTACAATTGGGTGTACCTACATAATATTATTTTTATTGTTCTTGGCATTTCTCGGGGTCTTTTAAAATTATTGTTCTCGGTGATTGAAAATACTCTTAGAAATCATAATTTTCACAACCTAGACACGCGGCAGCTGTTACTACAAAATTTCCGAACTCTCCAAATCATCGTGTATCTTCGGTTTTGTTCGGCAAGATTCGTACATGACTTTGTATTGGGGTGACGCCATTTTGCGGCCAACTGCGCAGTGCAGCCCCCCGCCTCAGGTCGGGTATATAAGGCGACCATGACGTCATTGCGCCAACATTCTGAAATCGTCCTGGTGAAGTGCAGATGTGTCTCCGTTGTGTGTAGTGCTGAAGATTTCAAGAAGTGATATTTGTGCCTGTACGGATTCAGGTGTGTAGTATTGTCTCAAAACAGTACTTTTTGGCCCATCCTTAAAAATGGGCTACAAAGCAAATGAAAAATCTATCGTTGACTTTTGTGAAAGTAAAACCGAATCCCTGTCTAATTGGGTTCGTCAAGTTAAAAGCAAATCCCTAAATGCCAAGACAAAGAGAAAGCGTGATTTGAGAATAATCGCCATTTTGAGTAACTCTTTATCACGTGCGGAGAGTGAACTCGTTACGAAACAAAGAGAACGCGCCAGGAGGTGGGCTCAAATGCAAGCTGATCTTGGATTGTGCAATAAGGAAGAAGAGGTCGCCAAGCAACACCAGCAGAAAATCGATAATCTATGGAAGAATGATCTCAGCGGCTTAGATAGTTTTTTTAGAGAATTAGACAATGTCAAGCCAGCTATAAAATAAGCCAATTTAGGTAAAGTAAAGTGTATTTGTATCTGTGATATTATGTAGGATGTTTTTCTAAATTACAGTCCCATTGCGTTTCGCGTGGGCCTGCATCCGTCGGCCGCCATCTTGGTTGCCGCTGTGGCGTGGTCGCTGCCAGCTACAAAATGGGTTTGTAACGGTATCATGCATTTATTTAGTTTTATTTTAAGTGTTTCAATTTATTCCCTCGCCTAACGATTGAATTGGAAGTTTGATTTTTATTCATATTGAATAATAAAATTGTACATATGTTTAAGTATGGAAATAAACAATTTTTGAAAAAAAAAGGTCGTATTAATGAATTTTCATTTTGCTTATCTTACAATTTCACCACACCAACAATGTATTATTCCATGAGTCATCATCGCCTCTGCGTGGAGAACATGGCAGAGTTGCGTCAGCGATGGCGTGTTCGAGTCGCTGTGAACGAGTGTATGAGTCAGCTGTCTGCGGTGCCGCTGGCTTGCCTGCGATCTGCGTACCACACGCACTGGCGTGCTACCTGTCTGCTATACGACGCGCTCGCACGAATCCGTCCCGGTTGTCAGCCCACTAGGTAACCGTTAGGTTGATGGCGTGAAGGTTCCTATCCTACACTTTAGCTAGTGTTATTTTTTGGCCCGTACGCGGGCCTTTGCGTGTAACATTGTGTTTAGTCTCTCAGAGCCAGCCTACCGTGGCCAGCAGCTGCCACGAGCGACGAGGAAAGGCTTCCAACCTTAACCTCGCCGTGACGATCTAAACCGTCGCCACAGAAATTCTACCTACTTTGGAATATGAATCTTTTCTAGAAGTCATGAACATTGGTGAGTCGCTTGTTTTCAAAACATAGTGGTCATTGTGTATTTAATATCTTTTGACAATACTTGTTGTTTTGATCTTTAAAGTCTTTTGAAAATAACATACGTTAGGATACTTGTGCCATAATAATCTAATGAACAGGAACGAAATACCCACAATGGAATTATCCTCAAGACGTTACGTAAACATGGATGGAAGAAGTGAGATTTAGAAGAGGTCAGCAATGTAGGTACCTGTACCATTATTTCCGACGGCAAATTGTACTGGCCTCGACATGCCTCTGCTCCCTGGCCCTGCTGCCGTCGACGCGGTGGTGGTCGGGGCGACTTTCACTTTTAGGTAATGACTGGTTATTACTTTATTTACAAATCAGTATTGGCATGCTGTTTTTTATTATCATTGTTGTAAAAGGAAACATCTTCGAGAACGCAATAGCTTCCATGACAGTAGGTGCTGATTATTATGGATCACGAAAGATAGGTTACACAAAACATGAAACATTGTCTGGGTAAGACCTTAATGACTTATATCAAGAAAGAAAGCGTGGGCTGATGACTAAACCGGGACAATACTCTATAGCGAAACCTGATTGAAACCTAAGTAGATAAGCTGAATAACTGAACTGAGGGTGAAAACGTTAAAGGATAGATTGAACGGTGAGTTGTCGCAACTGTACTGGCCTCTTTGATCTTCTGTAATAATTAAATGTTCTGAGATCTTAGTTGATGTGCTTATAGCGACAAATTAATTGTTTTTAGTATCGACACTTACTGATTGTGTGCAAACTTCACAGCTAACTACTGGACTGGGGGCTGACGTGAGCAAGTATCACGCAATCTATGACTATCATGAAAAGCAGGTGAAGTCCTTCCTAGCGAAGAAGGCTAACCCGGCTCCAGTTGATATTAGCGAGTGGATCGACTCACCCCATCCACAGATAAGTCTAACTGACCGTACTATATCTCGTAGTCAAAATGAAACCTACATAATAATCCACAAAAGTGGACTACATTATCTAAGGCTACAGTAGATATTATTACATGATCTAAAACAAGTCGTATAGGTATTGAAAATGAACTATGTACTTATAGGTAAGTCTGCCTAATGCATACATTTCCTAGTCTCAAGTTATTACACTGAAATTTTGCAGAAGTATATGCAGCTATACCTACATTGTGCTTGATTAGCAGTAGGTACAATCATTGACTACTTATTATTATTATTATTTTTCTTGCCCCCCTGGCAAGTAGGGCCCTATAACCAAATAAGCTTTTGATTTCAGATATAATGTGTGTTATAATACTTTTTGTTATCCAGCGAGACTAGTTGCAATTACAACTATCATTTTTTTTTCATTTGATAATAATGTGTTCATTTGTGGATCACAAATACACAAGCCAAATCAACAAACCCACAGTAGAAATAGTAATTATAAAATCTTAAAGCATTATCACAAAGAGCAGCGAGTGACAGAGACCCAACTAAAAAAATCTACAAACATAAACTCACGGCAAGAAAAAAACTTAATATGTACCTACCTACCTATCGTAAGTATGTTTTATAAAGCCTGAGGTATGTACCTACATTATCATCAACAATGAAGAACTAACCTTAGTTTGATTAATTAATTTGGCGTTTATATAAATGTTTGTGTCATATTGTGTTCCTTCTAAAGGAACTTTGTGTGCTGAAACTTTTGATTAACAGGTCTTATTACTCCGCACATAACTAGACTTCAGTATCACACAGAAAACACAACTGTGAAGTAACCTACTATTTGCTATCATCGAAAAACAAGCAAAAGTTAACTGCATTTCCCTGCGCAAGCGAAATTTACTTCGTGAGAATATGAAATACTAACAATGCGATTCAGTTCAAAATGTGGCAACAATATTTAAAGATCAAGTGATCAAGAGAAAATAAGTTGTACAAATAAATAATACCTACTTGGCCACGAAAAGGTATGTCATAGGTACACTTGTTGATGGTGTACATTTAGCCAAGATTCAGTCAATTTCAGTCCAGTTAATGACCACTGTTCCGGCAAGTAATAGGAACTAAGCTAAGATAAATGTATCAGATTGACCTTACAAGATTTTACTTTATGTATATCTACTCCAAACTTATAAATAATGCCGTATTGGAAACGAGGAACCAAAATGAGGTCAGACAGCGAGTCGACTTCCAGACACGATAACATCTGCCGAATGGTACGATTTTTTATTTTTTTATTACTTATTAACATTTTATTACAATTTTAAAGTATTCGTATACCTATTAGATTTTTCTGCTTACATATCTTAACGCATAAAACCACAGAAACGTGGAAGAGTTTTATTAATTTGTATTATTTGACTAAGAGCTTTTTCGTAAACCTTCCTATGCATTTGTAGGACTGCTGTGCAGTCTTCTGTAATCAACCTTTTTTCTCTATCTGTTTAGGAGCAGGCTATTTTGGACATGATATAGCAGACCCAAATAAACTGACTTGCGGAAGCTTATTAATAAAACGACTATGGTTAGCTCCTCAATTCAAAAGACTTGTGGAAAGACCAAAATTTTGGAATACTTGCATAGCTACTGCAAATTTGACTTCACTATTAGCCAAAAGTGGCATATTGTGCTTCTATGTAATGCTGTATCGTCCCAAAAGCAATATTGATTATAATTATCCTAATATAAGGGCTGCTATGAAGCTGTAACCAGATATGTTGAGAATTTCTCAATGAAAGGATTTTCCACCAGAGTGCCTTCAAGATATACTTGTTGAATATTTACATCAAGTTATAAATTAACATCAGCTGCAATACAATAATTTATAAAGAAATTCAAGCTCAAAAACATTACCCATATCTTTTGCAATTTTCAGCGTTAAACAAAGAATCTCTAAGAGATTATCGACTACCATAATACTATATTACAAAGAGAAATTTAAAATACTTCTACCTATTATTACAATGGTTACTTTACTATTGTATAACAATTTAATGGATATATATAGCTGTCCACACACATATAAAGGTACCGACAATATTCATAATTTGATGAACGCCGAAACTTGATCTTGTCGATGACGTAATCATCTCACATACCTTGAGATCGTTACAAGCGGTAAAACATTTGCATCCTACAACCTCTGAACTATATTTAATCTGGTACGTTCAAAATTTTTTTTTCTAACTGCGCGCGTGCTCTCTTTATTGTTGCTATTGTCAATTTGCCAGGTAAACCTCCACGAGTAACAAGAGGCGCAGCCGTGACGCTAACAATTCGACACCACGTTCTATAACTACACAACGTCACTATGTGTGACAGACTGCTTCTCCAACCATCGTCGGTTCCGGAGAAGCGGCTCAACAAATTCGGCACGTGTCAAGTTCGCGTGTCCTGCCTACTGATTGCAAGTACGTCAGTTGGGACACTCTTAACTTAGACCGATGTGACTTCCGGGATCCCGGTCTCGCTCATACTAAACGGGTATGTCAGTATGTGTCAACTGCGATAGTTATCTTCCGGCTTGCTAGCTGCAGTCATCGATTCTCAGACTCGAGTCAGATTCAGAAAGACCCAACGTGCGGCCGTTGCAGGTACTCTTAGATTTCCATTTTTTTTTTTCTGATATTCTGACTGCGTGACCTATCGTCGCCAGTTCTCGTGTTAACTCTGCTCCCTTAGTTGACAGCGCTCCCCTGCGTGGCCTCACCACATATCGTCAATACTCGCCGACTACGTGAGCTCTTCGCGTAACGTCAATGCTCGGTGACTACTCTCCGCGTATCGTCAATGCTCGGTGACTACGAAGCCTCTTCGCGTACCGTCAACACGTGCTGGCTGTGTGCTTTCTTAGGTAGTCAAGCCTCTCTAACGACGTGTCTTCGTGTCGTCAATGATCCTTGACTACGTGTCTTCGTGTCGCCAATGTTCGTTGACTACGCGTGTCTTCGTGTCGTCAATGCTCGTTGACTACGTGTCTTCGTGTCGTCAATGGTCGTTGACTACGTGGCCTCGTGTCGTCAATGCTCGCTGACGACGTGACCTGCGCGTGTCGTCAATGCTCGCTGACGGCGTGATCTCCGCGTATCGTCAATGCTCGTTGACTACGTGATCTCCTCGTATCGTCAATGCTCGCTGACGACGTGACCTCGTGTCGTCAATGTTCGCTGACGACGTGACCTGCGCGTTTCGTCAATGCTCGCTGACGACGGTATCTCCGTGAATCGTCAATGTTCGTTGACTACGTGACCTCCGCGTATCGTCAATGCTCGCAGACGACGTGTTCTCCGCGTATCGCTAATACGTACGACAAAGTGACCCTCACGAATCGTCAATGATCGCTGACCTCGTGACCTCTCCGTGCCGCCAATGCTCATTTACCAAGAGGCATCCGCATGTCGCCAATGCTCACTGACAACGTAATCTCCTTGTATCGTCAATGCTCATTGACCACGTGACCTCGCGTATCGTCAATGTTGGCTGTCGACGCATCTGCGCGTCGTCGCTGCTCGTTGACAGCGTGACTTCGTGTGTCGTCAATGCTCACTGGCGACGTGACCGCCGCTATTCTTTAATAGCAGACGAATATGTTACTTTTTTCCATGGTGGTTAACCACCTGTCACTTCACTTCAACCGCCATCGTTATTTTACTTCTTACCATGCGCACCCTTTTCTATAACCATAGTGCCCATCCATGCCATAATTATTGCAGTTCCTCGTCCCATCCGTTCCACAATCTTTTCTCCTGCTACCCTTGCCTTCTCTGGGTCCGTAGGCTATATGGCCAATCAAGTTAACTCCCCTAGATGCTAGTGTGGCTGTTCCTTCAGAGGGACTCTGATCTTCGGTCAACTGTCTTAAGACGCCTAGAAGCTAGCAGTGCAGCTCCTGATAGCTTCGGATCAGCTTCCTTCACATTCATCGATCCCTGCCTGGATCAACTGCACTCAGTTCGCTGCATCGAACCTAACACGCGGGTTCCACTAACTGCCTAAATCTTCGGTCATCGCACATGTTTCTGGTATGTCAGCTTCATTAAACTTTGTATCTGCTGTTTGTCTAGTGACCTGACTCCTGCCTATACGACTACTCTAATTTTGCCGTAGGTTCTTGGGTCAGCGACTTCGTGCAACCTCTAACCTGTCCCTATTCGCGCAACTTCTACCCAACTCGCTGACTTCGCGCCTTCATCGGGCGGCCGCATGTGCTCGTACAGGCAGACCGTCTGGTCATCGTGGATGCTCCTGTCACATCGCGTAACTCGCCATCTGCACGCCTTCCCCGGTCAGCCAATGGTGTTCGTGACATCAGCGCTGCCGCGCCGTCTGGCGCCGTATGGCCAGCAGCGCATCCTATTGGCCAGCCGCCTGCTGGTCGTCGTAGGTGCTCGAGTCACCTTGCTCCGGTCGCAAGCTGCGCGCGTCCTACGGGCAGCCAGCCGCAGCGACCGCATCACAGCGCGGCGGTGCTTGCTGAAGCGGTATCGGCTCGCATACTGCGCGCCTACTCCCAGTTGAGTTTGTATCTTCGCCGCCGGGCTCGCTGAGAACGCGCCTTCCCCGGTCCGGTCCGGTGACCGTGACAGCAGCGCCATCCCGGCAGTAAGCCGAGCCTTCTCATCGGCCAGCCGCCTGGTCTTCGTGGGTGCTCGTGTCACCTCGCTCCGCTCGCAAGCTGCGAGCTTCCTACGGGCAGCTAGCCGCAGCTGAACATACACAGCGCGGTTCTTGCTGAAACGGTATCGGCTCGCATACTGCGCGCCTACTGCCAGTCTTCGGGTTCGTGTCTCCGCTGCCGGGTTCGCTGACTACGCGCCTTCCCCGGTCCGGTCCGGTGACCGTGACAGCAGCGCCATCCCGACAGTTAGCCGCGCCATCTCATCGGCCAGCCGCCTGGTCGTCGTGGGTGCTCGTGTCACCTCGCATGGCTCGCTGATAGCGCGCTTTCTCCGGTCTGCTAGGCACAGGTGAACCATTCAGAAGTGCTATCTCTACGGTCAGCCGAGCTGCATCTCATTGGCCAGCCGCCTGGTCACCGCGGGTTCTCCTGTGCCACATTAGCCTGCCTCGTATACTGCGCGCCTACTGCCAGTCTCCGGGGTTCGTGTCTCCGCCGCCGGGTTCGCGGACTACGCGCCTTCTCCGGGCAGCCTTCCTTAGGTGATGGTGTCAGCACCGTGGTGTTTGCAGAAGCGTTCGTTGCGACACTTCTGCGCGGCTCGCATACTGCGCGCCTTGCAAACTGCGCGCCTTCTGCCAGTCTCCGGGGTTCGTGACTCCACCGCCGGGTTCGCGAACTGCGCGCCTTCTCCGGGCAGCCTGCCTTGGTGATCGTGTCAGCAGCGCGATGTTTACTGAAGCGGTACCAGCCGCCTGGTCGTCGCATCACTTCTGCGCGGCTCGCATACTGCGCGCCTACTGCCAGTCTCCGGCGTCCGTGTCTCGCCGCTGGGTGCGCTTACTGCGCGCCTTCTCCGTTTAGCCAGTCTTAAGTGATCGTATCCGCAATGCGGTGTTTGCTGAAACGGTACCAGCCGCCTGGTCGTTGCGTCGCTGCAACGCGGCTCGCATACTACTGCGGGGCTCGCATACCGCGCGCCTACTGCCAGTATTCGGGGTCCGAATCTCCACCGCCGGGTTCACTGACTGCACGCCTTCTCCGGTCAGCCAGCCTTGATGATCGTGTCAGCAGCGCGATGTTTGCTGAAGTGGTACGAGCCGCCTGGTCGTCGCGTCACTGCTGCGCGGCTCGCATACTGCGCGCCTACTGCCAGTCTCCAGCGTCCGTGTCTCGCCGCTGGGTGCGCTAACTGCGCGCATTCTCCGGTCAGCCAGCCTTAGGTGATCGTATCAGCAGCGCGGTGTTTGCTGAAGCAGTACCAGCCGCCTGGTCGTCGCGCTACTCCTGCGGCGCTCGCATACTGCGTGCCTACTGCCAGTCTTCGGGTTCGTGTCTCCGCTGCCGGGTTCGCTGACTACGCGCCTTCCCCGGTCCGGTCCGGTGACCGTGACAGCAGCGCCATCCCGACAGTTAACCGCGCCATCTCATCGGCCAGCCGCCTGGTCGTCGTGGGTGCTCGTGTCACCTCACATGGCTCGCTGATAGCGCGCTTTCTCCGGTCTGCCAGGCACAGGTGAACCATTCAGAAGTGCTATCTCTACGGTCAGCCGAGCTCCATCTCATTGGCCAGCCGCCTGGTCACCGCGGGTTCTCCTGTGCCACATTAGCCCGCCTCGTATACTGCGCGCCTACTGCCAGTCTCCGGGGTTCGTGTCTCCGCCGCCGGGTTCGCGGACTGCGCGCCTTCTCCGGGCAGCCAGCCTTAGGTGATGGTGTCAGCACCGCGGTGTTTGCAGAAGCGTTCGTTGCGACACTTCTGCGCGGCTCGCATACTGCGCGCCTTGCAAACTGCGCGCCTTCTGCCAGTCTCCGGGGTTCGTGACTCCACCGCCGGGTTCGCGAACTGCGCGCCTTCTCCGGGCAGCCTGCCTTGGTGATCGTGTCAGCAGCGCGATGTTTACTGAAGCGGTACCAGCCGCCTGGTCGTCGCATCACTTCTGCGCGGCTCGCATACTGCGCGCCTACTGCCAGTCTCCGGCGTCCATGTCTCGCCGCTGGGTGCGCTTACTGCGCGCCTTCTCCGTTTAGCCAGTCTTAGGTGATCGTATCCGCAATGCGGTGTTTGCTGAAGCGGTACCAGCCGCCTGGTCGTTGCGTCGCTGCAACGCGGCTCGCATACAACTGCGGGGCTCGCATACCGCGCGCCTACTGCCAGTATTCGGGGTCCGAATCTCCACCGCCGGGTTCGCTGACTGCACGCCTTCTCCGGTCAGCTAGCCTTGATGATCGTGTCAGCATCGCGATGTTTGCTGAAGCGGTACGAGCCGCCTGGTCGTCGCGTCACTGCTGCGCGGTTCGCATACTGCGCGCCTACTGCCAGTCTCCAGCGTCCGTGTCTCGCCGCTGGGTGCGCTAACTGCGCGCATTCTCCGGTCAGCCAGCCTTAGGTGATCGTATCAGCAGCGCGGTGTTTGCTGAAGCAGTACCAGCCGCCTGGTCGTCGCGTTACTCCTGCGGCGCTCGCATACTGCGTGCCTACTGCCAGTCTTCGGGGTCCGAGCCTCCTCCGCCGGGTTAACTGACTGCGCGCCTTCTCCGGTCAGCCAGCCTCAGGTGAACGTGTCAGCAGTGCGGTTTTGTTTGCTGAAGCGGTACCCGCCGCCTTGACGTCGCGTCATTTCTGCGCGGCTCGCATACTGCGCACCTACTGCCAGTCTCTGGGGTTCGAGTCTCCTCCGACGGCCTAGCTCACTGCGCCTTCTCAGTCAGCCTCTGGTGAACGTGTCAGCAGCGCGGTGTTTGCTGAACTGGAACCAGCCGCCTGGACGTTGCGTCATTTTATGCGCGGCTCGCATACTGCGCACCTACTGCCAGTCTCTGGGGTTCGAGTCTCCTTCGACAGGCTAGCTCACTGCGCGCCATCACAGTCAGCCTCAGGTGAACGTGTCAGCAGCGCGGTGTTTGCTGAATTGGGTACTAGCCGCCTGATCGTCGCGTCACTTCTGCGCGGCTCGCAGACTGCTTGTTTCGCTGACTACGTGACTACTCCGGCCAACCTGTGGCACTCGGGTTGCCCCTGCTGCACTGACTACAGGACTACTCCGGTCAGCCTATGGCGCTCGTGTCGCCCCTGCTGCGCTTACTACACAGCTACTCCGGCCAACCTGTGGCGCTCGTGTCGCCCTTGCTGTGCTGACTACGCGACTAATCCGATCAGCCTGTGCGGGCGTATCGCCCCAGCCAGACTCGTTGACTGCGCGGCTTCTCCGCAGCTTCTTCAGCCGACTCGAGGGCGCGGCCTGCCCGCCTGTCTCAATCACCCGACTCCACGGCGCGGCCTGCCCGCCTGTCTCAATCACCCGACTCGACGGCGCGGCCTGACCGCCTGTCTCAATCACCCGACTCGACGGCGCGGCCTGTCCGCCTGTCTCATTCGCCCGGGTCGACGGCGCGGCCTGTCCGCCTGTCTGATTCGCCCGGGTCGACGGCGCGGCCTGTCCGCCTGTCTCATTCGCCCGGGTCGACGGCGCGGCCTGTCCGCCTGTCTCATTCGCCCGGGTCGACGGCGCGGCCTGTCCGCCTGTCTCATTCGCCCGGGCCGACGGCGCGGCCTGACCGCCTGTTCATTCGCCCGGGTCGACGGCGCGGCCTGTCCGCCTGTCTCATTCGCCCGGGTCGACGGCGCGGCCTGTCCGCCTGTCTCATTCGCCCGGGTCGACGGCGCGGCCTGTCCGCCTGTCTCATTCGCCCGGGTCGACGGCGCGGCCTGTCCGCCTGTCTCATTCGCCCGGGTCGACGGCGCGGCCTGTCCGCCTGTCTCATTCGCCCGGGTCGACGGCGCGGCCTGTCCGCCTGTCTCAATCACCCGACTCGACGGCGCGGCCTGCCCGCCTGTCTCAATCACCCGGCTCGACGGCGCGGCCTGTCCGCCTGTCTCATTCACCCGGCTCGACGGCGCGGCCAGTCCGCCTGTCTCAATCACCCGGCTCGACGGCGCGGCCTGTCCGCCTGTCTCATTCACCCGGCTCGACGGCGCGGCCAGTCCGCCTGTCTCATTCACCCGGCTCGACGGCGCGGCCTGTCCGCCTGTCTCAATCACCCGGCACGACAACGTCGACGACTTCGTTTACGCAAGACTGCAATGTCAAGTCCGGAGGGAGCTCGCTGACTTCTCAACGGACCCTCTGTCCAGCAGCTGTTGGTACGGTATGTTTCTTCCGCCTATTAGACAAATAACATATCTTTTGCAGAAGAATCCCAGGAAGTCATTTTTTATTATGTTGAAACTTCATATTGGGAAAAGTATCAGCAATATCGGCTAGACATTTTAAACGCTATGAAAGCGTAGATAAAATTTGTTAAATTGGTAAATCTGATCCTACACAAACTATCAAGTATTATCAAAACTGGAAATTGAAAACAACAAAATCTTAAATCGATCTTATGGACAGGAGCATACCTATCATAAAATAAAATAACCATATAACCTACATATTTCTCCTAAATATAGAATCGGTAAGTCCGTAATAAAAGCTTCTTTTCAGCGAGATCTACCTCAACACAAAACTGCACTTGATTATGATAAAAAAGTGCTCTATAAGGATTCTCGAAATTCCACCATTCCATCTAATTGGACGAAGATTGAAAATGTTTGAACATACGAAAACAAATGCTCAAAACCAATAACTTATTTTAAATTTAAAATTGCAAATCAAGTAACGTGAGAGTATTCAAATAAGCTGGTCTTAATTATCTAATTCATCAGCAAATGTATGACAATACTGGACTACAAAGCTGCCGAATAAAAATAAATATCTAAAATGGCTGATGAAAATATCAGCATAATAAACAGTAAGATGAACGAAACAAATAGCGAAAACCAACTATTGGATTAGAAAGGTAGGAAAATAAATTGGTTCCACTAAATGTGGAGAATGTATGTTGTCAATCAGTATGCATAACAGATTTGGAAGATGCTTAAGTACTTACTTGCACGAAAACAAAAACGTACCGAAAAATCTACTCACATTTGAAACATTGGGCACTCATGCTTATGTTACAACTTTACTAGCAAAATTGAATGTTGGTCCTCAGGCCTAAATGTGTATTGTCAACAGATCAACTCAACCACAACTCCATGTTAAAGGTAACGGGTCTTTTAATTAAAGCTCACGGGTCTTTTACGTTGGTATTCATTTAGATTTGTTTGTTCTATGCTAACAATTATGTAGCTTGGGATGAATTTATTGGTATTAGGTGTGCATTACGTTGTTGACAGATGTAGAGCCTAGTGTTGTGTGGCCTAACTGCTTTATGTGTAAGGATCACAGCACCCAGGTTTCAGATGCATGTAGGATGTTAGTGTAAAATTATGTGAGCTAACATCGAAGTACTTGCAAGTAAGTAACTTTTTCATGTCAATAGTTACTAGGGTAGGGTCCTAATTTATATTGTTAACAGATTTTCGCGTGCAGATGCAAATAGATAATGGTTTGCGACATGTACCTACAAAAATTCTGAAGCAAAATATTATGTACGTAAAACATATAAATATGACTGATTTGTGATAAAAATAAGCCCAGTGTCAATTATTACTATGAGGACGAATTGTGTTGGTGCATAATAATGTGTTGTTAACAGACTGGGTTGAGTCATTGAGTGTGAGTAGCAAGCAAACGTACTGAATGGTATGTAAGTAGCAATTCATTAAAATTATTTAACTAGGATAGGTCATTAATCCATATTGTTAACAGATGGTGACTTTTCGTTGGAATGTTCGATGTAGATTGCATGGCATCGTGTGCGAGACACGCAGGCTAATGTAGGTGCAAACGTATTAAAATAGTACAATATGTTCTGGTGATGTGATTAGAGTGTATCTATTTAACAAGATTGGCTTTACGTAAAATAACTACAACCTTGATTGTTGGTGCATTACAATATGTTATACTTATCAAATATTAATCAAGCACCAGTTACAGAATAAAAGAGGTAACAATTTGATTATTACCATTTCTCTTGGTGACGTACTAGAATAGTGCCGTAACTTATATTGTTAACAGATGACGACTTTTGGGAGCCCGAGAGCATACCTACCGAATCGTTTATATTGCAGAGATGATGCCAGTGTATGTAAAACACAACTTATCAATTTTTTTTATTGTTTGTCATAACAGTATTAAGACCTATTTCTAAATTGGCAATACCTATGTTGTTGGTGCATAACAAAGAGTTGTTAACAGATAACCGAGCGTGAAATGCAAGCCAGAGCCGCAGGTACCTAACCATTTTTCTTCCTATAACTAGGATAGGCTCGTAACTCATTATTGTTGACAGGTGAAGACTTGCGTGCATTTCTCTACCATCATTACCTACCAATGTATGTAAAATTTGACGATGATTGATTAGAATGGGACGTAATATGTATTTTACAAAGCTTGGCAATATTATGTTGGTGCATGACTAAATTAATGTCGTTAGCATATCAAGCGTGTGTTGTATGCCATATAACCGGGAGGTAACAAATTATTAGGTATGTATTTTTATGCAATTGCCATTAGACTATGCTGGTTTCGTAGGTAATTCATATTGTTAACAGATGACTTGCGTTCCCGAGACAACAGC
The DNA here is from genome assembly GCA_947522985.1 of Lithophane socia. Classification (NCBI taxonomy): domain Eukaryota; kingdom Metazoa; phylum Arthropoda; class Insecta; order Lepidoptera; family Noctuidae; genus Lithophane; species Lithophane socia. The sequence continues at coordinate 7,976,816 of OX383270.1, read as the reverse complement.
TAGTTGCATCGTGGTTAAAGACTGGAGTAACAGCATTATGTACGTAAAACATTACCTACATCATTCCAATTTCACTGACGAGATGCGATGCGATGAGTATTGTGATAGTGCATATAAGTGTTATTTAACAAAATGCAGTTTTTAGAGGTAACAGTAATTATTGTAGTTAAATTATTTAGCTTAACTAGCATATAGGTCCGTAATATGTATTGTTGACAGATCATGTCTTTGGTTGTATGTTGGACACAACGGCAAAGCCTTTTAGCACCTTATTTAAGAATTGGATTAAGTAGCAGTACCTACTCAGTGCGAATACGGACTCTGATGTTACACGCGGCGATACAGGGAGGTAACAATTATTTATGTAACCTATGCTATTCTATGAAATACGGTATGTCCATAACAAGTATTGTTAACAGATTTCGATGGCATTAGACGCTTTCCCTACACTCCTTGTGGCTTTGCAAGTTAACATACTAGGTACACCCAGGAACATTGTCGTGAATGCCGCTTAAGTATTTACAACACAGAAAACAAGACCACTCATTGGATGAGGTTCGCTAGGCGCATCTAACTTGATGACACACTTCGCATGGCACAACGTTGATTTGAGGTAGGTAGGTTTATTATCAAGTGTGGAGTTATTATTTGGCTTTATATAAAGTATCTACTTACCTAATATGTTTGGTAATTTTCAATGTTTGTAATATTAAAGTATAATTTTTTAAATAATTATAATCTAGATGTAATTAGGTTAGGTGCATAATGAATGTTTTCAACAGATACAACGAGTGCAATAGTTGTGACTGTATGATGATGGTGCATGGACTAGACGCATAATATCGTGAAAAATGCTTGCATATGAGCGTGACACATAGTAACTAATTCCGAGGAAATGGCTCTGTACGTGTGTATTATATATAAAAGTCTGCTGGATTGGTAGTGGCACATGCAAAGAGTATAATATGGGCACATGTGTAAATTTGTTTGCTGCAACAGAATTATCGGAACATTTACCATAGAAAAACTAGTACTTACGTGAAGTTAGGTAGGTGCAAAAATAAGCGTTGTTTCAGATACCTACTCATCGAAAAAGGGTAAAATACTTTACAATTGCTATGATACAGCTTAGCTAGGTGCGTAAGAAATATTGTGAACAGATTTCGACAAGGTCTGCGCCCGGAGCAACTTGATCTCTAGAACCATACACAAATATATATGTATAATAATAGAAAATACAACACAAACGAAGGGGCAATAGACGGCAGAGAACGTATCTAAACCTAACGGAAACTATGGTATGTGCGCTTCATGTTAAACCTATTGTTATTTTTGTATAACATATTATGCTCTTCAAATAACCCGTGTAAGTAACGCTATTTCATGAACTTCAAATTGTTACTCAAAATGCGTTAAGCATGCGTAGATAGCTTGGATGGGTGCATAATTAATATTTTTAACAGATCTCGACCAATGACTCGTTCGAGACGACACATCTCAAGTAGATTGATGGTATGACGTGTACCTCGGTCACCGATCACCTATGAAGCATGTAATGTATAACTCCTATCAATATCATTGGTTATCTCTATTAGAACTTTTGGGGAAAAGGTGGGTAGGAGTACTTTATTAGTGTTGTTAACAGATTTTCACCGAGCTTGCCGCGTGGTAGAAAATTAACACACATGGAATGACAAGTAGATCAAATGCTTTGACGATTTCACAAGTGTGCAGACAGTGCTAACTGGTATCTTCGGTTGCTATGTGGATGAGAAAACAGCGCTGTGTAGATATGTGGCATTGAATGCGAATAAATCACCGCAAGCAATAGCAAAGGTAAAATAACACCAATTGATTTATTTTGTAACTAAATGTTTAAGAATAGCTAGCGATAAATGTGTAGGTGCTGCAAAGATGCATTCCTGCCTAATATGTATTGTTAACAGGATCTTCAAGCTTATTTTAGTACAGTGCAAGACCGAACACCGCTCTTGGGTTAATATTCTAGTGCTACATAAATAATTGCAATACCTAGGATAGTCCGGTAACGAGTATTGTTGACAGATATCCCTAGGAAAATACTATAAAAACTGCGTGGCGACATGGCAGCGTATTGACCAAACAGCAACAGAAACCTCGGAAAAGTATGTAGTACTTAACTAAAATAAGTGCAGCGTTGTCTTCATTAAAATCAAGCGACAATGGATCCTATGGATGGATGACGATCGGTAGGTGCATAATAAAATGTTGTTAACAGGATATTCCATCTGATATCTGGAGCAACTGGTACTACTAAGCACAATGGTAACACAAAGAATGATTATTCTTACACCTACACTGCTAGAATAGTTTTAAATTTTATTGGAACGACGTGACACGACACTCAAGATTTTTATGGATGCAAGGTTTGCTGATCCAATAGCAGTATGTAATCTGACTTATAGATTTGGTTTCAATGAAAATAATGAGTACCTGTTTACAAATGGAAACGGATTCTGCAGACGGATGAAGTAAGTCCATAGCCAAGAGTGTTGTTGACAGGTATTCGCCAATGATCGTGAATAGGAGACCAACACCACGAATGGTAACATACTTACCTACAAAGAAAATAATGCACCTGCTATAAAACACTTCTGGAATCTACAAGTGTGGCGTAATACCTACTGGTAAGAAACCTTATGTAACTATGCCTGACCACACCCCAGACAACATAGAATGGCGTGGAAAAGATTTTTGGAACGGCAGTATGTAACATTAAGTACCTACTTAAATTAGTTTACATTTTTAAATATTCTTGATAAGCCAGACTTCATGGATTGAGAAAGTCATGCATGGTAGGTGCATAGTCATATGTGTTGTTGACAGATGATCATCGAGAAAAATATTCGCACGGAATTTGCTTGGATAGGAACATAATGAATATCTTCTACAGAAAACCAGGACTACTCAATGCCTGAAATAGCTGCTTCGTGGAAGCAGAACTTGACCAAAGTATGTAAAACATAATAACATGTCAAAAGGGGTTACCTACGATAGGTATGTAAAGCAACAATGTGCTAGTGCAACAAGCATTGCGTGCAAACGGTAACGTTCAATGATCTTTGCATTTTGCATCGTGTTTCGCAGTAGGTACTACATGGTCTATTAAAGTAAGCTGCTTGTAAAGTAAAACAAATGCACGACATTTGGTATTATACAGATAATTACTGTTTGCTTTTTGATGATTGCGATTTGCGTTGTGTTGTGAAATAATGGCACATGTAGTCGTATAGGTAATTTCTGGCCACAGTAGCTAAACATTAACCAATCAATCAACTTTGTTTGCTCAGCATCCCCTTCACTGAAGTAGGTGCATAATGAAATATTGTTGACAGGTTCATCAGGCCTTTGTTCCAAGAATCGACGCTTTTATAAGGTAACTTCAGATAATTCCTCTAAAATTAAAATATGCTTGGAAATCCCGCAATAAGATTTTGTTGACAGATTATTGTTGTGAATTGGGGTGGAAGAGAGAACAGTACGTAAAACATCGGTAATGATGATCTTAAAACTGTAAAATTTATTAAAATATCAAGCAGCTCTAGGAATTGGCAACTCAAGTAAATAAAGGTAATTTTTTTATAAAAATACTTGGGTAGGTTCGTAATGAGTATTGTCAACAGACACCCAGAATGATGTCTTGTAGCGACTCACATCGTATGAAGAAAGAACTTGAGCAGCTGCAGTATGAAAAATATAAGATTACCACTTCAATGAACGTGTGTGAAGCCAGATAACTTTTACACATATGTGGACATCACGTGTAAGAGGTAACGGTGTTTGGAACTTACTGTGCTACGCATGTTACTTGACCCATTTGAAGTATAGACGAATTCATCCGAGTATGGATTGCTGCGTGTTTCAAAGGCAACAGCACGACATGGTATGGCATGATGTCTCAAATATTTTTTTTAAACCAGCCTTCATACATAAATCAATCATAAGTTTTAGACAGCGTCTCCAGTTGGTGCAGTGCTAATAAATTATTGTCAACAGGTTCATCGTGTGTACTGATACCCCACCTCGCTAGTTATGGTAAACTTGTATAATTTCTTTAAATAACTAGAATATGCCCGTAATAGCTATTGTTAACAGATGCCCACGACTTGCGGGCGAGACAACCAGGCAAAATGGCATCTCTGAAATCTTGAGAGCAACAGATGAACCTAACAAATATCTGAAAATTGGCTGACTTAGGTAGGTGCTTAATAAAATGTTTTTGACAGAAACAGCGTGGAAGTACTTATAATATACTTATATAAAAAATATGCTTAATGGATGGATGCTACCACTTCATAGAAAGCAGATTTTAGAGCACCTATTGTTAAACAAAAGCGAGATCAGGACACCCAATCACCCAACAGATGAAGAAATTGTCATACTTACTGATTTTCGAGGTAATTAATTATAATAATCGATAAAATTACTAGAATAGGATCATAATCAATATTGTTGTCAAATATTGTGGAAGAAGTGATTGTGTGATAACGACAATCGTGTGGTAGCGTAAAAACAGAGTATATGGTCTCAAAAAAGCTGAGCAAAAATTTAAGTTAACAACATACGATAGATAAGAAATATCTAGGATAGGATCGTAATAAGTTTGTTGACAGTCCTCGAGGATACAACGCCGGAAACTTCGTGAAGAGGTCGCATGGACATCACAAATGCAAAGCACTGCGGAAGGAAACGATGGCGATCGAAAGACGAAATTGGGTAGGATCATAATAAAGTATTGTTAACAGATGCTCATTGATGGACGGCTGCACCAAAAACACCGTGGAAGAAGACCACAGTTGCTGTGAAATACATTGCAAGGTCCGTAATAAAGTATTGTTAACAGATGAGAATGATTCAACTGCAAATGTTTCGGAAGCTACATGTGTAGAAGTATCGGGGTCCACTGCACCAGGCGACTTGGACGGCAGTTCAGTAGCTGCATCTGAAGAAATATTGGTATGTACGTAATGGAGCGTTGTTGACAGATATTTGACCTCGAAACCCACGAAGAGGAAATTGATGTTCTACAATGAAGTTGCGGAAAAAGTTGAAAATCAAAATAAAAGATTACGGATAAGAAACACTATGAAAATAACGACGTAGACATAGAATAAAGTTGAAAACGTAAATATGAAGATAACAGTCAAGAACTAAGATGAATATAAAAACAAGATGGCAAGAAAAAGGCGAACTGAATGTTAACAACAAAGATAAAAACAAGATTCGAAGATGAACATTGAAAAAACTTAAAAAGCGAAAAATTAAACACAAGGAGTTATCGACTAGACGTAGAAATCAACATGAAGACGACACGGACGAGGTGTAGAATATTAACAAGAAGACGACACGGACGAGGAGCAGAAGATCAACAAGAAGACGACACGGACGAGGTGCAGAAGATTAACAAGAAGACGACACGGACGAGGAGCAGAAGATTAACAAGAAGACGACACGGACGAGGAGCAGAAGATCAACAAGAAGACGACGGAGACGAGGAGCAGAAGATGAACAAGATGACGACACGGACGAGGAGCAGAAGATCAACAAGAAGACGACACGAACGAGGAGCAGAAGATTAATACGAAGATGACACGGACGAGCACTATTACATCAACAAGAAGACTACGCGTACGAGCAGCATCAGATCAATAATAAGATAAAACGGACGAGGAGCATAAGATCAACAACAAGACGACACAGACGAGGAGCAGAAGATCCACAACAAAAAGACACGGACGAGATGCAGAAGATCAACAAGAAGACGACACAGACAAGGAGCAGAAGATCAACGAGAAGACGACACGGACGAGGAGCAGAAGATCAACAAGAAGACATCACGGTCGAGGAGCAGAAGATCAACGAGAAGACGACACGAACGAGGAGCAGAAGATCAACAAGAAGACATCACGGTCGAGGAGCAGAAGATCAACGAGAAGACGACACGGACGAGGAGCAGAAGATCAACAACAAGACGACACAGACGAGGAGCAGAAGATCCACAACAAAAAGACACGGACGAGATGCAGAAGATCAACAAGAAGACGACACAGACGAGGAGCAGAAGATCAACGAGAAGACGACACGGACGAGGAGCAGAAGATCAACAAGAAGACGACACGGACGAGGAGCAGAAGATCAACAAAAAGACGACACGGTCGAGGAGCAGAACATCAACGAGAAGACGACACGGACGAGGAGCAGAAGATCAACAAGAAGACGACACGAACGAGGAGCAGAAGATCAACAAGAAGACGACACGGACGAGGAGTAGAAGATAGTTGAGAAACGACATGGACTAGCTTGGAAAACAAAACCGTAGATAGTGGAACAGGTAATAAAATTAAAAAACGTTATATGATCATCAGAAGCATTACAACAACTTCTTGTTCAAATTGAATCGCTGGACATATTCGCAGTTAAAAATATTTTATCGATCTTTCAGAAACCATAAACGACACAGACGTGGTGCAGTAGATGATTGTGAAAACTGCGACAACGAGAATAATATGAAGACTACACACACGGACGAGGTGCACAACATCGAGTTGAAACCATGGTAATTATATAAATTTCCATTTCATTTATCACTCGAAGGGCGTAATATTCAATCAAGATGAATTCAAAAATCAAGAAAGTAAATAGAATCAGGGTAAAGAAAACGAGATCGAAAGTGTAGATTAGGTATATAATGTAAAAACCTACATGAGACAAACCAAGCGAAGACAGTTGACATATGAAAGTCGAGACAATAATGAAAAGGAAGAAAAATTACGTAATTCAAGTTTACTTAATTGGGAAGAACTTAAGAAGAGCATAGCATCTGTTATAATGGATTCAGGACGGACGAGGTGAGAATGAATAGCTGCGATCCACGATGCCACGGGAGGGCTGTAGATAATTATAAATACATACATACTCTCGAAAAAAAATGCGACGATGACAACTCATGCATGAGGTAATAATATTAAAAAACCGCACTACGACAGGAATTGAGGTAACGAATCAATTGGACAAGCCGAAGGCGACAAGGATTAATTGGTAGCAGGTAACAATCACTATTAACATTTGCAAGGCGAAAAATTTAAAAAAAACTAGGATGACAAATACGTCACGGACGAGGAGCAGAAGATACACAAGACGACACAGACGAGGAGCAGAAGATCCACAAGTAGACGACACAGACGAGGAGCAGAAGATCCACAAGTAGACGACACAGACGAGGAGCACAAGATCAGCAAGAACACAACACGGACGAGGAGCAGAAGATCAGCATATAGACAACACAGACGAGGAGCAGAAGATCAGCAAGAAAACGACACGGACGAGGAGCAGAAGATCAGCAAGAAGACGACACGGACGAGGAGCACAAGATCAGCAAGAACACAACACGGACGAGGAGCAGAAGATCAGCATATAGACAACACAGACGAGGAGCAGAAGATCAGCAAGAAAACGACACGGACGAGGAGCAGAAGATCAGTAAGAACACAACACGGACGAGGAGCAGAAGATCAGCATATAGACAACACAGACGAGGAGCAGAAGATCAGCAAGAAAACGACACGGACGAGGAGCAGAAGATCAGCAAGAAGACGACACGGTCGAGGAGCAGAAGATCAGCAAGAACACAACACGGACGAGGAGCAGAAGATCAGCATATAGACAACACAGACGAGGAGCAAAAGATCAGCAAGAAAACGACACGGACGAGGAGCATAAGATCAGCAAGAAGACGACACGGACGAGGAGCAGAAGACCATCAAGAAGACGACACGGACGAGGAGCAGAAGATCAGCAAGAAGACAACACGGACGAGGAGCAGAAGATCGGCAAGAAAACGACACGGACGAGGAGCAGAAGATCAGCAAGAAGACAATACGGACGAGGAGCAGAAGATCATCAAGAAGACAACACGGACGAAGAGCAGAAGATCAGCAAGAAGACAACACGGACGAGGAGCAGAAGATCATCAAGAAGACGACACGGACGATGTGCAGAAGATCAACTAGCAGACGACAGCCGAGGAGCAGAAGATCAACAAAAAGACGACACGGACGAGGAGCAGAAGATCAACAAGAAGACGACACGGAAAAGCCGGAGAACGTAAAGATGAAAAGTGGAACAGGTAATTAAATTAACAGGCATTTATTTATTCTATGTCCACATAATGTCCACATGATAACCATATGCAATAAACATACAACTGAGATAGATAAAAACATCTAACATTAAAAAACCATCATCAAAAAAAAAAAACATTAAAATCGCTTACTTTTTTTCAGGAAGCCCGAAACAATACTGACAAGGAGCAGAAGAAGGACACGGAGGAGTACAAGGGCAGAAGAAAAAGTCCCAACGCTACACACAACAAGGTATTTAACATTATCAGATAAGTCTTATTTTTTGACTTACCTCACTTGTAAATCTCGCAAAGCTCTATATAGCTTTGCGAGATTTACAGAGCACGGAAACGCCTCCACTGTCGGCGCGACGATCCCGTGCTCTGTGGCGAAATTAATTTCTTTCTACCTTACTTCCACAACCATACTAAATTTGTCTTTATTTTGCGTTCCAGTTCCATCCAGCAGCGACAAAAGAGCGGCTAGGAAGATTGAAGCAGCACCTGACGGCGAAGAAGATGAAGGAGCATTAGTTGGCGAAGAAGTTGAAACAGCACCGGGCGGCGAAGACGATGAAGCAGGACGATGTGGAGAAGAAGTTGAGGAAGGACAGGGCGGCGAAGAAGATGAAGCAGGACCAGGTGGCGAAGAAGATGAAGAAGGACCGGGAGGCGAAGAAGATGAAGAAGGACCGGGAGGCGAAGAAGATGAAGATAGTTAGAAAAATATTGTATCAATTAATTATATAGAGATACTTAATAAAATTGTATTGTAATATATGCATTTTTTTTGTCATAATTATTTTTATTCTTGAGAATTTGCCAAACACACTAAAAATTAAAAAGGGTTATGCAAAATAAATAGAATTGGAATGTGCGTGTGGTGTGAGGGCTCGTTTTTTAAAACTCTTTGAAAATGAAATGAGCTTAGGATTTAGAATGTGTGCATTGATCATGCGTTAGGTATCATACGCGCGTGAGCCGCAGGCGAGCGCGATAAGTTAGCCGAGAGTGTAATGCACACATTTCAATACGACGTTTTCCAACACACTAGCGAGGAAAAAAACAGACTTGATGTAATGCCTCATTTACATTCAGCTGAAGTGGGCAGGACGAGTGTGTAAAGACATACTTGTCATACCACTGCCATTGCAACTCGCGCTGCTCGGGGCTCCCCAAAAAGGCGGTTTTTTTGTGCGGAAGTAAAAGGACCGGCAGCGCGAGCGGTAGTGCGTGTTTACATTCTGCTCCGTCGCTCAGTATTATGTATATAGATAGCATCCACCATCGTCTACGACGAACTTTCTTTTTTTTTATTCGATATTTTTTTTAATATCGAACATTATGTGTCGCAAAAAGACATAGCGCGGCCGCTGTAATTATTTCGACGTCTGCCATTGCCGAAACTTGAAAGCGAAGTGGGGCTAGTGGGGCTGGGGCAGTATGTAAACACACACTCCTCTCGATCCTGTTGCGGCAGTATTTAGGGAATTATTTCCGGCAGCGCGAGGGGCAGCGGCAGGGGCTGAGTGTAAATGAGGTACATTTCGATTTTTAAAGTTCAACATACGTAGTATCTCTAAGTAGTCTGTGAGTTCAACTGACCTTTGTTGCCAGGCCAGGTATTGACTATCCGTAGCTTCTTTTATTTTAAAAACTTTTCAACGTTGGTTTTTGGTTGGTGACTATACTTATTAGATTTCGAAAACCACACAACGAAAAAGTTAACAAATATTTAATGGGAAATGGCGCGCTAGTTTTGTTTTTCCGCAGGTGTAAATAAAGGCACTGGCAAAATTGCTAAAAAGCCTATATTAAAAAAAAAATAAACAAGATAATGTTTTGAATAAGCATGGTAGGTATAGAATTAGTAAGTACTATCATTGCATCATCATATTTGATGCTACCATGATAGTACTTTCTAACTCCATACCTACTGGTATGTCATTACTCCGATCCGACTAGTAAATAGTTATCTACCTGTGGCGCACATTACCGCACTAGTGCCGTAACATAAAGTAAAAAAGCACGCGTACGCTGCATAATGAACCTAAAAGCGTTTCAATAAGAGCCACCTTACAAGCAAGTGTGTTGAAAAGAATATTAAGTAGTTCCTTTGCCGTAATGTTGGCTTCTCTGTTGTAGGACCAATACGAATACGCTACGCCGCTGGGCGCTACCCAATAGGTCCGTTTTTTAAATTTAACTGTGGGAGGAGCCAACATTACGGCAAAGGAACTATTTGATGAAACACACTTTACTAAGGGTTTTGTCGACGGAAGCATAGACCTCCGGAAAATCAAACCTTCAAAGATGCGAGGCGGAAAATTCTTAATTAAGCAACTGACAAAAAATATCTTTTGCCCATTTTCTCGTTACTATGGTCAGGTCGAAAATTCTCAAACATTCAGAAAAAAAATCTTAACTTGAAAACTATGACAAATTGTGGACCACGCGGGTCATCGCGGGTGATGGACTTAGAGAGTTGTACTGGTGATTCTAATGTTTATTTATAATTCTGCAAATCCATATTTGTTACGAGCGCTAATAATATTTAGATCAACATACAACCTGATACTGACCTGCAAATTGCAAAAAACCTAAGAAAATTTGAATTTCGCGGGCTACCCTAGCGCATCAACCTTAACCAACCGTTTGAAACAACCGGCCCTTAGTCGAGTGAAAATTAAAGCCACCGTGCAAAAGCAGGCAAAGGTACTCTAATCGGCACATCACTATAATTCATTCCTTCTATTCAAAATCAAAATCAAAATCAAAATATTTTATTTCACATAAACCTACATGGGCACTTATGAAACGTCAGAAGCTAGGTGCACGGTTCCAATTGGTCGTTTCCTATGGAGAAGAGCCGGCAAGAAACTCCATGGTTACTCTTTTAAAAATAATTGGCTTTTACAATACTTTCAAATTACAGTGTTGGTAGGCATGGGAGGACAATGTAGGCCTTTCAACAAGTAAGTACCAGGTACTTAACAAAAATAGAAGATGTTCAATAAATCTACAGTCCAATAAGCCTACAACGTTCTCACATTCACAAATAGAAAATAATGTATCTAAAAGACTAATGATAATAAAATTAGAATTCAAATAAAAATAAAAACCTATTTAAACCAATTGAAGTGATTACAACTGTAAAAAATTGAATAATTATAATCCTGTCCACAAAAGACACAGACCACATAGTGTTCTATACATTCTATATAATCTGTGCAATACAGATTATAATTATTGTGAAAAATAATCATTATCAAAAACCTGTGAGCGTGAGAGAATAGTTTTATTTATTTCACCTAAAGATTTAGAATCATTTCGTCGATTTATTTGTTCATTGAGTAAAAATTATACCTATAAAGTTACTATAATCATTAGTAATGTCATATCAATTGTATAGAAACACCACGATCGGTAATACCTTACAAGAAAGCCTCGACGAATTGATACAGGTATGCATTGTTTACATTATTTTATACTGATCCTTTAGAATTACAGTTTGTCGCTCAATGTTTGATTATTTTCAGTATGGACAGATAACACCGGCGCTAGCAGTGAAAGTTCTATTGCAATTTGATAAATCTATAAATCAGGCGCTATCTAACAGGGTGAAGTCAAGACTAACCTTCAAAGCAGGAAAATTAAATACTTATAGGTGAATATTTGACGAGAAGTTACTTATAAGAAATATTTCGGATGTAGCTAATTGAATAATGTGTATTTCAGGTTTTGTGATAATGTGTGGACATTCATGTTGAATGATGTGGAGTTTCGCGAAGTTCAGGAAGTTGCAAAAGTTGACAAAGTAAAAATTGTAGCATGTGATGGCAAAAGTAAGTATTGTTGTGACTGTAGTAATATAGTTGTCTTAGACTTAGAAATACATAGTCAGATTCAGAGGGTCATCTTCGGCATTGACTGCAAACAAGCCAACTCATCTATGTACTGATTCTATTGGTCAGAGAACACTAACGGTGCACATACATTGGCCACTAATATTGCCCAATACTTGACAATTTCTATTAGGTAGTATGATAAAGGTATTGACAAAAATTGCTTGGTGTTATAAGATGCTGAACAAATAAGATTAAAAAAGTAAAGGCAATGGTGTTAGTCTAAGATTTATGTTCAGTGTGTGTAGTATTCCATACCATGTCAGTAGTGTTCATCACAGTCATGAATCACTATGATGAATTGATGACTGTTGAAAATATTGTCCAATCTCTGATTAAAAAGTAGAGACGAGCTTTGATTTTGAGAGCCGAGTTTTGATTTCGTTCTTCAGCCAAGATTTTATGTATAATCTACATTATAATAATAGGAGGTTCTATGTTCGACTTAATGTATTTTTATCGATATTGTCGGCAATTCTGGACCGATTTTGAAAATTCTTTTTTCATTTGTTAGAGGAAGCTTGCACGGCGGTCCCATACAAATTTTATTAACTTTGATTAGGTAGTTTTTGAGTTAGCTTCAGCAATACATATTTTTTCCACTTGGTCTTTAAGGATCATGTTACAATAATAAGTTCCTGTCACTGTTATTCACATAGCAGGTAGTGGTATTCGAATTTGTGATGGGTAGGTAATACAACAAAAAAGTGTAAAATATTTTTTTATTTTTTGGTGGTTGCCAGCAATAGGTCTAAATCTAAATGATAAATGTTTTTATTTCTGTAAGTAGGATTGTAAATAGAAAATTATTTACACATGAAACTATCAATGTATATAATTATGTATAAGCTTACGGTTGGTGTTTCCTGTCAAACTACTGAGATGAAACACTAAAACGAACTTGAGATCACATTCCAGATATAATCTTGGCCAGATTATGTGAGGGCTGTGTAGATTAGTGTCTGAAATGGTCCTATACACACCTGACCTGGTCTTAGAGGACCTGGGGGCCTAGACAAAATCCCTTTTCTGAAAGCGTTAACGCCAACGGAAAGATCAAATTGTATGGAGTTGACAGCAGCAGTCACGTGACATCTCTAAAGCTAATGTCAACTCCATACAATTTGATCTTTCCATTGGCGATAACGCTTACAGAAAAGGGATTTTGTCTATAGCCTCTGTCCAGTCAGTGCACCCATGCCAGTAAGCGAGTAGTTTAGGGTTCCTAGTTTCACTAAGGAATCTTCTATGATAACATATTTATTTTTCTAATTTCAGATGTTGAGGAAAGAAGATAGCCTCTGGGGATTCATTCATATTAGGTTTAATTTAAACAAATAATCTTTTGTAATAGATGCTCTGAATTTCTTAATATTTTTGTTATTCCATGCAACTTTTTCTGATAAAATTGGGTACCTATAAATAAATTGTATAAGTAGTAATTAGTATTTTTTTATTCGGGTATTTGTAGAAAAACACATAAATTAATTTATGAATGTAGTATTTAATATAACATCCTAGAAAAGAAATATTACGTAATATTTATACACGTATTTACAAATCCCTAACCCATGTAAACAGATCTATTATGGAACAAAATGTCTTTAAGATCAATGCAACACCATTGTCATACAAAATTGGCGATAAAATTATGCCCATCAATTAAAAATTCAACCTTTTTCCAGCTTTTTATTCCTCTTTCCAAATAAAATCACGAAATGTGCAATAAAACTACAAAACAAATAAAATATCAAAATATTCTCTAAGAGCATCTTAATACCTAAATCTGTCACCGGCGTCTTCTGTGGGCACAACCGCACAATATAATGAGATTTAGAGCCACCACCATGACAGATTCAATATAAATACGTAATTATATACGTGCGCAAGTGATGCGATGATTACATCGTAACTTACATAACTAAGCCACTACAACATTTATGGCGTTTCTTTTACACTGATTTACCGCTGGCTAAATAAATATATTCCACGGCAAAATCGATTACAGATTGCAAGGTTTTCGAAACAAAAAATCCCATTTTGGGATGATTATGCAACAAAAATTTGTGTCATACGTAAAGCTGTTGTTGAATATCACAATTAAATCGCTTATCGTAAAGATGTGGCATAAGAAATAGTGGATTTACGCGCAGTAGGTAGGTGGCGAGGTGAGGTCGGCGAGTAGGTCTAGCTCCTCCTCGGTGAGCTGCTCGCGGTGCTTGGGCCAGTCGTCCTGGTGCGTGCGCCGGAAGTCGGCCAGCGCGGCGCGGATGGTCGCGGGCACAGGGTCGGGCGCGGCCGTGTGGCGCGCCAGCTCGGCCAGCACGTCGCGCAGGCGCGCGCCCAGGCTGTAGGGCCGCGACGCCAGGTAGCCGCACAGCCCCAGCACGCCGCAGTGCCGCTCCACCAGCTCCGCGGCGCGGCAGCTGCGCATCAGGGCGCGCAGGGTACCCTCCTCGTCGGGCAGAGCGCGACAGTGCATCAATCCTGTCAAAAGCTTTGCTGCTGATTGACGAACCTGAAAACGACAATTTTATTAGTCTACTATAAACGCTTATGATGGATGGTGAGGAATGCCAAATAAAAGATTGTGTGAAGGATATCAAGTTGACACTGGAAGATGAAACTATGAATATTTATTCAAGGACACAGTCTCATTAACACAAAATATCCCTTACCTAATGTTTCTGTGACAAAGTAATCGTTTTGTTATTCTTACCTCCAGTCTTGGATCTCTCATGAGTTTGAGTGCGAACTTCTCGGTGGCTACAGCGCGGTCGACGCGGTCGCACAACATGGGCAGGCCGTAGAACAGCAGCGGCTGAGCAAAGTCAATGCAGGCGAGGCGAGCCCACCATGACCGACCTGACGAAATACGTAGTGGATTAGTTGGCAAAGCCTGCAGGTGGCCATAGAAAAAATGATAATGATGATTTTGTATGGAAGCTAAACTAGGCGTCTCATAACGAACCGAAACTTAAATATATTATAATGGAGTTTTCAACGCGTTCGGAGAGACAAAATTTGTCTCTCCGATGTCCGTATGGCAACCGATTCCGTTTGATTGCCTTCAAACGAATATTCTTTTTTAAATACGGATTACTATAATTTCCAGATTAAAATGGGTTCCTTCAACCGCACTTTAAAATATAAAAAACCG
Organism: Lithophane socia; assembly: GCA_947522985.1. NCBI lineage: Eukaryota > Metazoa > Arthropoda > Insecta > Lepidoptera > Noctuidae > Lithophane > Lithophane socia. The sequence goes on along the minus strand of OX383270.1, from coordinate 7,961,593 downwards.
CCTGTTCCATTCGCGCACATCAAGGAGTGATAGCGAAATCTCCAGGCAAGAACCAATACCATAAACTACGTCATTATCTATCTCTCGACCGTAATTGGTTATATTTTAATATTGTTCCCACATAAGGGGTGGGGTCTCCTTGAATTTATATGCTGTGGATAACGGTGTGAGTTTCACATTTATATAATATCTTTGTTTATATTGTTTGCGCAGATGTAATGTGTTACTGTTTGTTTGTCCCAAATAAATAAATAAATAAATGAATGTTGTAAGATCAAGACGGCGAATAATAATTTGTTCATTAAACTAACGCATCGTTTTTTATTGGAAACCCTCACCACAATTGATAAACCACCTGAGTTTCCACCAAATCTCATCGCTGCTGCTACACCACCTTTACTGCTTAGGAACCCCCCCCCCTGCCCCCTTGCCTATCTGCTTGTTTGGCGTTTGCTTTCAATGTAAATCTGTTACTATAGACTTGGTCTTGATGTAGAAATTATGAAATATTAAAGTGTCATACCATTAGACAGCGTCTCCAGATGCTTGAGCGCTGTATCGAAGGCTGTGCAAGAGTGATGTGCGAGTGCCAACGAGGCAAGTAAGCCGGCTGCCGCGCGAGGCAGTTCGTCGTGCGGCTGTGGCGGGCCTCGCGCGGCAAGGGCGCAGGCCGTCGCGACCATCGAGTACTGCGTGACTGTGTTGCCATTAACGCCACGGACTATCACGCCCATGCAGCCGCGTAGAACTGAAAGAGGGAAAAAATTGGACTGAGTAAAACTTCGATCAACGTCTAATGTGCGTGCACGACAAGATTTTGTGGTCGCTTTATCATGTGACTTTTTCAATTCATATGTACTGACTTCATCTTGGCCGTTACTGACATCGGTGAAGAACAACATCGTGAGGAAGCCTTGACTTTATAGATGATGATGCGAAGACAAGATTATGTCGTGCTGAGCATGTTGACTCGGCGCCTCATTTGGAACAATTAGGGCTACGATCGTCAACGTTGCCTTAAAAGACTTGACTATATTACCAGTGGTGAGCAAGTTGAGCGCTCTGGCATGGTCCTGCGGCGCATGCGCGGCGACGTCGCCGGCGAGGTGGAGCGCCGTGTCCAGGCGCGCCACCAGCTGCCGCTCGGCGCGCGCGCCGCACGGGCCGCCCTCTGTGTCCGACGACTCGCCGCCCTCCGCCGACTGAGGACATAAGTACTAATATTTATGGGGGATGCGCTGAGATAGCGTGCGAAATTCAGTTTTTTAAACTTTTTGCAAATTAAAGGTCAGGTTGTACGTTGATCAGAATACGATTTGCGACCGTAACAAATGTGTATTTATAGAATTAAACTCATCGATACAACTCTCATTCAGACACGAAAAGCCAGTTTAATTCACCTGTGGCGCATCCTCGCTGGCCCGCTCGTGGTGCTGGTCGGGCGACAGACGCGCCACGTCCACGTCGCGCACGGCCAGCGACACGATGGCGTGCAGCGCGCGCGTGGCGGCGCTACAGTCCGCGGGCTCGTCGCGCGGGCTGCACTGCATAGCCGCGGCTGATGCTGCGGTCTTTATCACTGGAAATATGAAGTTAAGAGATATGCGGCTTCTTTTATTTCGTGGCAATTAGCGTGTTTCAAAATAGCCAAAATCATGTCGCTAAGTATTTAAAACAGTAAAATTTCGTATTAGTTTTCCTAAAAAAGACTTTATAAAGTTTATTGATAATTTTTTAGCTGTACTCAAATCCTGAAATAGGCGATCTATAGCCAAATCTCGTATCGACTTATGTCAATTTTTGTTATACTGATGAGGCTCTTACTTTATGGGGCCAGTAAGACAAACTAACATAAAAAAAAGTTCATCTGTAGTAAATTCTTATAAAACACCAAAGAATACAAACCAACAATATAACACATAAACACACACCTATGTCTCCGTTTTCGTCGTACAAGGCCGCGAGGCGCGGCTGCACCGACTGCAGGAACTGCGCCAGGCGCGGCGCCGGCCCGTTGTACCCGCCCGGGAACACCAGCTCCGTGTCAAAGATAGTCATCAACAAGCTACAATGAACAAATGCTCATGTTACTTCACCACTGAAGGATGCACTATGTGAAAGCCCTTCTTTCACACGTGCATCCTTCTGAGACTACCGAGATGACGACTAACAGACGAGTATGAAGAAGAAGACATGTTGCGTCGACCATAAATAAATTGAAAAAAGTGCAGGATAATGATGATGATGACTGAAATCAGCACAGTGCTGAGGATCTCCCATAGCACAGCATCATGGTGAGTGGAAGCCTTTTTGTCACAGGCACGTTTAGAAAGGACGTTGAACTGAAGTGAAGAAAGCTAATTAACATTATAAAAGCACCGATAATATCGGCTGTTTGTCAAAGAGAGAAAAGTAAGAAATAGTAACTAGGTATGGATTTTTTTTGCCCATTCTTCTCGATACGAGCCTACCTTTTGGAAGGACAACTATAGATAGTGCCATCTAAGAAGACGCGCCCCACTCCGCTCCATACTAAAGTACAGCTTTCAGTACAGTAATCGCGGAGTGGGCGCGTCTTCATGGATCATCACTATCCGTATATAGAATTAATTCTAGTAAATTTTGACATTCAAAGGGTCTTTCATGTGCCTAATAGAATAAAATAATTTAACTTTGAGTCACGTTACCTGCCCACAGTTTCCCGCACGTTTTGGTACGGGTGCTGAATAAAGTTGGCTTCCTCCAGCCGCCGCAGCAGCTGAGCGGCAAGTGGCGCCGCCCGCCAGCGAAGCGAGCCTAGTGCGCCCTACACAGTAACATATTTATGAACATAACATTGAGTGCATCCGTAAAACTAATCAACAGTTGAGATAAATAGACGTTACACTGCTGCAAGGATCATTTGGCGCTCGAATGACGGGGCCAGGGGGAGGCTCTTGGGAGATATTTGTGCAATTGTATTTTGAAATCCATTGAAAAAACAAGATGGCGGTGTTAGTTCCGTTTTTAACCACGCGCCAGAATAACCTTGTAGCGCTATACTTGGCACGTGCTATGGCTAAAGCTACGGTTTCTACGTAGGTACGTAGAATACGTAGGTACTCTTCTAGGAAAGGCCGCAGTGACCGCTGTCATGGAAATTATGGCAGCGGCAAAGATTTAAATCTTTAGATTCGCCCTACCGCGGCAAAAGAGTCGCATTTCTGATTCGTTTAGACACCTCTGCCACATAATGACGCAGTGACTACACTGGATTATTGTCATGGAAACGCAATTTAATCATGTGTGAGATCACTCTTCTCAGTATGGACACTTTTTATTGTGATTTAGTATGGTGACTGGTGAAGACAAATCTAGAGATTTAAATCTTTGGGCAGGGTTTAACTTAATGTTGAAACAGATTTTTATGGCGGCGATTATAATATGACGGAACTGCTTTCTTAGGAAACCAAAGCTTAATATTATGCAGTAAAGCACGTCCAACTTATCTGTGCAGGCGGCAAAACACAGAACTAAAACTTAATGTACCGAATTTGTCATGCTGTTGCATTATTCCTTGACAAGCAGCGCCACCGTGAACTGCACACTTAAACTGGTCATGCTTCAAAAGACAGACGGGAACATTTCGTAGCCAAAGCACATTTACCAAGTAAACATTAAATGTCTATTTATCTGGGCCTCAGTCTTGACAAAACAATAGTTTTATTTGTGAGACATCAAACATTTTGCATTCATTTTTTGAAATACATTACGAAGGAATTGTAGGTAAAAAGTATATTTAAAAAAATCTTGGTATTGTTTGTCATGAGGAACAAAAACATTTAATAAATCTAAAAGAAGTACCTTCCGACAGCATCCCACTGCACTCGAAAGCAAATACAATTCAAAAACACGTAAAAAAAATCAGCCGTCTAATAACCTAAAAACAAAAGAAAATAAATAAAACTTGGAAATCATCTACAACGCAGAATAAAATCGCACAAAGATTTACGGCGAAACGAAAATGTGCTAAAAATATATATAAAGCAAGGGATGCAGCAGGATGCAAGATTGCTAACGATTACACTACCAAGCGACATGTAGCTGTATAATCTTGATGAAAAAGAAAATATAATTTCGAATTGAATGTACAGTTAGAATATCCCGCCTTAAATTTTGAATACGAAAGTGGCTATGTAATTCTTAATAATTAAAGAAAACCGCTATTTTCTGCCAATTTTTTTACTTATATGCCAATGAAAAGTGTTCATCTGATAGAAAATAACTAAATAAAATACCAGTTTTACGACGTAATACAGCATGCTATCCAAAACTACTCGGAAACAAGACGAGTGTGATGGCCTAAAGCTGAGTTCACATGGGGACCGAGATCTCACCTTCAGGGCATTAAGCCTAGCACACACACGGAACAGGGTGTTGCCACCCGCGTCGGTGTAGCGCTTGCTTGACGACGTGAGCATCTCTAGCAGGTCGGGCGGCATTTCCGGCCGGGCGAGAATGAGGCCCCTCTGTTGGATCGGTCACTTGTTTAGATAGTCTAATTAATTGTCAAGTTGTAATAACACCAACGCTGAAGATTCCACGCGTGTGTACTACAAAAAAAACCGTTCAACATTAAGCCAGATATACCTCAGTACGTTGTTACATCTCTATACTCTCCATACCCTGCAGAAACAGCCGTTTACCTAGCGAAATTAGGCACAGCTCAACAGAACTTATAATTGACATGCCCAGACTTACCGACACCGGTTTACCCCTAAAACTACGAAACGCACCAACTTACCAGTAAGACACTTCAATCTTACCTTATCAATCGGACCTTATAAATCGTCAAACGGCAGCGCTTACTAGAGCAATAAATTACTGGACCACGCAAGTAACATTTTACGATTGGCGTAACGTAATATAACAAAAAAAAAACATAAAGATGGTCGATGAAATGTTTATATTATGCACCAAGCACTAAGATGATAATTGGCCGTTTTAACGACACCCGAATGCCCCTGTGTTATTTGCCTCTACAAAGGGGTCTTCGACGTAATCTCCGGAAAAAAAAAAACAAAATATGATGGCACGATCACCTAAATGATAAAGCCACAAGACAAAGGCTGGACGCAAAAACACCTACACTACTGGCGATGATTACTGGATTCCATCGTTCATTTCCTATAATATGTCCAAGATCACTTACTTGAAGTGCGTAAAGCCTAGCACAGATACTGAAGGACGTGTCAACGTCCGGTTCGTTGTCACCACGTCGCGGCTGTGGGGTGCACAGCTGCACCAGAGCGATCAGCACCTGGCGGCCTCGTGTGGGGTCCAACTTCTCTACCCCTGTGGCCACGCATGTACCCCAGTCTTCTAGAGTTTCAGGTGTCACTGATGTCAGACCTAATGATAAGTAGGATAATATTAGTATCCGCGCCACCACTGAACTCCGGCGGGATATTGTGGAACTTAATTTTTTTTAATGCAATTTGATGCATTGCCATAGACACTAGCGCCGCGTCAAAAGGTCATAATCTTTAATATGTATTTTACATTATGATAAGTACTTTTTAGTTTGTAAATTGCATTTGCAATGTACAACGGCTTGGGTTTTAATCCGTAATGTTGTGCATGTACACTTAAATAATAAATAATTACCAGTCTCCAGTATGTCCCCGGCGGCCGCGTACATGGCCGTGGCGCGCGCGCGCGGCCAGTAGCGCGGCGCGCGCAGGGCGGCGGCGCACACCTCTGCCGCGAACCGCTGCGGCGCCTCCTGCGGGTCGGCCGCGCAGCGCGCCGCGTGCCGCATGAACTTGCGAGAAACTTCCTCGCCGAATTGAGCGAACAACGTCTGTATGGGGAATCAGCGATATCGTTTATATTTTTATTGATATTGTTCTTAACGTGCTTATGTAGTGTTACTGTTAATGGCTTCGGCCGTTCTATTTAAAATATTAGGTCCTTACCTATGAAATCGGTGTTTTGTATGGAGAATTTTAAAGAAGTTGCATTTTTCATACTAACATCTTCTTAATTTATATAACAACCATTAACACTAATGTTTTAAAACGTTTATGCACTAATGTTTAAAAACTAAGATAACAAAAAGTTAAAAAAAAAATTGTGGTCACTTCTGCTAACAAAATGAGGAGTCATTTTTAAGGTATTTTTTATGTTTAGAAAACTATAAGTAATAAGAGGGCCTAGACAAGTGACAATCGCTTCGAAATCGTTTCGTAATTCTACAACGACTTTCAACAGGATTGACATAAGCTTTTCGATTGCTTATGTCAGTCCAATACATTTTTGCCTTTTCTATCATCGTTATCGCTGATAGAATGTCACTTTGTCTAGAGCCTCTGGTTTTTTTACTATTGGTAGTTGTCTATGATGGTCATTATTCGATATAATACCAAGCGATTAATGAATGTTTTAAATCATAGAAGTGACGAGCTTCTCTATTTGTGAGAAAAAAACACCCAATTTCATAGGTGGGGACCCAATATATTGCTATGACGTCAGAGTGAATTGTTTATACCAAGTTGTTATTGTTACTGTCGAGCCCTAAAAAACAGAAGTTACACAATATTGTTTCAGCACTACATGTTTGTATTGCAGGATACATGCTGCTAGCAAAATTAAACTGATATTACAGAAACAATGTTGCTCGAGTTTTATTTACTACTAATTGACCCGACAAACGTGATCCTGTCAAAATTCCAATATAGTCTTGAGTTCATATAAAAATCTATTACGGACATTTTAAAACAAAAAAAAAAATAGCCAAATCTCAGCCGTTCTCAAGTGATGCGCTTACCGACGAACAGCATTTAATTTTTATTTATACTCTAGCGACTCGCTCATGCTTCGCAAGGTTTTCACGACTTGACAAAAATCGAGATTTCTTAGTTATATGTAACTTTAATATAATAAAAAATCACATTCACAACACATGTACCTAATTAAAACCAATAAATTGTAACAAAATCCACGACTGAACACTGTGTCCCAAAATACAAGCGTTAGCTTAGTTTGGGAACCAGTTTCACCAAATTCTGTGAATATTGTACCACTTATGTAGAACCTTAACATTGTGAATGATTTTTCCTGTACCAATAAAACACTTTTTAACGTATTATACGTGTTTGATTTACCGAATCGCAGTTTGGCTTTGTCAGAACCAAATTTTGATTGACAGAATTTTAATTTTATTTTTTTGTGTTTCTTGTTCCTTGGCCTGACTTCCTAATTGGCCCGTACTTCAGAAAATAAATCACTCCGAGACAGATTACAATAGATTACAGTGAAACTCACCCTGAACAGCGAGAACCGCACTCCATTGAACTTGTCCTTCCCCTTCTTCTCCTCGACAGTGAGGAAGGCGACCAGGCGGTCTACATTAGCGTCGTCGTTGAAAAACTCGTACACATATCGCTCGCCCTCCTCCATGTCCTCGGGCCGCAGGTCGGACGAGTACGTCTGCTGGGCCGACGGCGCGGCCACCTGCAGGAGCGGACACGTCTAATTAGTTGAATATTATAATTTCTTTTGAGCAACATATTCGCTAAGCAACATTTGAAGGTCGGTTGATATTTCATGTTTCGCAACATCGAATAATAGCGTGGACATTGCTTGATGGTGTGCAACATAATGAATACTTTGTTGTTAGATACACAACGTTGCTAAAGAAGATCGTTGTGCGGGTCATGTTGTCAGTTAAACAAGTTAGCTTATTGTAAAAAAACACGGATAATAAATGGAACTTTCTTGTTGGATCTTATAGTGTTGCCCAGCAATCCAATCTAAGTACGCATTCATTTTTTTTTAAACGAGGTGCTTACATTAGTTTCATATGATGTGTAACATCTGGGCTGACAGTATCAACCTCTCGGAAAATGGGTTGGTACTATCTGACAGCCAACTCTAGCACTGCACGCTCATTGGTTAAAGCGCGCGCTTCGCCGGCTTCCTGTTACACACTTCCGTCCCTTTTCACGAAACCACTCCCACAGATTGCAGGAGAGCGAGGGGAAAGAAGTTACACTTAAAAAATAATCAAAGAATTTGATCCATGGTCCATGGGAGGCAACAATATTATAAAAGTGAGAGTAAATAACGTATGACTTACCTCAAGCAAATCAGGCCAAGCATAGAATCCGTATGTTGGGTTCCTCAACCACGGGCGCTCCCATTCCTCATCAGTCTGATGCACTCTATCCTCTGACCATATAGCCCAGTCAAGATCAGGCCGGTACCCTGGGAAATTGTGATAAATCTCAAGTCTGAAGTTTTGATTTCATTTCAGATTCTGGATTATGAATAAAATTCTGAAGGCATGAATGATCAGATGCAACAGAATAGAGTCGAAATAAAGCGAAGAACTTGCCACACATTTTTTTTTCGTCACAGGTTAATAATCACAAGGCGTTTATTATAAATAATCTTCTTTTTTAGTTAGTAAAGTAATGGTAGTAGTTAATAATTATGACAGAGATTCTGAGATAATTCTGTGTATTATAAATAAATAGACAGAAAAAAAAGCCCCAACTTACCAGGTACACGTTTACAGGGACGGGGGACCCCAGCGATCTCGTACGGATCGACGGACATCTTGATGATCTTGTGCTTGCGTTGCTTCAGCACGTAGTGCATCAGTCGCTGCGCGGTGCGGCGCACGGCGATGTCGTCGTGCAGCAGCGCGCGCAGCATGCCGGGCACGGCGCGCGCCGGGTACGGGGTTTGTAGCGACGGGCAGAACGTTAGCATCTGCATTGCTAGCTCCAGGCGGCGCCATTGACTGTTGGATGATTAGATTTATAGCTAGGTTACGTTTTGAGCATGGAGTTGTCGTGTTATGAGAAAGTAAGTTTAGAGCTGTTGTGAATTGATCAAGATTATATGGTTTTAAAAACGGTTTTTTATAGGAAGTGATTTTACAAATATTTTTCACAAACAAAATGGTTTTTAAACAAGCAGGTACAAATAATTTTATTTTGCGTAAAACAAAAAACATCGTAATACAATTTCGAGAGTATGACCACAACACAAACAGAAAACTGTATTCCTATAACGAAAAACAAAATAAACAAAACTCACATGTTAGGCGTCTCGACAATTTTAATGAGCTCTGCAATAAGCTCATGGTAGAGTCGTTCACATTTATCTGAAGTGGATTGTTCCTTCTGGAGAGAAGCGTTCAAGAGTATGTTGAAACTGGGCTCGGTGCGCTCTGGCTCGGCCAGCAGCGCGCCGGCCGCGCCCACGGCGCCTGCGGTCATCGTGAGCCGCGTGTTCACCGTCGGGAAGTGGCGGTGCAGACTCTCGCTGAACGCTTGCTCTAAGCTACAATAATAATACACTTTTTTACGAATATTACAACGATGAGATCCATCATATGATGAAGAATAAAGGACGGTACACGGAGAATTACTCGCCTGTTTTTTCGCAGAAAATGGAAGATACTTACTAGGAGATTATAGCAATAAGTTCACGATCAAGGTTCATTGACATATCTTAAGGATACTTACAGGACCTACTCCAAAACCGGTAAGTTGGTCCACATATGTATCACTGGTGTCAACCGTGGGGCTGAATTGACAGAGTCGATCTGCCTAGCCTTTTCCCAACTATATTGGGGTCGGCTTCCAGTCTAACCAGATGCAGCTGAATACCAGTATTTTACATGGAGCGACTGCCTATCAAACCTTCATAACCCAGTAACTGGGCAATACGATACCCCTTGGTATGACTGGTTGTCAGACTTGACTTGTTTGAATTGACGGAGTAATATTTTTAAATAGGAAAACGTTAATAAATTGTTGCATTGTGTAACTTACCGTACCATGCTGGGTTTCTCACTGAGGGGCGCATTAAGTATGGCAGGCCACAGTGTACGCACGACGTCCCAGTCTTGTTTGGCTACCAGAGGGCCAGTGCGGGGCCCCAACATCATGAACAACACGCCCTTATGTTTCGCGTGCCATTCGTCCCCCTCACCCCCTGCCGCTAATATTGCGGCTAGCTTCGGTACTAACGCGCGGTACGAATACGGGTAGTGGCTCAACATCCAGTACAGACGGATTTGAGCTAGGATGCGGACCTGTGGGTTGAAATAAATGACATTAGATAAAGATTAAGCTTACCTGTTATTAGGTGCCTGAAGCTTTTCGCAGTTACACTAAGGCCCGCTTGCACCACAAATCACTCAATGCGTTTAGCACTAAACGTGTTTAAAACATCGTTATTTTTCTTTCAATCGTTTGAAGATGACAGAGTCACAGACAATGTTTCAATTCGTCATTTCATGTATTTAGTGCATTGGTGATGCCAGTACGCCTAAGAATCGTATATTCCGTAACCACAAGTGCACGTGTCCATTGAAACACTCTTCTAGGATTAAAAAAAAATCTTAGTAGACCTATGAAAACCTTCTCTAAAATACAGATATAACAACAACAAAAAATTACTCACCGAGCTATACGTGTTGACAGACAAATCAGCTAACGCATGTAGCGCACTGAGAGCCGAGGGTGTAATGCCGGCCTCACACACGAGGTCGTACCGCGAGTCGTCGTGCAGGCGCGCCGCGTCGGCCGCCAGCATGCGCAGGCGCGCCACGCCCGCGCCGCGCGCACCCACGCGGTCGCGCGCGCCGCCGCGCCCGTCCAGCGCGCGCTCCAGGGCGCCGTACGACCGCAGGCGAGCTTCTAGTCCGGGCGTTCCGCGTAAACCTTTAATTACGACTACGCGCTCCCATACCTGACAATAGAAAGGGATTTTTTTTACTGATTCTCCAATAACTTAAAGACAGTCTAATTTTAAACGCTTTTTCATTTAATGAAATTCTAAAACTTTTTGAGCTTCAAATGATGCCCACTTTTTAAATAAACGAGCCTCTTTTTAATATTCTAGCCTTTTCTCACTATTAATCGCAGTAACTAAGCTAGGGTACGCCGACCAAATAGGTCAGGTTGGGTTAGAACTGTGACAAATCGCTTCAGCATATCTGTGAGTTATATGATTTTAAAGTTCCTAATTCCACGAAAAAGAGAAGAGAGTTCACCTGTATAAGCATCTCAAGACCCCTAGTATCATCAGTCTTTTCGGCCAACAGTTTGGCCTGAACCTCGAGCAGTAGTCGAGTCAACGCCACACGAACATTCTCTCCGTCGAGTGTGACGTGGAACCGCACACCGCAAGTGAATGGAATGCTAGTCGCCGGCACCTGAGTTTCAATGCTGAAAGAAAATCAGGAGTAATGTTTAGCTTACTTAGTAAGTGAATACGTAAATCTCTATAATAATCACTTAGTTTAAGCTAATAATACGTAGCTAATTGTAAGCTTTATAGCTTACTAATTTTCTTTTCAATAAAATAAGTTTCATGAATTCCTTTTACCCGACTACGGCGAAGCAAAAAGGAGGGTTATGATTGTGACCGGTATGACTACATACTGAAACATAAAGGTCGTGTAGATTTAACCGTTGACTTAAGTACAACGCAAGACCGGTCTTAAATGTAAGTTTGCTATTTTAAAATACTCACAGCGTCACAGGTTGCTCATCAGGTGGTGGCAGGAAGGTGCTGCACGCCAGCACAGCGTTGATGATGTAGAAGCTCCTCAGCCTGCGCTCGCGACACATGGGCCTCTCCCCACTCAGCCACTGCCGCAGCCGCCCCACCTCCGCTTTCAAGTATCTATCCAGCAACATCTGAGCACATGCCGCCTCCTCAGCACACGGCACGTGCCACTTAAACTTAGCGTCCTTCAACAGACACCCGTAACCCCATTCCCTGATAGGCAGCCACTTCTCCGGAGCCTCCCCATAATCATTCGGCGAACTCTTCCACTCCTTCAGGTCGATGTAGCACAAAGACGTGAGCATGTGACTCAGCACCTCACACGCCCTCGACAGCGCGTAGTTAGCGTGCAGCTTCAGAGCCCGGTCCAATATCGGAAGAATGTCGGGAATGTACTTTATGAGCACAGTGCCGTCACACTCCACCGCGTGCATAAACAGAACCAGACTGTACATGAGGTCACGTGGTGGGTTCTCTTCATGGAGCGCCTCGTCAGTCAACAGCAGCTCCGTCAAGTCCTCACATAGCTTTGGCATAAAAGCGGCTAAAGTAGCTTCCGAATTAATTCTCGCAAACACGCGCAGCATTACTCCCACCATACTTCCAGACACATTCGTCTCAAAGGTCGACTCTGTGGCGAAAGACTTGAACTTTCTCAACGCCTCTTTGAATATCTTCGGCGAACACTGCATCAGCACGGCTGTGGCGGCTGAAGAGATCGCTGTCTCCATTACAGCATCAGTCTTGCTGCGAACAGCGTCGGATTCTTTAGTGTCCAGTCTTACATGTTCGAGCACACTGGACTCGATAATGACAAACAATCTGTCAAAAAAGACGAGGACGAAGTCTTCGAATTGAGCAGTAGACTCACAGGTCAGGAGCTCCTCCTCTGTGAGGTCATCCCAGTGCTCGTGAGCGGAACTACAATCTATGAATGGCACCATCCAGGTGAAGATGAGTATGAAGTGCAGTGTGACTAATGTCTTTTTGATGTCGTTAGGGTCGAGCCCGGGCAGGACGGCGAGCAGGAATGGTACAACATGAGTGGGGCCCTCCGGGTAGTCCGCGTCGGCTCCTCGCAGCATGGGCCGCGCCACGGCGGCCACCGCGGACATGGCGGCGGTCACTCGGTGAGGCTCCGTCAGTGACGTCAGAGAGGTCTTCAGCCTCTCCAGTAATGGCGGAACTACTATAGCAGGACGCAGCGTCGCTAGATTATGCAATGCGATGGAAATATCGAGAGAGCCGCTGCGGCTGTACACCGCCTGTAGCGTTGGTTCGAGCACAATGTTAACAAACTCAGTGATGTCTTCATCTCTGAGTCGATATTCCTGTGGAGTTTGGTTTTCCCAATTCTCGTAAAATTTCTTTTCACGTTCACGTCGCACCCTGTAAGAAAAGAGACGAGTTCAAATTGCTTTTTATTAATAGATTATTTTGGTGAATGATACAGCAGCATGTACGGCTTTACTCACATGCATAGTAGCGAAGCTGCCCGACTAGTATAGGCACGCAGTAGAGCCCAAAATCATGAGTACGTCCGGCGCCGAGGGGGGCTCGTCTCGTAAGTAAAGACATACATACTCCTAAACAAAAATGGTGTGACGAGAGTGATGCATATGAGATGATTTCTAAATAACAATAGATCGAAAGGCCAAGTGACACGACATAACCATATCAAGTAATGTATCGAATTTCCTATGTGATTTGTCTTGTTAGGCCCAGCTTGATCGTTTAAAATGTTTACCTGTTAAGAAACTCTCGGGCCAGTTTCCTAAGCAGATCTCTTAGCTTGTAGGACCAGCGGCCCGCGTTGGCGCTGTGCAGGTAACTCTCGACTCCTGCCAGGAAGCTGCGCAAATGCTTCAATACCACGCCGTTGGGACTGATACTCCATACGATCCAGGATGCCACGTGTTTCATATCTAGACCACATATAAATAATTTGTTAAACTGTGGTTACGATTCCGCGTACATAAATAAATAAATTAGTATCATGTCACATAGGCGGTGGCCTGTCATTTCACCGACAGTTCATTTACAAATCTTCACTTGACGAGTAATGATTGACAAAAACATGATTTGTCATTTCATCATTATAAAACAAGTTTGACAAATACATAATTCACTTAAGGTTGCACTAGTCGATATATAGATACTATTCGAAACGACTTGTACTAATAGTTAAAAAGAAATTGTTTTTATAAGGCAACCCGAACTAGGTAGTTAGATAAGGTTAAATATTTTTAACTCGCTAAACAAGGTTAGGTTAGCACTGCGACCCCCTACGCACGACGGCACTAGCCGACCGAACGAAGCGAGCGTACCGTGGGGCGAGTACTAAAAAAGACTACAATTTATTTTAAAAAAAAACTTTCGTCGGTTTAAAGAACTTCAGCACTTGCCTGTAATTTATTTTACCCAAATGGAAATTGCAACCATAATCACTGTGACTATAAAATGTTAAGTATAAACGTGATTTTTCCAAAAGACATTAAATAAAATAACAATTTATTAAATATCATGCGAAACATTTGTAAAGAAAGCTTTTGACAAATAAATGTTTGTAAAGCGAGTGTTTATAACATAAAATATTTGCGGAAGAAGTTGTTTGTGAAACAAATAGTATTATGAAACGTTGGTTGTAAACAAAACATTTGTCAACGGTGTTTTGGTGAAACATTAGTGTGAACCCGGTTAGGCAATGGGCCTCTGATACGGCTGTTCAAGGGCGTCGCCAGCCGGTGGCCCAGAACACCCTCCCCCCTCTGGGCTATCGCTATCAAGGTATCAATTTGATATATGGAGTATAGGAAGATTATGAATTGTAGTAGGTACACTCAAGAGCACATGAAGCTTTACACTTGTAGTGCGAGTCAGTGGCGGACTAAGTCTGTCGGGGGTCCAGAGCAGCAAACTAAATGGGGGGCCCCCCGCCCAGGTATGCAGAAACTTTTGAGAACTAGAAGAACGTAAAATATAAGAGCACCTGCCAAGTGCCATGGCGTATTTTAATTTTTGAATTGTTTTTATTATTTTTGAATTGCGGACGCTTTTAAAGTGCTTTCTACATTGTTCTCACATGTATAATTTCAACATTAATGATGTAACCGATATTTTGTAACATTTTTTTTATTTAAAAGAGTGTCAGTGGAGTTTCTTTCCCGTTCTTCTCCATAGGTACCTACTACAGTTTGGAATGAACAACTAGCTTGATATTTCTGACTGACCGATTCCTTGACAATTCAAGTGCCTGTAAATGGTATAATTGAAATAAATGTTTTGAGTTTAAAAAAATAAAAGTAACAACAACATCCCAGTCAGTCCTTATAGCATCCCATCAAAATCGGTCCAGCCGTTTCAGAGATTAGCCGGAACAAACAGAAAGACAAGCAGACAGACAAAAACGGTTGTTTTTTTTTTGTTATAAGTACCGTATATACTTTCATATGCATTTAGTAAAAAGCTGTTATTTTGACATCACAAACAGACACTTCAATTTGATTTATTATTTGTATACATTCGTAGGGGGGCCCCAACAATGACTGCCAGACTAACTTTAGTTATTAAACATATTATTTTGGCTTTGTTTGGGATTAAAAAGTTATTCTAAAAATTTGCCCCCCTTCCCCCTCCCCTAGTCCGCCAGTTGTGCGAGTCTTACCTCTACAGCGATTGTAATAAGAACGGTACAAAGTCCAATATGTAAACGTCCGCGAGCTCTTGACTGTAAAATAAATAAAACTTCTAAACAAAGTTTCAATATTTATTAGAAAATCAGAATAAAAAGAATTTGAGACTAAATTGCTTTTTGGTCTGGCCATGATGAATGAGTTTTGAGTTTAGTTATTTTTTTGCTGAAAATTACAAGATTTTTATAATAAAGTGGTCGAGCGAGACCTTTTTTAGGAAGTTAGTATGTATGGGTCAAATCTTGGAAGCGTAATCAAAACCACTTCCTCTTATCCTACGTAGTTGGAATTTTGCATGTCACTTCAGTTTCGAAGACTGATTCTACAATTTCTACACCCAAGATTGGCTCCAGACGTAGGAACTCCTCATCCTTCAACGGTACAGACACGAAATGATAGTCCGTTCTAAAGTCCAACATGACCTGGCTGCTGCACCCAGGATTGGCTCCAGACGACGGAATTCCGCTCCGGCAACAGTACAGACACGAAATTGTATATACGCATTCATACACCATGACTTGTCTGCTGACCCAGGATTGGCTCCATACGAGAGATCTCGTCAGCGGTCCACAGCACAGGCACGAAATTTTGTAATTGCATTCAATTATGATAGCCTGTTTTAAAGTATGGTATGACTTGGAGTGCAACTCGGTTGCCTTCACCTTATGACTTGTGTAAAGGCGTTGGATTTGTGTTTACAAGTACCTTTCAAGTGAAGGCGATAGAAAAGATATTCTAAACAGTAAACAAATTCTAATGCGTTAATTAAAAACATGTTTTTAAAAAGGTTCTTACGTTTCTATTTGAATCTCTAGGCACTGCCCTTCCCTGCCCCCTCTTGGCGACGCCCTTATACATAACATGCCTGTATGTCCTCGATAGGTTAGGCAGAGTCGTACCTATAGGTCTACTAGGTACACCAACATTTGACCAGTTATGTTTTAGTCCCATGTAATAGGTCCCGGTCAATATTTTATGTGATCATTGTAGGTTTGTCTGTATCGGATTTACTATTAAGTACTTTCACGCGCAAGGTTTGATACAATATCTTTTATTATTCACGGATAATTAAATCAGAAATGTACAAGGGATAGTTTGTAAGGCGATGTCTGTCAGATCACTAGGATGAATAGAAGGTTGAATTTGCTTTATGAAAACAAAGATGCTCATTGCGTTTTTACCCGACTGCGTGACAGCAAAGGCAGGGTTATGTTACTAACGACATACTTTCAACTACGTAACTACTGTTACTCGTTAAAAATAGCAGTAAAAATATTGTGTTAACTTATGTATGACAAATCGCTTATCAAAAATAGCAATTGGCATATATCACAGCATTAGATACCGTAACATAAGTACCTATAAAGCAGGTATTGATATCAACTTACCAAGGGAATGACAGCGAGTGATCTGCATGTCTTTGTAGGCGACTGGCAAGTTCAGGGCGTGGAGGAAACGCATGAACATCTTGGGAACATGAGGCGTCCAGTCAATGGCACCGGGGTTGCGCTTAGCCAGCCCAGCGAAGAGCATCATTAGGTCCTGTACAAAGCAACTCGTTATGTAGCACACAAATTACAGTATTAGAGTATCTGTATTATACAGAACTGGGGGCTGACTATGAATTATTAATGCCATCAGTATTCCACTGCGAAAAAAGGATGGTGCTAGCGGCCTTGTATAGCTCCGTCTCTCACTAACACTGGAAAAATGGTGGCATTAATACGTCGTGGTATAGGTGCAGTTGTCGCTTAAATTGTAAGCGCCCCAAAATTTAACTTGCTATATCTTACCGAGATCCCACACTGAGAGTTGTAGCAGGTATCCCACAGAGTCATGATCTCATCGAACCACAAGTGATGGCCGAAACGCGCGTGCTCAGGGTTCAACGCGACCGGCAAGAACGTAGCTAGTTGACAGACCACGTGTGTGTCCGTAGACCACGGGTTTACTTGAGGCAACAACTCTGCCAGGATCTCTTTTGTGGATTGTATAGGGAAATATCTAAAAAAACCGAGAATGTATATCAGATCCTTACCGGAAATTTTAACGGTACTAAAGTGAGAGTATTTTACTTACGGTCTTGCGCATTTAACCATCGATATGTATGATCCTTCTAGGGAGCTGAAATTAAATTAAGTGCATTAAAATAAGTACCTATTGAAGAGACGTTTCAAACATGCACAGCCTGCCACCTTGATACACAGACACTACAATTTATACAATAGGATTACGTTTGATCAAAATTATTTATTAATTTTTCAACCACATTATAGTTGAACACTTAATAAATGATTTCTAGGGTCCATAATACCAAGGATAGATAGTGACATGGGTCCGATGAATCATGAGCCCAACCCGTCTGCCACCCGATGTGCGAACATTAAGCGTGTCCCGAAACTTATATTGTTTGTCTATTTATTACGTGGGCAGTTCGTTCTCGTCGGCTCCTGCGAGGCCGAACAACTCTAGGGCGTCGCCCAGCCCGTCTCCCGACAGGAATTTGCGAATCATATCGAGCATATCGCCTCCTTGTTTCATAAAACGATTTGGCCTGAACACACATTATGATTTTAAGTGAAATTTAACTGTCTTACGTAGATGTTATAATTAAACAAAATCGATTAAGTTTATAGACAGGGAGTTATTATAGAATCAAAACATCGATAAAAAACGAGCATCGAGTCATGTAGAAATCATCGTGTAGGTACAGTCACGGACTTTAATTGATGAGCCACCTGGCAAAGTAATTTATTTGCAGAACTACAAACTTGACTGCAAAATTGAAAAGTTTGAAGGTGGCTCATCAATTAAAGTCCGTGACTGTACCTATATAAGAATTATGTTACATTATGTTATCCTTTATAGGTACCTACAGATAATATGTAGCAGTAATACAATATTCACGTATGTGATTGCGTCAAACCTGTCGTACATGATACGTCACATAAAGGAAGTGCCGAAACAAAAGTTGGCGCTAGATGAGTAGCAGACACATTCTTATTCAAGTTCTTTGGATTATGTGTTAATACTTATGATGATAGTATTATGTTTGATCTTAATTCCTATTTTAGACGAGTTAATGAATACTTACTTCAGGTAATGGTACATTCCAATATGAGTCGAGCTCTTATCAAATATTTTTTTGCCCATGTCGTAGAGCGGGCGCCAATGCAGCGTCAGTTCGTCAGGTGTAATCAATTGTCTTTTCCTGTAGAAATTATTTAATTCGTTAGCAATTAACAAAGCGGACTGTGCCAATTATTCCAAGTATTTACTGTCAAGACTACGCATATACTAAGGCATATTGAATACATTTTATAGAACTTTATAGGCTGATATGTTTTTAAAAACAACAATAGTAAAAATAATTAACTTTCGGTGGGCAAATTACATTTCTTGTTTGGAATGCCCGAATGTCGCTATTTTATTGACGCATACGTACCTACTTGATTTTTAGCTTAACTTAAAATTACGCCCGAAATCATTTCAAAGGGCCAGTTTATTAGGCATAGCGGTTAAGATGTAGGAGCATCAGAGAGAAAATTGCTAATACATTTTATTTTTACATAATTTTAGTTTTTGTTACTTTTAGGTACTTACTTTGTGAGCATTAGAAACATAGTAGCGAACTTGTGCACCTTGCCTGGTTCCAGATCAGGTATGAGCACAAGTTCATACGCCAGTCTTATCAATTTGATGTGATCTTCCTTCCCGAACTTTAGGCCGTGCATCCGTATGTATCTGTAAACCAAATCATTAAAAGTTATAGAATTGACCTAATTTCAGAAAAGGAATAAATGAAAAAAAATAAATCGAATTGATAACTTTATTTATTTGTCTGTGGTCCAGTGGTCGCAAGCGCGGCTGCTGCGCACGGGGTTCTTTTTTTTTTTTTTTGACTGTTGACTGTTGGATATCATCAAATGACTTCTCCCGCTCTGGGCGGAGCGGAAGGGCGTGTCCGAGTTTTACTGAATAAAACCCACCCGTGTTCCTTCAGTTGCCTATTGCCAAGGTCCCGGTATCCCTTTCGAACTCTCCCGCAAGCGCACGGGGTCCTGGGTTCGTTTTCCAGATTGGGCAAAGTTCTATTGGGTTTTTCCATTTAGAATTCCTTAGCTGCAGCCTGGAGGCTGGCTCTTCACATTCATTTAAAGTATTAATATTATAATTATTTCATACATATAAAACATGTCTTTTTGTAAATAATATAAAGTCTAATCTGCCCAGTGATTTAATAATTGAAGGGCTGCAGTATATTGACTGTATTTTTCCTTAGACCTGTTCTGTATAAAACAACACTTTATTTCGTCATAGTTTTTTACTACATAAATTAATAGTGGTGTTATAACAATGTGTAGGTGTCATGAGTGAGTCATTTTGCAATATAATATAGGAATATAACAATAGGAATTGTATAGAAATATAATCATCAGTGAGTGCTATGTGAGGCCAGGTGCAGTTAGCAGGAAGACCTGGGTGTTAGCCAGCATATTTCAAACTTCACTAATACTTGCCAAAGGTTAGCGCTAAACCGAAACTTGCAATAAAATGATTTACGTACAGCTGAAGAATATGAAACTGTTGTGTCATTGTTTTATTAGGTATTCGGCCGTGTCCTAACCGAAAGAAACCGTCGCGTGAGTACGCAATCGACGCTATCGTTTATATGAATTACTAGCTGCTGCCCGCTGCTTGCCCACTATTCTTCTAAAATAAAAGTAGCTTAAGTTACTCTTTATAACATAAGCTATCTGCTATGTGAAAGTCACGTCAAAATCCGTCCATCCTTTTCGGAGATAAGCCGGAACAGACTGACAGGTACTGTATATACTTTCATAAGCATTTAGTAAAAAGCTGTTATTTTGACATTACAAACAGACACTTTAATTTTATTTATTTGTATGTATGTATACATAAATTACATACAAACGCGACTTCAATGATTCCGCGAGTTATGAGTACATACTCGTAAAAGAGCGTAACGATCTTGATTACAGGGTTTGAGTCTTATTGTTCTCTGTTTTTAATTGTAAACAAAATATTAAGTTAAAAGTTTTAAATCCTACTGTATTTTTAATGAGGCAAATAGTTTCCTATGCTGAAATATCTACATATTACTGTATTACCTATGCATGCAGAACATAATGACTGTAATTATTATACAGATACATACACACTATTACCTACCTACAATACAAGTACATACATATTACACAGTGCCGTTTATCAAAACTTACAAGAGTTATATTACAAGCATTTTTCCTGTAAGAAATTTCATTATTATAAAAAAAACTACACATGTAAATTACATGTTACAAGTGTCATTATTTAGTTCACAAGTACTTACTTATATTTTAACACTTTTAATTGTGATTTTGTTTATCAAAAAATTCTTTGTAAGTTACAACTTGTAGGAAATCATAACAAATCCTGGGAGTGCCCGGTGACTCTCTATTCTGTCTTACAAGTTTAAAATCAATTTTTAAATTCGATTTTCTTTTAAAGAATTTGGTCAAAAGAGAGAAGACCTGTCCCAGCTCATGCCCCAGCAGTGGCTGATTATGAATATGGAGACGAGCTATGAATTTAACGAAAAATTAACATACTAGGTAACTTATGAATGTGTAGACTTGTAACTTTTGATAAACAGGCCACTTGTTTTTATTATTAAGTTTGGCTGTAATATCCTACCAAAATTTGAAAGCATCAAAATTTCATTCATGGCCTAAAAATATAACCATTTCATTTTATGAGTCAGTCATCATTATTTTGCACAATTTGATCAAAACACCAATATCATTGTTGTTATACAGGTGGTTGTTTTATTCTACTTTCTTAGTCCCTTTTTTTTCCATCCATAGCAGACTAGCAAAGGATTTAACAGTGACCCACTTATATAATTGCATGTCTGATGATTGAAATGTTAAGACTAATTTAAAAAGCTTAAAAAAATAGCTCAACTACCACACTAATGGGTTTTGTTACGTGTTTAAATAAACAAAAAAGTAATCTTAACTCAATATTATAAATGCAAAAGCAACTTTGTTTGTTTGTTACACATTCACACTAAAACGGCTGAACTGATTTGGATGAAATTATGCACATGGGTAGACCATGACCTGGAAAACGATATTACTATTACGCTATGTTGCTACTTTTATTGCAGACGAAGTCGTGGGAAACACCCACTGCATTATATATCCAATTGAAGTGAATTTTATTATTCCAATATTGAATGCAAGTCATATTCACTTTACTGTGCTGCAATATATTTTTGCTTACAACATAGTATACAAATTAAATGTACAAAATCAAAACCTCTCAGTTGCAATTATTGCATATTATATTGCACAGCATTTCACTGCTGTGCACAATTTGACTGAAATAATAAGAACAAGTAATAAGACATTCTAAGTAAAAAAAAAACAATAGGAATATTAGAAGAATCAGAAAAAAACAAAACATACAGATACCAATAGATATACATATAGATAAATTTTTATTTTTGCATAATATCATCATGTCTGTATTATGATTTGATCCCAGGACACCACATTTGTAGGACTTGCAACCACTGGACCAGCATGTGTTGCTTGTAGCGATATTTCTTATGAGCGAGTGCAGTAGATAATATATACTGCAGTTTATAAGCGGACTCCAAGTTATTTCTGTCTAGGGCCTTAACAAACAAAAGCTATAAGACATTCCAGAGAGCAGTTATGTTTATTATTCCTGATAAATATGTTCCTTCAATCCTTCAGCTATCTATTGGACCGCTTCCAATAATTCAATATCACCTAAAATGTGCTAGCGCTGGCTTGACACATTGTCTTTATGAAAAAATCATATTTACTTCATGAGCCTGGAGGACCAGACCCCGCACGCCGGCTTCATCTCACGCAGCATGACGGCCTTCGCCAGGTTGAACTTTACTTGCTGCAGGAATCTTGTAGACTCATCGTCTAACTCGGCGGCATATGGTAGGATATGATTCGTCAATATTTCCTTCTGCGGTTTGAACCCCAGAGCCTCTATACGCTCCGGGGTTGTCACCAGCATCTCAAACTCGTCGTCCTGAATCATTTTGATTTTTTTATGTTATTTGTTTTTAGAAAAAATATAACGAGTCACTGCGATATGTTCTTTATGCCTGGAGGCCACATGAGCACAACTGTTAGTTTACTCGATATACGATCGCGGATCACCAATAACAAAATGTCATTTAACAAATCAAATTAACATTGAATTTACACAAGTCATCGAGATAATCACAGAAAGAAAATCCGAATCGCCAAGTCAGTCTCAAAGGTACGTTCCGATTCACTAAAATTTGACATGCGTCATTTGAAGAACAAGACTCTCGTCATGGTCGCAGTATTCGTTTCATTCCACGCATTTACAATGGTAATTGGTGACTGGGTGTGTTTCAGACAGGAAGCGACAAATGCAACGACATTGGTTGCAACAGCCGAAGTTATAGATATGTAATAAATTATCGATTATTCGGGTGAATGAGGAAAGGTAGGTATTATATCGGGTACTTTGGGTAGGTAGGTGGGTACCGTACACGTGGGCCGGTACTGTAGGTGCATGTCTTGGCCAGTAAGTGGTACGCAGTACGCATCATTTACTGAGAGCTCAATGGTCAATGATTTATTTACTATCCATGTCCGACCTGGATATCGAACCTCACACAGAACCGCTGTAGGTAGGTAACTGTTTCTAAACATCCAAGCACTGTGTTTCATACTGTACTGACTCAATGTGTTATGAGGAGACTGCATTATTTTTTAGTTATTTTAGAAGCTGGCTTCGATTTATACTTTTAGCTATTTAGGATAGTTTTGATTCTCACTAATGCACGACCCGCTTTCTTACAGGCCGGATCGCGCCAAGATAGGCCGACAGGCCGTGAGAACCGTCGCATCTGATGAGGTCTCCGGTGGCCTGTCGATACCCGTCTGATCCGTCGGGAGTCGGTAAGTTCAAAGGAGCGGTGTGCAGCGGCACGAGGTCGACTGTCGCGGCCTGTAGGGCCGCGTTTCTACTGCTTTCTTTATCAAATCTTGACCACTGAATAAAAACAGCGGCTGCTTTATGTAGTAGGTACACTCCTACCAACTTATCTGTGAAATGGCGAAAATTGGAGCTACGGCCGTCATGTTGAAAGTCATTCGATTGTCAGTGTCATATTCAGTGCACAATAAAATTATTATCATTATTAGAATGTAGATGAATTCATTCATTCTGATGTTAGAATTAATTTGTATAATCAACAACAAACTAAACAAAAAACAACACTGAATCGACGGTGGCGTCCTCTTTCAGCACCCAAACCACGACGTATCAATGCCACCATTTTTCCAGTGTTAGAGAGAGACGGAGCTATACAAGGCCGCTAGCACCATCCTTTTTTTGCAGTGGAATAATGATGGCATTAAGACTTCATAGTCAGCCACCAGTTCACAGATAAGTTGGTAGGACTGTAGATAGGTACTTTCCATAATGCATAATACGGGCCATAGACGTTCAAGTAATTTGATCAAACAGTTTGATCACATAGAAATACGAAAATTCATATTTCTTCATACCATTTGATAACTCTTTGATCAAATTTTCCCAGACACATTCATGCCAACTTGATAAAACCGTTTGAACCAGCCTGTTTGATCAAATTACTTGAACGTCTATGGCCCGCATAATACAATCTTCATAATCATACAGGTCTAACCGCGTCCACGATAGACGTGAGGGTATTGAAATTGGTTCACTAGCTCAGTCGTTTAGGCTTACAAGAGCGTGTGTCAAAGACTCATCATTTCAGGGTATCGTAGTTGGGTAAAAAAAAAACAATTATTGAAAAAAAGTTGTTGGCACAGGATGTACCTATGCGAGATTTTTTATTTGTAAATAATAAATAGATTTAAGTAAGTAGATAATAGAGGAATGTGTAGATGGAATGATCTAGGTTTCTAAAGATTACACAAGTGTAGGTGCAGTCACGAGCATAAATGTAATACAGTAGACAGCTCGGCCAGTGAAAATCCCGTCAAAATCGGCACAGCTGTTTCGGAGATAAGCCAGAACAGACAGACATTTTTTTTAGTTTTTTTGTTATAAGCACCGTATAAACTTACATAATATAGTACTATGCATGTAGTAAAAAGTTGTTATTCACACTTCAATTTTATTTATTTATACGTATACAGGGTGTAAGGGTAAGCAGTCTCGTCATTCAAACCAAGGGTGGTTGACAAATATAAATGACCGAGTAACAACAAAAAAATAACGTTATTTTCATTAAAAGATTTTAAAAAGTTTTTTGCGATACCGTGCTCGCTAGCGAAACAGCAGACTGTCTAAGACAGGGGTCGCGCTCACGGCCGGTCAGGTCACCTCACACGCCCCCCACCCCTATAGAGACGCAAGTTCATTGCCCTAGCACAAAGGTGAAAGGGTGAAATACTACTACTAGTGGTAAAAGGTAATAAAATAAAAAAAAATGTCGTAGTTTTTCATTGATTTTACGTTCTATAAATGACACCAAACCACTGGTTTCAAGGATAACGTTGTTTACCCAAACATCTACAGGATGAATCATGAACTCACATAATATTGCCAAGCTGTCCTTAACCTAACTAATATTATAAATGCGAAAGTGAGTTTGTTTGTTACGCTTTCACGGTAAAAAGGCTGTACGGATTTGGATGAAATTTGGCACAGGGGTATACCATGATTTACCACCATACTTTTTATTGTACCATACTTTTTATCCCGATATTCCCACGGGATCGAGACTTACGCGGGTGAAACCGCGGGGCGCAGCTAGTAGTTATGTGTATATTTATGATCGTGACTGTACATAGTTTTAAACGTTCTAAAATCTAACTTTTCGGTACAGTGCTTAATCATGACGAAGAGAAATAGGTAGACTAGACAATGTAAACGTAATGGCTGCTATATACACAGAAGACACTTGTAAAACTTATTTGATACTAGTCTCAGACCAACAAAAAAGCCGGCCAAGTGCGAGTTGGACTCGCGCACGAAGGGTTCCGTACCATTCATCTATAAAAACGGCAAAAAATTATGTCTGTTGTATGGGAGCCCCCTTAAATAAACTGCTTTGCAAAAAAAACGGGCACCTTAACAGTTATTGGCTTTTGTATGGACAATATTAATATTGTTACTATGTCATTAGCATTAATGACTAGTAATTTGTTATAATCAATAAGAATATAGTTTTTTGGCTACACCACTCTTGCAGCAGCGCTACAATTTTACTAGCTCTTATTGCTTTTTCTGCTATTACAATCGACACAAAGATAATTATCACTTTTAAGTCACAATAAGGCTGGATTATGCGACAAACATAAAATTATTCTACTAAAAATAACGAGAAGTTAGTTTTAGTTGCCAGGATAACCTTATAACAGCAAATCTGCAAAATGTTAGTAAAAGTCACAAACGGAAATCGGGATTATTATTGTTTTTAAACAAAAGTTTCGTATTTAGAATTAACTTTTTTTCATAACCAGACTCTTTATTAAGTGCCAGTAACATAGTTTGGCTATTAAAACCTCTTTACAGCTAAATGATTACCGATAATGTACAAAAATCAAAACCGCCCGTTTTTTTTTGCAAAGGGGTGTATTAAAATTTGTTTTATTTTAAGTACTTAATTTAATTATTTATTTTTAAAGTGAATATAGTATAACTAAATATTCTGTGAATATTTCAACCGTCTACCTGTTGCCGTTATCAATATCGAGCAAAAACGAGCAAAAAAATCACGTTTGTTGTATGGGAGCCCCCTTAAATATTTATTATTATATTCTGTTTTTTAGTATTCATTGTTATAGCGGGAACAGAAATACATCATCTGTCTAACTATCACGGTTCATGAGATACTGCCTGGTGACAGATGGATAGACAGACAGACAGACAGACAGCGGAGCCTTAGTAATAGGGTCCCGTTTTACCCTGAATGAGTGAAACAGGTGCAGTATTATGAAGTATTAATGCCACTATTTGTAGTGTCAGAGAGCGACGGAGCTAGACAAGGCCGCTAGCACCATCCCGTTTTCGTAGTGGAATAATGATGGCATTAATACTTCATAATACTACCCCAGGGCAACATGGCAAACGAACATCGCGATAGACTTGTGAGTAGGTACTGTGTGTGACCAAGATGGCGTTATGAGCAGGATCCCAGGATCCCTTTACAAAAGGCTAGTTCCCATCTATGTAGCTTTAAGTAGACGAGTGGAATGAGAGAATGGATGCCATGATGCCTGCATTGGGAGTCATTCGGACACTAAAGGCTTTTATCAACAATTAATAAAGTATTTGGATAGATCTGCTGCGATGCTTAGAATATTTGTAATATTGTCATTCCATGTGGGATTTTTCGATTCGATTTTCGAGCTTAGCCAGCCCAGGTCTGTCTTTGGGTCATGCTATATCTTTTCGAACAGACTGTCCTGGTATTGCAAAATTATTAGAACCAATAATGTAAATACTGGCTGGCTGGTCTTAAGGATACCAATTCTCGAATAATAGCCACCAATAATCAAGCGTAGTTAATTCTTGGGTAGGTTTATATTCTGTCCTCTTAAATGGTAGAACGAACTTTTTTTCGTATCAGTCGTAATTAGCTAACTTGCATCTTCATAGATGCATCAGCTAGGCAGTCATCAGCCGGCGCAGTTAAAAGCATAAATAACACTAACGACTGTTGAAGCGTCAAGTTATCTTTATGATGCTCGACGAGATTTACTGTTCAAGCAACCAAAAGATGACAACTGTTCTTCAAATCTTATATTGCTGGTACTGCTTCGGTAAATTCCAATGGGTGTATGCTTGGACACGTCTGTTAAACTGCACCTTCTGAGCGCATCAGGTCGGGCTTGAGTTACTTTATGTACCCAACTAAGCATGTAGGTACTAAGATGATGTCACGTCTAAAATGAACATTCGGAATCTCTGCACGTAAGATATTTATATCCTATTGATTGTGCACTAGAGGTAGTCTGTCCAGTCATCGTATTGTCCAAAACGTAAATCTTTTTCTTTAGGTTTTTCTTCTCGTTTCTCGCTCGTGTTTGCCTTTTTTTTCTCCTGCGGCTTCGCGCTAGCTGTCGGTTTCTTGTGACCTACAGGCCTCTTAAAATTTTTCGGCCTCCTCCAGCCATTATTCATCTTTTCAGTCGTTTCTAGTTCAGATTTTTCGGAAACTTCCGGAGATTTGTTTAATGTTGGTTTATTCACTTCTGGTTTTATATTTTGATCTGTGCTTTGGGTCGATGCAGGCTCCACCGCAATTTTCTTATCATTGTTCGTTTGTGGCTCTGAGGAAGTCCAACTGGCAGCGAGGACGATGTCTCGGTACATTGAGGAGTTTGCTTTATTCTGCTGATTTATTTTCAGCCGGGTTGCCCCTGCCCGTTCATTTAACTTCAGCAGTTTGATCTGTGGTAATTCAAAGTGTTATTAGAAAATCATTCAAGATAATTTTGTTTCTTCAAAGAAAACAGACAGGTGCAAACTGGTGGTAAACATGCAGGTGTATTAGAAATATAGAGAAGAGTAATATTAACAATATTGTGTCAAAAAATCATAATTTTTGTCGTTCTACCAACAAACAACGAAGACTCCAGCATAACTCCTGCAGACTTCGCAAGGATACTCAAACAGCTGCTATTCTATTCTGCCCCAAACCGTACGCACCGGTGGATAATCAGGAACAAATCTAAATATGTATGAAGAATATGGCAACTTTTTGTCTCAAATGTTGCACTACTACAGTCAGTTTCTTCATCAACAGTAACAGCCAAAGTAACGTCAAAAAGTCAAAGAAACGGTAAATTTGTTCCTTTTTGACCTTACTTTGGCTGTTACTTTTGATGAAGAAACTGGCTGTTTATAAATAAAATGGAGAACGATCAATAAAAAAAATGCTAGTTTACTTTCGTACCTTTCCATAGCAGACTTATAACAGCAGCGCAGCAGCTTTTACGGTGAAATAATAACACAACTACAGTAAAAACTTAAAACTGATGAAGAGAACAAAATGAAACCAATAAGTACATAAAATACAAAGTTTATTTTATTGGGCGAGAGCAAATAATAGGAAAACCATGCATGAAAAATAACAGGATAATATTGAAAAAAAAAAACACTATATAAATAAAAATTAAGCTTGAATTCATAAATAAATCATTTCATTTTGGAAAAATTAAATACGTGTATTTTATGGCCGTGCGCGTTGAGTACAGATGGAGGGGGATAAAACGTATAAAATTAATAAACATAAATTTTACGTGCACATTGTAAAATTTATTTTTATTGAGCATTATAAAAAAACTACAGTCTAAGAGCGAATTTAACCAAAGCGGTTCAGATGTGCTGATCGAGTTCAGTTTCATTGGTGAAAATCGCACTAAGTCTTGTAATTCGAACAGTCTAAACATCAATCTACCACTAGACTAACTACATAGCTAAGCTGATTGTTTACAATGTTCAAATCACAAAATTTCAGTAAACGTAGTCACGCGCGCAACACGCCCGTAAAACGCAATTGATAAAAATACGCACAACGCCAATAGGGAATATGCATGTGATTCAAATATGGGTCAAATATTTTTTTCTATAAACTATGTTACTTCAGAATTAAGCCTCCATCAATATTTTTGAATAAAATTTATTTTTGAGCGAGAAATTAATTTTTAAAAAGTCCCAAAAAACTGTGGGTAATTCAAATACTTGAAAAGGCTAAGAGCGGTCACATCCGCTCTTAGCCTTTTCGTAACAATCCGGGGTAACAATCAAAATGTCAATGTCAAGTCAATCAACAAGTGTCAAGTCAATGTCAAACGCTCATAGAAAAAGGAGTGTTTGACGTTGACTTGACAGTTGCTTGTCTGTTTTCACGAACTGTGACGTCACCACACCAAGCGCGCCAAATGGAGGGCGTTTAAATAGCCCGGATCGGTTGGATATTTTTAAACATTTTTTTTACTACTTTAAATTGCTTTTTTGCCGTCGAATTTTTTTTTACTATTATTTGACGATGTAAACTATCGAATAAAAATATTAAAAAAATACATGCATATTCCCTATTCACACTTCGTACCAAGTTTCAAGTACACAACTGACACAACACAAGGCTCTAGCTAAGCGTATCTTTTTTTATAAAAAACATTTTGTATAAAATTTAATTTT
Source organism: Lithophane socia (assembly GCA_947522985.1). Taxonomy (NCBI): domain Eukaryota; kingdom Metazoa; phylum Arthropoda; class Insecta; order Lepidoptera; family Noctuidae; genus Lithophane; species Lithophane socia. The sequence goes on along the minus strand of OX383270.1, from coordinate 7,932,101 downwards.
AAGGCACTGGCTTTTGTAAATTGAACTCTATTATCATGTAGTGACCGTTTCTTTTTGCGTAGTGTATAGACTGGCTGCGAAGACGATGTCCCTCTTGATCGCGGTGGATGCTTCCATCATTTTGGCTTGAAGCTTCGGGTCGCCGACGGCCACGGCGGCGTCTTTCACGTCTACTAATAACTGTGGAATTAGAAAAAAAAAACATAATTACAATTTTATTTGAGTGTTTTTATTGAAATGGGACGTGAGAGCTGCGTTTTAAGAATCTTGACAGGAAATGACAACTTTTAAAGTAAATCGAATCGTAATCGGATTACGATTTTTTTCATGTGTCCATATTGCGCCATAGCGTCAAACTATCGCATCGTAAGTTTGGTCTCCAAAGCATGGTATAATTGACTCACAGTTAAGAGTCAATCCCTCTATAACCTGTCTTTTCTGAATATGATACAAAAATAAAAGAGCATCTTATATTTTTATTTTTCATGAAGATCAATTTCTGTCTTACCTCATGCAACTGTTGAATGCACCTGACAATAATTCCCTCTTGCACATCAGTGAGATCCATTATTTCGGCAAAGGGTTTCTCTAGCGCCCACTCGTAAACTACCCTCACAAGGCCGAAGTTGAGTCTTTCAGCTTGACCTTCGAATTGACCCACCTGGAAAGCATTTGTGATTAGAGAAAAACTAGGTTGTCGAATCGAACATGATATATTACAATTACTTAACTTTGTCTTGACCGACAGGTGTTTAATTTGAACTGATTTTTTTTCGGGTTTTGGAGTTGTAAACAGTCTTTAGAGGTTCTTTTGATAACATTGATTGTTGTTCGATTCGGCACGGAAGCGTATCGAAAGGTTGTGAATAGCTATGCTGGTGAATTTGGACAGGCACAAGAAAGTGGCGACGGAACTATTTATTTCAGCTACGTTTTTTTTTAGGCCCGAATAGAATTACTGCACAGCAAAGTTCTCTTGCACATCTTGCTAATATCAAAGAAATATGCTTAAATGCCTAAATCTGTATTAATACTTTATGCATCTCCAGTTTTTTTTTGTCTCGATTCGTGTTTCTTGAGCTTAGCAATGCAGGGCCTAGACTAGACTCTCAATAGTTTCCACTTTCACTTACCAAGTACTTGGACTCAATAGCAGTCAACTCCGCGTCAATTTGTTCGATGGCTTTGACTCCCTCTGCCAGTTTATCCGTCAGCTGGTTCTCCATCTGTGTACGCGCTTGGAACACGAAACAACTGAGCAACGCTGCTATTTCAGCCGGAGTCTTGTCTGTGAACACGTTTCGGAAGACTAGCTCGGAAATTATTAGTTCGTTTGTTCCCATGCCGCATGCTACTCGTCCTGTAAAAAGAAAATGCATGTTTGAACAAAAACGTTTATTACAAAATTCATCCTTATATTCAGACACATGAACACAGAAATTTACTAATAGTGTGTTTAATTTTACAATTTTAGTGAAGCTTCTATCAAATTGTGAATCTAAAAAGTCTGATCCACAGAACAGATTTTTCTGCCGAAAGTTAAAATGTAATACCGAAAAATCACAATATTATTCCGGTCTCTGATCCCATGTTAACATACATTTATGTTGTATTTTATAACACTCGGTTCACCATACGGAAATTTTAAGTCCTGTAATAATTTTTGTTTGTCTATCTTTATGTATTTTTCTGTTTTGTGTGTCCATAAAGCATAACTAATTATAAATGCGAATGTGAGTTTGTTTGCTACGCATCCACGGCAAAACGGCTGAACCGATCTTGATAAAATTTGGTATGGGGATACTTTGAACCTTGGGGAAGGACCATAAGCTTCTTTTTATTGACGGGGGCGAAGCCGCGGGCGGGAGATATTAAATAAATATATACATATTGTAACCTACTACCACACCCCACCACATACCTTTAAGTATGACACTGTCATGCTCATCAATATAGCTGAGCTCCCTCAGAACCATCAGTCGTCTCTGGTAGTCAGGGTACAAAGCCAGGTTCTCAAACGACAGCAACCGTTTGTACTTGTCACGCTTACGTTCCGTCAGCTTTCGCTCGTAAACTATTGCGAACTCCGTTTTAAAGTTCGCTATGTCCGTGCATTTCCTATGCTCTTTGAGTTCTTTCTGAAATTTTAATTTTATTAGTGTATAAAAAAAAAATTCTTTTAAATTTGTTTAGCGAAGTTATGCGCACGCAGGCCTTATGTCAAGGTTCGCATTTTGCCAAAGATAACAGCAGAGGTGGTAGTGCTCTTCCTCTTCGTGAAGAAGCGTGTGACGATAGCTTTTAAGTATAAACGCAGCGTTAAGCGGTATTGCAGTCTATTTCATTTTAAATATCTCTCTTTTTGCTCGGTGCACGTGATTTTAAATACAGATCGATTTTAGCGGCCACTGCGCGGCCATGTATGCAGCATACTCTGAAGCGGTAAACCAGGCCTAGATAGCCAGCAAACATCTTTAAACAAAAATGACGCCGACTGCGTAGTGCCACCGACTTACTTTTATGGAAACCCGCCTCCAACGTTCCTCAAATGACACCGTTTTATCGTTTCCGCACCGCGGCTTTTATACAAATCTTTGGCTTGCTGAACAGCCCTAATTTCGCACACCCAGGCCATAAAAGCCTAAGAGGAATACACTAAATATTAATCTTACGCCTTTATTGGCGATTTATCTATGGCTGATGCTAAAGTATCTAAAGGTGCTTTGGCATTAGCATTATATTTACAATCTCGCTGAACGTTTTCCTCTTAAAGTTACAACTTACCATGCACTTGTTCATTTTGTCGATGGAGGAGAGTATTTCTCCGGTAGTGATGGACAGCGATTGTGTTAGGCTGACGTGGTCCAGCGATGTGGCGCCCGAGCACACTGCGTGGGAAATGCGCGAGAGTTCCTGCACTGCGGTTGAGCAGCTTGACCCTACTGGGGCGTCTTTGAACCTGCAAAACAATGGATTAAAAGGACTTCCCAAAATAAAAAAATGCCTGTATATTTGATGACTCATACAAAAAAAAAACCGGCGAAGTGCCTGTCCAACCACGCACAACGAAAGGTTCCGTAGTTGGAATAATTTTATCCCAAGAACAAAATTAACTTTGTTGAAAAAAAAAATCTCTCATACAACGATATAAGTCACGGTGAATTCTCCAGCTGCAAATGTAAGTTTGTAATCGCAAAGTGTAGTAGTAGTAAATTTACCTGGGCATTTGCCTTCTTTCCCAGTCATCAATAATGATTTTATGGTCAATTTTCAGGGTCATTTTAGTGACGGCTATTATGTTTTTAGGCGCAATACATAATATTGTATGATCCAATGTACTTTCTTCTGTGCCTGCAATACAAGAAATGCATGTAAGTATAGTTATAGCCCGATTTAAACTTATGGCGGGTCGGAACATGAGGCGAGTCGCTGCGCAGTAACTAATTCATGTGTCAGCGGGGGTGAGGGGTGCGGTACTGCGCAGCGAGTAGCGCACTACAGAGCCGTCCAAATCCGTTCAGTAGTTTTTACGTGAAAGAGTAACAAACATCCATCCATACTTAGAAACTATCGCGTTTATAATATTAGTTAGATTATGTTTGGTGTACAATAAAGAATCAAGAATTGACCCACGAAGGAAAGGCACGAATGGAAGCATGGAGTTGCTGAAAAGGTGTATAACTAAAAAAAATAAAGCTAGGAGGATAATATTTACCTATAGAATCATACATCGCAGAGAAACTAAGCATTCGGTACCAGTTCTCATCCACCTCAAAGTTGTACTTAGCATCGTCTTGAATTTTGGCGTTCAATACGAGGACCTTGTATGGCGTTTGTCTCGGACCTGAAAACATTTAATAGCATTTTTTTAGGGTTCCGTACCCAAAGGGTCTCCGCTGTCCGTTCGTCCGTCCGTCTGTCACAGGGCAGTATCTTTTAAACCGCAATAGGATCACGCAGGACACTTGAGCTTTTCACAGAGTGTGTACTACTATGGCCGCTATAACAATAAATATAATAAAAAACTAGAATAAAGGCTCGCATTGTGATGAGGTTCATGACTCTGCAGCCCTAACCAGCGGTAGCTGGGACCCTGCTCCCGACACCGGCGGACTTCTATTTTTTATAATTTGTATAGAAATGTTTATAAATGTAAATAGGTAATAAAGTGATATAATAAACGAAATAAAATAAAAAAAATAAAAATTAAAGAGGGTCCAAGATGGAAAATGAAAAATAATAACCGGTGGTACGCAACCTTCGTGTGCGAGGCCGACTGGCACTTTTTTTAATTACAGGAGATTACAGCAGCAGCTAAAAAACTGCATAAGTAGTTGATGACAACCTTAAAATAGCATACTTTTTCCAAGCAACATACCATTATTATTCAACAGAACACCAAGTTGATTCATATACGGCCCTGCAGACACCACCAGTATCTTCCCCGGTATCATTTCCTTCGCGACTTTAGCAGTATTCAGCAGTATGGGCATGATTTCATTTAGTACATCGATGTACGCTGCTGCGGTATCATAGAATGACGCTAAAGGTGCCAGGTGGGAAGCCAGCGGTGTACTACACTTCTCTGAATATTCCTTTTCAGCGAGTTGCAGCTGTTTTCTGTAGTTGTCCGCTTGACAGATTTGGTTAAACTCTCGGAATGAACGCTGCATCATGCCTTCTACTGATACAGTTGCTGCCCTGTATTTAGATGATTGTTACTATAAGTTTTTTGGTAGCGTGTATCTAATATTCAAGAAAAAACTAGTTAAACACCATTCTTTTTCCGTCGGGGGTTAAAAATGTTACAATGTTAGTGCTCATAGTTTGTTCAACGAAATCTTCAAACGGCTGTTTGACACTTCCCGTGACCCTAGGGCTGGCTTTTACTTCGGTCAGAGGCTAAGCATTGCCATACAACATGGCAATGCCGCCAGTCTCTTGGGTACATTACTAGCCGACAGCGATGCGGCGGAATTTTTCGATGCCATATTTTAGAAATAGAAATCATTTATTTGCCAATAAAGTAGGTATACAGATAATGATGGTTAGTTAATTGTTTATTTGTATAGTTAGTTTTAATTAATATTAATTACGATTTAATTAAGTAGTTAATTAATATTATACATTGCAGAAACTTAATAAAAACAATAAATATATACATTGTAAAAAAAAAAAGTAATTTTTATAAAGTTTCTACAACTTTTTTCTGGATCTTGTATGACCATAGTCTTTGCAGAATGGCTGAGGATCAAACCTTACCGTAACAAACTGAGTATCATAGCGTAAGTAAGTCTGAACTGTGACGACAGTTTCTGTGGTATGCCCAGCATCATGCCCTTCAGTGTAACCAGGTCAGGTACGCTTTCTTTGCAGAGTATTATCACAGTGCCGGTGTCATCCAGACCTAGATAACAAGAACTTTTATTAGTATAGCTATAGTCTCAGATATAGTAACAAATATGAGGCTTTGGCCTACCTCATCCACACTATAATTTACACCAGAGGCTCCAAAACTTTTTTTTCTCGTAGACCAACCACTTTTAAAAAAATCCTGGTTTCGGTGGACTCCCCCTGCTGTAAGTGTATTACAGACGGCAGCATCTGATAGTCATCATAGCCGTCATAAATAAAACCTACCTCGTCTCCCCGCTCTGCCCGCCATTTGTATGTACTCAGCGGGTGCTAGAGTACGTCGCTGCAGTCCGTCATACTTGGTAGTTTCATCGAAGACTACTGTACGCGCGGGCATGTTCACGCCCATTGCAAAGGTTTCAGTTGCGAATAGGATTTTGACCTGTAAATATAGTGAGATTGAGTGCATATTCGCTCGTGAAGATAACATCACGCCTGTAATCACCGAAGAGTTCACCCAAATTTCGCCAGTTATGTTTAAGTCTCATGCAACAGGGGACGAGCCTATTGCCATAAACCGGGCACCAATCCAGATTTCAGATGGAAAAACCCAAAAACAATTTGCCCGACTCGGGAATCGAACCCAGTACCAAGGAGGAAGACAGTCAAAATCAAAATACTAAACACGCGCATTACATGACAATTTTTTTTTAGTTTTGATTTCAAAGAGAAAAACCTAAAGAAATTGATGCAAAATCGAAAGTACGGTACTACTTGAGGCGTTGTCTCACGGCACCGCCCTTAGTGTGTCAAGTGCCTCCTATGATGTCTTTAATCTAAAATTTTAAACTTACAAAACCGGACTGGAACAACATCTCAACAATTTCCTTGAGAAGTGGCAATATACCACTGTGATGGACTCCTATACCATTCTCCAGGACTCTTTGCAGCCTTATAACCTGAAAACCAAAGACAACATGAGAATATTATGATGAAACTCCTTGTTTAGATTATTATTAGTTCTCTACTGAAAGTTAATTACCTGTGGTAATCGTCGATCAGGTTCTTTCAACCTTTGGAGACACTTTTGGAAGAAAGATCGTATGTGACCTTTTTCCTTGGCAGTAGTTAAGTCTACTGACATTAAACTTTCAGCGTTCTGATCACATCTGGAATCAAATTCTATAGCAATAACTTCCTTCATTACTGTAAGTTTCGACGCCATCCGTATCTTTACAGAACAGGTTGCCAGTTTTTTGTATTTTAACTTTATTCCGACTGACGTAAAGTTCTGAATACAAAAACTCAGTTTCAAAGTCAAATCTTATATTTCAAATGGGGACATAAAAGGCACTTTTGAACATCAAAGAACGTCTTTATAATTGTGTCTAAGTTGCCAATTTTGTATTAAGAATTTTACGCTGACCGGCATAAAGTTCAAAATAGAATAACTCGGTTTGGCTTGAAATAAAGTTAGAACTCGTTTTGTAACAAGACGGTTTAAGTTTGACTCGCTCAATAGCTTTAAGTCGAAAACAGCATCATATGGCGATGCTCAGAAGAACCAGTAGAATGCGAAGCTGGTTTAAATCATTTTATAAGATAATATGCATTGCTTGAAAATGTTGTCTTAGTACCTGTTACGTGATAGTGTAAATGCGACCACAGGTAGTTTGTCTTGCTGTTTCAAATGATCAATGAACGCTACCCACATCGTCTGCTCAGCCTTAGGATTCATATACGTTTTACCGCCTGAAAATAAAATGTGCTTTTGAGACACCATTATTTTTAAAATCTAGAACTTCAAGCGCGACTTCTTCCGCGTGGATTTCGTAATTTCCCCTAAAAAATTCAAACATCCCTCCACCCTGTTTAAAAGGTAGTTTCAGAGGAAATAAAAAAAATCATGCTGGATGAAAAATTAATGATAACTTATTGATCTTTATTTAGATGATATTTTATCTCATCATTTAATCTTCAGGATAGTTTACCTTTTGGTCCAAAATTCTTTTTGTATTCATTTTCTCTGGTTTTTTTGGCCGCAACTGCTTCATTATATCCTCTTAGTTGGAAGTTTCCTTCTTGATCCACGACCAAGAACCTTTCGTTCTTCGACTTTCCACCCGTTCCTAAAATTATCAATTTGTGAGTAAAGGGCCACAACAATTTAGCCTACGCCTACCTATTATATTCAAGTACTGAAATGCATAGATTATTTTTACTCTGATTTGTTTCTACCATCTCCATGAGAAAAAGGTGAGAATTTCAGGCTCTCGTTATCGAATATCGACAGCCGCGTTTTTTAAGTCACGATCCGTAGATCAATTTTGAAATAAAGTGTGCCCAAGTTCTTATATTTTTCTTTTGCCTGCCCTTGTGGCGAAACATGTTTTTCCAGTCTTTCTTGTTAGCCGTTTCATTACCTTTTCACCCGACTACGGCGAAGAAAAAAGGAGGGTTATGATTTTGACCGGTATGTATGTATGTATGTATGTTCATCTGTTCCCTCCTATCTTCCAAACCACTTATCACAATTTGACAAATGAGGTATCATTAGAAGCGTTATAGGCTATGTGAAGTCACATTAAATTAAAAATGGCGCCCTCTAGAGGACATAAAGTGAGGAACTTAAAAAAAAATATGGTTAAATCGTACCATGTTGGGTATCAAATGAAAGGCCTTAATGAGCACATTTCAAAAATATATATATTATAACCCCAAAAGAATTAAAAAAAATATAGTAATAAAAACTAAAACCCAACTACGACTTAAAAGGTATAAACAAGACACCACAGACAGACAAATTAAAAATCCGGAGTCACACGTAATCAGTTCGATTTATGCCCTAACACGTGTGACTCCGGATTTTTAATTTGTCTGTCTGTGGTGTCTTGTTTATACCTTTTAAGTCGTAGTTGGGTTTTAGTTTTTATTACTATATTTTTTCACCTATTTAATTCATAAGAGTTTTATATCTTACCTGTATAAAGATAGTGACATAGCGGCACGGGTCGCTTGGGCGTGGACACAACGTACACCTTCCTCTTCTTAGTGCGGCCCACCCAGTCCGCGAACTGCAGCGTGTTCGGTACAGTCGCACTCAACATCACTATACTCACGTGAGCTGGCAATAGGATCAAGACTTCCTCCCAAACGTAGCCGCGCTGAGGAGTATTATAGCTATTTATTTTTTTTCTCTTTGGGAAGCTTACAGCTATTATGGTGTTCTTAAAAAAGTATGAAATCACCAGGTGTATGATAGGATTGACAGGATTACCTCCCTCCACTCCACTAAAGTCATCATCATCTGCCTAGCCTTTCCCAACTATGTCGGGGTCGGCTTCCAGTCTAACCGGATGCAGCTGAATACCAGTATTTTACATGGTGCGATTGCCTATCTGACCTCCACAACCCAGTAACTGGGTAATACAATACCCCTTGGTAAGACTACCAACAAACTAAAGTAAGAGTGTTTATTGCAATAATCTACTTACAGGTAGAGTGGAAAAGAGATGTCTATGTTGTGTGCATCTTTCCTTTTTATTGTTTTTGGGGACTATGATTAAGTTTATTCTTTATTTTCGACTTTATTCCAACGACTACAAGATTTATATTTATTTGGCAGTGAAAACCGCAGTGTACAGTCACGGACTTTAATTGATGAGCCACCTTCAAACTTTTCAATTTTGCAGTTTCATACATTCACGAGATTACACGATTAAACACGAACTCAAATCGCACGCTCGTAAACAAGATGACAAATAAATTACTTTTACTCGGAAATATCCATAGAGGTTGACTAATAAGTTCTCAATGATAAAAATAAATACAATGTTGCGTTAAGTTTATCCAATCTATTTGATACCGACCTCCTTTGAATCATAGCTCATTAACTCGATAATTATGAAAACATAACTGAAGACATTGACAGTTGAAATATCAAGATGACAAATAAATTACTTTTAATCGGAAATAGTCTTATCCATAGAGGTTGACTAATAAGTTCCTAATGATAAAAATAAATACAATGTTGCATTAAGTTTATCCAATCTATTTGATACTGACCTCTTTTGAATCATAGCTCATTAACTCAATAATTCTGAAAACTTAACTAAAGGCAGTGACAGTTGAAATATCGATGTCAGAGAATTTCTCCGTACGCTAACGTTACTATGCAGCAGTAACCTAGCAACAATTGTTTATCGTTGCTAGACCTGCAATTGGTTGACTTTGAGTAGTCACTGCTGTCAAGTTTGTAGTTCTGCTCTCAGGTTAGCCAACCGGTAAAGATATGAAATATAATTTTTTTCTTCTAATACAAAGACATATGACTTTGCGTGTCGGGAACCGAATAAACCCGATTTGCATTACACGGCTAAAACGCGAACAGTACCAGGTGGCTCATCAATTAAAGTCCGTGACTGTACTGCCTATATTAGTATGAAGGAAATACCTATATTAAATGATGCGACATTCATTCTTTTTTATATAAAATAGCTATTTTAACGTATAATTCGGGGTTTCAGACATAACAAAATATTATTAGTTTATTATCAGGCCTTATACAGGCTTATACTTACAGGTTACAAGCACACAGCTAAATATCTACTACATAGGATAACACATAAGTAAATACACATACCTCAGCATTATTAATGTAGTGAACCTCATCAAAGATGACGAACTCGAGATCCCTAGTGACGTCAGAGCCACAGTACAGCATAGACCGTAGGATCTCTGTGGTCATGACGAGGCAGGAGGCTGTGGCGTTGATTTGTAGGTCGCCAGTGAGAAGACCCACCTCACCGAACATCTTATTGAAGTCATTGTACTTCTGGTTGGATAGGGCTTTGATTGGTGATGTATAAATAGCTCTGAAAAAAAAAACAAGCAATACTAATGTGTTCTTTTGGTTTGCAGAGTTTAGTAGTACATATGTAATACACCGATATTGGTATTAGTTTTGTACACACGGCTACACATCAAGCTACACATTTCCCGCCTTACTAATAAACGTAATATAATAGCGCCTGTCTTTATCTTTCAAAAGTAATTTGACTTTTGAAAGAAGAAGACAAAGCGTTGTGTAAGGAGTAAGGCGGTTCCAGTATAAGCTGAGCGCGTGTTTTGAGTGCCGGGCGGTAACCAATCCACTCAATGGAGATGGCACTGCTAAATGTTAATAGAATACTATACTAATACCTAGTGCAATTCCTTCTGGACATAGCAATAGCATATTCAGCAACAACAGTTTTACCAGCCGATGTGTGTGCCGCTACAAACACATGGTGGCCTTCTTCTAGTTTTAGGATAGCCTGCAAACAAGCATTAAGATGCCAGATTAATTCATGATCATTGTATGTTTAAACACATGTTCATTTTCTGATAATATGTAAAGTTTGGTGTGCACTGTGACTGTGCAGTACACTTTAATAGATGAATGAAGAAATTAAGTACTTAGGCCCAAAACTTGCAGAGCTCACAACTCACATTATACATGACCATCAATCACAAAGTAAATCTCAGATCAGGTATCCTAACTATTATTATAAATACGAAAGTGAGTTTGTTTGTTACACTACCACGCTAAAACGGCTGAATGGATTTGGATGAAATTAGGCACACAGATAGACCAAGACCTGGGTAAGGACCCAGACTGGATCGCAGATGAACTCGCGATAAAAAGCTAGTAGATGATAAAGTTTTACAGGGCTAAGTATTTAAGTAGATTCTTGTCATGATTCTGTTTCTGCTTACTTGTTTCTGGAAGTTATCCAACTCAAATGGATAAGTCTGCGCCATGTCTTTGATCTTTTCCCTGAACTCAGGTACTGGCTGTGACACATCTATCATTTCAGCCCAATCAGTGGATGTAACTCCTTGCTTTGCCGTTGAGCTTGTGATGTTCAACACCGGTATCTCTGGCAGTTCTATGGGAGGCCTGATGATGGTGGCTTCTAGGAAATTGTCGTTATCCATGTCACTGTCCAGTTCAAGTTTTTTGACTGGTCTCTGTGGTTTTTTCTCGGGTACGTCTTCATCTTTCCAAAGATCTGTGTAAGAATAATATTTGATTATGCTTCTCTTTAATACTTTTAAGTCACTGTTAAAGGTTGATTTACACATATCAGTGAAGCCACCGTTCCGAAAAAGTTCCGGCACAGTGCAAAATATTCTTTCATACATGCTCTGTGAACGGATCCCCACTTTCAGTGTCAGTGCCGACACTGGCATGAGAACATATGAAATAATATTTAGCACTGTGCCGGAACTTTTTCGGAACAACTTTAGTCTCATTTTATCTGTCACTTTCATATGTATTGTAGAGACAGAATATTTTAAAGTGCCATTTCTGAGAATCGTGATGTATCTGTTAACTTTCCAAGTAATGCTTGCCTACTAAATGTGCATTATTATCCACCACTTCTTCTAAATTGATCTTCACATGTATGTCAACATTTTCTTTGTCCTCAGCCGTCTCATCAGACTCCTTGGGTGCGTTGAGGAGCGTGAAGCCATCATCAGCAAACAGTACAGTGTCTTTAGAGCCTGGTGCTGTGTTCAAAATGTCTGAAAAGCAAATTATTGTAGTTTATTTAGAGTTTTTTTTTTACAGACAGGCCTTACTAAAAACTAAAATGCCAATAACCAAAACTATATACTTAGGTACTTAAAAACATGATAACTGGAAGCATAAAGATACTAGATTGACTGCATTCATATTGACCCATTCATACAAGAATAAATGTGCAATTTAGAGATCGAAACTTATTTTTATGTAAACTGTGTTTTTTCTATTGGTACATTTTCTGTTGGAGGTCCTCAATAAACAAACATAAGAAAAACTTATCAAAACAAAGTAGAGCTAGAAATAACTAAAAGAATGAAGAACAAAGTTGAGGACATAAACTAATTTTTAAGTAAACTCCGTTTTATTATATTGTACATCTTTTGGTGACAGTCCATGGTAAACAAATCAATGTAGAAGACAAAACTTACCAAAATATAAGAGAGCTAGAAATAACTAAAAACTAACCCTCTTATTCATAAAAAAGAGTCGTATAAACATCGAAAATGTATGGTTAAACAGTTGCTAATTCATAACTTAACTTTAAGCAGCGTTTATGAATAAGGCGGTTATTATCAAGTAGTAGCATGGCATACCGTCTAATATAAAATTAAGCTGTTTATGTATTCTTACCTTCACCCAAGAATTTTCCAGACTCTTCATTATCCAGATCAATGTTTACATCTCCATTTGCTGCATCAGCCAGCATTTTCTCCAGCTCTTCTTCAAAACCCGCTGGCAGGAATGGGCTTTGGGTAGTTGTTCCCCTGGTTGCAAGGCTTGGGGGCAATGGAGCCCTTGACATAGAGAGACTGTCTTCATCATCTTCTACTGGTATACTTACTTCTTCCAAACCTGTTATCTCACCAGTGATTGGGTCCCTCGCCACCTGAATAATAAACAGATTATTATAGTTTTGTCTCCCTTGATTAAGTTACACTATGAAACTTTTAAAAAGATAAAATGGGATGATGTCTGTCTACAGTAGGTATATAAAGAACTATATTGGTCATATTGAGCTGTAGTGTGATAACAACATATTTAAATGTAATCGGCTGTTTTTATTCATCTTTAATGCTTAATTACCTCAAGTGTGGTGTCCGGCCCGAAATCATCGTCATCATGAATAAATAAAGAATCGACGTTCGATTCTCGATGCCAGTGGGACTGCGAACGCTCCCATTGATGTATTGAAAGTCTTTCCGGCTTCAAAAGGTATTCTTTTACCCTTTCATTTAGATCTTCGAAGATCGGTGGTAACTAAAACATATTGCAGGATTATTATTTTAACTTTACATTTATACCTTAGCATCGGGCAAGAACACATACCTTGAAGTCAGAGAAATCATTTCCGGTATCAATAGACATTTAAATAATTATTAAAAGCCGTATACTCATAAAAGGCGAGGTTATTTCGAATAATATTTTTATGAATTCAGTTCAGTATTCACAAGGAAAATAATGAATTGACAGCAAAATGTCAAGTGCCATTTCACTGCTTCAAAAGTAAACAAGTCTGTGATTCCCCGACAAAAAGGATACTTTTTTTAATCAGTATTTAATTAATTCAAGATTTTTAGTTAATGTAATTAAATAAGTTTGAAGTTAGATACAGGTTTGATAAACCTTAGAATAATTAATTTAAATCTCAGTGTGTAAAAGCACAAATTAAAGTTTCAGAACGAACGTACCTGTCAAGTCTTGACAGAAAAACATTCATTCAACTGTCATGGTCAGATATTTCCCCGTAAAGTGCCGCGTTCAATTGTGAAATTTTCGCGAAAATGTTTCGTTCTTTTACAGCAATATTTTATTACAAGGTAGAAGGTTCTACTTGTTATTATGTGTGATATGCTTATGTGTATGATCCTTCCTGTATTTATATAAGCTAGTAAGAGTTGTGTATAGATCACCAGCATTCAACGTGTAGCGACATCTATACGATTATTTAAGAACTATACAGTTAAACCTGCGAACAGCAAAAGGTTGGCCCACTGCCCATCCACCACAATTTTTATTCTATTTCGAAATTATCATCCGGGAACCCATGGTCTAGTGGTCGCAAGCGCGACTGCTGAGCGGAGGTTCGATTCCCAGGTTCGACAAAGTGTAATTGGGTTTTCCCGATAATAATCTTTTAGTAGCATTAGGAAGTTGGAGGTGTGACACCCCTTTTCCTCGAAGAATATATGTAAGAGTTCAGGTAGGTAAAAGTTCTGAGGGAAGCGAGCAAGAAATCATTTATAGAAGCACTCACTTGTGCTCTATAGATTATTTCTTCAGCGTAGGATTGTCTGCCGTGACCGAAATCTTAGCAAACTCTACTCACACATTACGCAACATACTTGTTGAGTTTTCTTGGTCAGGCAGCGAGTTGTAAGCCGAGAGTTTACTAGAATTTTATAGTTTATGTACACTAGTAGCTAGCTAGCTGCTAGGGATATGTATAGACAATTTACCTACCTACTAGTGATACAGGTAGGTAATGTTTGCTACAGACTTTTTCCTGTTATTCTAGAGAAAGGGAAACCTCGGTGAAGTTAGCCGCACGATTTCATTATTATGAACTTTTGTTAGTGCTAATCGTTAGAGAATCGTTAGAGAGGGTTAGAGAGAAAAGAAAAATCGTTAGAGAGTAATTAGTTTTTATGTAAAAACTATTTTAATTTTTCGTGTGAAGTTGGCCCCCCTTCCCGCAAAAATGGACTTAGACATAATTTTATTTTTTTAATCGTTTGCGAATCGTTAGAGAGAGATTGAGAGTTACACAAAATCGTTAGAGAGTTAATATTTTATTTGATATTAAATAATTTCTGAGAGCGTGACATTAGCCCACCTCTGTGAATTTTGCCCCCGACATAATTATTCTCAACTTTTGTTAATGCTAATGGTAAGAGAATCGTTAGAGAGAGTTAGAGAGAAAAGAAAAATCGTTAGAGAGTAATTAGTTTTATTTATCAACGATTTTAATTACTTTTGTGAAATTGGCCCCCATTCCCGCAAAAATAGACGTAGATGTAATTTTTTTATTTTTATAATTTGAGAATCGTTAGAGAGAGATAGAGAGTTAAAAAAAATCATTAGAGAGTTAATATTTTAATTGATATTAAATTATTTCTTCGAACGCGTTTTAGATTAAACAGGCTCGCTCTTATTATGGGCAACATATTCAGCCGAACGGTACTTTTACTGTACCTAGAAGTTAGTGAAGATACCAGGCATTTCGTCATCACATGAGACAGCTTTGATCAGAGGACTCACACCACTATAGTTATAGAGTGTATTACATTATTGTCTGGTATCTTGGATGGGCCGGCATCAAAATTATATATCTCCACTTGCTCAGTTTCTCGACAGTATTTTATTAAGAGAAGACATTGAAAATGAAGAAAATCAATAAATCATTATTTAAAACTAAAAAAAAAAGTTTTATTTCATAAAAAATTGGCATTCAAAGCATATTGTTCAGTTTTAAATATCATAATTGTCGAAAGGCTTTTCATCCACTTCCGATCTCGATTCTAAGTCATAAAACAGGAATTCTCCATCGTAATTAAAAAAAAATTCTTGATCAGTAGGTAGGTACTATTATCATTTTACTCCTGCTAAGCCTGTGGACTATGCTGAAACATGCACTTCTTGCTCTTATAGATTCCTAGTAGCTATAATCTAAAGAGAGGTCTAAAAGAATTATACTACACATTTTTGACTGAAAATATCCCATTTCATCTTATTTCAGAATATGGTATCTACATAAAGTAAATAACTTGATTATAATTTTTGTTTGCATTGTCATATTCTTTACAACAATGCAAAATATTGATTGACTGTAATGACAGTACCATGTGTCAATTTTGAAAAGTTTGTTCGTTTTAGGAGTAAACTAACACATATTTTTTTTTTTTTTAAGTTGGGAATCGTTAGAGAGAGATAGAGAGTTAAAAAAAATCATTAGAGAGTAAATATTTTAATTAATATTAAATTATTGCTGAGAACGCGTTTTACCCTAGGACCTGAGCAGGTTAAAATTTAGAAACGTGCCGCCTCGATAGGGAGGGGGGGGGAGGAGAGGGGGGAAGGGTTAGTAGATCCCCCCACTCCCTCCTGCCGGAGATACAAAGTTTTTTTTAAATATGACAAATCTCTTATATGCTGGGGCCATACCAACGGATTATCGCGATAGACGTTAACCGTTGGTGTACTACACTACGACTTACCTCGAGAATTTGTCAACGGCATTTACATTGGCGTTTGACGTTGGGTGATTGATAACTCTGGTGGCGGCATTTTAGGCAGATCAAAGAGATTTACCGCTAGAATTATTGCATTGAATGAAGCGGCCACACTTACGTTTCTCTTTGTGCACCGTGAGCGCGAGTAGTACCGTGAGTAGTAGGTACTACTGATACATGACATGATGCAGAGGGACGTTATAGTTAAGAGTGTTAAAGTTGTGTATTTGATTAACGATCATTTAACAGTGATACCTGATAAGGATACGAAACATTGTTGGTAGTTTCAATTTGATTCAGTATATATTGCATCATTATAGTGCATCATTTATGCTCAAAACACACAAAAGGTGGGTGCTTGTCGGGAGCTGGTCGGGTCTTTTTTAACCCACTGACGGAAAAAGAGGAGTGTTATAAGTTTAACGTGTGTGTCTGTATGTGACATCGTAGCTGCCAAACGGCTGAACCGATTCTGATATTTTTTTATTTTGTTTGAAAGGTGACTTGATGAGTGTTCTTAGCTATGATTCAAGAAAATCGGTTCAGCCGTTTGAAGATTATCAGCTCTTTTCAGGTTGATGAATTGATGTGAGCATCTTCCACAGGTCACATCGATTCGAAAGGACATGTCTAAAAATGGTTTTTTATTATTCAATAATTCTAACCAGGATAAGTTAAATATATTTGGATAGACATCCCAAAAAGTAGTAGCTCTAACTGTATCATGCATTTTTAAGGATTACCAATTTTGAGAAAAATCGTTTTTTAATTTATTTATTTATTTTATTCTTATGTACACACAGTAAAATACAAAATAGATACGACATACATAGTTAAAATATGAGTCTTTGTACTCATATTTTAACTATGTATGTCGTATCTATTTTGGTACTGCTTATTTCTTAGGAAATAATTAATTTTGTGTTAGTTTACTTCTAAAACGAACAAACTTTTCTAATTATCTAGGCTAATAAAGTGAACACACCCCAGAAAATAACAAACTTTTCAAAATTGACACATAGTACTGTCATTACAGTCAATCAATATTTTGCATTGTTGTAAAGAATATGACAATGCAAACAAAAATTCTAATCAAGTTATTTACTTTATGTACCATATTCTGAAATAAGATGAAATGGGATATTTTCAGTCAAAAATGTGTAGCATAATTCTTTTAGACCTCTCTTTAGATTATAGCTACTAGGAATCTATAAGTGCAAGAAGTGCATGTTTCAGCATAGTCCACAGGCTTAGCAGGAGTAAAATGATAATAGTACCTACCTACTGATCAAGAACATTTTTTTAATTACGATGGAGAATTCCTGTTTTATGACTTAGAATCGAGATCGGAAGTGGATGAAAAGCTTTTCGACAATTATGATATTTAAAACTGAATAAAATGCTTTGAATGCAAGTGTTACAGATTTTTTATGAAATAAAACTTTTTTTTTTAGTTTTAAATAATAATTTATTGATTTTCTTCATTTTCAATGTCTTCTCTTAATAAAATACTGTCGAGAAACTGAGCAGGTGGAGATATATAATTTTGATGCCGGCCCATCCAAGATACCAGACAATAATGTAATACACTCTATAACTATAGTGGTGTGAGTCCTCTGATCAAAGCTGTCTCATGTGATGACGAAATACCTGGTATCTTCACTAACTTCTAGGTACAGTAAAAGTACCGTTCGGCTGAATATGTTGCCCATAATAAGAGCGAGCCTATTTAATCTAAAACGCGTTCTAAGAAATAATTTAATATCAATGAAAATATTAACTCTCTAATGATTTTTTTTAACTCTCTATCTCTCTCTAACGATTCTCAAATTATAAAAATAAAAAAATTACATCTACGTCTATTTTTGCGGGAATGGGGGCCAATTTCACAAAAGTAATTAAAATCGTTGATAAATAAAACTAATTACTCTCTAACGATTTTTCTTTTCTCTCTAACTCTCTCTAACGATTCTCTAACCATTAGCATTAACAAAAGTTGAGAATAATTATATCGGGGGCAAAATTCACAGAGGTGGGCTAATGTCACGCTCTCAGAAATTATTTAATATCAAATAAAATATTAACTCTCTAACGATTTTGTGTAACTCTCAATCTCTCTCTAACGATTCGCAAACGATTAAAAAAATAAAATTATGTCTAAGTCCATTTTTGCGGGAAGGGGGGCCAACTTCACACGAAAAATTAAAATAGTTTTTACATAAAAACTAATTACTCTCTAACGATTTTTCTTTTCTCTCTAACCCTCTCTAACGATTCTCTAACGATTAGCACTAACAAAAGTCCATAATAATGAAATCGCTCGGCTAAATTCACGGAGGTGAAAGGGAAAGCCTTTTCTTGTGTAATTCTCAGTTCAATAGTTCATGCAGCCAGTGAATTATGTATGAAGGTACCTAGGTATTTATTTCAACGACAGTAGAAGAATATTTATATCTACTGATGTGTGATGTCATAATTCGGTGGAAAACCCAGTAGCAGTGCTTAATGACTTTAGGACCAGTAGGTGCAAAAAGATATCCACTTAGACCTACTTAGTTTGGGGTTTTTAGGTGTACCATACCTATCATAAGTAGGGTACTATGACATGGAATCTAGAAACCGTAAGGTGATAAGAAAAGCGGTACTGATAGACAAGTCATTAACCGATGGGCCTAATGTGTTAAAAATGAGTTATGAATGTTGGTAATGAGTACTAATGATGACTTAACAGGTACTTTATAATAGTAATGCAGATAATTTTGTCTGTCTCTCTGTTTGTTTGTTATATTTTGATTGCAAAGTATTATACTATATATAAGTATTACCTACATACGTAATCAATATTCATTCTGAAAATAAAATGGAAAGGCAGCCAGTATATAACGGGTGTAAAAAGACACTTAACGAAGCCGAAAGCCACTTGTTATTCCCATCATTGTGATCATTTTTTTCTTCTGGACCATACCTGGGAACCTTCTGGTTACGGAGATATTGAAGGTCAAAGTTCCAACTTTTTCAGAGATTGTATACAGAAAGCAAGTTTTAAATGTTCTAAATTAATTTTGAATACCCCACAAACCCTGAACTGTTGCATGCACCCATAAACACAATACTTTACGTGCGTTACGTTGCGCACTACCGTAAACAGCGATTTTTCACACCAAAAATAAAAGTTGTTTCCCAGTAATTATTTTTATGCTATTGACGGCTATGTGATGGGTCTTTTTACACCCTGTATATCACACCTATAAAACACACCTAGCCACTCAGGCGCCCAGGCTTCAGCTGTTACCTAAGACTTCTTCAAAATTGTATGGTTGGGCTTGAGTCCATAGGGCAAACTGCAGCTTTTGGCGAGTAGGTAGGCACTTAAGGATTTTTTTATTTCATCTTTGCCTTTTGTTTGTAGGTACCTATTCAATATTTCGAAGAGTAAAGGCCCCCGCAGACAGGTGCGACGCGACTATGGTGGAACAATTTCTATGAAAACTTCACGGAAATTGTTCTATCGGTGATGCGTTGCGCCATCGCTTCGCGCCTATCTGCTGGAGAATTAAGCAGCCGCAGTAATCGGTCTGTGAGTAACGTAGGTAACTATATGTAGTTGGTAGTTGATTTGTAGACGACAACGGAAAGTAGAGTAGGCTCTACTTTCGTCAAGTTCACGTTTAGTCCAGTCTGACTTCATGTATGTTAGGTCTAATAGGTAGTTATGTCTATCTTTTTTTACCTGAGCCTTAAATAACTCACAAGAATGCTAAGAGACTGCGCAAATAAATAATGAACCGCCGCCGCGCGTCTTGCGGAGCGCAGCAGGGCGCAAACGCTGTATCATAGGAATATCATTAAGTGACTTCACACCGGAATAATTATCATTAAGTTTTTGTTGTGATTGATACACGAGCAAAAGAAGACAGGATCTGTGTATGTGAGTCAGTGAGCCTCGTTGGTCAAGGTCGTCGAGTGGTCCCCTACAACAGCCACCTACAACCTGAGCTCACTCTAGTGTTGTCTCTTCGCGGAACGCCACTGATCAGCGCTCGCGCAACTAATAAACTTTTTATTTATCTGCAAGCTATACGCGTGCAGTTTTTTGTTGTGTTCGATTAATGTTGAGCTGGTTACAATGGCGTATCGATCGTGCGTGATAGTATTATGTTTGTTAAATTTAATCTTAGAAGTGGCCGATGTGTTGACTCTGGTTTGTTTATTTTTGTTTAATTTTATGTTTATTAAAAAGCTGGTGGTCGGGGTTTCAACTGATAAGCATGCTAGTCTAGAAGAAAAGGATTTCATTTAAAAAATAACGGATGCAATTAGCATTTTTGCAGTCTCAGCAAATCATGTGTTGTGCCGCAAAAATACTAGGTATTTCTTTTACGTATCATTGGAACAGTTCCGATTGCTTGCTGTTAGTAGGAACCAACAAATAACAATAATCTCCTACGTTTTTTGTTTTGGTATTTTTAAGTCTATCTTAGTTTTTATTTAGCTCTAAATATAAGTATAATCCTGGCATAATATTGCGAGCATGCATCTTCGCTACAATAATTATTGCGTATTGTATGATTTTAATAGTATTTTGTACTAAAAACGGAAATTAAATCGTAATCTAAGAAAATGTCGCTGGTATCTATTTCTCAAGTAAATGCGCAGATATTTCTCATGCGGACACTAGGTACTAAGTAGATACCGATTATATCTATCTTCTACTTAGAACTGATGAACCTAAGACTGTCAACAGACGAACATGCACTTTTCATTAGGTTACTACACTTATTTATAAGTTCAGGTTTTTGTGTTTTGTTGGAAACAAACGGGCAAGAGAATGTAGGTTGCAAGAGCGAGCGAAGCGAGTTCGAAATTTTTTGCACTCTACGTTTATACATATTTAGCATGCCGAAATTTTTTGTACCTTAAGTTTATATTTAGCATGTGTAGGGGGACTCCAACTACAAACTGCCTTTTACCTACTGAACATACATGTTCAGTAGGTTCAGTATGTACATACATTCAGTCTTGTTTGGGATTTTATTAAGAAGTATTTTTCGAGTTTTGGGCCCCCCAGCACCGGCTCCGGGCGGACAGCACCAGCAGCCTCCCCTTAGTCCGCTAGTGCTTTTATCAAGTCCGTACCACTGCTAAACTAGGTGGTTATCTTTTTTGCACATTCTGGGTAGGTACCTATAGTTGAAGTACTTAATACAAAATGTTTTCGTAAGTTTTAGGAGGTTTGGGAGGTCGACATGGTTAAAAATCGAAATGTCACAAATCTCGTATGTAAACCTACCACTTAGGTACCCAATACCCATTACCGTTATAGTTAAGGAGGTCCATAATGTTTACCTCAGATACGAATCAACCACTTTGCTTTATTTTCCTAAACAATAGTAAGTATATGAAATCTGATCAATACTAGTACTTACCTAATTATAAACTTTCTTATAATTACTTATCTACATTTCCGTCGTATTCACTATACGCTTCGTGATTGTATCGGTAAGTTGGTGATGGTTCGCTGACACATTTCGTGCGTGCGCGCAGAACGGTGCGGAAAATGTTGTCGAAGGCAAAACGGGAAGCATTTCGCAACCGGCTGGGCCACATAATGTCTCTCCATGTTTGTAGACACTATCTGAGCGCGTGCCCTTTCTGATACAGAATACGACATTACGTCTTCATAAATATGATCACTTCAGTTACCTTTTTTACCCGACTACGGCGAAGAAAAAAGGAGGGTTATGATTTTGACCGGTATGTATGTATGTATGTATGTATGTATGTATGTATGTATGTTCATCTGTTCCCTCCTATCTTCCAAACCACTTATCACAATTTGACAAATGAGGTATCGTTAGAAGCGTCGTGATTGTCCGCTGGTTATAGGTGAAGTCTCATTAAATTAAAAATGGCGCCCTCTAGAGGACATAAAGTGAGGAACTTAAAAAAAAAAATGGTTTAATCGTACCATGTTGGGTATCAAATGAAAGGGCTTAATGAGCACATTTCAAAAATATATATATTATAACCCCAAAAGAATTTAAAAAAAAATCAAGTAACAAAAACTAAAACCCAACTACGACTTAAAAGGTATAAACAAGACACCACAGACAGACAGATTAAAAATCCGGAGTCACACGTGTTAGGGCATAAATCGAACAGATTACGTGTGACTCCGGATTTTGTTACTTGATTTTTTTTTTAAGTTTTTTTTTTTCTGAGGGTTCGATAAGAGTGTATTTAAAAGTATGTGTAATTGATTTATACCATAAAATGTGTCAAACTATTGAAAAATGGTTTTTAATGGTTAACCGTGAAGTAATTAAATTTTGTCGAACGGTTAGAATTAATTAGAATATACATAGGAGTTTGTGTTAATTTTTGAGCTGCAGTTGATTGAGTGCTCGATAAGATTTTAAAGTATTTAGTATCAGGAATTCCTAATACGTTGTTGTTTTAAAACAAGCTGTTTTTAATGTAAACTCTTTAGTCCTCCAAATACTTAAGCGCAAATTAATGAGAGCGATCCCAACTCGCTCCGCGAAAGTTGTACTACAGCAAATATTTTTTATAGTTCCACTTTTGTTTTTCGTTAACAATATTAAAGTTCCACCACTTTCGAAACCAGTACATTATCGTTGGTAATTTATGACAGAGGCATGGTTGTCGTCGAACAATGGAGAATCTCTGAAGCTTCGGTGGGCAGTCGTGTCATGGGCAGAAATAATTATAGCCGTTCGTAACGGCTAGCAGTGAATCAAAATTGTGTTTATGGAAGATGTCCGCTGATATGGGTATGATGAATACACCGGTGTTCCTTGACTGAGTTCCCAATGCATTATTTAAATTTGGCTGAGTAGGTGGTGCTCTTTTTGTGAATGAGAACGGCTTATGGTGTTGTTATAAAAATATGAATTCTTGTTTAAATGAGACAGCATTTTATACCAAATCATTTAAGCTATAACGGTACTACGCTACATTTCTCTCCTCTCACTAATTGTTTCGATAAAACTTATCATTTGCAATCATGATAGCCAATATTGATAAAATAATTAACTGTAGACACAAACCGCAATCACTTAATAGTTAATGACAAAAACAAACATTAACTGTGAACTAACCATGGCTGCGCTATCTGCCATTAACCTTTTGAATTACGAAACCTATTAAGCTTTCTAAGTTCGTGTGATGAATGCTTAGAGACAAATCATTAGCAGATAAACGTATGATGGATAGTTTGCGCCTACGCATTATTTTTAATTATCTACATACATAACTGGGTTAATGCGGGTTGTAACTGGGATATTAATCTGTGATTTGTTGTTTTTATCTACAAAATATTAAGTGGTTCGCTATTTGCGTAAATAATTAAATACAAAAAAAAAAAAAATTAAACGTTTCTCTTTACTGTAGGTCTGTAGTGGCGATGACTGATAAAGATGTACCTAAGTATTATTTTTGCTACTACGACAAGAACTCAAGCATATTCGTGTAGATATACCTACCTACTATAAAATTACCAATGAGGAAAATGTATTGGCAGGTATAGGGGACCTAGAAAATAGAAAACTGGCCAAGTGCGACTCGGAGTCACACTTAACTTTAGGATTTAATACTAGCTGCGCCCAGCGGTTTCACCCGCGTAAGTCTTGATCCCGTGGGAATATCGGGATAAAAGTATCCTATGTCCTATTCCAGATCATGGTCTACCCATGAGCCAAATTCCATCCAAATCTGTTCAGCCGTTTTAGCGTGGAATTTAGTAGGATACTTGAACGAAATAACATTCGCGAACCATTCGGAAATATATATATATTTTTTTTTTAATAATTTCCCTATGTTTATCGAGTTTATTTCTGAGTATTTGTTTTTATCGCAAACTAAACCACAGCTTTTATTTATGTAGGTACTCGTACACCTCATTTAAAAGACTCGAATATTTCTAAGAAACATGAATTTAAATGCAATAGACTGGCTCGTAACATATAATAGACAGGACATAATCAAGCCTGTTTGTCCTTGACGACTCATAAACTACCTTCAATTCAAATAAGTTAGCGTAGTACTTCAATCTACAAGGCTAATCCGCTCTCCGATGTGGTCAACAATCCTAAAACTGTTACAAATATTATTATGTAGAGCTTTCCTGCGCGTAGTCTTCGCAAATTTTTGAAGAAAAAAACAGGGCCTCAGTGTTATTTTAAAACATGTAAGATTTTGGAAAGAAACGTTTGCATTGTGGGGTTTTTTTTAATAATAGTTTCAATATCTATATATCCTTTATATATCCTATCAAATTTCCTGCGTCTATCAGGCATCTGTAGTTAAATGACACAGTAGTAAGTTTGATGAGGTAACATGAGTCTCTGAATATTTTGTAATACTTACGTACCCTGGTAACCAATCGATAGGTTGGTACACTACAGAGGGTCTGTCATCGGTTCCCTATCCATTTGCATAAAATTTTAAGACATAATAATAATATAACATGACATACTTTTGTTTATCCTAACAATATTTACGCATAATATTATTTTCGCCTATCAGCAAACGCATAATTATTTTAAGCATAATTTCACCAATCATAATTGTGTATAAGCATAACATTCAAAAGCATAAATAGATTTACGCATAATGACTTTAAAACATAATTTTTAAACGCATAAGAAATACGCATAATAATTGTCTCCAACAAAATTAGACACTACAACATATATAATAACAAGTACAATGACCACTTGAGAAATTTCGTGTATGAATAGATACACCTTATATAGTTTCTAGTCGTTTTTGCCACTACGCCGGCCGCTGCCGCGGCACCGCTCGCTTCGCTCGCTCGGCTCGTGCGTAGGGGGTCACAGTTCTAACCTAAACCACCTAAGATTAATTTTATAATAACTACGTAAAAACAACTTAACTTTGTGTCCGTTCTTCCAATATTTTTTTATGCCTTAACACTATTATGCTAATAGTCATTACGCCTAGTAACATTATGCGGATTCAAATTATGGCAAAACAAATTATGCAAAAAAATAATTATGACAAAAAAAATATGGCAAAATAAAATATGGCAAATCATTATTAGACCAAAAAAAAATATGCCAAAGAATTTTAGGAAAAAATACATTATGCAAAAAAAAGGGGACCGTGTCATCCTATCTAATAAATGCGAAAGTGAGTTTGTATATTTGTTTCTGACTACACTGTATTTCTGTTTTGATTGATTTACAAAGAAGTAAAAAGCAATCCTGTTATATTAGAGCGCGACCGCAAGCGATTACTCAAAAAGTTGAGAGCCTCCATTCGGTTTTTCCGAAGCCGGCTATTCATATTTACATGCACCAAAACAAAAACTAGTTACATACCTACCTATAAGTTGTAGGAGCATTCGGCGACTTTTTACCCGACCGCGACGAAGGCAAAAAAGGAAGGTTATTATTTAATTTATTAGACAGGTTAAGTACCTACATTTGCGCGTGCGCGGGTATTATGCAACACTAAATCGGGTTAAACGGCCACAGCACGCCACTGCTCGTGAATTAGAGATTAGGCAGATATTCGTAATGTAGTGATGGAACAATATAACATTACGAACATACTTATACCTTAGGTATTTAGACAATTAGGTATTTAGCCCCAAATGTATTAAATTATTTACTTTATCTTAACCGACCGAGTCCTGGTGATTCACGCGATCTCTTTGGTTAAACCCATTTGGGGGCCTAATACTAATTTGACACAAATGGTGACACATAAATTAGCTGAATCAATTCTGTTCATATTCGAATCATATTTATTTGGTGTAAATATTCCTGCATGAAAATTATTTAATTACTTAATAAAATGCCCGTAGTTTAAATTAATGAATTTTAATTGAATAAGTAAGTATTAATTAAACGTCAATAAAGCAAATCATAATTTTATTTGTGGAACATTTTACGAATCTCCATAGGAAACTGTCAAACAGGAGGCCAAGTCTACTAATTTAACCGTATAGTTCGGAAGCGCCCCCAATTGGACCCGAACACAAAAACCTCCGCCGGCTCGGTAGCGGATCCAATTGGACCCCAGAATTACCACATACGACACCCTATCTCGATTATGGAAAAATTTAATATGCTACCCATCAAATCTTATGAATGTGCGTTAATTATGAGAGTTGGATAAAAACTCATTATGTTTACGCCATTAAATCTTTCATATTCAGCGTGCAAGTTAATTAATGAACCTATATAAAATTCAAGACTGTAAATACCATAATCGCCATTTGGATGACAGTGGTGGTCGAGGCTAAAAAACATAAAAATTGGTGATTTTGAACATCCATACCCCACCACAGGGGCAGTGAATAATACATCATTTAATTATTTGACGAATTCATCCATTGTTCAAGTTAAATAAATAGTGGTAGTGAAGTTTTGTGTTATCCAAAGACGAAGTTTCGCGCCAATCGTGCGTGTTTTCATTTTTTCTTTTCACGAATATCACTCATACACATGCAGATACGATTTAAAATGTGACAAATATTATTCGTGATATTATATACAACTAGAAAATGTCCAAATCTTAACATAATATACGAACACAGGTCCAATAACACGTATTATTCATTACCACTACTGAAAATGTTTTCAAAATCGCCGACCATTATACTTTTTTTTATTGTAATGATGTCCGAAAACGATTATGCCAAACGATTATTTTTTAAATTTCGTTCTTTTCGATTAATTAATATGTCGAATATAAGAAATCGATACTTGGAAATTGAAATAAAATTGTTTAACACAATAAATACATTAAGCACTGGTTAAATTAATAATTTATACTTTTCTAATGTTATTTTAATCGTTTTTCGGTCATTAGGATCACAGGACCTTATGGCCGGGCTAGGTACCTCATCTTTTGAATTTCGCGCCGGAATGTTTCTATAATTGAATTTAAAAACGGAATGCGCTCGCTGTTCAAAATTATTTTAATATATTGGACAATTATTTATTTTTTATATTCTTTTCTGATAGTTTGTTACAGAATGCCCAGTATACTTTTTAGGTAGGCGTAGGCTTAACAAAATTTTGTTTGGTAATGGTGATAAATTAATTCCGCAAACGCTAATATTTTATTTTAGTTGTATGAGCTTGGTAGTTTTTGTTTTTATTAGGTTACTTTAGTAGGTACTAGAATTTTTTTTTTTTGTGGGAGTTTCCCGACGAAATTTAAGAAACTGACTTGTCTTTGTCGGACCACGCACAAAAGGGTTCCGTAGTTGGGATGAACATATACGCATGCACATTGCACAGCATACATTTTTCGACTGCAAAAATAAGTTTGTATTTCTAGAAAAAACTACGAAAAACAAAGTTAACTCTGCAGTTGTAACCGAAAATAACCCATAATTCATTGTTGAAATACGGGTTATTTTCGGTTACAATGGGTTATTCACTTTAAAAAGCAGTCACTTATAAGCATCTTATCATTTTTATTATAAGATCCAACAATGCTACATGCTTATGTGCATAGATCTTTTTTTCGTCCCTCGATTGCATGTTGAGGAATGACACCCCTAATTATGTTTATCGTAATTTTACTAAACGATTTTTGGTGGTGTAAAGAATAAACCTTCTTCCAAATTTTCAACGATATAGTATAAATAGGTGTCCGAGTAAAATGCCTGTATGATATCTGAACCCATGGACGAACGGACGTGACGAAATAATTAAGAGGTCCTTTTTTACGGATTTTGGCTATCGAGTTTACAATCGATAGCGACTGATGTCTATGGTAATTTATTTAAAATACAATTATAATTTCATCTTATTGGGTATCAACACTATTACCCGAAAACCACACGACACACATGACAAAAACTTTTCGCAGCCGCCATCTTGGATTTACATTTTGACCTAACTATTGACTTTATCACCATCGCAAACTATGAAAACGACAGATATTAGGAAAAAAAAAATTGCAGCCACCATCTTGGATTTTCAGTTTGACTAAATTCACACTTTCCCTTTCTTTCTCTTTTGCTATCAAATTAGAAGAAGACCGTCGCAAGTATGAACGCTTTTCCGAAAACTTTTTTTTTTAATTTTCTGGTTTGGCCCCCCAAAAGTGACTATTTGCAAAATCCATTTATTTACATTACACTTCCGTGTTTGGGTCACTAAAATGTATATGTGTACCAAATTTCAACCTAATCGGTCCAGTAGATTCGAAGCAAATTGGCTGTGACAGACAGACACAAGACTCGTGTGACACGAGTGATCCTATATGAATTTCGTTTTTTCATTCGGTCGTACGGAACCCTAAAACGTTACACCACTTTTCACAGTGTACGTGTATGTACTTATTACTAAAATTAATTAAAAAAATAAAATAATTAAGTAATGAAAAATATACCAAAGAGTTTTTATTCAGTTTCTACAATTTTTAATCAAGTTTGATTATAACGAATATCGATTAGGCTGAGTGCAACATTTGAATCGAAATAGAAAAATTGGGTGAACGGTAAGCACTAAGAAGTGTCACGTCGCACCACAATTTTTGTTAATTTTTGTTCATTTTTGATCGTGTTTTTTATCTAGTATAAGTATGAATAATGGTAAAAGTAAGAATGCAGAAAGAATGATAATATCTTTATTTGGTCCTTTTGCATATTTTCAGCAAGAGAGAAGATTGTTTATGTACATATTTTCAGGGAATCTGAGTTGCCTACTTTTTGAATAGGGGTATTTATACCTATTTTATACAACTTTCGCAGTCGACTGACGCGGTTTGACCGACCTCAACATATAATTTATGATATTTACCACAAATTTATTGTATAAAATAGATGCGGTAACATACTTTTTTTAATAAATTCGAATGCTGAAAGTTCATGTAAATTCCTGATTTTCATGACGGAATTCGCAACACCCCGTCGAGTTAGCTTATGTGTCACGTGTCAAAATCTTGTCGAGCAGAGGGTTTTTATAATTTTTCTTGTCTTTATGTTCATCGGTCAGATTAGTATTTGTCAGTGGTCTCCAATGATATTATATTAACAGATATGTTATACACTCACAAAACAACCGAAAAAAATGTGTTGCGCGCAGCAGCGGCACACATACCCACGTTTCATTCATTTTTTCATTTCACTACAAGTAAAAACGTTACAATTGGAATGTTTTCGAGTCTTCACGATTGCGCGCTTATAACATATCTGTTAATATAATATCATTGGTGGTCTCACAATTATCAGTTTTTGACAGATTTTGTATGGCTTATCTGTCAAAAACTGATCATTGTGAGACCTCTGACACGTTTGTAAATTAGTAGACTTGACCCCCAGATGAATTGCACGCAGATCATATGAATTGTCACATTTTACGATGATTCATAATATTATCCTATTATGATTGTGCTAAAGTGGCCGTTTTAGGCCCCCTGATTAGTGTTTTACTAAGTATCTTATCAAATCGTAGTTTGATTTATGTATAACTTAGTTTCGTTGTCTCGTAATATTGGTGGATTACCACACATACCCAGTCTTTTTCTAAAGCGACATAATGGAATGTTCTTTTCAATCTCTTTGTATCAAAACGACACTATGCGGGTCCTCAGCTGCCCCTACCTTTAGTAAATTCTTTGTCCTGAAAACCGTGTAACCTTTGGCTTTTCCTAATGTCTGAACTGTTCAAATCATGAAAAAGAAATTTTCAAAATCCTGTATTTTGTTCGGAAATAAAGTATTTCTGTACCATTAGCCTATCACCTACGACTACGGCATTCTGTACTTGACAATCTATATGTTCTCGCACTGATAACATTCCAAGCACTGAATGAAAGGGGATTTTAGTAGATGTTGAATGAGTGGCCAATGCCAAGGCCAAGAAGAATAATGGCGAGTCCGTAATTTGGTCTATTCTATCACTACTTTATCTTTTCTGTAGCTCACTCTATCCTCTTTTTTGTGAAGAGAATCAGTTCGGTTTTTGTAGGAGACATCAAAGGCTTTTAATAATAACTTGAGGGAAGTCAACGCAGACACCGGTAAAACAACTTTCCGTCAAGTTTTCATAGGAATGGTTACACCATCGCTCCGGTCTACGGGAGCCTTTATGCTTTCATAATTTTATAGTCATGATGATTAGTTTGTTTTGGTGTTCTTAAAGCAAAACGTAATGTCATGTATGTGTTTCCTGTAACGAATGTTTTTATTTTGCCACAATAATAAGTACAGGTTTTTCTTTCAGCTGTAACTTTTTTCCCACAATATTTCGAGTCTGACCGCCATTGTAACTAATTTTAGGCATAAAAGAGCTTTTCAACGACATACGTCTCGTTATTGGTCAGTGGGGATATCCCTTCGCATCATCCTTTGCTTTGGAAAAATTGAAGCTGTTCAATCCTTGTTGTTTAAAAACGTCGTATTCAATTCAATATTCACACATTTCGTCCATGCGTTTGATTGGTTTCGTGTTTTAAGAATTATATGGTAATTTTTTGTGAAGGTAAATGGGTTTTTGTAAATTAGTTGAAAAACATTCGAGACGAAACGAAATTACAAGTAACCTTTTTCCTTCTACGAGAATACGATCTAATCTGTATACCTAATAAAAAACATTCAACTGCCAAAGTCCGACCAAGAAAGAAGTCAAGGTTTATTTTTATTATAATAAATACGTTGTTTATAAAGTATTTATCATAAAAATTAATTCATAAATGAATCTAAAGTGTTCTCACGGTGTTCGGCTGTTCATTACTTCCCAAGTGACGTCACTACAGCTAGAACTCCGTTGTCCATAATCCATTCTAAGTTCAGGTGACCATCAGTCCATCTAGTTCAGAAGTTTCAATGCTATCCTGTAAAGCGAACTGTACTCCAGGATTTGGTTGCTCCAACAGCAACCAGTCCAAGTGAACAATGATAAGAATCAAATACAAACGTGTGTGCCAATTTGTGTCTCTTTTAATGATCGCATTTTTTATAGTGAAGTGGATGCAGAAAGAAGATGAAGACTTTGTTTTGTATGACGTAAGCACTGACTTACTTTAAACTAACTTGATACCTTTATTTGGTCTGAATTGATACCAATGTACGTGTACTTACAGTTTGTGGTTGGGGGGCTGTCGGTATGAATTATAGGATCTATGGGCCTCAGCTGGCTAGCTCTATCTGGCAGTCGCTCCATGTAAAATACCGGTTAGACTGTAAGCAGACCCTAATACTTACCTATAGTTGGGAAAACGATAGGTAGATGATGATCGGTCAGTTGGCATTTCAACTTAAAGAAAATGTTTCAATTATTTAGTGTTTATTAAACATTTCTAAGGCTAGTTATGTTTTGGAGTAGGTCTTCATAGTAAACTTGGTCAGTCTCCTCTACTCATCTACTTTCTCTATTGATCAATAACATTATGCTTTCTTCTAATAAATATAAGAGGTCATGGTCATGGTTACCTAGCTAGGATCACTCTTTCGTGTTGTAAATATTTTGATCTCCATCGATTTTTTATTTGTTCGCGGATGTAGGACGATCATAAATTTTCGTAAACAAATATTTAATGACGTAGGTAGCTTGTGAATATTTTTGCATATTTGAATCAACGATTGTTTGGTTATAAGTAGTAATCAACATCACTTTTGTATTTTAATGTTGTGCTGGTTTTCGGTCGAACAGCTGATGGCTATCTTCCGCGAAATTATTAATGACTTATGAATAACTTCCGCTCTTTCATTTTGTCGCTCCTAGCACATAATAAGTTTTAGTTTTAACTCGGCTCTCGTAACTTCCTAGGTAGAAGATGCATATGTTAATACATGATTGGCTTCCGCCAATCAGTCAGGGCTATATTTATAAGAAATTATTTGATTAAATAAGTAGATAAGGTGGAATTAAAAGTACGAGGCATCCAGATATAGAATCATAACGGATAATTAATTCCGGTATGAGACTTGTAGCAGGTAATTAGTGGTTTGAAATAGCATGAATTATCTTAAGGACCTACCCTACCTCAGGTAAAATTCTTTTTATCTCGCTCGCAAGATACTACTAGCGGCCTGAATGAGAGCGAGACAGAGAGGGTGCTGGCGGCTCCAAGCCTCGAATAATTTAGGTAATTGCTTTTTACGGTGAAAATAATAAAAATAAAAATTTATACCTGCTTTATAGTTAGTTCAGTTATTATGCAAAATTCCATGATCTAATTTGAAGTATTTTTTTAATACCAGCGGTTTATAGTTCGGTTTAGAGGTAACTTTGGATTTTTTCTATCAAGATAACTTTATGTAATCGTCTTTTCGTCCAACATAGGACCTAGCATCAATCCTCAACTTTAACATATAGTTATTTCAAAATTAATGGTGCAGTATTTTCGGCATAACGGAGGATCATGCGAAGCAATTTGAGGTAGGGTAGGCCCTTAACAAATAATCACGATCCAACACTTGTATCTCACGACAGTCTCTTAATGCTGTGTGTCGTTATAGTTTGCGTTTTATTTACCTTACGATAGGGGCCATGGCAGTGCCTGTAATGGTTTTCTATGAAATTTCAATTTTAATGAGGGTATTTAATTATGTATGTCACCTCGAGCTAAACTAAGAGGAAAATACTTTGTATTTTACAACATTAGTGCAAAAACAGCCTGCGGGAATTCAACACGAGAAATAACGGTTACCAAGGGTGCGCCACAACACCAGCTTTTCCAACTCCTGTTTCCATTCTCCCAATCCTTTATATATCTGTTCCTACCACACCTTCTCCCTTTAATCCACCCAAAGGTTGCCTTTAAAAGATCGCGTTTGTGATGAGACCGCCCAGTGTGTCACCCTTTGTAATAATTCTACATTTATATTTGTACCAAATTTATATGTCGTACATAGTAAGATAGAGCTTTTATTATATGTTTAAAATATTCCCTAATACGAAATAAAAACTCAAAGATTATTATTTCCAGTCTTTGCCAGCACCCCGAGTCTGCATCATCGGTGCTGGCTACTCCGGTCTGGGCACCGCTCGGTACATGAAGGAGTATGGCGTCAACTTCACCGTGTTCGAGGCCTCCCGGTTCATTGGAGGCACCTGGAGGTTTGACCCTCACGTCGGCGTCGATGAGGATGGACTGCCCCTCTTCACTAGCATGTATAAAAACTTGAGGTAAGCACATCTTTTCCTCCTTTATCAAAGGACTGTACTAAAAAGTGTAAACCTTTTTGTGGCAATTACTGTCAATGCCAGTGTTCTTGAAAGTGTGTCCTGATAGTGTCCGAAGTGTGGCCTTAAAAAGGTGGAGGTTAAGCAATGTCAGATTGAAATACATGAGTCAAATAAATATTTAATGTGTTCAGTTAGCGCCAGTTAGTGTAAAGTTCTCCAGTGTTTGGTTACGAAAAGGAATTCGCAGTTGTTGTGAATGCAATGTTTGATAGTTTGTTTCTGAATAGATTTACCTACCGTATTCTCACACAGAATAACGTGCTCGTTAGTGCAAGAAGCTGCATACCTAGGTAATCATAATCTGGTCTCGAAGTTTTGTAACAAATGCGCTAAGTACACAACAATACATGATTGCACTGTTTGCGAAACCGAGAGAAACCGCGGATATTAGATAATTGGCTTTTTTTTAAGAGAACCGGTCCATTATGAATTAAGATCGCTGTGACCAATATGAGGACCAGTTTCGTGTGGACTTAACGAGATAAAGTTGTGTCCATTGATCTTCATATTACGTCAGCATAAGATTTTCTTGAATTTATTCCACAGATTTTTTTTGTCATAGCAAGCATATAGTAGGAAAATACCCTAAAAACATGAATAAAATTAATAAAAATAAGTACTTAAAATACAATAAAAACTATTGTTAATACTTAGTTAAAACCAAGGTTGGATTTGTTTCTAAATGCATGGGTAGGTGTTAAATTTTATGAGAATAGTATTATAAAGAAACTAAAAGTGATAAAATAAATTAACGAGCATTTAGCCCGTTGAGTTAGAAGGTAAAAGGTCATGAACAAAGTAACATTACACACGAAATAGCACGTTCTTCTTAATTACACTACTATTATGTTAACTGCAGTTAACATTGCAGTCTAATTAAGAAGAACGTTAGACGAGCTATGATTTTTTGTACTTATTAGGTACCTACCATGGGTTCAGCACCCTATAATTGCGTAACACAAGATCTATCACAATCTGTTTCATTTTCAAAGTACAACAACACTCATTGCGTTGTTTACGTTATTGAGCAGACAAATTTTGAAGCAATGGATTTGCAATATCCTTTAAAATAATTCAGATAATAATTGATCGTGTATTAAGCAATTAGAAGCTGGTCAGTTGTCATAGGGTCAAAGTCAAGTCAAAGTCAAATAATTTATTTCAAATAGGCACATAATATGGCACTTTTGAACGTCAAACAAAGAAAT
The DNA here is from genome assembly GCA_947522985.1 of Lithophane socia. Lineage (NCBI taxonomy): Eukaryota > Metazoa > Arthropoda > Insecta > Lepidoptera > Noctuidae > Lithophane > Lithophane socia. The sequence continues at coordinate 7,897,537 of OX383270.1, read as the reverse complement.
AGAATTGATTCTAGTTGCCCCTTCCAAAAGGTAGTTTTCGTATGGAGAAGAATGGGCAAGAAACTCCACCGTTACTCTTTTAAAAATGTTTTACAATATTTTGTATACATTAATTATATAATTATATGTGAAGACGATGCACCTATAATAAGATTACTGTACCACAAAAGGTAAAAAGAATTATAAATGGAGCAATAATGAATAAATAAATTACCAGATACATGGTGCTCACATATTTACAAAGATTGTAAAAGTATACGATATTACAATAGTCCTAACATTGTTACAAGTAGTACATACAAATAATAAATAAAAAAACTAAATTAGCTATCAGTTTGATTTTGTCCAGACACTAAATCGTCCTATGGAGCAAGACCAGCATGTTTCCAAGCATTCTTATCTTGGATATAATCCTCTAATTTGTAATAAGCTTGTTTACAAAGTGTACTTTTTATATGAGTTTTAAATTTTCTTTCATTTAATTGCAATATATTACAAGGTATTTTGTTATAGCATTTAACGCAGTACCCCATAAAAGATGTTTGTACTTTAGCTAATCTGAAAAATGGTTCATCTATTTTATCTTTATTTCTAGTATTAAAATTATGTCTATCACTTATTTTATTAAAAAGATTTAGATTTTTTCTTACATACATAATATTCTCATAAATGAATTGGCAAGGTACCGTCATGATATTAATCTTTTTAAATAGTTCCCTGAGAGATTCGCGGTGACATAGATTATAAATGGCTCTGACAGCTCTTTTTTGCAAAATAAAAATGGATTCAATATCAGCAGCCCGACCCCACAGTAAAATGCCATACGACATAATGCTGTGGAAGTAACTGAAATAGACCAAACGCGCGGTTTCTACATCTGTTAACTGTCTTATCTTTCTAACAGCATAAGCGGCCGAGCTTAACCGCCCCGCAAGAGATTTTATATGAGGTCCCCATTGTAATTTCTCGTCTAGCGTGATTCCCAAGAAAACTGTTAGGGAACTCCATTATGGATATATTTTTGGTTTTATCCCCAATTTTCATGAATATCAATTACCTGTATGGGCCAGGATCTGGACTTCCAAGGCTGAACATGATTATTAAACAAAGAGCGGTATCGCTTAGGTTCTAAGTCGAAGAAGCAAAAAATTGGATTATTCAAAATATAAAAAAATATCATCTTTAGACACAGACGGAATACGAGTTTGAGATGACGGTTTCAAACCGGAAATAAAAATGCAGCACGCGTATCATGACCATATCTATTCTTCCGTCGACAAAACCCGTTTCTATGGTGGTCATGCCACGCGTGCAGTAATACCTAGTCCCAAGTAATTTAAAGGAAAAGCTATATTGTAGAATGCATGTAAGGATTCTTCAAAACGGCTTATCCATTAATCCATAAAGTTTTTACGTAAGTATTATAAAGCTCATTGAGTCACTCGATACTATTTACGTGTGTTTATGTGAACAATATGTTTCAGAACAAACACTCCGCGCCAGACGATGGAGTACTCCGGGTTCCCGTTCCCCGAGGGCACGCCCTCGTATCCTACGGGACGCTGCTTCTACAAGTACTTGCAGTACTTCGCCAAACATTTTGAACTTCTGAACAATATTCAAGTAAGTTAGCTTACTCTGGGCAAGCTGATTTTACAAACATTTTACGTGGTGAAATTTGGCTTTAGACAATCATTTTTTTCTTCAATATTTAGTTTTATTATCAAAGTTTACTTAACTCAAAAAAAAGCACGAGTAAAAAAAGACGGACACAGAAATGCTTTTTGATCAATATTATTTAGGGTGTGTGTCATTCATTTATTTTCTAATATTATCTAAATTTGCTATGCTTAGACTAGTATGCCTCTAGTTGTTCGGAAACGGACCTTTCGCACGCTAATATCAAAATTGCAAGGCAAGTAGTTTACTGTATTGAGTAGTCTTAGAACGTTTAATACCTCAGCTCACGTTAGGATTGAACGTTCGACCATTAAGTAGTATGGCGAGATTCTAGTCGATTGCATCGTTTAATGTCACAATATTGATGCCAGTCTAATAAACCTGCCATAATCTTTCCTCGAAAATATGCCTCACTTAGGAAGCAGAATTGGCATGTGATGATATGAGGTAAAAATACGAATAAGGTGAATATAGGACACCAACCTACAATGAAGAAATACGATATGATATCAGGTAGGTAATATTATAGCCAACAGAAGAACACATATATTTTTTGTAAACTTCTGTAATAATAAATGAGATACTTGACATTTTGTAGTGTTTTATAGATATCAAATAAAAGTCAAATTGAACCACCTTTGCACCTCGTGACAATTTAATAACCAATTCAATTCGTGTTTGTTAATATTGTGTAATTTTAGTGAGAGAATGTTGTAAGGTGTTGTTGGGAATAATTTCCATTCAGCTGGCATTAGGGTCACTCAAGACTTGGGACAGGTTTCGCATACATAATATTGAGATGTTCTTGTGAAATTCAACCTTTACTACCTGTTAGTATTTTATAAATCGGCTTTTATTAAACGATTCGAACATTTATGAACGGAACTAGGTTTTAGTAATATTTTTCTGACGCGCAAAAATTGCAGCATTTTTTTAAATTGGAAACTGAACCTCTGCCTTGTACTGTAATTATACGTTACTAATGGTGGAGTCAAGAAAACTCCAATGCTTTCACGTGCAAAATATACGATACCTACGTCGTGATTTATGCTGTCTTATTTATTAAAAGTAATTTACTCTCGGCACCTGGTCTGCAATATTTCTTTTTTTCTTCGAATCTTATGGTTAGACCGTCGTTATTGCTGTGAAGCCAGAACCTCGTTGTAAAAACAACTACTTACTTAAAATCGCGTATTGGTTATCCACGTGACGATCATTATGTGGAAGAATCACAGTGCTTTGATTTATTAAAAAACAAGAGCCTATGTGTAAAAGTGTTGATGATGTTACCTTAAAGAACAACACTCGCTGTGAGAGATTAAAAGCCAAGAGAAATCTTTTGTTGGCTAACTAATGTCAAAGCCTTGCATAATTCCAATCGTGTGAATGAAACCAGCGTGTAGCGGTCATAAGGAACTAATGTTATGAGTGTGTGTACTCATACTTGAACTTAGGTGACATAAGCATTATGTGGGACACTTTACGCCAATTAAAAATTCGATGTGTAAACCTCGTAATGAATACAACTCATGAACGTAATAATTATTTCTGATGAACAATGTAGTTGATAGAGCGTCATTAAGTAACTATACTTACGTTAATTGAACCTGATTTGCAAACAGCGCATTGTAACTGGCGATTTCTCACAAGAGTCATCGTTTTCTTTTAAATGAGCGTAATCATAACAGATTGCGTGATTGATATTGAAAAAACGAGGAAGATAAACGACTGATCACATGCCCTTAAATAATCGCCTGTCCATAAATAATCGCGGAATAATCAGGATGTACGGTTGTAAACAATTTGTTCATTGCCAATTGCGAGCTGGGTGACGTGACGAGAAACCTGTATACATGATGTTTTATTTGTTGTTTATCGTTCACACCGTGGGTTCATGAATAATTCATTGATTTTCATAGATATGGTAGGACATGCCAAGATGAATACTAAGGGAACGTGAGATAGGTATCCCGTGAGACAAGTGTCGTTACGTTACATTCTTTTCTATTGTCTTACAGATGAAAGGTCTCACGTATCGTTTGATTTGTTAGTATATTTTTAAAACGCACCGGAGATTCTCTAATACTTAGTATATTTAATACCATAATTATAATAATGCGCTAAAATAGACAGGCTCCTTTTTTGATCCGCCAAGTGGGCCATATTCCAATTTTGTCAAATAATTGAATGGGTAGAGGTAAAATTATTGCAAATGCAATACTTCAATTAATTGTGCCCGTAGCAGGAAACAGAAAGGCACCGCTTATCGCTTATTTTCACCGGCACATATACCTTTCACATCTAAAATAAATTACATATATATACAAACCCGGATATACAAACCTCTATCACAGGACGCGACTATTTAAAAAAAGCTACCTCTTTAATTTCAGTTACAAAGTTTTGTGACGCTTGTCAGATGGTCAGACGACCACTGGGAGCTGACGTACACGAAGACTGACACAAAGGAGAAAGTGACAGAGGTGTGCGACTTCATGGTCATCGCCAGTGGGGAGTTTTGCAGCCCTGCGATACCTAACATCGACGAGCTTTCAACATACAAAGGTAATAATGGATCGGATGTGGTTCCTAATGAAGACTGAATGGAACAACAGAGTTAAATTATTTAGAAAGGACTAGCAGCCCGCCGCAATTCTCTAATTATTGGTGAAAACTGCATCAAAATCCGTTGCGAAGTTTAAAAGAACAACGCGGTCACATAGACAGACACGAAAGTTTAATTTATAATAATTCTTTACTTCTATCTAAAAGCTTTGACTTGAGGAGTGTTTAATTTTTTAATGGATCTATTTTTGAGTATAAGACTCGTTTATTGCGAGGTCGAATACACTGACTAACAATCAAAGCAATTGCGATATTTTCTGCTTTGGCGTTGTATAGTTTTGTTGTTTGTGCAATTGGAAGCACTAAAAGGTTTGCATATTACACGCAAATTATCCTAGTAAAGTTTAACCTAAGTACATTCATTTTCCTACAATCTGGTTTTATCGTAAGGTTTCCATCCGTTCTTACATTGATAAATATTGGTCGTAGATAGGCAATACAACTGTGTGTCATCGCATTCTTTTGTCTTACGGGATTGGCAGGATTCCATACACTCCATGCTTCAAATACGGCTTTGGTTGTTCCGCTATAGTCTTATAGTAGGTACCTATTTATACTACATCAAACAGGTATTGGCATCTTATTTAGACAAGGACAAGATGGTAATATACGTATAAAAGTAAATAAGAATATTGATTTTGTTTATTTATTTGTGACGTAATGTGTGCAGCTGCAGGTTAAATAAACGTCATAAAATATTTAATTGTTTATTTGAAGCATCAATTGCAATTTTTCTCATGAAAAGCTTGAGAAAAATTCGCCTTTTAGACAGTAGGAACCTCGACTAAACAAAAAAACCGGCGAAGTGCGTGTCGGACCACGCACAAATTCCATTGTTCCGTAGTTGGAAATTATTCCAAGAATAAACTTATTATTGTAGATAGTTGAAAAACATGTTCTTGCATAAATTCCAACTGCAAATGTATTATTGCATTGAGATGCACAATATTGAGAAATTTACCATGTTATTTTAAGAACTTATACGTTTTATAGGTTTTCCTGTAATCTATAAGTATGGAACTATTTTCTGTACTTTTTTCAAAATTTTAGGCTACTTAGTTTCGGATATATGGGGTTGGGTATGGTCAATTTTATGGGTCTTTAAAACGCTTCGAAATCATAAAAGGGTCCGCTAAACTATGAAAATTATGCTTTGATAATTATTATTGACGAAGAATTCTCTACCTCTTTCAAACTTTTCCTGAATTTATTGGATCGTGATCAAGTTAGTTCGTAAGAACTTCCTCCTTCAATGAACCGACTGGCCTCCCATTATTTAGTTTTTTATGTATCTGAACAATAATAACCACCCACAAACTAATACGCTGGATACTAAAATAATTGTAGTCTGCTTTGTGTTCGTGTATTATTTTCCTGTACTTTGCAAGTTTATTTTGTTGTCAGTCACGTTTTGTAGCTTCAAGGATTTTTCATTGTGCTTACCTTATTATTTTAAGTTAAAGTCCCATAACTTTGGAGTTAAAGCATAAAGCAAATTTTATAGGTAGGTACCATGTTAATTTATGGTCAGGTTCTTTTGTCAACACCTGACAAACTGGTCATTGTTGGCTTCAATTGCATTGAATTTAAGATCATCAATGCAAATTATTCAATTTACATAAGCATGCTCATAACAAAGCTGATAATTTGTATTTCAGGAAAAGTCATTCACAGTCACGATTACAAAGATGCAGAACTTTTCCGGAATCGTAGAGTGCTCCTTGTCGGCGCAGGCGCATCTGGGCTGGACCTCGCCATGCAACTGTCCAACGTTACTGCGAAGCTCTTCCACAGTCATCATCTCAATTACAACCAACCAGAGTTCTCCAAGAACTATGTGAAGAAACCTGACATCGACTCCTTTACATCGACTGGCGCTTTCTTTGTGGATGGATCCACTGAAGAGTTTGATGATGTTATATTCTGTACAGGTAATTCTTGAACTTAAACATTATGACGAAATATTTCAAGAATATTGTTCTAGCGTCATCAAATTGTAGTGTAGGTGGTCAATTACAGGCTAGATTTATATTGCACTACTATCCGAAGAAGTTTTCCGTATTGCAAAATCATTGTGATGTATCGTTGAAATTTTGTCCTCACAGAGCGCTAAAGCCTTGTAAAATGCCTTCACACTTTAAGGTTACGCTAGTCGGTCATTCTTCCATACAAACTGTGATTATTCGTCTGATTGACGGTGTACATTCAAAACTAAAAATTATCAATTTGTCTTGTCATTATCTAGCCCTGTATGGAAGCAGAATTGGAAAAAAGTATTCGTTTGGAAGTAATGAGCGCCGAAACTTCCATATCAAAATTAATTTTAACTTATCTTTGGGCGTAACTTATGTAGTATGAAAATGGCAAAATGGAAACCTCTAGGAAAATTTCCATAATATCAAAAAGGTACGCCCAAAGGTCTGTTCATGAAATTTTACGGACTCGTTTTCGTTGTAAATCGTCGTGTATGTCACTAAATATACAAATTATAATAAATAAAAACTAGATAAATAAATAATAATAATATTATAAATATGAAAGTTTGTGTGTTTGTGTGTTTGGATGTTTGTTACTCAATCAGGCAAAAACGGCTGAATGGATTTGGATGAAATTTGGCAAACAGATAGCTTATAACCTGGATTAACACATAGGATACTTTTTATCCCGATATTCCCACGGGATCGAGACTTACGCGGGTGAAACCGCGGGGCGCAGCTAGTAATAAATAAATAAATAAATAACTATACTTAATAGCATGCTTAGGTATTAGCCACGCGCACCAACGAGTTTGAGCTGTCGACTAGTGCATCCTTAAAAATTTAAATCCATGTTTTACCTACAATTATCTTAATTCCAGGTTACAACTTCGCTCATTCATTCCTAGACAGCAGTTCAGGCGTGACAGCATCACAGAAGTTTGTGCTGCCCCTGTATCAGCAGACAGTGAACATCAAACATCCCAGCATGTTGTTTGTTGGCGTCTCCAAGAAAGTTATCAACAGGGTTATGGACGCCCAGGTCAGTTTATTTGAAGTATTTTCTCTGTGCGAAAGTATCTGTCAGGTAAACTGTAGTGCTAACAGGTAACGTTTTTTAACCCCCGACGGAAAAAGATGTTATATGTTTAATCTTTGTATCTGTGTCTCTGTCTGCGCCATTGTAGCTGCCAAACGGCTGAACCGATTTTGATGGATTGGTTTTGTTTGAAAGGTGACTTGATCGAGAGTGTTCTTAGCTATAAAAAAAAACTTTTATAAGGCGCTTTGTTTTTGTCGGCGGTTTTTAAATTTTTAAATTAATTTTAACTTGTTAGCATAAAATTCCTACATATAATTTCCCGTTTCCATCGTTTTCGTGATTTGCGAGCCAAATATTGAAAGTATGTTGTATCGAACAGGGCCAGTATGCTGCAGCTCTAGTATCAGGCAAGTTCGAGCTGCCGTCCAAGGAGAAAATGCTAAGGGTTTGGCTGGAACATGTGTATGCACAGCAGGACTTGGGCATGAGGATCGTGGACGTCAATGTTATTAACGATATGGTAATTACATACCTTCACTGATTTTTGTAAGCGACATTAATGTTTAGACAAATCAAAAGCTGAATGCAGGATTTAAGCGTAGAGGATGGGGAACATGAAGCGGTTTTTAGAGGGCCATGTTCAGCAGCGGATGGTTCAGTTGGAATGGAATGTGCCGGATACAATATACCGTTGTAGCGTTTCCGAACGGAGCCGCGCGCTGTCAGTAATAGAAAAGTTTGAAAGATGGAATTGGGTACCTACAAGAAATAACGTTAACTTTTATATGTAGTCTGTAAAAGAAACAGTATTATATAGTGCTCTGTGAAAAGAAATACAAAAGCTTATACTGGAGTGAACCGCGTTTGTGTTACCTCACCCCACTCGTCGGTTCCCTGCACCGTGTAGCAGATATATTGGGTATTTATATGGCGAAGCTTATAACGACTAGTGCAAAAAAACTGACTTTACGATCAACAATCCGTTTTAAAATAACGCTTTACTTTTTCATAGAGACTGCAAAGACTAGATGTAGAGTATACGCACTATAATATCTATGAATTTCTATCTAAAAACTCGTAAGTTTCTAAGATCTATGTCCTTTTTTTCAGGATGAATATTTTGGTAACCTGACAGCAGAAGCTGATGTTATACCGGCGCCACCAGTTTTGACCAAAATCGCTCGTTTTAACGGAAGGAACCGTTTAGAAGACTTGCTGAATTACCGTGATTATGACTACAAAATCATTGACGCACAGAACTACGAGAGACAGTATACTCCTAGGAAAGAACAACCTTGTCCTATCGAAATATAAATTGAGTGAGAATTCTCGAAGAATGCCCATTAGGGCGGACCTATCCACAACGCAAATATCCTCCTTCATCACTTTCATATATTTTGTATGAACAAACATCCATTACAGGCGCGCCGCACCGGGCTTGTTGTATTGGAATACGATGCGCTGCGACGAGATGCAGCTGTATTATGCGCTTGCCTTTAACCTACATTGCTATTCCTATTGGATAAAATAAGCGAGTAACGAAGGAAGAATAAGGAATTTATCGATCTTATTATAAGTTATGATCAAATCTATACTAATTTTATAAAGAGGTAAAATTTGTTTGGAAGTAGGGGGTAATCTCCGGAACGAATGATCCAATCATAAAAAAAATCCCTGGTAGAAAGCTACATTATTTCTGAGTGCTTTAACTCTATAAATTAATTTATAACATGCATATTAGCCGAGCTATCACAATGTTTATCTAGCAAGTCGGTTTTTTTTTTTTTCTTTACATTTATGGGAGGCTATAGTATTGGCGTGTCATAGGTTATCTTTTTATGTTAAGACAAGATATTTCTGGCGGACGATGTTCCGGGCAGAAGCAGTATTGTAGATAAATACGGATTTAACCTCTGAAATGAATATCATCACGGTATACCACAGATTAATACAGATGGTATGGATGGATGGATGGTGGTTCAGGTCTGTGCGACCTGAATTGCGCTGTTTACCTTAAGTTACATTAACCTAGAAGTTGCCTCTCTTTCTATCGCGTAACTCTTATGTCTTCTGACTACGTTACGCTGACTTAATTGGCCCGACAAGACGAGCCCACCGCGTACTGGTAGCTTCATTTCATACGTAAAATGCGGAGTGCGCCTTCTGTATTATTCTGTGGCTATACCTACAAGGAGCTAAGCACGTGAGCGAAGCCGCGGGCACAGCTATTTCTAAATAATGAGATTATTAAAACGTAAATTCGCCAATTAGAGGAAAGATGAGATTGAATTATGTTGACGAATAAATATTGATCTTGCCTGTATTGATATTAGGTAGGAATTTAATTTAAATAAACCAAGTTATTAGTGTAGTATTTTTGTTTATATTCGTTAACTTGACTGTTACCAATAATAACAATTAGGTTAAAAAATATTAATAATTAATAAGTACAAATAAACTACTTATTACAGTTTTGTTGGTTTTTGTACATTTTTTGTTTGTGAATGAAGTGCATTTTACTAATAATTATTAAATAATTCTATATTTAATTGTTTTTAGTGAAAAATTCCTTAACAACTATAAGGTACATTTTGATGTTATTATTTTAAAATAATAAATAGTTGGAAATGCCATTTATCTTTGAATCCTCACCCCTTTCTATGTATCTATGTAATATCAATATAATAATTATCTTATGTACCTAACACTATACGCGGCTGTTAAATATGGCACATTGAGTTAAGGTATACTGTCGTGATGTGTCATGTTGTGTCTGAAGATTCGGTTTCGGTTATCGGTTTGGTGTGTCGCAACACCACACTGTAATAATGTGTTTCTCACCATACTAAATGTATGAAACCAATATGCTTCTGACGCGACACGACACGACACGACAGTTGGGTGTTTCAAGTTTTAATTTCGCCTGTTTTTAAAAGCCTACGTGCCACATTAACACCCGGGTCTGTACGTTTTCTTAACTTTATGGCACCTGCAATAATAAAATTGTGTGATTTGTTAAAGATAAATAACATTGTTTGTTAACATGCGTAGTTAATAACTAAAATCTTTAATTAGGAGCATACCTACCTTATAGTATTAGTGATGATCACTCTACGTATAGTCACCTTAAGAATTTAGACAAATTAGGTTTAGCTAACGTAACGCGACAGCTATATAGCTGTCGCGTTACTTTAGCATGGCAATAGCGGTCATTGCCCTTTCCCTATATCTCTCCGTAGGAACCCAAAAAATAAATAATGTATGATTTCTCGTTATTGGTACATGTTGAAGATCACGATAGGTATTGATTCTGGACGGTAACGAACTTTATTTCAGTTTTTGAAATGCTGGAAAATGTGGGTGGGTGACCACTATTGCCATGCTAAAATGCGACAACTATATCACCAAACACTAATACCAGATTTGTGTTCGTAGGTACACAAAGTATATATATATATATATATATACTTTGGTATAGTCGACCACGTAATTGTTTTATAACTTTTGACAACAAATTCCCAGTAAATTGTAACTTCAGTAAGGTAACGTTGAAACTATGTAACTGTCACATACCAAAAATTAATTGCTCGTGCAGCACCGTATACGTGATAGAAGTGAAACTTTAAAAAAAAATAAAGAATGTCAGAGATTTAGTGTGAGAGAGAGTTATATCTTTCTTCTCTCTCATGTAACGAAATCTGCCTAAACGTGACGCGTCCTTGAAATTTGACTCTCAATTCTCGTCTAATTATCTTATCGCCGGCACCGCTTAAGATGTTTCACTTCAAAAACACCTTATTATTTTGTGACGTGCAAGTGACATTAAAACTTAAAGTAGTAAAGCAATTACGAGGTCAAATACACATGAAACAATCAGTTTCAATGATTCATAAGGTGGTCCCGGCCGTCATAGCCGCTTATGTCCATAAAGCTACGGTTTCCTAGAAGAGCGGTGGCCGCCACTAACGCTGCGCAGCATCACGCATCTCAGCGTACTTTGACACGTGTCAACCCTCGCACTGAAATTATACCTTTTCGTGAAGAAAATAAGTTCGATAATTGTTAAAAAGTGCGCGCAGCGTCGCGTCGCTTCATGTCGCGGTCTGAACTGACCCTTTAATGTCAAACACTGGTGAAAATGACAGATTTTCATGACGGCCTTTATAATATGACGGAACCATTTTCCTAGGAAACCAAACCTTTAGAACCACATACGGTACGCACTAAGCTACGGCTACACTTCGCGTTATCGCGAACTTTTCTTCGTGCGCTCTCTCTCTCACAAACCCTTCGATTACTCGCCGAGCAACAGAGAGCGCACGAAGAAAAGTTCACGATAACGCGAAGTGTAGCCGTAGCATTAAGTTGAGGTCAGACGGCACTGAAAAAAACAACTGACCATGTATGTATGTGCTACTAGCCTCTAAATAGCGTCGCATTATAGATTCAAGCCTCTCCTAACAGCAGGATCCTCCAGTTTCCTGGTGAAGGTCTGGTCGTCGATGACGGTGTACTCGTAGTTCCTGTAGGTGTACAAGTTGTCGAGCTTGGCCTCCGTGTCCAGGGCGCGGATCTTGAACATGACGGGAGGGACTCGCTCGATGCCGGACTCTTCGGAGAGCTCGGCGTAGTATTGATCCTGAAATTATGTTTTATTTCTTTAGTGTTGTACTCGTAATTTGGAAGTAGATTTTTAAAGGAAAGTATAAGTAAAAAGAAAGTTCTTGAGTGGTCAACTTCGTAAAGTATTAATTAAGTGTTCCTATACTCTATTTGAAATAAGATTAGACATTTGAATAAACCTTTTTTACCGTCCGTTCAAACGATTTTGACTTCTATTGCGTTGATAGCATGAAACATGGCAGTTGCAGTAAACAGTTGGTATTGTAACCACTTTTTTGCTTTTAATGCTATCCTTATGCCTACGAAGTCAAAATCGGTTGAACGGACTGTAAAAAAGGTTTATTTAAATGTCTAATCTTATTTCAAATGGATTATATGCTTTTTTATCCTGGCTTTTTGCACTAGATACAAAATGTAAGATATACGAAATACTTTATGGGTTTGAGCCCGCTTTTGTACTGTTTTATTTAGACATACAATTTTGAAAATATGAATTAAAACTATTGCTTGGCTTCGGCCTGCTTTGGCACTTGATTTTGTTATAAGCATCAGTGTTCATGTTTAATTCAGTTAGTTGCAGAGCTATAACTATTTTGGAACCAACCTCCTTTTCGGCAAGTATATGAATGTAGGACATCGGCTGTCCCCTGGAGCGGATGGTGTCGACTCTCTTCTGCCACTCCTGCATCATCTCGTCGTGAGGCGGCAGGGTGAAGTTGCCTTTAATGATGGCCGTGGCGTATCGTGCCTGGAAAACAACATTACTTTTTTTTAGCAGCTTGACTGTTTGAATCTTTGAATTTGCGATCATCTGAGGGCCTAGACTAGTGAAAAGCACTTCGAAAGCGTTTCGTATTTCTACAACGACTTTCATCAGGATTGACATAAGCTTTTCGATAGCTTATGTCAGTCCTATGCATTTTTGTCTTTTCCATCATCGTTATCGCTGATAGAATGTCACTTTGTCTAGGCTCTCTGACCCGTTTGCGAAATTTGACTGAAGGCAGATTTCGGAAAGGTGCCTTTTTAACGGTAAACATAGCAACTGATTGCTGTTGACTTTCTTCAATATAGTTTTTTAACTTCTTCAATATAGTTATTGAGCTTACTCTGAAAAGATAAGCTAAGGAGTAGTTAGGTAAACCAATTTCTTCTGGAAAGGAGACAAACTTCGATGTTTACCTGAGCATCCAAAGCGACCACTAAACACGCTCTAACGACAAGCCCCATTACAATCATGGAGGGCTGGTTGATGTTCACCATGTACCGGTACAGAGGCACCACGCTCTTGGGGTGCAGGGTCAGACCACTCGACTCGTCTAGGAACGGATAATCGTACAGGAAACCTGAGAAAGATATATGGTATCAGGTTAAGGTTTGGCTATGTTTTATAATAAACCTGTTTTTTTTACCAACTTCCACATGGCGTTGTAGATTTCTAGGAGGCGGTCACGGACCGGGCAGTTATGTTTTATACAAATTTTAAAATTAGATATACATTTAAAATATACACTCAGCGCAAGTCACCGAGAACACATCCAAAACTGACTGAAGCTTACCTTTTTTTCATTTTAAATATTTTAGGCGTAATGTTCTGATTAGAGACTATACCTAGTACTGCCTAATAGATCGTTCAGGTTCTGAACTAACATTTCCACGAAAATATCAAACAATCGTTTGTCAAACGGTTTGGTGTCCGGCTGCTGTCTTTCCTTTAGGAGTTTTGTGGAATAAATGGCTCCGGCTCCGAGCTCTGCTCGGGTGAAAATACGGAGAAAACGAATTTTCCCAGATATATGGGACCTAGCTACATCGATTTCTCCCCCCCTGAAACTTCTATACTGCAACTTTCGTCGAAATCGCTAGAGCCGTTTTCGAGAACGTGATTACAAATATATAAAGGTATTTGTATATGTATATAATTATACAAATATTGCTCATTTAATAGTATAGGATAAGTAGGTAAAAGTTAACCAACCTGTGCAATAAATAACATCATCAATCTCTTCAAAGGAACCATCTTTGAATATGACTCCGGTTTCATTGAACTTCTGGATGTCATATTTCCTGTGGTACTGCGGGGGGAAGGGCGTGGTGAAGTTGATCCTAGAGTGGTGGCTGTGGATGAGGCGACTGGCCACGTCAGCCACGTCCAGTCCGATGTCCATGCCGGAGGGACCGGCTCCTACTACCAGGACACGACGGTTTCTAAATGGCTCCGGCTCTCTGTAGTCGTGACTGTGGATTATTGTACCTGGAAAGTTAAGAGGGTCGAAAATGTCCTGAATGGCTTCGAGAAAAGATGGTACGGCTGTGCCTTTGTTTGGTTGTTTTTGCTTGACTTGACTGGGGGGCACTGCCGATGTCGTGCCCCCAGATAATGTTGTCCGGTGAAATTTTAACTGTAGGTAATAGGTAGAGCTTAATTAATACCTTTATTCTGACCCATAATGATAACCTTTTTTTAAAATGATGTTATATTCTGCTCTCGCCTGACACTCACCGTGCTGGTGTTTTAATTGCACCATTCACCGAAGATATAATTTAAATTCTTTCACTTTTACGTATTACAACGTCATCGTAGTTTAGTTTTAAAGCCAACGTCAAGGAGGTAGACTAGAGTCACAGTAGGCTATAAATAAGACAAAAACAAAAGATTTACCTTTGAAAAGATCTTCACCAGGGAAATTAGGCATATTAGGTTTACTGAAGTGTCCGTTCCCAAGGATGATGCAATCATAGTCCTCTTCAAACGTCTCGTTCGTTAACACGTACTCATGTTTGACCCTCCACACATCGTCCACCCTCCTGACTTGGATAACATTGTGTAAAAACTGTGGAGAAGAATCTAAGTTCATCATTTAAGATAACTTTTTTTTTTAGGGGAACCTTCAAGGGGCTTTTTATTAAAACCTCCCCGCTGGTCACCATCAGCTTTCATTCCTCCTTTGGAAACCGCCTGATGTTTTAGCGTAACGAGTTCTAACAAAAATCAGCCTTATGGAGCGACTGCCTATCTGACATCCACAACCAGATATATAATACGATACCCCTTGGTAAGACTGGTTGTTAGACTTTCGGGCTTCAGACGACCCACAACGACTGTCAAAGATCCATGAATGCCGGGACAAACGGCTTAACATGCTTTTCGAGGCACGGAGGAGTCTCGGTATGTTAAGATGGTCACCAATCCACGGACCAACCCCAGTTAGCATAGCTTAACCTGATGGATCGACCCGTGAGGCTGTTACTACGTAGCCAAGAGCAAAAGCGCTTTTAAATAAATAAATAAATTACGAACAGCAAAAGGAGGCTCAGCAAAATGACTGTTTGTTACCTTAATATATTTCAGTACGTCGAAGTGTTTCGCATAAGCTTGTAGATAGCGGTAATAATCGCGCCAACTAGGGAACGAAGGTAGGTGTTCTGGCAAGGGGAACCCTCTGAGTTCCATTGTAGGTTTCGGTAGATTTGTTCTAAAACAAACAAAACAGGATGTTTCAAAAAATTGTGTTTCAAATTAAAATAGGTGGTCTAATTAGAGTGCACGAATAAATTCCCTATAACTTAAAATTATTCACGCCACAACCAACTCTCATGGATTGTAGTAAGTTTATTATTATCGTGTTGTTTGAAATATGCCGCCTTCTAGAATCGGTGTAATCTATAAATAACTTGATATCGCGCCATCTGTTTGTTTAGTCGAGAAGCAAGTAAACAAGGCACCACAAGCACCTACAAGTAGGTAATATTTGATTAAAGGCTATACAACTACTATTATGAAGTCATAACTAAAATTTGTATTGAATATCTGGTTCAAGTAGACTACGGTATATTATAAATTATTCTACTGCAATTATTGTTTCTTTATCATTCTTCGTAAACGCACCAGAAGAAATATTTCACATTCTCTAAAATTCTTCCAGAAACGAATTGCAGCAAATGGGTTCTAAAAAAACTTTAATGGATTGATTTTTGATGATTCAAATATACATACCTCAAATGTTTGTACATACTGGTGTGTAGAGGTAGACCATTCTCGTCGGTACCGACACGAGGGTCGTACCTCCAGGTGCCCCCGACATATTGTGTGGCTTCCAAAACTGTGACGTTAATCCCTTCTTCTTTTAAGTATCTAGCCGAAGTTAGGCCTGCTATCCCGGCACCAATTATGCAAACGCGTTTTGTCTAAAACAATCATGGAAAATAATATTAGATGCCTACTTTTATCTTGCTTGTGATGGCACTAATGCCTCAAAATGGGAAGAAATTGCAATGATACCATTGACTTGGTGTAACTTTAATTGGGCTTCATTGAAGTCTTCCGTCATTGTCAGTTAGTAACTGCTTAAATGTTCAATGCTTTAAGGTTCATTTCACTAGCTGTAGAATCAAACAAACTATATCTCTGAATCAAACAGACTACTATATTTAACTGAAGGAAATAATACTGTGCATAATATGTATATCAATACGAATTATTCTACTAGTTGATAAGTGCCTAATTCTTAGTTGTTTCGTTTCAGTAAGTACCTAATAGAAATTCAGACACTTCACTTTTGAATCTAGAGATTATAATTTTAACACACTTCGTAAACGAACACCTTAGTGTCACTCGTTGCTGTGTTGTTTTCATGTTTTTTCACTTAATTTAATAGGCACTTAAATACCTAGTTTAACAGTAAACACACACTCCAGTATAAACAGTTTTCTCAAAAACGTGATAAGTACTTAGTTATGCAATACATTCATAATTAATAAAACTACCAAGTTTCGCAAAAAAACTAAAAATGTTAAAAATAAAGATCTTACCATGTTTACTTATCTATAAAAAAAATGGCAGATCAGTGAACAGTGTCGTACTGTTTTTATTAATTTGTCATTTTATTTACATTTATCTTATTTTTTGGATAATTATGAGATAAACAGCACTGTCACGCGTGTTTTTATCAAAACAATTGACATGAATGTGTTGTGCGGCGGCACTTCGCGTCTACCGCGGCTATCTCACTGATTACCAAACGACACAAACGCCACGCTACTTTTAACTTTTGACACTATCTACAATCATTGTTTATCGAGAGGATTCGGCGAGGAATGTTTAAATAGACAGGTTCATGTTGCTATCGGAATACTCTTTAACTATACAACCAAGCCCACCATATTTGAAAAGAAAATCTCTATATAGGTAATATATTATGTATCTATATTACATATATTCAATTATCTTCCTAATTTCAAATAAAAAATAGACTTGAAATAGATTTTGTACTGATTGTTACAGTCTGGCATGCAAAATTTGTATCCTACCTAATACATACTTGCGGTTAAATATTATTATTTAAACAGCCAGCCATGTAACCTAACTAACATTGAAGCCTGATGCAACCTGTCTCACAAAAGAAATGTATTTCATTATATAAATAAATAAATATGGAAATCATATTTACAAACTAAAAATAAGAAAAAACAAAAGTCTTGACGGCCGCGAAACATAACGCAGGTAATACGATTTAAAAAATAAAGTGTATTTAATCCCACACGCCACCTATTCAAATTCGATATCATTCACATTTATCGATATTTTGAACGAAACGCGATAATCCTAAAAGCACGTTAAAGATAAAATATCAAGAATCCGTACTCACCTTCACATAAGCACTGTAACTCAAACATATTTGTAGCAGCACAACTAAAAATAAACAGTATTTCCGAACCATTTCTATTTTAATTAATTATTTAGAACACAATAGTGTGGCGTCCAGTGCTAATTATTTTAATACTGGCGGACGTACCCGACACAAGTTCAATGCGTATCATTTACCGACATTAACCTTATTATATAATACTTGATGAGGACAAACATGCGTGTTTAAAGTACTAATAATTTTATCTATAGCATGATTGTAATACTCAATAGTTAATTAATTGTTGCAATTAACTTTAACCCGCGATGTGGATGCTGAGTTATTTTGTTACACAAGATATTTTTTTGTGCGTTAAGTAAGAGAACTGCTTCGAGATGTTGCTCAATGATTTCTGATAGACTTATATCCGTAAAGTTGTTTTTTTTTATAATATCAAAACTGGTCAGTTGTAAGGTTAAATTTGGGTTATAGGCGCATGTGGAGTTAAACAATTCTCGATATGAACGGACTCTCGTAGATACTTTGGGAAGATTTTGAAGTAAGCATACAGTACAATTAGGTATGTCCGTAGGTATAAACATTAAGGTAGCAGGTACCTTTACACCGTTATTACAAACTTCGAAGATGTTACTACGAGTCCACGCAACTAGAATAATAAATTATGTAATTCATATTACTACAGACGTTACAGTTACATTTTGTTTAACAGTCGACAATTTGTGCTGTGTTTAAATAAATAACAATCGAAACAGTTACCTAAAGATTTGTATAAAATAAAATAGCACCTAATAACATAATAGTAATATAATATTTTTAAAATAAAAATTTCAAAACTCAGTGATTTCTTAAAGGTATAACAGTAAACTTTAAGTCAGGTGTACATAAAATTCCTAAATAAATAACAAAAGTAATATTCAAGTTGGAACAGCACCCTGTATAACACAGAGTACGTGCACAAAAGTCACATCATAGGGAATCCCGAACCTCAATATTCCAACGAAAATACATAAGTTATATGTATACTTGCTTAAACCTACGCAAAAAATTGACTATCTCATTTGCCTACAATAAATTTACCGTGGCTCAAATATCAAGGAAAAACTTACAAAAAAATAAAACTTATAGATTGCTGCTAAACAAAAGTGTATTTCTGTGGCGTAGGATAATATTGACAAAAATCTTTCTTTTAAAATTACATGAATTCCGCTCAAAAGTTATTGCATAAAGATAATGACATTTCTCTGCGGATAAAATTATCGATAATGAAATTCCAATGACATTATAATTCAATTTACAATATCTTTAGAACATTTGCGAATGATACCGATGATAGACAAGTACCAAAACAAGCACTTACTCAACAATATAACTCTTATTACCTTATTGAATACTTACTATAACTAACAGGGACTATACACACACGAACCAGTAGCACTAAGCACATGTAATTACTCTAATACCTACAACTGTAAACTAGTTCATGTTCTTGCAGTTTTAAGTTTAGTGACTCTTAATAAATGTACTTTTGTACAGAGGAAAACCCACGTGCATATTGCATAGGATACAATACTATTCAATAATTCAGTCTTAGAATTTTCGTCATATCAATGATACAGAAAGACAAGCAATCTTCTGATTTGTTAAGACTAGGATAGACGGATTTCCCTTCGTTGACCGAATGATTGTCTAAATCCAACACTTGTAATCAAAACAATTTTCGCACAGACGAAGCATTTTTTGGAGCCAAATTCGTCGTGTGTGGTAGAGTGACTACCCGTAACAATTAATACCATCTAGATATACGGTAGGGCCGGAAAACATTTTTTATATCGTTATGAATAAATCAATTTATCATCCCTAGAGGTCAAAGATCCAACTGTAAAAAAGTTAAATCTCATAAGTAGTGTAGTGTAGTGCCTGCCCTCTAACACGCACCCAAAGAGGCGCAAATTAGATTTGCAAGGGCCTATTCGATGCCGAAAACCGTATTATATTTTAAATTGACCATGAAAAAGAATTGAGTGGAACTTTCTGTTCTAGTACTGGCAAAAATTACAGAAGGGAAATTTTGTTTCGTATTTCCCTAATTAATTATATTTTTAGCCTTCCTCTCAATTTATTAGGTAAACGATTATCCTTGTTAGGTGTGTACGTGCCTGAAAACCACATGGATTTTCAGATACATTTAGTCACATTACTCTTTGTTTATGAACATGTACACATTTAGACAATAGATAATATATAAAAATCATTCTCATTTAAAATAGGTATTAAATTATTGTTTATTATTTTCAATGCGGTTATAATCTAGTAATGTGAGGTTTTACTTTGTCATACGAGAATAGGCTTTTACCCTGCACTGGAACAATCATGGACATCGCTACAACGGTCACGTAGTCGAATATGTTTAAACAAATTATTTATAGAATCTGTAATATATTAAAAGTTTCTGCTTACTCCCATGGGAAGAATGCGTGACTTTATGTATGAAAAATATAAAAATATGTGTCTTATCTGTATTTTAGTTTTTCACCACCGACTTTCGAACCTCCTCCTTTTTTTAAAGTCGGTTAATTATATGCAAACAACAACGACGAATATTTCCATTATTATATTAATAATAACGGGTGGAAAATAATCCGTGCAGTATTTGATCTGTTTATCTGGCACATACTATATTCGGACCCTCTGCTAGATTAGCCAGACGAACTTAGAGGGTCGCCCGAATCACGCCCAGGCGCTGCGTTCAATCCTAACGTGAATATTAGTATATATAATATTAGTTTTTATATCAATTTGTACGGCAATGTGGAGTGTTTCTGTGCTACAAACTAATCTAAGTACCGAAAATATTGAAATCAGTCGGTAAAGTATTTAATTGGAATGCAGACATGAAGATGATAGCGTCGAAGTGGATCCTTTTTTTAATACATGGAAGGAGAATCGAGGAAAACCTTTCACAATCATTTTTGATCTGACAAAGTCTGAAATTGAACTATTTTCTTTGTACTTAACTTACCTAGTTACATTAAAAAAAAACTTCATATTAATACCTAGTTTTACAAAGTCATCATTATGATTATTTTAACGACATTTCTCGAGGAAAAAGGTAGATAATACTCGTATAGCTCTACATACTATCATTACTTATCCGATTTTTATGAAGTTTGTTATATGGACTTTGTGTTTCTGAACTTACAACATAAGTGTTTCATTTATACAACCACCTATGAGTGATTATGCATGTGTTAATAGGTACCTGCCTATCTCATCAGAGCTTCAAACCATTATATCAATCCATAAACAGCCACTACTGACAATGGGTCAGTCGACTGATGATCGTTTATAGTTATCTACTAATCAACCAAATCTATTAGTTACCTTTTAAGACACCTATGAGGAACCACCCAAGACAATGGATCAATGACTTGGGCGGGTGCCTGCTGGTTTACTGGTAAGGTGTGAACGATGCCCTGATTTTTTTAAAGATCCGGGTATAACTTATCCGGAAATTACCTGACATAGTTTGCAGAATTAGCAAGCAGAAGTGACAGTGGACTGACCATGTCTATCGAAGAAGCAACGCCCGTTTGAAGCAGTCGGATCCTTGAGTGGAGAGCTCCAATCGACAAGTGAAAAGTGGAACTCCTCCAACTAAATAGATCGAAGAAACTAAAAAGGCAACTGGGATACACTGGGTTCAGCAGACGGAGAACAAAGTGTTGTGGAGTAACTTGGGAGAGGCCTATGCTCAGCAATGGACAGGCATTGGTTCGGACTGAGGCTAATTTTGTTAGACTCATAGAGGTCTCACAGGAATAAGTTCAATTTGTTTATTATAAAGGATATCCGCGATGAACCAATATAACCATTATAATAATAATCTACGTGACAGACCACATTGCAACGTCCGCATATTATATTACTTACATATAAATTACAATTGATAGCTGGAATCATAAGCTACGTCACAATAGATCTCCACAAGTCGTAGTAAATAAATTCAAAACATGCATGTTTTCAATACTACCTTCATTCATGTTTTCCAAAACAAACGAGTGCCTCTTGTCTTCTCCGCTATCCATCGGAGATCTTTTGTTCTCACTTTCTCCTTACTGTCCAGAAATGTCTGTAAAGAAATGTGGAAATTACGGTTACTGTTTCCAAGAAATAGCTCTCTGTCTGATGTAGTCAACTACAAACCCATTTCCCTGAATCAAGACCCTCCTTTGTTCCTATAGCTGATATCTTCCCTTACACGTTATCTTCATTAAAACTGGAGTAACTGTACAGCCTCCAATTAAGCCGGTCTCCACAGGATGGAATCGTAGGTATTTAATATCAGCACAGCCGTACATGTGGCTTATTAGCCTGGAATGTTGCCCTTAACACGACGACAGGGATGCCTGCTCTACTAAATTTGCTTTTAATTGATAAATACTTGACCACTGGCGTGTGTAATCGAATGTTCATACACGTTCTACTGTCTGTATTAAACTCAACTTTATAGCCATAGTAATAGAGTCAGTTTTGTATTGGGATCGTGATTTGTATTGTGTGAATCAAACGCCAAGCGCGCGGTGGTCACAAACTCACAGTCAGGTTAGTGTTACAGAGTATGTGGAAATAATTGTATGTTTCTGCGGTTTTCTGCGGTTAAAATGATAATATTGAGCTTTATAATAATATTGAGCTGTGCATAAAATATTTCAGTTATATTATTATATGATTATAACTGAAATATTTTATGATCCAATATAATATTTATTGAATATAATATTTATTGATCTAATAGTAAATATACATTTACCTATATATCTAGTTTACTGCCCACAATGCCTCTGTTCCTAGCAAGGTGTGAATAAAATTTTACAGATTTTTCAGAAAAACAATTTGTTTTTGATAAATAGCAACAATAGACGCGTCAATATCACCATTTAAAATATTTCATTGATGCCATATATTCTAAGATAAAGCAGGTCCTCTTTATCCGTTAAAATAACGTGTAGTGTCTCATGTATCGCGCTATCTTGGCACGTTGTGTATGTATATTCTATTACGTGTACCTATATCTTGTATGATATGTTATATAATCTATTTATATGCTACTGACTGTGTATTAGATAACACTAATCATTATCTAATAAATGCTCATTAATAAGATTATTTCTTCATCGTGTCTTGTCAATAGAGAGGACTTCTTGCAGGCAATGGCAAAGGTGACTGTTGTAATCTTTATTGGTGGATAGACTTTCATCATATTATTAAACTCTTACCTAATAAGTAAATGCAAAAACTTGCCTTGCCTAACTCCTGTCTTGTTCGATTTAGCTGTAAATCCTCCTAATTCGATCCATTGGGTATGACTGTACATAGTTTCAGTTGCTCCGAAATCGTCTTGTCCCCGTTTTAGGGTACTTCCTCTGCGTTTTTTGGCTTCTGTTTTGTTCTATCAATGATTTTTCTTGTCATTATTAGTCTAATAATATTGTAGGTGTTTTGCAGAGAGCAATGTGGCCCAAATATGGTATTTGTACAATATGTGCAGGCAAACAGTGGGAACTTAGAAAGGGTTCACATATGAGTGCCATAAAAAAACCATCTTTATTATCGAAGGCGTAAAATGTAACCATTAAAACAATAACAGTGATGCGTGCAAGTGGAAGTTGGGACACCACATCGTTAGCTCTTTGTCCGGCCGGACACAAAGGACAAGTTGACCGGACAGGCGGACCGGACGGGTGAAAACATTACTCAACCACCTGTGAAATATATTCCCTACTGTCTTTGAGGAACGTTTTGTGGTAACGTCTTGGTGAAAATTGTGCAGTTGCTCATTCGTTCGCCTGTGTGATGGGCGAACAACAATTACAACTAAAATTACCCACTGTTCAAGTGTTATCGTAAAATGGAACCATATAAAGAGTGGGTAAGTGCTATAAGTCCGATATACCAAAACATAAAGTCGATTGTTATTGTTAATCATTAGGTGATGATTATAATGATGCCATCACCAGTTATATTCCTGTCGTTTCTAATAGCCAGAAGTTAAGATTATTTAATTTAAAAAAAGAGTCACACAATTTTTTAAAGATTAAAGATTACCTTTGTTTATGTAGTTAGGTTAGGTTAGGTTACTCATATTGATAATAATTGATAGCTAGAATACAACTCACTCGTTTATTTCATAATACACGCTAATTATTCTCCTCAATTGTTTGAATTATTTTCTATCGTAAGTAAGTGAAAATTAACTTACTATCTGATATGGTTGAACACACCGCTGTTACCTACTCGCGGTAATTCAAAAACCAGTTCATGTTCAGTAATAAATAATAAAGCGTTCAAGTCTGGTGTACAATATTACGGAGGCGGCGGGCGTGCAATTTGTCTCCGTAATAGAAAAATTCCATGGAAATCGGTTGGCGAACAGGCGAGTTTGTCTCGCCGCTCGCTCCCGCCGAGAATTAGGTAGCCAGGCGGTAGTTTTTATACAAAAATATGGAATAAAATCCCAATTTATTACTAAAGTACCTATTAATGATTGTTTTAGGGAAGTACTGCCATGACTGCTCGAAGTACCATTGTTGACTCCATTTAAAAGTTATGGAAGTAGTGAGCACTTTATCCCTAGGTCAGCAATGTATCAGAAAACAATATTTTATTGGGAAGGTACAGAATTTAATTTACTGCCCTTAAAACTTCCCTTTAAGTTCAGTGCTTTAAGCCCACTTCCAGCAGCAGATTTCAGAACAAAAGTATGAGCTACCTCATGGATATTGGTACTGACGGTCTAGGGTGCCTAGGTACAGTCGAACAAGTTATTTGGTATACAGGCAAAAAATATCTTAATTTTCCGCTACACTGCCAAAATTTGTTTTAATTGTGAGTGTAATTTAACTTTTTGAGCCTATGGCTTAGGAGAGTGACGTAAAAGGATTGTTGACTACTGAAAGCACTTAAAATTGTTTAAAGTACTTGCAAGTTATCTGCCTGTATACCAAATAATGTTCGACAGACTTTTTTTCAAGATTTTCATTCGGATCTTCCGAATGAAAATCTTGAAAAAACGTCCGTTAGACAATTTCGACTTAGATAATTTTTTGAAGTAATTTTATATTCTAAATACGTTCTCGTTCTAAATACGTTCTCGGTAGTAGTTATCATTCTTTCCTAAAACTATGATGGTCACACATAACACAGGATTGGGTGTAACAATATCCCGTTTTATCGATTAGAAAATCCCATTCCGAGTCTTTTCTCGACAATGTGAGAATTACAGATACCAATACAAAGCCTCCGCAATGCCTGGGGCTCGGCGCTGACCGACAGAATGAGTCCAAGCCTTAAGAGATTACCTTACACAAAGGAAGGCTTATTGTGGTAGAACTACGATATTTAAGGCTTAACTTTTGTAGTCAATGTAGCTGGACGTCGAAGGACAAAGATTATTAGGAACGAGGCTTATTGAGGAATCTTCTTGTGAATTTGTTAGACGGTGCGGTATTAAATCTTTATCGTTAAAAGGAAATTTAATTTTCCACTTATTATTAATTCTTTTTTCACTTTTTAAGTAGGTGTTGTTTACCATGATTGTGAAAGAATGCTATAATTTATTCATTAGGAAGTAACCAATTAAATGTATGGATGTAATGATTGTACCTGTACTGTCATCGACATGCCATATGGTGAGAAGGAACATTTCATATTAACAGTGGGTTTGAGTTAAAGTGATTCCCATTAATTTAACGAT
The DNA here is from genome assembly GCA_947522985.1 of Lithophane socia. Lineage (NCBI taxonomy): Eukaryota > Metazoa > Arthropoda > Insecta > Lepidoptera > Noctuidae > Lithophane > Lithophane socia. The sequence continues at coordinate 7,872,190 of OX383270.1, read as the reverse complement.
TAAATGAATTACAACAAGAATTAATTTTTATAATATTATTCTCTAGCCTTTTTCAATGTATTTTTTATTTTTTTTCTACTATTGCTTAGTAAAATCTCAAAGCAAACCTGGTAGTATGAAGTACTTCACACTCACAGGTTTGCTTTGAGATTTTACACTTGTAATAAATACAAAATGGATCCACCATCAAGTAAGTAAATACGGTTAAATTCTTTGATCATATTGTACGTACTCGGTACATCGGCTCAGCACTAATCCTCTGTAATTCTTAATGAAATCATACAGGTGATCGACAACAAACATTTTTGATATTTTTGGTGTAGGCAATGATACTCAAGCTTGGAATGACGCAGATGTTTAGCTCATTGCTACTACACTACGGACAGGCGCAAAAGTGATGTAGGAAAATAGAGAGCATGGTTTATACTAAGGTACAGGTTAAGTGAACAATATATAATAAAGGGTGTAAATATAGTGTAGGCATATTTATTTATCTTTTTCTCCAAAGCTTACATAATTACGATATGACTATGAACGACGTTGCTACGACTTAGGCAGCTACGTCGTAGCATTAAATATCTACTTTTTCGTTGCAAGAATTTCAGTTGTTTCAGAATGTTTTCATGTTCAAAGCGTTGTTTTAATTTGCAACAACTAAGTAAATTGTTTATGAACTTCAGTATTTTCGAAAAGTAAATAGTTCGCAGCAGCACAGAAACGATACAAAGGCGGGCGGGATCCAGAATTTTTATGTGAATAGAAAAAAGATAATAACTAAACTTTGGCAATCGCAAGCCAGTATAATCGCCTAATACTGGCAGTCTATTATCATTGGGCACATTACAGACGACCCCGACCGCGTCTAATACGCGAGATCGAATGATTCGATCGCATTATTCACTAATACGCCATGCCTCAAAGGTTCCCTGTGAGAGGGCGAAAAAACGATGAATAGAGCTTATGGAATCTAATAAAGTGGGACATTCTTCACTGAGCTCACGACTCGGCTAATTTCTCTTATAAGAGGCTCACTGATCTTTGAATATACATAGTCGGATCTCGTTTTTGCGAATGTTGATAGAGCAACGGTGCCATGTGTAGGTTTAATTTTTGATGGAATATTTTAAGTTGATTTTATGAGTAGTCACAGTGGTCACTGTTACTGTTATGTAAGGCTTTGTAGATAATGTAGTACCACCAGCAAATAGAGCTTAGAGCGAAGCTTCGTACTTCTATAATCCCGGTATTGTAATTTTCAATGAGACCATTCGGTTGGAACTTTACAATCGGCACATTTTCCGTGTATGATCAAAACTGGTGGCTGTAATACGCTGTGATATTTTTAATGGAGTTGTAAAGCTTGGATACTAGTTTAGCAATCTAAATTGGCTTAATACCGAGGTACTTTCTCAGAAATTGATTCAATGCGATGAATTTTGATATTATGCATGCTCAAAGCAGATAGTTTATAAAGGTCTGAAGGTGTGACAAAGGCCTCACTTTTGCTACGCCTTTCTTACATCCAAAATCTTGCTAACTACCAACCTATGTAATCCCAGGAATCCAACAGTAAATAGACGGCGCTATGTAACATGAAAGTCCGTAACATTGGCGAGCCGCAACGTCTGTCGGTTGCGGCAAACAAACGACAAAGGGAGTGGCACCATTTAGCCGCGGCCGCAATCCGCTTAGCGCGGCGCGCATTAGAGCCGCATCAAATATGCATGGCCCACTCCGCACGCACTCAGCCGGTATTAGTGCTGAAGAAATGCTTGTGAGAGATAACTGTGGATGTGTTGGGCTTGGGTATGGAAGAGTGATTTGGTTGTATTTGACGACTGTTGTTGCGACTTTGTGAGTAGATCACAGAAATTATGATGATAATTTTATTCTTTATTCTTGCTATCCGGTCTACAGAATCGTCTTCGAGGAGCAGTAGTTTATACGAGTAGAAATAAGTAAGTAACTAATGTTTGTGAAAGAACACAATCATTTTTAAGGTATTCATTGTGCCTGTCTAGCACAAACAGAACCATAAATTAATTAAATCTAAATAGAGCTACCATCACATGCCTACGAATTAATTAGCAACATTTCCCGGAATGGTATAACTGAAGCCTCGTAATACATAACTAATGAGGCTTTAATTTCGGTACACATGCTGAGTATATAATGTAGGTATGTAGTATAAGTGTATAAGCCGCTTGCGGTAATGGGCGGGGCGGATCGCCACGATCCTCCAGTCAGATGGCGGGGCGGTTTGTGCATTGTTTATCAGCCGCCGGATCTGTCCTCTGTCCTTTAATGCTACTTTGTAAGAGCCAAAGGTTGGAATATTAAAATGACTGGAAGGAAAAAGGAGTTCTTCGACTTATTGCTCGGAGTTAGGAGGAATTAAAAAGTAAGTATGTTTGTGCTTTTATCAAGAGCTATGTGATGTGTACCGTCTGAGGTACAGTAACTATTTGACGGAAAATGTAAATGTAAGTAGGGATAGTTAGGTATTCTTATTATGAACGCACCCTAAAATATTGTTCAGTAAACACCGCATTATATAAACATAAATGTGCACACATTTTTAAATTTTTCCCACTTAAATATTATGTGAACGCAATTATAAAACTTTGAAACTTAATCGACCAATGAAAGTACGAGTAAACATTATAGTTAGATGGATAAACATCGCGGAGTAGGCCGCAGCCCCCGCGCTATTTGCATAACAAGCGCGCGTCAGGAACAGCTTTAAAATAAAAAAGCGCCCATAATGGCTTTATAAATAGATTTCGGAAAGTATTTTCTATTAAATAAACTTCCATTTGACGTGGTGCACAACGCCGAACGCCGCGCGTATGAATAAATCATATCAAATAACTATCAGGGGAGATCCGACGAGCATTCTTTCCCCGTTTACATCAAAACATTTCGTTTAGGGTTGAGATGCCCTATTTGTGTGACGCGAGCAGATTTTTTATTCATGATTTTTTAATGGACATCCGCAACATCGAACGTCTCAGACAGTGATTACATTGATTTATTTGTGACGACAGTGATTCCACATGTAGAGTGCTCCACGACTTCCTTCACACACTGCTATGTAAAGTAAAACCATTTCTCCAAACACTGGTATGGTATGGAAGTAATGAGCTTTTTGGCAGTATTTCTCAGACATTTTCTCTTTATATCAGGGCTTTTCATTTCAACGTGGGGCGTTCGTCGTACATTGAATTTTTCAAGTAAGCGGAACGCGAGGACGGACGGAATCCCAGAGGATGCGTCGGAGCGCCTCGCGAACACCTACGGAGGCTAAGCCTCTCAGTGCGCGACACGTTCGGTCACACTGATTGAATCCACCCGACGCGACGGAGCTGGCGTGGAAGCATTGAAACTACTGTTTACTACAACATTTATCGTTATTTAGTAGAAATAGAAGTGTGAATTGACTCTATTGAGATGGTTCTTGGTTTAATAAGGTAGCGCATAGGCGTATCTGAGGTGTGCAAAATAATGTATACCTACCCGTACTTTACTAAATAGGCACCTACAGTTAAGTGTGCAAAAAGTCAGTTATACATTTCTTTCTGCGTCAATAACTAATAGCGGCGTTTGTAAAAAAGGACAGTTAAAAAGTTGTTTCGCTTAAAAATCTGTATCTGAAAGCCGTCAAGTTTACAATATAATTTGTGGGAGTCGTAACGAGTACAATCATTAGCGTAGCTCGGTGAGTGCCGGTGACGCACACGGCTCACCATTGCATCGCCATTGTTGAGCACGTCAACCGACCCAGTAATTATCGCCTTGCGAATGACATCGCTCCTCAACTAACAATATTCATTTTCCCGCTTCATTTAAAAAAGGAACGTTGTTTTTTTAATGTTTGTTTTTAACAGTCGTGACGTTTAGTAACAACTATGATTTGTGAGTTTGTGAGGCGGTATTTCCACCGGTATGAGCTAACAAATAACAAAAACCACGCGATTTAGCCCTTAGCCGGCACTATTATCAAAGTTAATAGGCCCAATTCTTGCATAATAAATTTATACGTGTTGTTTTTAAAACGCAACTTTAATTGACGCGAAATTACAACCTAGGTCTTAGCTTAGGTAGGTAGGTATGCGACTAGTTAAATAATTATTACTGAAGCTATTGTTCATTATGCAGATTTATTGTAATTTAATAAAACTGAGTTGCGATATTACGCATATTGGCCCTGCTGCAGGAAAAACGTGATGGTTTTATTGAATCATAAAGTGAATTATAAAAAGTTTAATTGATATCTTATAAATAAAACAATATCCTATAAAAAATTATAAAATAATGGTGGCAGTTATGTAGTCTGCATCTAGGGTTATGGAAGATTACCTAATATAATGTTCTGTCCGTCTTACCATATATTTTTTGACGTTTATTACGTTTAACGTCTCAATAGCTTATTTTACATAGATACGCTACCTAAAGTTAAATGGTTTCACTTTCGATTACCTAAATGATCCGTTTTACATCTTCAATTTAGCATTTTTAACACTTATGTACCTACCTAATATAGTGTGACTAGGATTTAAACACAAAATTTTAATTTATATTTTCGAGCATTACATTTTATTTAAATACAAAATATAAAAATTCTAGAAACTTATTTAACTAATCTAATAAATAATGTAAATAGTTATTACCTAGTAATTATGTTAGAATTAGATTGTATATTAAACAAATACGTTCCTCTAGGAACTTACATTAATAGACTTAGAAAGAAATATGTACGAGTATAGGTAGTATGTACAATTATACAACTAATTAAATAGGTACGTAGCTAACACATAGTACAAGGTACTAAGTATCGATAGTTATACAGTTATTACCTATACGCCAGGGGACCTCCTAAGACGTAGGGGAAAATATCATGAATATTTTAAGATTCGTTTTTGTACACCAGACTGAACTTATTACCTAACAGATTGTTTACGACGGTCTATAAGTAACTTTGTAGGATATTCAATACACGATAAGGATGATTATTTTATTAACTTTCTGTAAAGCAATAGTTACCTACTAGAATAACATAATTTGTAAGCCTTATTATCATTAGTTTCTTATATACTTAGCTTCCGCCTGCGGCTTCGCCCGCGTGGTATGTCGATATAAAGTAGCCTTTGTCCTTTCCCGGGTTGCCATCTATCTCCTTGACAAGTTTTATCGAAATCCGTTCAGTGGTTTAGTCTGGAGGACTCTCTGAAAGGAACTCTGTCAGCCTGTAACATACAGGCAGACAGAGTTCCTTTCTTAGAATATTAGTATGGATTTAAAGTAGATTATTCTTTAAATTTATTTTTCATGTAGGTACCTAATTGACTTCACTTTTATTGGGAAATTATGAACCGAGAAAAACGAAATTTGAATCAGTATCTGCCTCTCAGAAATGTTACTAGATCCAAGTAAAAAAACATTATAAATTGAACATGCATATGACGCGCCCAATCTGCGCTGCATTCATCCTTGACCACTGTGGGACAAATTGAAAAAGGCGTTTCATTCGTCACTGGGAAAAGGTTTACCATTTTAATATGAACCATATGTCGCTGTATTAAGGAGTTCTACGATTTCGGGAGTCGAGAAATAGAATTAGTTTGTATAAAAGGGTAGTGACGATTTGTCGGAGTGTCGATTTGTCGCACGCGCCTCCAGCGCCTCGGGCCTCTAATCTAGTTGGCGCCCCCGCGACGACGTTAAAATCGCAAGGCTAATAAAATATTTTGACCCCTTTATGAGATGAATACGCCCACTGTGCGGTACAGTCGAATTGACGAGTGTTTGTATGTAATGAATTTATTGAAGGGACATAACTCACCTAGGATGCATTATTACACGACTGTCCAAAAATGAGTGTAATGTTTTCAGGGTTCATATTATGTATGTATGTGAGTTTGTTTTCTTCCTTCTTATAATAAGAATTTGAATATGAAGTTGTTTGTTGCTGGTAGGTACTAATATATTCTGTACTGCTATCATTAATGTGACTGATAAAATGATTAAAGGGTTTAGATTAAAATCATCAAGCTTAGTTAATGCCTCCAAAACTTATGAAAAACTAGCTTCCGCCCGCGACTTCGCCCGCGTGGTATTTCGATAAAAAGTAGCCTATGTCCTTCCCCGGGATGCCATGATAGATAGACAGATAGACAGAGTTACTTTAGAATTTATAATATTAGTACCTACGGAGTATGGATTTTTCACTAAAACTAAGCACGCGAAACCTAAATGTAATAGGTAACACTTATTCTCGGCGCAGAGCCAGGCGTCTAAATAAGAGTATCAAGTACATTAACCGGGACCACACCGGTGATGCCACCCGTAACGTCTACTTTTTACAATTTTTTAAGTTGATTTTATGATTGTGCATTTTTTACTAACTGTATGTTTGGAAGAACCGTTTTGTGTACGAATGTTCCAGATGCACGGCGGGCCCCCTACGAAACTATTCGGATGTGACAATAATTGAAATTTGTGCCCGGAGGCATTTATAGCAAATAACTTTATTCAGTATTTAGCTTCCAATTTGACTGGAGCGAGGAGTGTTTGGCTCCAGGAAGACGTCGCGCCGCCCGCCCCGTCGGGTTTGAAGTCCGCCCTATGCTGTCCCCGTTTTCGCACAAATAACCTATTAATTTAGGATTTCGGATAATTTTTTGAAAATCTGAATTTTTTCCTTTCTTTTTGATACTTAGTACACTGTTTTATTTACGCCTGTCTCTTGTAAGGCGTTAGTCTTTTACGCACTTTGTTCTGCAGATGAATAACACCTACCTACTTACATTAATTTCATACACAAGTATTTTTTAGGTTTTCAAAATCCTATTGAACTTAGAATTTTTGGTACCTACTTAACTTATTTAATGGATAACAAATAAAATGGTTTAAAGTAACTATTATTATGAACTGACAAAGATTTTCACGATTAAGTATGTTCATATTTTGGTAGCGCGTAGCACTGCTACGAGTTTGAAAGTTATTCGGCTTCGCGTAGCACCACGTCTACGAAGTAGGTTATTATCCTAATAAAATACTAGCAATCTAGATAAATGATGCTTTTCGTTGGTTACGTCACTAATTATGAAAATGACAATCCCAAACTTATTGCAGAGTAACAATTTTCTTGACGCAAGTATTTAATTCCACCGATTAGCTAATTTCCATAATGTTTTGTAACCCAATAAGCTTGTAATTTAAAAGTTAATAACATAAAATTATTACGGTGGAGTGGCGATTAACATAGAATATGAGCGGAGTCATTCGTGCAGAAACTCACCGAGTCGCGGCCCTCTATTACGCGGTGTCGTGACTTCTATGCAATTTCTCGAACAAACAATATTAAGTGCTTAGAACTACTTGGATTTATGTAAGAATGTTTATTTACCTTTTACTAGTAGATTTATTAACTTCAGATTTTGGAACTTCACATGGCAATATTAACAGTTCATAATTAATATGTTCACTTACAAAAAAAAAAAATACTTTTCTTCCAAACGCGGGAAAAATAAAGACAATAATCTTCTTTCATTTGTTTCAGATTTTCACCATGCTTCGGGGTGGAGCCACTGTTGCAAATGAATATTCAAAAAGTTCCAATATCAAACCTGGAATCATGGAATTAGTATGTACTTTATGGAAGTAATGAGAGATGGCGTGAGTGCCATCATCTGGAAAACCTGGGCCCTTGTTTCATTATTAACACTTGCATTATTCGTGTGAGGTTGTACGTAAACTGCTAATAGGTACACATGCGTACTAACCATAGATTCATTTATACTGAAGTGCCGCTCTTTGTTGCAACCCTGAGGTTTTTCATTATATTTTACGAAAAAAACATTGTCTTTGTGGCTTAAAAAAAACGTTGTAATAAATGATAAAAAGTGCTTGGGTTAATTGTGTCTTGTATATTAGTTCCATATAATTGGCTCGATTATGAGCCGGGCCCTGCTCCGTCCGTAGGAGGCTCGTGTCTTTAATTACGACCGACTTCAAACTCCGACATTATCACCTCGCTGGGGAAAAATGCGGCGGGTTGGGAAGTTATCGAAGTCGATAAAAGTTATGCACTACAGATGAAAGATGGAGACAAGTTGAATTGCTTTTGTTTATACTAAGTATACTTGAAAACTAACGACACGTTTCTATGAATTTCTATGAAATATCTTCCGTAGCTAGCGACACGTCGCGTCGCCGTCGGTCGCCTGCAGTTGCCGCCTGCGGACGGCTACTGAGTTTTATTGTACCTTTAATAATTTATTAAAAAAATAGTATGCAACCTTTGTGGTATTTGTTATTAGTAACAAGCTAGTAGAGATCAAAATAATAATGAGAAGCCCTTAAAGTTTTGTTTTTTATTGTTTTTTTTTCTGGGTTAAATGGCATCTCATTCTTTTTTCCAGCTAATTCGGTCAGCATGTTTTTTTTATAAAAGAGTGAGTACTTTTTACTTGCCGCCTATTTTCGACAACAAAAATGATTATTTTGCTTTCAAATTATCTCTATTTTACTTTACGTTTTTATTTAATTAAACTAAAGCAAATAGAAAAAAGATGGACAAAGCTGTATTGTTTTTGTTAGACTTAAAACCAATCTAAGTTTTAATAAATTATTCAAGTTTTATATGCAACCTTTGTGGTATTTATTATTACTTGATGACTGGCCAGTAGAGGTCAAAATAATCATAAGATGCCATTAAAGTTTTATTTGTTATTGTATTTTTTCTGCGGAAAATGGCGTCTCATTAATTTTTTCAGCTAATTCAGCCAGTATTTTTTTATAAGACTAATTCAGACTATTTGCTTGCCGCCTATTTTCGAAATAACATTATTGTTATCAATTTATCAAAGAATGGTTTTGTGGACGTTTTGTGACATTCAAAAGAACTCATTTATTATAATTAGCATAAACGCTAACGATAAAACCAAATACTTACTTACAGGATACAAAATACCTTACTAAACATATCATCGACAACTCTTTTACTAGCTCAAAAAGACCCTCCCTACCGTTTTCTATTCAGTTGTATGGAACCCTTAATAAAAATATTAGCCGGGCCGGCGTCAAAGACGCCCGCTTAATTTAATTATCTTTACCATTTAATAAACTGTGCTTCGAGGGCTAAATAACAATTAGTTACTTAGAAATCTTTCGTGTGCTTTATTATAAAATATTCATGTTATAAGTGATTGTTGTGAACTTTTGAAGTTATTATTCAAGATTGTTTTCGTCTAATTTTTAGGGGTGTTTTCTTGGTAATTAGACCCATATTGAGAATGCCAGTTAGTATGTAAATAAAAAATCTTACTCTATGTCATCATCATCATCAGCCTATAGCAGTCCACTACTGGGCATAGGCCTCTCCAATTGCACGCCATTCAGCTCGATTCTCGGCAGCTCTCATCCAGCTGCTACCAGCCACCCTGAGAAGATAGTCGCTCCACCTAGCCTTAGGGCGACCTAACTTACGTTTGCCGAGTATGCTCTATGTGAGTACGATCACCATATTTTGTAATACAAGCCAAGAAGGCAGCAGCGTTTCTCTGTTACGGTTTACCCCGTATTGCAGCCCAGTATAATTATATTAAGGGACATGAGGCATTTCAGCTTTGTCTGTAGGATGGCAACAGACCTATGATGTCTCTGGCATTGCACAGTGACATGTCCTTAAGCGGCGGTCACACTGGCATCTAGTAGGTTGCCTGCTATCTTGCCAAACAGTAACAAAAAGTTAGTAAGTTACTCGATGGCTTGCGGGCGGCGAGCAATGGGTAGCTCGCCGTCCGATAAGGACCAGGCCCGGGTCGACGGCGCGTTGTGTTCCACGCGTGCCTCAAAGAGATGTCAGCACAATTGGCGGGGACCGCTAGGACCGATGCCTGCCAGGGTTGCGGGAAAGTCCGAAAGAGATACCGGGACCCTTGGCAACAGGCAACTGAAGGAACACGGGTAGGTTTTAATGAGTAAAAGTCTGACACGCTCTCCCGCTCTACCCAGAGCGGTAGAAGTCATTTGATGATTTTCCAATATCAAAAAAAAAAGAAGATAGTTACTCGATAGAGTCTACCCCCACTAATAGTTTTGATTAAATATTTTCCCCGTAATAAAACACAACATATTTCAATTTCCAAAGCTGTAGAATATCATGCGCTCGCGAGCGATCGCTGTAGGCGTATTGCAGCGTGCAACTAATAATGTAACGTAACACTATAATGCTTGCCCCGAGCCTCGAGTGCGGCACCCCTGCCCTATTGCGTTCAGGTATCATTTCATATTTGATAATATGGGGTAAGTATTCATCTCACTTCCCAGAGTTGCTCAAAAAATGTAATGGGTAGTGTTGTCTGCAAATAATGAAGTAATCAATTTCGATTATTTTATTTTTATAGGCCTTGAAGAAAAATAGAAAATTATTCAATAAATTGCATAGTCCGTCGAGGTAATGAACTCATAATATTGTGTATGATAACTATCATTAAATATTTTAAGCTGTATATTAATGGTAAGTACTTGGTATTTTGAAATCCTAACATGTATGAACCAATGGGCTTAATAACTTTTTTTTTTTTGTTATCCTTCGCTGTATCACTCCTGGGCAAAGGCCTCCCTCCACTCCTTCCATCTTTCGCGAGCCTGCGCGTCTTCTTTCCAGTTTTGATGTAACCTATCCAGCTCGTCCCACCATCTCCTACGTGGTCTGCCGCGACCCCGTCTCACTGTCTGCACCAGTTCTGTGCTATTTGGGCCCACAGTTTGTCCGATAACGATAGGTTTAAAAAAAATCATAGTGATATTTTTACCAGAGGATCAAATGATTGGCAATAGGATATTTTTTTTACTTAATCATTTCCATCATTTTATTTACGGATTTTTTTTACACCAAATAAAGGTTTCCCTGTACTACGGTTGTTTTCGTAAACATAATAAAAAATGTCGCTTTTATATAACCTAATAGAAACACATCACCTCGACAAAACAAAAAAGTGTAACCATCACAGTCCGACAGCCTTCAGGAAGCAATCATGCATACAAACTAACCACTAACCACATGTAACCGAACGCCGACGGAACTTTACTCTACGTGCTTACGTCACACCAACCAGTATGACCAAAATACATTTTACTGGCAAAAAAATAGAAGATCAACTCTATTATTCAGACAATAGATTCGTAAATCCAGTGTGTCCCAGTGTAAAGGTGAATTTTGTCAGCATTTTCTCCGTAATGGGCCGGAGGGCATAGTGCAGCTTGCTGTTTCCGGGAGTGTGTGAATACTGTCACCTTGCCGAGTTACTATGGTGATCAACGAACTTTATGGATACGTTTTTTAACGATTTCATGCAATTATCACATGTACATCTGCTTGTGGGAGTACGAACAAATCAATAGACAATGGGGTTCCAGAGGCATCAAGTAACTAATCAAAAAGTTTAAATGCATTTATCCAACGATATTTCAGAGAGATCGTCGTGAAAAAAAAAACTATATAGTTTACGTTCTAGCGCTATAAATAGGTACAGGCAATATAATCAAAGCACTTGTTTGAAGACTGGGGGACCAAAGGTCTCAGTAAAGTATGCTCGTAATGACAAAGACACAAGAAAATCATATCCCCCGAGCCCAAAGGTTGTGAAACACCCGGAACCCTATTACCCTACTGATCACAACCAAACACGAAGGTATTTTCCGATAACTTGACATTTACATGCAGTAAGACATTTGAAGAACTAGGTCCGCCATAAATAGCAGGCAATTTAGAAATTCCTTGAATCAATGCCGCCAGACTGTAATGGTGGCTATAGTATTGGAGTGCAGGGTAAATGTCACTAGCAGAGACAATAAGGAGTAATCATATCATATTGCATTCATGTCGGAAACAATGGGGTTTGTACAGGGAGGGAGTTGGGGACATGGAAAAGTTAAACAATTTTTCATGGGTTACCAATAAGAAAATCTTCTATCAGCGAAGTTTTTCCAAAAAGCTAGGCAACTGCAGGGGTCTGATTTATCCATTTAACCTTTTAAATAGATGACTTAATTATACTACATTAGTTCATTAATGTGTTGATAGAATCGTTGAACGTTTAGTTCCTCGATTGTACTAATGTGTGATTGGATAGCAGAGAGTTAGATGTTATGACATTATCAAAACTAATCAGCTAGTTTCTTCCAAATTGCAATATCCGTCGCTTTTTTACGTGTGGTAAAACTGAGTTTAGTCAAACTGAGTCATAACAATATGAAATTTTGAATGAAATAAGCGACTTTGCTTATTTACCTGATAATAAAACTATATCTAAATCCGTGTCTGTTTCAAATGGAAGGCTAGCAGCGGGAAGCGTGCAAGTGTGTGCATAAAGCAAGGTACACATCGAAGGGCGCCGACAACCCGGCGGACACTACTTCCGGGCAGTGTGTCCACAATCTTACTTTTATCCGACCACTATTTGTACTGCAACTATGATGTAGTCAAAATAAGTTAGCAAGGATTTTTGAGAAAGATTTAACTTTTTAAATGACAATTTGGAAATAAAGTAATCTTGAAAGACATCGTTAGCAACAAGGTTCTATATGACCGAAACTTAAAGTTTATGAAGCCTCATTTTAAAATATCTTTGTTATATTATCTTTGCTGTTGTTTAAACATATTAATTATTGTCTGTCTCTCTAACATTCTAACCATTTAACAGTATCCAATATTTTTTCTCTAAAACAGGAAGATTTTCAATAAAATAATTTCATGTTTACCCTAATCGCAAGTCACAGGGGATTTGTGGCTAATAGCTTCTCTGGCCGGTACTCTCCACAACAGATTTATAGAGGGACAGTTTTTCAACGTTCTCAACTTTATTATAAGAAGGTACAACATCCGATCTCAAAGGTCCATTTGTTGCTTTTGACATGTCGTTTTATCTTTGATAGCTTGAAATATATTTATTTAAAAGCTCTTTGATCAAGGCTTTTGTTGCAGGAAATGGAAAATGCATAATCGGTTACAATCCTTGTGGATATGCCGTAGTGAATCTCTTTGGCATTGACTTTATTTTTAAATCACTTCTACCTACTTTGTAACATACAAGTATTAAAAAGTAATAATAAAAAAAAACTAAAAAACCCGACTGCAAAAACACAACTGAGAAGAGACCAAAATCTTTTTAGTTTTTGATAATCCAAATTACATTTAAATACAACTTACATTTGTATATATTTTTGTAATCACCTCGATAGAGTAGGGAGATTTTTCTTAGAAATTCACCACAAATCCGTCATTCGGTTTATATACCCAGTGATACTGGCGCAATAAAGACGAATCTAATGACATATCATTACTTAAAATCGGTTCAACCGTTTAGTAGCTACGAGGGAACATTAGAGATGGACACACATACATACATACAGGTCAAACATATAACCCTCCCAATTTTAGCGTTGCCGCAGTTGGGTAAAAAGTGCATAGGTATTCCTATTACTTTCTAATGAGAGGTATTATCCCAAATAAAGTAATTGTTATACGCAGGTTTAAAAGGATGAATTAGATGGGGGAATCGGGGCCCCACAACTTTTTTAAAGTATGACTTCGTTTTAGGTATCGTAGTATGAATAGTAATTAATTATAGTGGCTCTTTATTTCGAGGTGTATTGAAAATTTGAAGACATTAGTTTGAAGAACAACATATCTATTACAGATTATTTTTACTAGTATGATTGTGTCGCATTCTGTATTGTTAAGATCGTTATGATATTGCCTTTTAATATTTATATGCCTATCAGAATTAAATAACATTGATGACTCTCAATACAAACGCCCCACTGATTGCTATCAAACATTTTTGATAGTTCCATTAGAAACAGATGTTCGGCTTCCATTAATCGGTAAATTAATCTATGGAACTTTTTATGTGGTGAGATAAATAATAGTCGTTAATTGTGGCAAAGAAAAATAAGTTCGACATTAATAAAAATTATTCGATTAAAATGTTTGATTAGAAAGAGCTGCGGCTAAATATTTGTGTTTAGGGATGTAGAAAGTGATGTCATTGCATAGGTAGTACTACTCCATGAGTCTAAAGTTATCTTTATTTATAATTTGGTTGCCTTGCAGCTTTATCCGCGTTGACCAGGATTATGCGGTTCTCCCTTGTATTCTTTTAGGTTAGGTTAGGTTAGGTAGTTTCGTTTATCGCTACAAAAACAATCATTTTCGATAAGTATGAAAGTTAAACATCCACTTTTGTGCATTTTGTGTTGTAGCCATTGCGTAAGAAATTATTGTAATCACTGTAATTATAAACAGACACCATATTCTTTCTACCCTGCAGGAAAAAATGAATAGCACGAAAATTACTACCCAACAAATAGCCAATTATATTGGAGTAAAATGGACACAAAATCCCGGCATTGCATGCACATATTCCGGTAACAATGTAGGGTAGTAATAATAAGTGGAATGTCACAGGTTATTAGTACACGTGTACCGGGGACCGGGGAGCAGGGAAAATGGCGACTCCCTACAAATACCAGGGCCCATTTGGGCGCCAACAATTATGTCCAACAATTTTGCTCGCTTCGAAATGATATGACGTAATTATCACTTTGTTGTAGCAGCTAGCGGACATATTATTGTCTATTGTAGCAGATTGGAAGTTTGAATTTGTGTTATTAAGTAATAATTATGTTGTAGAGTTGTACAGCCATGTGGCACAGATTAGAGCCGTTTCGCATATCCAGAGAAAAATAGATTCGTCATAGTATGAAATTAACCCTAATTTTAAGTAATAGGCCTACCCCTAATTTTGGAAATTGGTAAAAAGTTGCTTTATCAAAGAAAAAGCGTTAATCATATTTAGCGTTAATCATATTTTACAAAAGGTTGGCACATTTTGTCAACGTATCTTTAAAAGTACCTGATACTAGTAAATAGCAAAACTCTAAAATTATCCAATAAGTAGTTAATTACATCAATCAAGATAAGGTATGGTGGCAGTCCACTTACTTTTGTGGTTTTGTTACCCGACTGCTAAGGAAGGGTTATGGTTTTCGCGCGTATCTTGTCAACCATCAAGAGTTAAACAGCAGAAAGAAACTTCAGCGACTTTAAGTTACTGAGGAACGATGAATCAAATACCTATTGGTTTTTTTTCTAAACTAGATTTAAGGACAATATATTATTATTACTAAAACGTCAACCTCTACAACTCATTGTTACCAAAGCAGGCCAAATTTACGGGTCTGTACACATTATTAGTATTATTACGGCATAAGGCGGTGTCCACGCGAGCGACACGACACGCGCGCGCGCAGATTTATCAGCGTCGTAATTAAAAGGCGGCGCATTACCGAATTAATGCGGCGGGTGCGTGCCGCGAGTCGCAGCTGTCGTAGAGTGTGTAGTTCGCGTATGTGGAGTTGATACTTGGTATGAATAGACTTTAATAAAAAAGGTTCTGTGAAATAAGCGAGAAATATAAACATCTTTGCTCTGCTGATGCATGACTATTAATCGTATATGTAAGATGTTTTTTTACTAAAATAAAATGGCAGCAGGGACAGTTTTCGTTTTACTAGATTTTAATACCTATCGTTATATTTTTTTATTGCCTAAACTAGGAAACGTTTTGAGACGTAGGCAGAATGTTAAGGTGAAACACATCTTCTTAAGGAAAATACTGTTCACATGGGACATGAGTGAACATTATTTCACAGAAGACGAAATGAACAAGTATCAAAACTAAAAGCTCCCTTTTAAAATCGCGTGACGTATCGTGATTGTCTAAACGCCGACAGATGTGTGCCGGAATGTAATTGTTTGTTCGTAACTTTACAAACGGTGTACATTTTATATCATTCGGCAAGCACCCGATCACCCTAATGTTGAGGATTCATTCACCTCGTCAGATGTTCAATGGGGTAACTATGGGGCCGGAAGTCGTGGTTTTTTGCAGAGAAAGTTTGATTTTTTTGTTACAATTTGATTTAGTGTTGAGTGCAACTGTTCGATTTGATATAGTATTATTATTAGAACGATACTCCTACTTTAAATGACACTGTCTGCGCCTGTCTGTTTTGAGCGTTAAAATTAAATAATTTGATGAAATACTTACTACTGAAATGTAGTTTGGAATATTCCCAAAAAAGAAAATAAATTTTTATAAAATAAAATTCCCAAAAAATATTTAACTTATTTTACAAGTAACCATGGGTACTACTAGTTTAATAGTATCATATTTTTTTCCTAGAATTTTAAGCGTTCATATTTATCTTGTAGAAAAATCTTAGAGTAAAATACCTCTTTTCAATATGATGTAATTAAACCTGGTCTACAATAGCGCATCTTAATTACATTGTAGCTGCGAAGTTTATAGCGGAGGGCTGAGTTGGTCCAAGAGGGAAGTCCTTCAAACTCTGCTAAGATCCGCCGGCGCTGGCTCGACCGACACTCGACTGCACTAGACACGATCAATTTACATGGAGTTTTAATAAAATAGTGTGTTGAGCTGGGACTAAAAATAAATAACTTAGCTTCTATGGTGTAACAACTTATTTTAGAAGATAATTTGTGTTAAGCAAAAATTTTGTAAAACCTTGTAAGTTAGGTACCTCTTTATTTTTTTATGCTCTTTGTCTGCATCTCATCTGATGGTAAGTTATGATCAGGACGAAGGTGGAAGCTAGCTCCTACCGGAATCCTCGACCACAGAGGAACTGGCTATAATTTGAACCTCTAACTGCGGAAACAGACAAATGCTGTAAAATATTGTTGTTATGGCGACAGACTTAGATAAGATGATGATAGCTAGCCAGGCGGACTTAGAACGTAAGTCTCGATCCGGTGGGAATATCTGGATAATAAGTATGTCCTATTCTCGGTCATGGTGTCCTGTGCCAAATTTCATCCAAATCCATTCAGCCGTTTTAGCTTGAAAGCGTCACAAACAAACAAACTCTCAAACTTTCCCATTTATAATATTAGTTAGGATCACAGTTGATGATACTACATTCACATTACAATCTAACCTATTACGTACTAAGTAAATTAGATACACTAAGTAACTATAAAATTAAGAAGTCGTTCAATAACGTCTTTCCTTTTCACTTTATGTTAAGGGGAAGACACAATATACGTGTTCTTAATAAGAGTCAGCACTGGCACTGCAATTTAAGTTCAGTCACACTGCACTAAACTAAATCAAATGAATGAAACAATCATGCTAGATATATTGAAAATCACAACAAGTTTCGGTATGGAGTATGAAGTTCTTACTAAATTGATCAAGTTTTTTTTTAACTTCATACAAGGATACATTTAAAATGGAAGATCACCATTGTAAAACAATACCTAGTACGTAGGTACTAGGTATTGTTTTAAAATGGTGATATTTCGTCATTGTAAAAAGAGTCAAAATTTAAAGAGTAGTAAGCCTACTACATTCACCTCACGTGTGAACTCAGTGTAAAATTGGTATTGGTGTACAAGTTGGTTGTGTGTGGCACAAGCCGCACAAGCCAGCTGCATGTCTAATTATGATAATGAACTAATTTCCAATGCTTCCGGACTGCGTGGTACAATGTGTGGCCAATGTTGCCCAAATCATATGTATCGGTAATAGATCTCTCGTGTTTTTCGTAAATATTGCCAGATATGGTAAACATAAGCTCATTATGACACGCGTGGCTTTTTGAAATTAATATTTGGTTATGTAGAGATACCTTTAGAGACATACTATTGAGAAAAGTCACTTATGAAGTAGGAGAGTATCTACTCTACAAACACATGGTAGTGTGGCGGTATCTACATCGCCACATGCGAACAACGCATCAAAGATCTGACATCACACAACAATCCTGACGTCACATAAATCCTGCATCGCGCAATTAAAGTTTCATACTACTAAAGTAGTAAGCGAATGAGTAAAGAAAATTAATACTTCAAATTAGTTGCTCCCTTCAAACAGTTTTAATTTTCACTGATTCTGCGAAGAAAATAATCATTTGATTCCACTTTCTTTTAACAATAATCTGCACAAGACTGGTAGCCATCTTAAAAAAAATCAAAATATTGAACATAAAAAGCAACTTAATGGAAATATCAAACACAAACAGAAAAAGTTATCTAATTGATTATTTGTTTATATCTTCATATCTGCGTGTTTATGAAGTGTGAAAACCTCAACGCCCCGACACCATGTGTCAGAACAAAGCAGGTGGCCTGTGAATAACTTGCCACCGAACTAAGATGTAAGACATGCTGGAAGGAACGGAAGAAGAAACACCGTTTTAAGAAAAACTTAGTAGTATTACTGACCTCACTAAAGTGAATCATGGACACACTTATTTAAAAGGACACTCTTGAAATAAGTGTGCGTAAATCTTTCTTTGTTTATATGTAAATTAAAAAGAGTGCTAAATGACAATTAGTTGTACCTAAGGGATTTGTAGAAAGACATAGCACATATAAAAAATATGAAAAAGTGTTGGAATTAGTCCAGTGTATAACTATATAAGAGTCATGCTTTAATTAAACAGAGTTCCTACTCGTCGCCATCGTCTTGCACCCGCGCACCAAACACATTCCCCGTAGCACCATCCAGTAACCTTATGCACGTGTAGTCTCAAGCAAGTGGCATTGATATGGCTCCCCTCAAGAAGCAGGTCAAGGCAGCTCAACCTGTTGCACCCTTCGGCAAGCCATTAGCGAGGAAATTAGGGGAGCACGCGCCTTCCACCTGATTTATGAGCTTTTGATAAAACTTTACAAGTTCATAACTTGTTGGATTTAAGATTATCGGCTCAAGAATAGGTGAAGGGACTTTTACGTGTTGTTGATTTATGACGAAACGTTCAAGTGTGTATTTATTACCCTTGTAATAAATGCACACAGTTACTGTAACATATAGTATAATAGAAATTAAAATTAGGACGATTTTTTTAAATTTTCTGACGGTTCGATTTCGGATTAAACAAAAATCAAATAAAGTGGGACCACTTATTTCAATTACATTTTTGTTGGGATCAGCCGTTGCAGTGATGCTTAGGTTTGTCTATCCTTGTCTGTGTCTTTTGTCTTCTGTCATAATGATGATCACACCTTTCGCTGGGATATACGTATTTTAACTGTAAAGGAGTTGATCAATTTTTTTATATATTTTTTAACATCTTATTTTATTTTTCCTTTAATTTACAATTTTAATATACAATCTAATTCTAACATTAATACTAGGTAAGAACTATTCATAGTATATAATACATTAAGGGCGAATTTTACTAAACTTTTATACGGAATGTAAGTCTTATCCTGCGAATAAATTGAATTTTTCACGTTTTTCCATACAAAAACTGTTAAACAACAATTTTAATCCAAGGATAAAAGTTAACTGACTTTGATAAAATCAGCCCTAAATAAATTACTGATTAAAACCTAATAAGTACACAAATAAACAATTGACTAAAATATGGCGTCGAAATCGTTGATCAATTAGTTACAAAGTTATAATCGCGTACAGCGAATCAATCTTTTGATATTTTAGCCAAATATTAGCCAAACATTTTTTGATATTCCGATAGCTTATGACCTAAAGAGTTGACTTATAGGAATTAAAAATCTCAAAACAAACCCCGTGCGGGATTATGTTAATCTAATACAAGATGGGTCAAGAGAAACTGAAGAATGGAATGTCATATTTAGCTACATAAGGGTTCTTCAGCGAGAGGACATTTCAAAACGTGATTAAAACTCAACGATCCATATCTACATGCTCATACATATTCTGTAAGTGAACAGCATTGCAATTTTATTGTTCAAGTGTACGAAATTCGAGGTATAGTAGTATTTGAATGGTGCAAACTATAGCGGTGGAGAGCCCGCATCTCACTCGCTCGGCTGGCTTCAGATAAGTATAGTGGTGGTACCTACTGGTGGTACAATGCCGATAGTACTCGTGTGTTCTGCCTCATACATACTCTGTTATGGATGGTGAAATGCTCTATTTTAATTCATAGTAGTTTATAACTTTCGTTGCTATATTTTATGTGAATATATTCCATCTTTACCGATTGGCAATTGTTAACAAACTTCTTCTTCTTTTTGTGTGGTTCTCTCGCTCTGTCTTCGCTTCACATGCCGTCGAGAAATATCTCTATAGCATGCCGGAAACCGACATGCTCACGATATTTTCCTTCACCATTTTTAAAGCAAGTGATAATAATACAATACGCACATGAATCCGAAAAGTCAGAGGTCTTTCAAAGTCAGGGACTCTTGGGTTCGAACTCGAAATCTATGACTTGGCAGTACAATCTGAGGCAAAGTATATTTGAGATTTTCGCCAGCAAAAATGTCATCACTCCTAGCCATTAAAATGTAAAATAGATATTGAAGAAATGACTTTGACTCAGTCAGTACCTACTATTTGAAATTTTATTTTTGAGTGTCGCAAAGCTACTCATGCTCAAGTGGTCAAATGCTTCATGACTATTCAACACCCTAATTTTTAGACCTCAAAATAAATAATAATTCCGAAACCGAGTCAACAGACAGTCAACTTGCGCAGTCCTTTTCACCTTTCAAAGCACAATAAAAATAATAAAGCAGAGCATACTCGTTTCTATTGTCGCCAGTGTACACCTGCCCGTATCACGGCGCATGCGCGAGGCTCGCAGCTGCTCAAACATGCGCCGGCGACCTTTCAACTGTAGACTCCGAAACTAACCAGTTCTATTTGAGAAGGAAGATTGTAATCCTCTTGGTATTTTGTTTTGTTTAATTTTAGAGGTCAGACATGATTGTAGCATCGTTTAGCATAAGATATGAGATGGGCTATTTTTGCAGCCTTTTTTTTTTTTTTTGGGAAATCATTCAATGACTTCTCCCGCTCTGGGTGGAGCGGGATGTCAGACTTTTACTGACTAAAACCCTTACTAAAACCCTGTTCCTTCAGTTGCCTGTTGCCAAGGTCCCGGTATCCCTTTCGGATTTTCCCGCAACCCTGCCAGGCATCATTTTGCAAGCTTGCAATTAGAATAAAAAAATGTCATTTTGAAAAACTTTCCTTATTTAGACAGAATCACTTAACTCTGGAATCAAATTGAAACTAAATATTAACTGGCCAGTTTCCTAAAATAATAAAAGTAATTAAAAGTTAACTAATTGATGATTATTTGTGCGTAGCTAAGTGCACTTAATATAAAATTAGTCAAGAACGATTATTACGATTAGGCAAACTTCAAAAAACTTCAAAAAGCGTGCTCTGAAATGTGCAAATGCACAGGTATAAAGGTGCACTATGCCTCAATTTCATACATCTGGTTTCATCACCTTACCAACAAAAAAAAGAAGGTTTATAGCCAACGTATGTGACATATTTATTTGCAGCCAAAATTCAACAATCTATGTCAGATAGAAAAAAAGAATGGAACAAGTAATGGCGTTTATTATAAAAAATCCCTGTGCTCAACGGTAGAAGCAGATAGGTGTCCTGCACTCCCCTTTTAAGAGAAACCGTTCACCGAAAAATACAATAAAATAATCCGGTGCTTTGTACTCAGGTTTGGTACGGTCAGAAGTTAAAATATACTGTGACTACTTGATGTTTTTTATAAAAATGTAAGAAATATGTATTTAAAAAGAAATAAAGAGAAAAATATACTGTGACTACTTGATGTTTTTTATAAAAATGTAAGAAATATGTATTTAAAAAGAAATAAAGAGAAAAATATACTGTGACTACTTGATGTTTTTTATAAAAATATTTAAAAATGTAAGAAATATGTATTTAAAAAGAAATAAAGAGAAAAATATACTGTGACTACTTATTATTATTTTTGTATTTTGTTTTTTCTATAAGGTTAATAAATCGGGAGGTTTTAATTAGATTGACACACACTGCTGTTAGCTAGAGCTCTGAAAACATAAAAAAATAAACGAAAAACGTGTTTTTTTTAAAGACCAACAGTTTGTTATAGCGCATAGAGTATATTAATATTATTATGAAAAAAACGTACGTTAATGTGTTTTGTTTCTTCACGTTCCAAAACAGTACGATTTTTTTACAAATAGGTATAAATTATGATGTTTACTGTAAACTACTCGTAGTTAGGTATATAAAGTGCATCGGGTACATCGTATATCGGGTACAAAAATATTTTCTGAAATAAACTTGTGATATTTCTGCAGACGGTAGCAAGGTGCGCGTGGTAGGGCGCGTGCGGCGCGTGCCGGGCACGTGCGCTGGCGCAGCGCCAGCTCCACGCTCCTGCACTGTCATGGCCGATGCTTACACAGCTTTTTTATTTTCTCTTTTTTTCGCCAATGGACTATGAGTCCGTAAATTACTCCACTATTATACCAGATTATCGACGAGGGGAGAAGAATGCATCCATTCATGTTTACATGAAATATTTTTATGATCATGCCTGACTACGGATTTGCTTAATGAGCTTTATTTTTATGGTAATTCCTTAACGTGTAGTTATTTTTTTGTGATAGTTGTATTTTTTTTTTGTCTGTCTGCATTGCATTGTAACCTAAATGTATTACCAAATTCTGAGAAGCGGAGTTCAATGTGGGACCGTTATTTTTAAACATGTATCACGTAGAAGATAAGATCCTTCAGCAAAATATTCTGCGCCAAGTCCCGGACACGTGGTATTTTAATGTAAAAATAAATAGAAAGGTAATAAAGGCTACCCGAGTAGAATTAATCAATCCCCAAATTGAAAGTATCTTTCAATTTTAACCGACGCTTTTTAAAACACGCATCAATCGATTGTTTTACCTCTAATATTTTTATAGCTTTTGTTTACCCTCAGTAACGGTAGTTCCCTTACCCCACAATACATAGGTAAGTATGTATGTGCCTATGTGTGTGTATGTCAGTAACAATCAGTTGATTAAATCCTGCGCACACCTGCGGGATGGCACGGGCACGCACGGGGCTGCAGGGGGTGCGTTACCCCGACAACCAGCTTTTGATAAACAAGTTTGAATTTAACGAACATGTCTAAAGTTAACCCTTTGGACATGTTTGTTAAATCAAATTAAATCAGGGTATTCATCTGGTCTGCAATGGAGATTACGCTAATCTTGGGTGTGTAACTTTCCGTATCCAGGCTGCATCTACTGTAGGTATGTGTGTATGTATCAAACGCATTTATTTTAATAAAACCAATTGAATATTGTCTAGGACTCGGTCAGTCAGAAGACTATAGCTAGTTCTGTGAAAATGTTATGCTTGCTATATTTCTCGAATGTAAATCCAAGTCAAGTTTCCAGCAGGCGTATCATGGTGCTTTCTTTCTCTACGAAGAATAGACATAGCTTTTTCTATACAAAGTGACAGTTCGTTTCTTCATTTTTGACATCCACCGTAGAAATCTTTCTACAATCTGTCATTTTGTCTTTCATTTCTAACGATTTTTGTCTAGGTGTTTTTATATGTAGACTATTTCGGAAGAAAGTTTTCTATCCTTACTGTCAAAACCACACTGACAACCGATAAATCCTATGATAAAACAAAGAATTCTGAGTCGAATTATGTAAAAGAGTGAATTTCGTAAAAAGTGCAGTTGACTCTTTCTATTTTGCTGCCATCTCGTACTGTCTACTGTCTACAGGAAACGTCATTTTTGTCTACATCGACAAAACGGTGCTCATGCTACGCCTGCAGTTAGTCGAATCTACGGTTGTAGTCGTGATATTTCAAAATAAACTGGATCAGTTTAGTTAGTTCTGAGATCATTGGCTATCTAAAGCGTTGAAATTCGACGTACTGATCTCATGGTTGGTACACTAGTGAAAATACTGGAAAATTAAAGAAAAAAAAAAAACTTACAGTGAGTACGGATTTTCGGCATTCATTTTTATACTATAACAACATCTATTAGACTGACGTTAAGTAACTTTTACTCCGAGAAAAGACATGGGACTTTCGTCAATATTTGAGTCGCCCGATAGTAGCCGAGTTGGCATCGTTCGCAAACAATGTGTATCATCATTCCACCGTTATTTTATTGCAGTGAAGTAATGTATGGTTCATATGTTTGCTCTCACACGCATGCCACCCCAACTTTGTCCAACGCACAATAGTTAGGACTACAATAGTGGCGTGCGCATCTGTCACAGGCTCGTCTCTGATTGGTCGCTCGAGGGCGGCGTACGCGCACCCTACGCACTGATTTCCACGCTGTTGTCCGAATCAATACCGAAATTCGATATAACGGTTAATGTACGGGTTTATCGCAATGCTTTGAGATAAAATGTGCTTTGGCATTAATCCTTTCATAGTTTTGTAGAGCAATCGATTGCAAGAATAATTCGCGAATCATTGTCCGTTCGAATTGAATTTAAAATCGATTGCAGTCTAAATAAAAAAATGCTACTATATTATGTTTCTATACGCATGTGCTAAAATGAGTACTTGTTAACTTGCATAAAAAGGACTCACACTTCAATGTGTCTATGACCTGGAAAGCCTAACAAAGACCTAAAAGGTGTATCAATGGTCCTCACGAGCCGAGGTGTAAACAAAGCGCGACTCTCGTGGGAACACACTGATGTCGGAAGGATGTGTACACCGTTCGAGTGCACGTCACAACACACCTTTTGTAATTGTTTCCCTTTTTTATAAATGGGGATGCAATGACGTTTTGTGGTGGGAACTCGCTGCTTGATGGTCTAGCTGACTAGGACCTTTGAGTGGACTGTTTGTTGTGTAGTGTTTACAGGTTGAAGAGGTGTGGGAAAGTTTGTTCCAGCTTGCAGTTAGGTTAAATATTAAATACGTTAGCCATAGAATATTGACAGACTGGCATACGACATTCAAGTTATGAAATGTCATTTAATTCTATTTTTGAAAACTCAATTCATGTGCTTCGATTTGCTGTTGTTATATCTGTCAACCAATACAACAGCATGAGTTTTCTGATTGGAGACTTCATTCCGAGAGTAGATTATATTCCTTGTTTAATTCTAAGGTATGCAGGTACAGTCACGTTTGTATTGCTATCAGTAAGAACTATTATGTCAGCAGTCTTCGAGCAAAATTCGTTCTACGTGTAAACCGTTCTTCTCTCACATCTATTTTCAATATTGTTACAACTATAAATCATCAATGAGCACCTAATTATAGGTAAGCAGGTACTCCCACGCTAACGTCTGTGTGAAAATATGCATGTTGTTGCCTCAGCATGGGAGAGCATCATGCTTGTCATAGTGGTATACATGCGATGTTCAGAGGGCGGGTATTAATCAATTGGCGTAACGGATTACCTGTGTTTCCCATAACGGGATGCAATTTAGTTTTGGTGATGAGTTCTCATACACACGTTAACATTCTAATGTTATGCACGCTAATTGTTTGACAGATTTGCGCTAGCTGCAATTTGAAATGAAATATACATATATGAAATGACACGTTCCATTGCACTATTGCATGACACAACATTAAAGAACCAGTGACTTAATTTTTTACCATAAGCCCATAGGAGTGTCTGAGCTAAGGCCGCGAAACGGCCAACACTGGCAGATAGGCAGTCGCTCCATGTAAAATACTGCTGCAGCCGATTAGACTGGAAGCCGATCCGTACATAGTTGGGAAAAGGCTAGACAGATTGATTGAAAAGCTGGACCAATGAAACTTAGTGGATGTTACCACAAAAACTTAGACACTTGTTCAACGCGTGCCTAATGTCAGTTTTATGTCAAACTCCATACAGAAATGTCGTTTTAAAAAGGTGTTTAGGCTAAACAACTGGTAAATATGGTTTTGTGGTTATTACCAAAACAAACTCCTTCCTTAGTAGGAGACTGCTAGTATATCCATGTGAGAATTTGAGCTCTCTAGAATTATCCAGGCCGACGCTATGATAAAAATACGACAAAATGCTTCGAGAAAAGGTAGGTTGGCTTGGCTGGAGCACTACCGTACGCCCAGATTCCTACATTTTGGTTAAATTCGATTCTAACCACAGATAAAACCCACTAGAGAACTCTTTTCCGTTTATTATTGCACTCTAATATTTATTTTCATCCAGTTATTCTACCATAACTACTATTCAATGTAATGGTTTTATTGTATCTTAAATACTTAAACGATTTATCTTGGATTTCTACAAAATAGATCGACCAAAAATTTAATTGATCTACACCAATCAATAAAACAGCAAGTACTTATAATGTCATCGATATCCGCAAGTACACTATTCAATTACACGTCCAGCCGGCAGTAAGCGACACCGGTAGCAGAGGATGCGCGGGCGCAGGCTTCCGGCGCGTGCGTGAGTACGGCTTCACAGTTCCGCTTCTATTACCAATATACCCTTCGTCAAACCAGACAGAAGTCACACCTATTTGTTCCCGTTTAAGGGTTACATTAAGTGAATAAAAGATTTGGTAAAATAGTATAATTAGGTCGTTGCCGCGCAGGCGCTAAGCCGGACACTTAAAGGGGATTTGAGTACTATCTAGTACGTCATATGTTCGTACAATGGCGTGGTACGTCTAGTGCTAAGTGGCATTATAAAGTTTTCCTTTATTATCATTACATACCAACACAGCAAGGCTGGACATGTCCACCTTGCTAGGCTTGACACTCCTAAAATATTGCCAGCGTCCGTTTTGCTAAGGGATTGGTGGCAAGCTTCAGAACATTATATTGGCGTACCCCATATCTGAGCTTTAAATAGTGGCAAAAAGAAAACCACAGGTGAAACCAAAGATGTTGTTGTAAGAGGAGTGAAAGAATTGGCATCGCATAGAAAAACTCTGTACAGAACTACATACCTATTGTTATATTTATATAGTAGTGCTGCACTCGTGGCTAAGTAATAAAAGCCGCATGTGTCGATCCATCAGGTTAAGCTACACTTTCCGGGGTTAGTCCGTGGATGGGCGAGCATCTATACTACAACTCTACTTCACAACTCGATCTAAGTTTCATTTTTTCAGAGCTTTTATGTCTAAGATACAGATGTATCTCATATTAGACATAAAAGCTCCGATATCCTCTTCATCAAACTGCAAAGTAGATTACAGCATACACCATTCCAATCTGACTAGAATCTAATAACCATAAACAAAGGCAGCAGTCAGACTTGCGACTCGGTCGCATCGCATTCATGGCTCGCGACAATTGCACTGATTACCGACAACACGGCCACTGTGCCGCGTTAATTGAATTCTCCACTCTCATGATTCAATTACATTCAATTATTTTCTCTCAGCTCTGGGCGGCGTGGTGGGCGGGGCGCCAGCGGATTGGGCGGTGCGTCTGGGCGGGCGGCGAGCAGAACCGCCCAACCAAACATATCTGTGCGTCTCATTTTACGCTTAAACTTTGTTTTTGTATGTGTTTATCATGAAGTTCATTAAAGTTGTAAATAGGACATAAAAAAGCTTTAAATGAAATGTTATTGGAATCATATTTATTTTCAATTCTATAAAGAAATCCATCGAGATATAAGTACTAACGTACTAGAGAAGCTACGTCAAATAACTGAATTGTCCTATTCTTCGTATTGAATCTTTAGTTCGCTGCAGCGCTAAAATAATAACAATTCGTCTAAACCGTACCTAATTTACCACAGTGCTAGATTTGCTGCGGAAGTGTATTTATTCTCGGCAAAAAGGTCTTAAGCGCCATGTAAATCACGGCACTTACGCGTTTTCTTCGACAAACTGCGGCGCGATCGCCGCAGTTGAACGAGACAAAGTAGGAATTTACGGTGTCTTCTCTAGTACGTTAGTACTTATATCTCGATGAAGAAATCATATCTTATTCGTTATCTTCATTATTTAATTTGTCGAAATATAAATTAAAAGTCACATTTTTCCGCCTACTTG
Organism: Lithophane socia; assembly: GCA_947522985.1. Classification (NCBI taxonomy): domain Eukaryota; kingdom Metazoa; phylum Arthropoda; class Insecta; order Lepidoptera; family Noctuidae; genus Lithophane; species Lithophane socia. Next base: position 7,844,337 of record OX383270.1, on the reverse strand, counting down.
TTGTCGAAGTCAATAGTTATGTCATGGCATGTGACTTAAAAAGCATTAGCATTTGAATGTGCTTTTTATCAATACAAAAAACACGATTATCTAGCTATGTAACAAAATGTGACGTTTACCTTGAATTTAGTCAAGTTCATGATGAACATTAAAATGACTACTACTGAAACTATCTCGAAGTAAAATTAGCAGATGCACCATACACGTTTTGAAATTAAAAAGACGGTGATTTCCTTTATTTAAGACTTAAATAAACAAAATTAAATAATCACTGAACCTATATAAACTGGTAAACATACCTATGTGACCCGACATAGATAGAGAACTTTGTCATTGTTATCGTCTATTTATAAGTAAATTAATACTGGATATCAATCGATTATTGGAAATACGCCTTCGCATACATTCATACAAATTATATCATTTCTACCACAATGGACAATCTAATGCACCTATGTCATATTGCGATTAGGCATCTGCCACAAAATTTAAAAAAATACACATAACATCACGCCTGTATGACGAAAGGTTTAGGCAGAGGTGCACCTATAGGTAGTAGGTACACCCACATTTAGCCAGATAAGTTTAAGTACCACGTAAAAATAATAAATAGCTCTCAAAACAGTGAAGGAAAACATCGCGAGGAAACCGGCGTGTCCTAGAACCAAAAAATTCGAAGACATGTGACATCTACCAACCCGCACTGGGCCCGCGTGGTAGATTAAAAAGCCCACTCCCTCTTGAAGAGAGGAGGCCTGTGTCCCAGCAGTGGGAACATTATAGGCTGATTATGCGAATAAAATATTGTAGTCTCCTCAACAAACATGAACAATTATATTCTTTCGAGTTCCAAGTGAGTAGTAACAAGGTACCGCAGAGATGGGGGTCTTATCAGTTATCGGTACAAGGTAAAGGTTTAAAAAACCCCAAGTAGACACTTGTAGCGCGTGCATGGGGGCCCGCACACTGTTCCGGATCCCGTAGATATGCCTCCGCACTCGTATATAGAGTGTTATTCAAGTTACAGGTAAGTTTTTACGAAACAAATTATCTTTAAGTATTATTATAGAATTTGTAAGATTTATTTACCGATCGAGATATTTCTAAAGTACGAGTATATAAACAAAATTAAAATTCAAATCAATATAACGTGATGATAATTATTTTATTTTTCCAATAAGTCCGACTCTCTTTTTAAAAGTTCGCCCTGTACCGTAACCCTACTCCCACCACATCCACATTATTATTATTATTCCGGGTCCAAATCAGGTATAAGTAAAAATAAGTGTACAATACATTGACAGCACCCTGTACGGGGGTTACAGCGGCCGCACGCGTCGGGGTGCGCACCCTGGCTGTAGCCCGCCAGTCCTGTCCCAACCACCCCGCAGAGCGGACCGCGCACCCCTAACTACACCACCGAACTATACAAACTTTAACTTACGAACTCCTTCATACCAGTCAAATAGAAAAATAATAAGTACAAAATTCAAAAAATAAAAATTAAATATTCTGCCAAAATATTGTCGTCTACAGTTGACAGTTCGCTTTTTAAAATATTTTTTAAAGTTTTCGTGTGCAGGGGTGTCGCTGGGTGATTCAGAAGAGGACCAGGCAAAGGTATGACTCACTTACATTAGTTTTCGCCATAGTAACGCCCTCGGCACGCACCTGCGTTTCGCCTCGCACGTGGGCGATTGGCATCTTGCTTTGAATCCCACTGCAGTTTTGGGTAAATTAAAACCCTTTATTGAAGTTTAAAATAATTATGTATTGTATCTTATTAGAATATCGGTTGGAAAATGTCATGAACTTCAAACTTAGTCTAGTTACCTAAATGCTTTCTCATGACACATGGTTGTGGTCCTCATGTATGCAGTTACCAATATTTCCGTATTTAATTCTTTTAACTACTACGATGCACTTTATCTTGCTATTACTATCTAAATCTAATATTCTGTAAACTTGAACTAAATTAAACAATCTTTGAAGGAAATTAAGTGTTCGAAGTCCTTTTATTCTGTTTTCTTATTCATCCGAAAATATTATGTGAACGCCAAAATATAAATAACAATCAAGTCTTACGAATACTATTACCTTATGTCTTACGAATACTATTACTAATACCTTGTGTTTTGTGCCAGTAGGTATCCTTTTCTGCGTAGCAATGTCTTTATAGCAAACTTCATGCAAAGTTTATCTGTGTAAAAGTTATCACATGAGTCTGGCTGTCGACTAAGTCCGCTAAAGTTTGGTGAAGCCGGACACAGCCTCCGATCACGTTATATCTCTAGCCGGTATTAGGTTCTATCCGTGCTACGAGATTTCGTAGACGCAAGAAAATCAAGTGCAACGGTTTATTAGAACTGGCATTTAGATCTATTATCCTTTTAATTTATTATTCCTTTGTTGAAAGAGCAGTGTTTATTCATCGTTTAAAATGTCAAGTTTTTATTAAAATTAAGCGTTAATAAATATATGGCGTAAAAGAATAATTAAAAACGGGTTAAGAGCTTTGTTTTTAAGTATAGAGATAGATTGTGTTTAAAATTATATTACGAAACTACACTACAGTATTATATTGTTATTACAATTTATTTTGTGCTCTTTTACAATTATTATGTGCTTTAGTATAATCATAATCATTTATTGGTCAGATTCATCATCATCTGCCTTTTCCCAACTATGTTGGGGTCGGCTTCCAGTCTAACCGGAGTTTATTGGTCAGTTTATGGTACATTAAATAAGCACAAAATTGATTTAGGATGTCAAAGTATCATTTAATGTCAGAGTATCAAAGAGTAAGATGTCAAAGTTTAAAATATTACAATGCAATTAGGATGTCAAAGTAGGTATCATTCAAATAGTCATTAGTAAGATAATATGGCAGTGGTGGCCCAGTGGTAACGGCCGCGACTTACGAGTTGTAGGTCGTAGGTTTGAACCCCGATAGGCGCTTTACTTTGTGTAAATAATTTCATCACCACTGCTCTCAAAACGGTGAAGGAAAACATCGTGAGGAAACCGGCATGTCTTAGAACCAAAAATTCGAAGACATGTGACATCTACCAACCCGCACTGGGCCCGCGTGGTGGATTACGGCCCACTCCCTCTCATAGAGAGGAGGCCTGTGTCCCAGCAGTGGGAACATTATAGGCTGATTATGATTATGATGATGATGAAGATAATATCAATTCTTTAAGTTTATTTTTAAAACTTATCGTGAGACTTAGCAATTACTTATAACATTTTGAATTGTTAATGATGTGCTGAGTGGTTAATTAAGAGGTGACTTAGGGATGGAATTGCCTAAAATAGTGGAACTCATCTAGAGTCTCACTATTCTGTGATAGACATTTAAGTAATTAGGGCAATTCCAGAATCGGCTGTAGCATCTTGAGCAGTGAGCGTTTGTTTGAAGCAAATAAAGATTTTTCTAAAAGTGAATTGAAATGATATCGTTAAGTATTATATCAGTGTTTGATCGTCGGTTTTTTATCGGTAAGACATTTACAGCAGTTTATACACTTACAGAGAGTGTGTATAATAAAATGAAAGCATAATAACTTCTGATTATAAAAGATATCGAAAAAGAAAGTTCAGAATATTGTTACTTCAGAAACAACTATATTGCCATATTATGAGTCTAATAATTAATTAATAAGTCTAGTTCCCAGCAATTTTCACCTCAATAAAATCGGTGTTACCATCACAGTGAGTGTCGAAAGGTGTTAATTAAGTGTAATTAGTTGTACACCTCCGACTGACCGGGATTGTGTTCACGCCCTAATGACCGGCAGGACGACACTTTTGCTTAAGTATTCATAAGTGAATGTAACACGACAATTATTGGTCATAGACAAGGGATATTATTATTAAACTAGAAAGATATTCTGTGGACGGTCATTTGTGGATTTTATATCATTATTAATTCGGCCTCTTTGGTTACGATTCAATTAAGTTTGATTTTCTTATCGTTTTAATTTATTATCAATGCTGAAGTGTGAAAATGTACGATTTAATTGTTAGATTTGATAATCACTATGTGCGGAATAATCTCTCGGTTTAATTTTTTAATTACACCCGATATATCATATTTACCTTCGGCAATGTTTGTGCTAAGTGCGCTACGAAAATCAACCATCAGTGATTTCAAACAGATGCGTTGAGTAAAATAATAATCTGGCTCAATTGCGAAAAAACATTAATACGATAATAAAACGAAAATAACATTATTACGTATCAGTAGACCGGTAGAAGAGACGCTATATTTTTATCGTGCGGTTTATTTCACCAAATTAAACCCTTTAAATAAACAAGAGATATATAAATGTTTATCTGACGAATGGATTCACTTCCATAGCTAAAAGGGTTAGATTAGAACACGCGACCACTTGATCCCCAATCAACACTAACAGTAGAATTATAATGTTACCACTTTTGAATGATTGTAGAATCATTATATCGGAAACTAATATTCCATTAATTTAAATGATTACGTTTATTTACTTTGAATTTCAATTCTTTGAATCTATTCCTTCCAAGTTTAATTGTCATCATATTTTGCTTTTGTAGCAGTGTTTTTTTTTACAGATTTTCAGGCTTTCAATAATAGCAATTGCGTTTGGCTTTCAAACCTTAATCCCTTAGTTGTATTTTAAAGATTACAAGAGAATAGTTACCTGCCTCATTCTCTGTATGAAATTGATCTTTTATAAAAAAATATTTCTCGATGAATTGTTAAATGTGAACAGCATACATAATTCTATGTAACATATAAATGAAAACACTGGCAATACTAATGCATAAGAGTATTTTGGAACTAACAATTAAATCCTAACATCGAAATTTAAAAAGTCATTTTTTCAAACAAACTAAATAGTAGTGATGGGCCGACTATGGGATTTGCCGATCTTTGACTAGCTGTCGTAACTAAACTATTGGAAATATTTGATTAATTTTTTGTACGAGTATGTAGACCGAGAACGTCATTAGATATACGGAGTTTCATTTTTTGTTGTATTGTCGTCTCCACCTTGTATGTATAAACGTAGCAACATTTATGTAGGTATAGCCACAGATAATATAACACCATAGAGCCCCGCCTTCTCTCGTTGGTCGGCCTCCCAAATTATTAAAGCCGCCCAAACTGTTGGAGCTTTACCACAAATATACGGAATATTATATTCACCTTACAGACCATTATTTTAAATGATTAAATATTCCCTTTGGTACTGTTTTAATTATTGTAACGCTGAAAGATTAAGAGTACCTATACGTAGTTTATTTTCACGCTATATACGCGATGTTCTGGCCTGGGTTAAAAATCCTTAAAACTACACTAGAGAATTATTTATATTTCACTTCTTCTGAAGATAACCTTTTAAAAATAAACATTGCTTATTGATTTTTAAATTAGGCTCCAATTAAATTAACAACCCCAACTGCTTCTTAATTCAAAATAGTAAACGCACTATAAACATCCGTTTACCACAAAATATTCACTATTTGCTCTAACCAAACAATAAAACGTATTAAAAGGAGAGGGTAGTTCACCCTCGCTAGGGCTGGCAGGAGCGTGGGAGCGCCCCGTTGACAGTAATTAGGTAACTTGGCGCGCGCGACACCCCTTGATTGCGTTTGCGAACTAGGCGCGGATTACTGACGGTCTACGCTTGTTACGAGTAATCTTGTTCAAATCTGTCGGTGAGAAAGTCACACTTTGTTTATATATTGTAAGGGATGAAGAGGATAGAGGTATTGCGAAAGTCAATTTGATTTTTAGTAGTAAAGTGACACAACCAGCGATAGGTACCTAAGGCTCGTTTATGATTAATTGTTCACAGCAACTAAAAGGCGCTTGAAAGAAATTGAGAGGAAGGCGCAATAAGTAAAAAATTGTGAAATTGTCACAGAAATTGTATTGACAAAAAAAAAACAACCGACTTCCAAAAAAAAAGTGAAAAATAACTTTAATTTCGGAAGTCGGTGTCTTTGCTTTTCAATTTTCGTTTTTTGCCACCGACTTCCGAAATTAAAGTTATTTTTCACTTTTTTTTTGGAAGCTGGTGGTTTTTTTTTTGTAAAAAGTTTTTATTTTTCACTTTTTAGTTGTGGTAACTACCCCACACAAATTCGTATACCGTTGTCTGCTATGTGACGGAGTCAATTATCATGTCATCAACATCGCAAAGTGGGAAAAATACGTAATTATTGAAGCTAACTCAAAAACTACGCAAGCAAAATTAATAAAATTTATATGGGACCACCTCTGAAGCATGACCTACCAAACAAAAAAAGAATCATCAAAATCGATTCATAATTGGCGGAGTAATCGGGTAACATACATACAAAAAAAAAAAAAAACATACAGACGAATTGAGAACCCTCCTCCTTTTTGAAGAAGTCGGTTAAAAATAGCGAGTGATTCTAGTTTAGAATCCTTCGCTTACTCGGGATTCAAAAACAACACTCGCTGCAAAAAGCAACTTTGCTCCGTGGATGGGTGACCGTCCATTACTTACTAATACCTACCTCCGTGCCTCGAAAAGCACGGGTTATCGTTTTTCATTAGATCAAATTTTGGCCAAGCGCCAAAAGCACCTTGCAGCGTTGTATTTAAGTAATAATTGATAAAAAAAAACAAGTTAGCAGCCAGAAAATTAAACCCAGCCTACAGTAATTTTAAAATGTAAATATTATTTTACTTTATAATATAGTAGAACAATTGCATGAAAGCGAGTAGTAAAAATTATAACCAATAAACATTCCGCATGGTCTGCGTGTGAACGCTGACGGAACTTACATGTTGTACTGCAATGTGCACTTCAAAGTCACATTCGAAATACTTGAGATTGCCTTCCAACAAAATGGACGGCGATAAAATTAAACATATTTGAGTAATTATAAGATTACGTTTGTTTAGTTTATACGAATAGGTGATAACATTTTTAGTTTAATGCGAGTCCATTCAAGACTTGGGCACCCATATTTTCTGGTTGATGAATGAAAACAATGTTATTCTTGCAAGTCTACTCTTGAAAGTAGTACCATTTCTCAAAACACATCGTCGCGTCGCCGTGTCGCCATTACAATCAATGAACCACTCGACCACAATTGAATCAACGCCTCGTCTTTTGTACCTTTTACCGGACCCTTGAACAACCTCCGTGCTGCACTTCAGTTTATTAATGTTCATTTTATCCGCAAATAAATAAACAATCTTTCCTCTTTCCAGATTTGATAAAAATGTCGGTGAAACCGAACAAAGAATACGATCTACAACAAAATGAGTACCGAAATCACTGAACAGAAATTCTATTAACAAAAATGGAGGCAGCTTTGCCTCATTTCCATCGTCTGACTTCATCGCGGTTTTACCAGCAGTATGCGGCTCCACCAGTGCGCATATCCAGCAACTATCTCCATGATCTTATCCCACAGCAACATCCCACACTCCTTCAGCAATATTTGGCTTACTACAACGAGCCTCTAGTGCCTCTCGACTTGTCCCTTAAATCCACTACACCGATTACCCCTCCGTGCACGCCGCCACCCTCACATAAAAGAAAAACCACCGATGACAGCAAACCAGAAAAGTCACCAAAAATATTTCGACATTTCGAAGATAATGATACTAAAGAGGAATCGCAAGACAAAACAGAAAAAAGAAAACTTGACGACGAAAATTCCAATGACAGCGACAGTCCAGAAGCTAAGAAACTCAAGTTCACACAAAAGTTTTTCGAAGAACTGAAAACATGTTTACCACAAGAGGAAGAGACGCCATCGAAAAGTGGAAGAAGTTCACCAGATGTTGTCGAAATAAAAGATTTAGAGGAACGACCTAAAAAGTCACCAAAACCACCGACGCAACCAACCAAGAAAAGCAAAGCTGTTCGAAGGCTCATGTTCGATGAAGATAAGACATCGCCCGTCTCTGGCACCATCATACGAGATCTGGCTGAGGATGAAACTTTAGTCGTTCGAAAGGTAATTAATAATAACATTCTTTCACGTAACCCATGTTTAAAAAAAAACTTTACGTTCAAAGTGTAATCACACATACGTATCTAAAATAAATGGCAAAGTTGCACAGGAACTATTAATTAGACGTTCTTACCATACCATTACAGTGCACGGCGACTTTCCTTATCGCTTCAGCAATTAAACAGGTAGAAAATCGGGTATTGTGCTGTGTTTTGCGCTAATAACAGGTCTAAGGGCGCACCGCAACGCTTACCGCGGGGGTGTGTCTCAGGATATTAAATACGAAATAAATCGCCGTTTCAATACTACGGTATTTCTTTGAATTACAGATAGAGAACTGTAACGTTCAATTTAGACGTAATAAAGATGTTAATGATATGGAATTACTTAATAGTCGTAATTGTTGGTGTGATAAGGCATCGTTTTAGTTGTGAATGTTCGCTTGCATGCTCATAATTGTACTTTTTCTAGGGAGACATTGATCCGGCGTTTAACGTGGTGGAGGTGACCGACGAGGCGAAGGCTTTGATAGCGGCGATAGAGAACAGGCTGGGCCGATACATCTGCAGGCTGTGTCGGCGACTGTACACTGACGCGTTTGCACTGGCACAGCATCGATGCTCTAGGATCGTGCACATTGAATACCGATGCCCCGAATGCGATAAGGTACATTTTAGATCAATTTATTTTTCAATTACCAGAAAAGTGCTATCAAACAAAATCGTATCATAATAAACGTTTCACAATAAACTCTCATATCTATCGATCGATTTTATCTACCAATATTCCCACGTGAACTTTTATTGAACTAAAATTGATAACGAAACACCCGTTCAATTTTATGGCATCCCAATACATTCGTCATTTATTAATTAACTTGTATTTATCACTCTTAATAGATAGGTTGGTCCATAATTCTGTTTATTTTTTGTCCGTGGGAACGTGTTTGCGAGGGTGGCTCGTACACTTGGCACATTTCCATGGGAAGCCGCCGCAAGTGGTGACATGAAATGTTTGTACAAGGGCGTCCGCTAATTGAGCCGTTTGGTGATGCGTGACGAGAGAATATTAGCACTTATCTGCGTGATGCTACTGTACATGGCTGAATACAAATTGAAATAATTGTTTCCGATTTGTGAGGCGAATAGAAACTATTTTCGGAAATTCAGTTTTATTTTATTGTATTTTCTTAATCATGTACTTACAGATTAGATTAAAAATGTATTTCAGTGTTATAAAACGAAGGACTAGATCACGAAGATACTAAAATCCTCATATAATTACTTCTACATATTATATTACTCATCAAATTGGTCCAATATTTGTTCCACTTTTGTAAGTAATTTATTAAGTCTTGCTAAATCTATAGTTATTCATTAATCTTTTTTCGTCTTTGCCTAGGTGTTCAACTGCCCCGCTAATTTGGCATCCCACCGTCGCTGGCACAAGCCGCGGGTGGCCGGCGCGGTGAAGCGACGCGACCCTCCTGCCGCCGACTCCGGTCGCTTTCCCTGCCAGAGATGTGGCAAGATGTTCCGAAGACAGGCTTACCTAAGGAAACACATGCTAGCCCATGAGCAGCCGGAAAACGAGACTGAGAAGGAACCCTCAGCTTTCCGGCAAGTCCATACCGAGTATCCTGCTTATCAGCCGGTGAGTCCAGAGATTTTATAAAATCTTTTGATTGTTCATCAGCCCACATACATACATCAAGCGACGGAAAGCAACGAAAAAGTGTGGTGACCGTTTAAATTGTGCTTTATATTTTTTCCAAATCAATTTGCTTTCAAGCCTTGAGTGGTAACTCAAACTTTGGTGTTGCGGAATCGAGTCGCTGCCGATTTATCTGGGGGATTATTTTTGTATTATAATTTACGGTATTATCCTCTAACCAACAACTTCTTCAACAGGATGCAATCCGAGAGACCGGATTCAATACCTTCTGGAACAAGATCCCGCCTCCGCAGCAGGAGTTGAGCTGGGAGGGTGTGCGTCCTAGATGTGGGTCCTCATGTTCTTCGGAGGACTCAAGGAGTCTGGACGTGACGGGTTCAGAGGATGAAGGCGGCGGCGGGGGGGTTGTGGATGGGTGACGGAGGGTACTGCGGCCCGTGCCGCGGCTGCCGCCGTACGCACCCGTCGCGACTGCACTCTACCCATACTCTGCACCGTATGCGCATGACGCACACATGTACTTCTCTTAAAAACTGGTAAGTGTTACTGGCCAGTCAGAAATGGAATGCACTTGATTCAAGATGGCCGCCAATTAAAATGTCATGATGTATACCTAGAATAGTCTCTGATTTATCTAAAAAAAAAAAACTTGATGGACAATGGATATCTTTACATTATAACAGTTTGCTAGGTAGTTGTTCTTCATCATATCATGAAATAATTTCTAATTAGGTAATATATGTATGAATATTGTATGTAGCTACTTTGTAATTAGGCTTGATGTGTGTTTAGATATTTATTAAATAGTTCACTTAATAATAATTATGTAAATATTTATGATCTCCTACAGCACATTCCAAATTTATCAACTTTCGCAAATGTAAAACATTTAGCGTAATATTTATTTATAGATTGTATCATTGTATAGTATAATTCACTTTTTACTAACAATTTACGTACTTATTTTAAGATAATATAAATTATAATCAGAGTATAGTTAAATAGGAATTTATTAGTTTGTAAGAATATTTAATAGTTTTAGTAACTTATTAGTGCAACTAATAGAGTTGTAGTACTGTTCTTGTGTAGTTATTTTATTCTTTAACTATTTCAAGGTACGTAAACTTTTTTTTCGTCGATTCTTCTTTCGATTTCAAACTATTTTTTCAACCATAAAACCAAACATCAATACACACACTAATCACAACTTTTCTTAATCATAAGTAAATGACAAAGCAATAGTAACACAGTATTGGCATTATCTTCGATCGGCAGTTCGTTAATAAGGTTCGAGGGGTCACAGGCATCGATCGGTGCATGAGCATATTTTTAGATGCAGCGCCGTGCTTTCCGCGGCGGTATGGTGGCACCACCCGGCTGTCGTGCCACTACCACTCATTACTATTTCAACAGCCAATTCATCGGAATTGAGTCCAGTGAGAACAGGTACCGTCTTTAGCTACGATATAATTTAAGAAATGTTTCGGTTTTTCAAGAAATAATCTAGGTCGATTATACAAGGTGTTCCTTTAGATAATATCCCACAACTTTGAGGTTATATGGTATTAGTAAAAATAATACAAAAAGTCCTAGAACAAGTGTTCCAAAGATACATAGTTTCGAATATCTAAGTTTCATTGATAAGTATGAGTAAATCATTTTCATTAAAACCAAATCATTCATATTTAATGCAAAGAAAATGCGACGTTGTCATATATTTTTTTAAATTGAATTTGAATAAAATTGAACAAGAATGAAAATGATATTAACAAAATTAAAAAATAAAATTAAAATAATGATTAAGCCAGTTGATTCTTTGACATGATTTCATTAATAAATACCCTAAAGTTATGGGATTTCAAAAGGATCACCTTGCATAAGCTTAATTTAAAGTAATCATTCCAAAGAAATAAAAACGTAAACCTACAAACACCAAAGAACCAAAGAAAATGTAAATTTCTAGTCATTATTAGTTTATTATTTGGTCATTTGCGTTGATCTCACAAGTATACGAAATTATAGGTATTTTATTAGACTTTTAGAATAGGAATTTAAATACTATATTTAAACTATTTATACATAGTCATTATTTAAAACATAATCTAGTCTTGGAGAGTCTAGTCTCTTTTAATTTTAATTTAACATTTCAGTCACTTTTATTATTATTTTTGTGTCTAGTCATTTGTAGTTAAATGTAGTCTTTTATTTAAGTTAAAAATACGATATGGTCTCAATTATCATAGTCATTTATTTCTAGTAATTTTAATAAATAAATCTTATTTTATTTTATAATTAATCGTTTGTTATTGAACACAGCGTAAACAAAAAAAAACGTAATTTTCTAGTCTTTGTGTAACAGTTTTCTAGTCAAAGAAATAATTAAATATTATTATAGTCTATATTTTATATCTAGTCATTTACAATTTAAACACATAAAATAAACCAAATATATTACTTCATCCTAGTCATTTGAGTCAATCTAGTCGGGAATTATTTTAAATCTAGTCAATATCTTAGTTTAGTCTTTTATATTAAAAATAAGATCTCAAGTTTTTTCTAGTCAACTACCTAGTCTATTTGAAGAAAAAAAAACACATTATTAAAAAGTAACATATCGATGAGCCGGTGACCTTTTGACGATAAAATTTCATGTTTGAGTTGAGAATCAGTTTGGTTGGATGTTAGGGAAAAGATAACTAATAGTAAATAGCCAGTCTTTATTCTATATAAATGATCAACCTTGACATATTTTATAACTTTAAAAAATAATATACTCAGGTACAGTCACGAGCGTAAATACCTTACAGTAACGCAAAATTCAAAAAGCAATTTTCTCATGTATCAAAATTGCAACTTTGGGAAAAAAAAATATTATATAGTACCTATCGTTTTTTTCGATAACATTAATTTGTTCATAACACCATAAAATATCTATCAATACTTTACGAGACAATCGCTTTCGAATCTTGCGTAAGCACCTATCACACCCTTTATTACTTAAAATAAATACCTACTTTATAAATAGAGTGAGACTACATTGTAGTTTCAATTTATATTATGTATACGCTATTATTTGTATTTCATTAAATGGAATTATAGATTAAATACCTTGTTTATGAATAAATAGAATAAAAGATAAATAATAATTTATAATTATAAAGATTTATCTCAACGAGTCAAGTCTAGTCAGTGTGTTTATGTAACGCGTTCCAAAGATGTAAATATTAAAAAAACGCTATTTATTTTATAAGATTTTAATATATTATTTATAGGCCAATTATTTTAATAGGTGCACCTATACATTTATATTTATGTAATGACTTTTTGAAATAATACAATCAAAGTTATATTTACTTTTTCTAAAGTTGTATTTTTTGACGCTTGTGTGTGTAATATGATTTAAACAAAGTATGAATTATTTAAATTTAATTTTTATTTGTATGTAGGTTTTTTTTTACAAAGGTATTGGCGGTATAAAGGTAATGGCATTTCAGTCAACGAGGTTTGAAGGCTCAATGTGTATGTGAATGTTAAATTGAAAATAAGTATAACATCGTACTTTTACCTAATTATTTTCTTTCTTATAAGGTTACTTCAAACACATTTTTCTTATGATGTTGTCTACAAAATAGATACCAATATCATCCTGTACAGTTCATCTAAAAACAAGGAGCTTATTAATTCCTATAAATTAAAATGTACCTATGTACCTAAATAAATTAAAATGTTTCGTACGTACTTATTATCAATATCACTATCATGCATTTAACAGTGACTGACTGTCAAAGTTATCATAAGTAGAGTTTAGAATAATTTTAAAGACTAAAAATAAAAAAAAAGTTAATTAAAGTTAGTTAAGTTAATTTAATAAAGTTGTTATTGTGTATAATGCTTTGATGAATCGCATCGTAAGTTTTTACGTAAACCGTTTCAGAAATAAAAGTAAAAAGTGTACCAGGATGTAGGTACATATTCAACGTATATAAACGAAACCTAACTCCAAGGTTAGTCTAACTCTAGGTCTATTGTTAAACTATTTCATAATATTTTAAGTTGCGATTTCGATTCAGTCTAGAATAATCTGATAATTAGGTATAGTTTGCACTCCCGTACCTTATATATTAGATTAAGTTTGCACTTATTTATGTACTTAATACATAGGTTGTCTAAATATTAAGAAATTGTAGAAAATGTGTAGTTATGTATGTAGATATTTATTAGACGATGATAAATTAATAAAATTATGTAAATCATGTTGCATTTTATTTTCCCCTTTGTTCAACTCTTGTCTCGTACCTATATCTAAAATTAAAATAAAAATCTGTAACAGAAAAAAATAATAGCTATGCAAAATAGATGCATGAAATTATTTGATGTCTGACTCTGAATGACTTTATTCTGTTCTGAATACCTACTGAAATAAAGGTGGGTAAGTGATATTCCCAGTAATGCTGTAAAATAAAGGTAGGTAAGTGATATCCCAGTAATCCTGTAAAATAAAGGTGGGTAAGTGATATTCCCAGCAATGCTGTAAAATCAAGTCTTTTTCTTGAGTAGGTAGACTAATGGACTAGAACCGGAAAAAAACAACACATTATTAGCCTATGCGGGTGCGCAGACCAGGCAGCGGGGTAATTGCGTCACACCACATACCAAAACCCTGATGATGACTACCTGACATAGAAATGCAGTTTTACGACATGACGTAAACATTTGATATTGATATGCAGCGCCTTAATTTCGTAGCAGTAAGGCCGGTTTTCGTTTTCCAAGTGTTACTGATGACATGCGTTGCGCCGCATTTACATACAAAAATGTTGAATTCTTTTTATCTTCGGTTATTATTGAAGAGCATATTCGAGGTCTATGAGCAGTTAATTCTGACTAACTGACCGACTCCTTGACAGTTCAAAAGTGTTTTATATTTTGAACCGATCGCGTTAAAGACTTATTATTATTAGTTTTCTGCTAGTTAAGAAGTGGACACGTAATTAAAACTAAAAATATTAGAAAACTACGCCCCGTGGTTTCACCCGCGTAAGTCTCGATCTAGTTGCAATATCGGGATACAAAGATATTCTATGTCCTATTCCAGGCCCTGTGCCAAATTTCATCCAAATCCGTTCAGCCGTTTTAGCTTGGAATCGTAACAAACAAAACAAACTCACTTTCGCATTTATAATATTAGTTAGTATATGTTTGGTAGTTTTGTAGGTAAACCGCTATGAAGGTCTGGATCTACACATCTATAGATACATTATTATAAATTGAAGGCCCATTTTGTCTGTGTGATTACTGTTCTTCTAAACTACGCAACGGATTTTGATGCGGTTTTAACCATCATTTATAGAATTAATCCTGGAAGGTTTATGTGTATAATACATTAATTCGATGTTTTGTCAAGCCGTAAAAACCGTGCGAAGCAGGGGCGTGTCACGAGTTTATTCATAATGCTTAAACCTCTCTATCCGTTGGTCAGTATGGTAGCGTCATCTGTGCTTATTTATAAAAGTAACTTCCACAATTCCACACCCCTGTCACTGTTGTCCTTTGAATGAATGTTCACTGCCTGTTGCTGCCCCAATGTTTACGCACCCCTGTTAAGCTCTCGAGAGTAGGTATTTAACTCTAGTTTTACAAGGAAGATGGCGTGGTTTAGAAATAGTCCACCTCTTTTTGTAATGAACATAAATATAGGTAAGGATACTTTTGCTCGATCGAAGGAAGGGACCACCAAACTTGATTTTCAAACTAAGTAAAATAAACTACTTTCCTATCTGAAATTGCAAGATACTTCTTAACGGTTTTACTTTTCGAAATAATAACGACATAAGAATCATTGTGTTTTATATTTTTTATATTATTATGAAATTACATAATGTAAGAATCATTACATTATGTAAATTCAGAATAATAATAAATAGTGTTACGTCCGTCCAATAGACTACAGTTACATTTTGTCCTGTTCGAATAAATAAACAAGGCATTTGTGTCGCGTTTGTGTACAGAGTGTATGGACAATCTAAGATAGAATTAAGTTTATGTTTTACACGAAGATTGCAATGCATCATAATTAAATTGATGACCAATAATCTAGTAATTAATTCATGTTGTAGTGATAGTCAATCAACACTTACCTACCCTATTCCAACGTACCTTGATCACAATAGTAGCTAATTGCCAACTAAGTAACAATCGCATTTGATTATGCAATGTTATTCTTGTATAACTAAACGCAGACGCATCCCAGCTTCAGTCCATTAACTAGCTGACAGTAAACAATGAAGTACATTTACTTGATATTCCTCGGTATTATAGCAATTAATAAAATAAAATGTCATGTGACTGATCGAGCAAAAAATGCTGGAATGAGTGACACATTGACCACGCAGTTGCCTGCGGAAAATGATACTAGGAATGTAATGTCTAAAGACACAAATGAGAAAAACTATGAGTCTCCTATAAAAGTGAAGGATAGTGACAATCGTGTGTACCTGGATGACGTGTTGTATGCTATGAAGAATCAGAACTGGACTGCTGAGGAGGAGCCGTGCTTGAACCATATCTACCGCCTGCTTTATAGTTTGCAGAATTTTACTCTTTGGGCTGTTTGGGGTAAGTTCTGACTTATCATAACTAATATTATAAATGCGAAAGTGAGTTTGTTTGCTTATTTGTTTATTACGTTTTTTTTTTTATTCACTAAAACGGCTGAACAGATTTAAATTTGGCACATGGGTACACCGTGATCTGGAATACGACATAGAATACTTTTTACCCGACTGCCCCAGAAGGAGGGTAATGTTTTTCGAGAGTATGTATGTATGTATGTATGTATGTATGTATGTTTTGGCACGCTCTGTAGCCTAAACGGCTTGATGGATTTTATCACTTGAGGTGTCGTTAGATTCGTCTTAATTGTGGGAGTGACATAGGCTATAATTTTTTCATCTGCAACCAAAAAAAAAGGGAGGGGAAGGTATTTTTTTAAAATAAATTACAATATTGGTATCAACTAAAAGCTAGTAGTTCAGTAATTCCAAAAATATAATTTAATTAAACAATTTTTTTTTAAAAAAAAGCTTGAAATAAAACAAACAAAATTATTTTAAAAAAAAATTTAGAATTTTGGTATTACAGGCGGGGAACAAACCAATAACCTGAAATATGGTGTAACTTTTGTTTGTTCCCCGCCTGTAATACTAAAATTCTACACATTATAATGCTTGTTTTTCTCTTTTAAGTTATGCGTTTTTGAAGGCGGGTTTTTTGTTTTTTAAATAATTTTGTTTTTTATCCTGTATTCCCACGGGATCAAAACCGCGGGGCGCAGCTAGTCCTAACTAATATTATAAATGCGAAAGTGAGTTAGTTTGTTACGCTTTCACGCTAAAGCAACTAAACGGATTTAGATGAAATTTGGCACATAGGCAGACCATGACCTGGAGAAGGACATAGGCTACTTTTCATGCTGGATCGCAGACGAAGTAGCTGGCAACAGCTAGTAACATAATGTAAGAAAAGAATATCTCTATTGAAACATTGGATGTGCCCTGTTACAGTTACTAACGTAACAAAAGTAATTAAACTTATCTAGAGAATAAAGATCAGTTTTAGTAAAAGGTAAATCGGTGTGAATTTATTTCTTGAATTATTTGCCCACTAACGAACAGACAGGCAGAGACCGTTGCGTTTTATAATATGCAGGGAATCGATCATACTATTTAGAACCGGCTTAAGGGGGATGCGCTAGGGTAGCCCGCGAAATTCAAATTTTCTTACGTTTTTTGCAATTTGCAGATCGGTCAGTCTCTAAGTTCATATAAATTGAAATTTTCATTCCATGCACTTACATGAACTTAGAGAGTTGTCTTGCTGATTCTTATGTTTATAATTCAGTAAACCCATATTTGTTACAGCCGCAAATAATATTTCGATCAACATACTGATCTGCAAATTGCAAAAAACGTAAGAAAATTGGAATTTCGCGGGCTACCCTAGGGCATCCACCTTAATGTTACATCATTTCAAACACTTCTTCAACCACAGAATGGGATGCCCAAGCGTCAGAGCCGCAGGGCCTTCTATTCGGGAACCGATACCAACTTGGCAACTTCGACCAGTGTATGAACGCGCCCTGGGCTAAGAAGCAACCGGAACTGAAGACCAAGTACTGTCTAGCTGAGATCGTTCTAGAAAGAACTGATAAGAATGTGAGAAGAAGAGTTGAGAAGCCGTACTACCCTTATCAATCTGCGTTGGATTTTATTGAGGTAAGATTTCTACCTTATATGTTTCTCCTCAAGGATTTAATCGCACAGTACAAGATTAAGACCTATTAACAATTTACACTACAACACAATTTTCTCGACTGGATATGTATCGCAATATAAATATCGCATGTTCTATGTTTAATTGAAATAAGTGAACAATGATGCAGTCTGCTAAGATGACACGCAATGTGGAATGTGAATATTAATGACTATTATTAATCATAAAAATAAGAAAAAAACCGTAATGATTATGATTCATTCATTTGTATAAGATTTGGCGTAGCACTTTGCTACGAAAACGCTACGAAACCGTAGCGCAAAATTAAATGCTTTATTATTTATTCAATGAGACATATAGAGTATTGTTTTTGTGTTATGTTGACAATATTTTAGAAAAAAAATACCGTATTTATTTATTTATATATACTTTATTGTACACCACAAAAATATATAACGAAAGGAAAAAAAACACTACAAAATATACAATGGGCGGCCTTATCGCTTTCCGCGATCTCTTCCAGGCAACCTTGGAATGGACAGTATTGTTATGCCTAAAACTTATACTATTATCTAGTTTCTCGCCTTTTGTTGGTAGCGAAATAACATTAATTTTTCATCTCCGCCAAAGAACTTTAGATTTCTGAAGTCGTCTTTACTTTTTTCTACCTTCGGTAATCTTAATTGTCATATATTGTCTGCTTTTATGATTGATCATACTTTTCATAGGTTAGGTTACCCCCCTTTCTTTTTTAGAACTTTATCTTACCTTTGTACAGTCACGAGCATAAATACCGTATACTTAAGCAAAATTCAAAAGCGATTTTCTCGTGAAATAACGATTGTAACATTGAGAAAAGATCTATTTCATAATGGTATGGTTCCGAGAATACCACGTTTGTAAGTGCGTTTGTGCGTATATAATCTCGCGTAAGTCATCATCTGCCTAGCCTTTTCCCAACTATGTTGGGGTCGGCTTCCAGTCTAACCGGATGCCAGTATTTTACATGGAGTGACTGCCTATCTGACCTCCACAACCCAGTAATTGGGTCATACGATACCTCTTGGTAAGACTGGTTGTCAGACTTTCGGGTTTCTGACCACTCGTAACGACTGTCAAAGATCCACAAATGACAGCCGAGACCAACCGCTTAACGTGCTTTCCGAGGCACGGAGGAGTCTCGATATGTAAAGATGGTCACCCATCAACGGACCAACCCCGGCAAGCGTAGCTTAACCTGATGGATCAACCCGTGCGGCTGTTATTACTTAGCCACGAGCTCCTCTATATTTATAATCTCGCGTAAGTGTAAGGTACTTATTCTCGTAACTGTACTTTGCTCTAAGCATGAGGTCAACAAGCATAGGTAACACGAGACTGTATGCTTGCACTGTCTTATTTTCATAACCAGCACCGTCCACCTCACACTCGTCCTCTAAACGAGCTGACATGGGGCGCATGCGTGCCGTCAGCGTGTGCGCCGCGCACGGTGGAGCGGCTGCTGGGGGTCATGCTCGCGCGCAGCCACCTCGGCGCGGCCGGCATGAGAGCCGACATCCGCGTCACTGAGCCCTGCCAGAGTGGCGACGATGAGAGGGAATATGATGCGCTGTTCTACGCCTTCTTGTAAGTAAACTCGGTATATTATTGAGAAGTATATTATATGATCTATATATAACAAATTACAGTCGCTTTTCGTGTTTTTCTGTATGTCCGTCCGCGTTATTCCTCCAAAACACGCAATAGATTTTGATGAGGTTTTCACCATCGTTTAGATAGAGAATTATTCCGGAAGATTTAGACTGCCATCAGACGGACTGCATCGCAGCAACCGCACGCAGTCGATATATTCAACTGCATGCAGAATATATCGACTTCGTTCATTCATGACATCAACTTCACACGGTCGGCTGCAGTCATGTGAAGTCAATATTAACTGCAAACAGTCGTGACTTCAACTTTACGCGGTCGGCTGCAGTCGTGTAGTGTCGACCCACGCTGTCCAATGTCCATCGCTAACCGCATACAGTTCTGTTATGCTCCTTGACTAACTGTATGTAAGCAACTAACCAAATGATGTACTCTTTTACAGCGGTGTGATGGGGACGATGACGCTGATTTCTCTTATTTGCACATATTTGAATTGTCAAAAAAAGGAATCGGACCCAGATTCCAGAAGTAAGGCCAACATTTATGTTTTTTTTTGTACGAACAGCATAATTGGAGAGTTTTTAAATGTGTTATTCTTTTAGAAGCAGGCTTCATCAAGTCATTTTGTCTGAAAGAGAATGCTCTTGATCTCCTGCGAATGAAGAAGGAAGGCATAGAGGTGTTCTACGGCATTCGATTCTTCACGATATGTCTCATAGTGTTGGACCATCAGATAGGAATCTCCAACTCGGGCCCGATTAGTGATGGGATGACGTCGGATCAGGTTCGTAGCAGCATTTTATCCTCGAATTTGTTTGTTTGAATTTATTACAGGTACTATGATCATAGTTTTGATGTTATGATTGTTTGAACAATCTAAGGGCCTAGACAAGTGACAATCGCTTCGAAAGCGTTTCGTATTTCTAAAACGACTTTCAACAGAATTGACATAAGCTTTTCATAGCTTATGTCAGTCCTATATATTTTTGCCCTTTCCATCATAGTTATCGCTGTTAGAATATCACTTTGTCTAGGCCCTCAGCTCAGCAAGTCGACAAGTCCATTGCCATCAATGGGTTGGGTGACGAAATTACTGTCTGACAGAAATTATAAAAATTAATACTCTTTATCCTTACATATTATAAAACAAAGTCCTCCGCCGCGTCTGTCTGTCGTCCTGTTTGCGATAAACTCTCAAACTACTGCACCGATTTTCATGCTGTTTTCGCCAATGGATGGGGAAGGTTTTAGTATATAATAATCGACATCCACGCGGGTGAAGCCGCGGGCATCAGCTAGTAATCGAATAAGTTAGAAAATCAGCTTGTTTTGGTCCTGCTATCATCAATTTTAATACACGGCGTGAATGCCTTTCATTATTTAATGTTAACAGGAGGTTCAAACACCACTTGGTCTGCTTATACTTCACGACGATCTCTTCGTGGACACATTCTTCTTACTATCGGGCTTCCTCACCATCACGAATATGACTAAATTCAAGAGGCTGCCCAATCCACTGTTTATCATCCTGAAGAGATACGTAAGGTAAGTAATTAAAAAAATATATTTGTGTAGGTATTTTATAATTATTTAAAAATGAAATGTTATTCGTTGTATCACTGGAGAACGGCCGGACCGATTTGGTAATCTTTTGTTAGGAAATGTTCGTATGGAGCATGCGTGGGATTTGCTCGGGAGAAGAGCGTTCAGTGACCTTCCCAAAAATGTAAACATGGAAGAAGAGCTTTTTGCACACCTTTCCAGAGTATGGATCGATATTATAATAGACAATAGGCGACGGCTCTACATCAGTGCGGCATGCTGAGTATTAGACTCAGCATGCCGCACTGATGTAGAGCCGTCGCCTTGGGCTGACCAACTATTTCTGGGAATATTTTTATTATTTTAATGTTATGTTTTTTCTTTATCTACAAAAAGTGACATATTTGTTTTTATCCATTTTAGATTTTCAAATTTTTTATTTTTATTTTAAATCCTTTTTGAAATCTAAAATATATAATTTTATTCTAACAATACAGTATTTAATTAGGTACGTTTCTCTTGATATAGAATAATTATGGTCTATAAAAAGTGTTAAAATAAAAATAATTACTATGCATTGTCTCAATTGTTTCCTAGACTTTTAGGTAAGTAGTGTATTTTTTTCGTTCAAAAAGTCTGCAATAGCAATATTTTTATGAAGGCCGCTTGCCAAAACTGAAAATAACAGGCCACAAACAAGCTGTAAACAAATTAAAAAAGATTAAAACTTTAATGGCATCGCTTATTTTTTTGGCGAAAAATGACCAGTCCAGCACTAAAAAGTTTAGATTACTTACTTTTTATTATACACAGGTGTAAAAAATTTTGATTAAAAAAAAAAAAAAAACAAAGTAGTTTGACAATGTGTTGACAGCGAAATAGTTAATTTAACTATTTTAACGCTTTAATTAGTGATTTATAATGTGGCAGTAATTTATTTCGAAATTAGTATAGATATTTGAAATAATTTCAGTTTATAATAAACACACGTCATTATTATTTCTAATTTCGAATAGATTGGTGGTAGCATTCGCTGTGGTAATATTCTACGTGTGTGCAGTGTATCCTTACACGGGCACTGGTCCACTGTGGAACAGGGCCGTCGCCCACGACACGGAACTATGTCGCAAGAACTGGTGGGTCAACCTCGTCATGCTCAACAATTATATCGACACGGAAAATATGGTGAGTTCTTGTACAACCCGTGCGCATTAACATGGCATCTGGCTCGGAACTCAATACTCACCCCGCTACGCGCCGTCACCGTGCGGGGAAGCGAGCGGAGGTATAAACGTCATTGAGCCAGGTGCTATGTTAATGCGCACTGGTTGTACCATAATGCGTTTAGCTTTAAAGCCAACGCAGACCGGGACGGGATGGCAAAGGATTTTGCCGTCAGTCAGCGCACACTAGCCGCTTAGATACCGCGGATTCCAGCGCCTTGCCACGGCGCGCGCGCCCTGCGGTATGTCACAACCAGTGCCTACCGCAGTACGCCACGGCATCCCTCCGCGGGAGCCCGTGGCGCGTCTTTCAATACCGTGCAATGAAATCCCTTTCGATGCCATGGCATCATTTTAAAACATAGCAATTTATGTCGTATTTATATATCGATACGTTTGAATGTCCATTGGTAAAAATTTAAATCCCTTGCCATGCCGTCTTGGTCTGCGTAGGCCTTCAGTAGCCGTTACCTACTGAGCCCCTCAAAACCCCAAATGTGTGATCAAAGGGCAATCACCCTGGAGCTGATTGGTGATCCCATTGTTTCTTAGCGTCTGCCCTGTTTTCGAAACGTAATTCTTTTACTTCCTCAAACCTTCCTCATCTATACGTTTACTTTTGCAGGAAACTCATAAATCCTTATTTACTGACCTTTAACAAATTGGGTAGGTACTAAAGTGCAAATAAAAAAACGTTGACTTAGGTATCTCCTAGATTAGAAATTGGCAATGCATTGAAAAGCCTCTTCGTATTGTAAGTCTATATAGCCAGTATCCACTTTCAATCAGGGGGCCAAGTCTACTAATTTACAAACGATGATAATGTTTTATCTTTGTATGGCATATCTGTCAAAAACTGAACATTGTAAGATCACTGACACGTTTGTAAATTAGTACACTTGGCACTTGGTGATGTCTGTATAATCAACTATATTATATATATACTACTTTAAAATAAAAATAATCAACTTTTTCTCAGTGCATAGTCCCGTCATGGTACATCCCATGTGACTTCCACTTTTTCGTGGTGACTGTCCTGATATACTGCATCTACAGAAGCTTGCCTAAACTGGGTCTGGCCATCGCAGTCGTAGTGACGGCAGGAGCTCTCGTGTCACCAGGCGTCGTCAACTACATCTATCAACTTTCTGCTGTTCAGCTGTTTACTTTTGAGTAAGTTATTTTTTAATAGTGTTTAATCAGTTTATACGCAGACAGTGTAAGTAACGTCTGTTCCAAAAGTATTTGATGAAAGTGTAAACAAACCCTATTTAGGTTAAATTATTACGTAATCATTTACTAAAGGGAATTAGTAACACACTCGCCTGTATTAAAGAAGCTTTCAACTTTATATCTCACTTCTTTTTCAACAAAAAAAATAAATTATGAAAAATCATCGACGAAAATTGAGGTTATAAAATTAACCTCAAACAATTTTGGGTTTTAATATTCAATTCAAATCAAAGCACTCAATTTGTAAGTGGCACTACAAATAAGCATCCACAGGAACATTTTCTGATCACATTCTGTTGACATTTTCATCGGAACAGACCGTTTTTGTGGAGGAACACGTCTGGAACTACCACCAGCATGGCTGTTTTCTGGACTGATGAGTGAGATTAAGGTGGAAAGGCAATGCACCAGCACACAAAATGACAGATTGTGATTGTTTATCTGTCATTTTGTCGATACTTACGTCGACAAAACCCGTTTCCGGTGGTCATGTCTCTGTGCGATGATAGATGTCTATAGGCGGTGGTAACCATCACTCATCTGCCATTACCTATGTGGGCTGTCTGCGTGCTTCTTGCGTGTTGGCGGTTTTAGATCTTTGAACTGTAAATAATAGTAGTACCCTAACACTCGTAAACTATGATTATGTTTGATGTAATTATTTTGTAAGATTATGATCTAACATACAATTTTTTAAACGTTGAGTATGGTCAAGATGATTTTCCTTAAGAGTTGAAGTAGTTCAACTAGTAGTAGTAGTTTTACTTGACTGTTGTTTGTTATGTGATGATGATGATGACACAGAACTGAATGACATCAGAGGGGCAATTCCCGTATCTTTTAGAACGTTCGCATTCTATATCAGTCTCAGTCTGTCAAAAATCCTTCGAATTTCCCTACATTTTTGGCTTTATTGTCGCTGAGATGAGATTGCGACTTTTGGCCTTCGAGGCAAGTTACTTATGCCTTATTACCTACACATTCAATAAGACAGTACCCAACTCTCCAAACGTTAAATTTATTCTAATACAAGCCGTCTGCTTGATGGGAAAACCCATCGGGCAAACGACTTGTATTGTAACGAAAAAATGGCGAACTTCCAACGAAACTTTGGATATATAAAAAAATCGTTCCTTAGTGCTCACCTTCATTTTAAAAGGAATGCTTTTAAACCGGTTTAGGCTGTGCATTGACCGTCAGTGAAGTAGAAGATACACATTAGGTTTTTTTTTTTTTTTTTTTTTAAATCTGGATTTTGTTTAGGGGCTTTTATCAAAGATATGTCAGCCCCATCGTACCCTTTTACCTTAATTGGCTTACTTATTAATTATTTAATAATATTACTTACTAGCTAATGAATTAAAGTTATTCGTTGAGGACATTAATTAAATGGCACAACTTTTTAATAATCTCCGAAGATGGTTGAGATAAGATGGACTGGATTATGCCAACATCAAATTTATTTATTTTACAATCATTCATGAATAACTCACGTTCTACTCCGTTCCGAGCACACTCCATCAGCAAATGTTGTACGTCTTCGATTTGATTGCAAATTGTGCAATTAGGGGAGTCAGACACATTAGGTAATTAGGAGAAATAGTCGATCGAGCTGGACCTAGTAATAGGTACTGCAGTGCAGTCAGGTTTGTGCAGATTTCCTGCTTATATTGCGTTACCGATTGCATCCAGTTAGAATGGAAGCCGACCCCAACATAGTTGGGAAAAGACTAGGCAGATGATGATTGCGTTACCGATTGCATCTTTTCTGTCGATTTTAAATGTATAGATGCATTTTACTACTTGTATAAATTGTAATAATATGGCAATCACAATGAAGCATAGTTCAACACCCCATGGAAAAATC
The DNA here is from genome assembly GCA_947522985.1 of Lithophane socia. Taxonomy (NCBI): domain Eukaryota; kingdom Metazoa; phylum Arthropoda; class Insecta; order Lepidoptera; family Noctuidae; genus Lithophane; species Lithophane socia. The sequence goes on along the minus strand of OX383270.1, from coordinate 7,818,888 downwards.
TCAAGATATTTTCCCTATAACTTGCTTTGCGTGTCTTCCGCCATTACACTGTGGCATTTGAAGCAATTAGATGTTTATCTCTATTGCGCTTCATTAGTACAATGCAATTATTGTACTATTTTGTTATGAAATATCAGATACTTCTTTGCAATTAAATTATTTCATGAAACAATTGAGGACGAGTGTTCAAATTTCATTCCAAACAAGTTTAAATGTAATGTGTTTTTCTATTTATCACAATAAACATTTTTTTTTAATATAATACATTTTTGTAAATAGAATAGAATACTCTAAGACCTGAGACCCGATAAGACCTGTGATTAGTACCTAGTAATGACAAAAAACTGTAAAACTAAATGAAATAATGTAAAACGTTACTGCATAATAATGGCATTATTCACATTTAAATTTAATATACATAAGAAATTCAAATGAAAAAATAAATACTGAGATTCTTTTCCCAGTACCTAATACGAGTGATAGGTTAGTTTCCAACTGAATGTGACGCATCAGCAGTTTCATCACGGAGGATTTCCTCCGCCATTGTTCTAATGAATGTATCGTTATCTAGTATTAATCAATTTGCTCCATTATTTACTATTTCCTGGAAAATTTCTCGGTGTAATCATCGATTGGCAGTAGAAACTTCGTCTCATTTTGTTTTTAGTCATATATCTATAAATAAGCCATAGTCATTTCATAATTTCGCAGGCTATCGAATCGAAACATCTTACCAATTATATCAAGTAATAATAATTACTTATCCCATAGCGTAAATCGCAAAAATCTTGCGAGGGATTATGTTATTCAGTCCCAAGGAAAATTACACAAATGCACACTTCAATAAAAAAAAAACAACTGAATGTGGATTCATTCGGTTGTTTTTGTATTGAAGTGTGCAAAAATATTTAATTTCAATTCAAAAGCCAAAATCATGGTTGCTATCCATTTTAAGAACAAAGACACTAGGAAAATCTCTTCGTATTTATTTTGTCCTACAGTAATAACTTCTAGATATACCTCCTATCCACCAGATTCATAATGAACCCTCGTGGCAGCAAAGAGTTCAACGTGGCGTACATAAAGAGTCACACTCGGTACGCCGCCTACCTGGTTGGTTTTTACAGTGGATACCTGTTCATCACATATAGCAGTAAAGGCAATCTGAACAGGATTAGACAGGTGAGTTTAAAAGATAGATGAAACTTATCTAAACTTATTGTTAACTCCACCCCGAGAAACGGTCGGCTGCGACAGCTAGCGGTTACCACAATCGAGAGCCGCTACCAAAATCTAATACGCTAATTATGTTCATTTATTTTCTTTCTTTCTTGGAAAATACAAAACTTTGGCGTCGGTTAAACTATGGCCATTTTTTTTCGAAGATGAATGTGTAAAATGGCTGGAGGTGGTCGAAATTGCACCTTTGCTCATTGAAATCCGCCTATACCAGTCATTGCCATTTGCCATTTCACTAAATTTTTGACTTATTTCGTCCAGATGCTACCAGCCACTCTTGAGAATTTTTGATAAATATCTGTTAAAATAACCACTATCTTTACAGAAATGGTCAGTCCTCGGTACATGTGTTGCCCTAACACTGATGCTGGCGGTCATGGTACTGGGCAGTACGTTCCTCTGGCGCACCTATCATCCGCTAGAGGGCGCGGTGTACGCCGCACTCAACAGACCCGCGTGGGCGTGCGGCGTCGCTCTGCTTGTACTGTGCTGTTCATTTGGACATGTTCGTGAGTAATTGACAATCCTAAAAGTACTTGTACGACTCCTGACGGCCAAAATAAGTCTAGGGATATGCAAAACCATATTCTGTAAGGCTCTACAGTCCACATATTTATAATAAGGTAAAATAGCCTACCAGTAAAATGATGAAAAACAAGTGATGAGTGAAAAATAAGATTTTTTTGAAACAACTGCGTATTTTACTTTTACAAAAAGTTTTATTACTGAAATAATGAATTTTTTGAAGACTATAGACAAAACTTGCTTTCTTTTTTACCACACCTATGCCCTATTTCTTCCTTATATCTTTCCCTGTATTTCTTAGAATACTTGTAGTACATAGTTTAGTTATTTGTTTATCCTCGCCATGTATAATTTTCTTTACATTTATTTTCTTATTATTGCACGCTTAGTTAAAAAAGTATCACTACTACTTACAAGTAGTAGGTAATTTTTTTTAATTTGTTTAATAATCTACATACTATATTCCATTCTTTTTTAAATTCTAGAGTAGGTACAAAGTCTGTCACAAAATGAAATATAATTATAAGTAAGCATTTCTGCTTCAAATCTACTCAGAAACTATATTACTTACATTATTGATTAAATATCGATGTAATTTTTACCACTTCAGCCCCAAAAATCTATTTTTCCAGCGCTAGTGAAGTCGTTCCTGAGCTGGTACCCGTGGGTGCCCCTGAGCCGGCTCTCCTACGGCCTGTACTTGACGCACACCATATTCATCACTCGGGGCGTCTTCATCACCAGAAACCCGCAGCACAATGATCACTTTGAAATTGTAAGTCTCACTTTGACGGATAGTAAATTGACCGATCTCAAACTTTTTGCGCTAATTTTTACAGTTGATAGGTCACCATAGTTGACAGTAGGCTGTATCCTACAAATTACTGAGTTTTTCAGTAATAACATCCAATCAATCTGCCTACCCTTTTCACAACTATGTTGGCGACTGTCTATCTGATTTCCACAGCCCAGTAACTGGGTAATGCGATACCCCTTAGTAAGACTGATTGTCAGACTGTCATGCTTCTGACGACCGTAACGACTGTCAAAGATCCACGAATGACAGCCGGGACCTTCCGAGGCACGGAGGAGTCTCGATATGTAAAGATCACCCATTCACGGACCAACCCCTGCAAGCGTAGCTTAACCTGATGAATCGACCCGTACGGCTGTTATTACTTATCCACGAGCTTTTAAGTAATCCATCCATTCAAGTCATATTAAAATAGTCTGACTCTAATAATCTCACTTTCAAAATAAAGTAGGTGGCTCGTAATACGAAGTCAAAACAAAAACAGCAGTATTGCTATTCTGTAAACATCACGCCGTGAAAACTTAGGTGAAGTGAGCTGTGAGTGTCATCCCACCTGATGCTAGGGATGTCCAAGCTAATACATTTACAATCATAATCGAGATTTAATAATATTTTAAAGCTAGTAGGTATTTAAGTGTCTAAACATTAGTACTATTCAGGGATGATAAAATAGAATAATAGATATTCAGTCAGAAACTCAATTTGGTTTTACCTACTCAATATTTTTCCTAGACTAGTCCCGCGCGTTACGTAAGTACCTACTTACAATAAATAATATAAAACATACCTACCCGTTTAATTAAGCAAGCTACTAAAGAAAATGCGCATCAATATAGTTTGTTAATATTTACCCATTGTTAGACTGTTTATTTATATCAACGCAATCCCATGACCCAATCGCGGCTCAGGCTATAGGACTGTAGAGGCTTTACTCTGCATGGTTTGGATTAAAACCTTAGTGCTTTCAAGTTGCTGGCATGTTTAGCAGACAAGCATTAGATTTATATTTAGAATAGGTAAAAAAAAGACACGAGGGGGGCCCCGTGAGATGTCAAGGCGGGAGCCAGAAGATTAATATAAAATAATATGAAATACGTAGCCCATTCATAGGAATAATTACTCATTACTATCGTAACATGGTGTTTTATTAGTGCCGGTACCGTAGGCTCACCTCGGAGTTCTACATTTGGTGGAGGCGCCGCCGCTGACACCCGTCGAAAGTATTTTTTCAGAGTATTATAGATGTCCTATCATAGATGTGCGTTGGATCGAGCGCATAAACGCTGAAGTTGAGAAAGCTAAGTGGTTTTTATTATTTTTTTCATGAAAATGCAGTTCTTTTCTGGATTCAATGGCGTGTGTCTAGAAGAATTTATAAATGAGTTCAGGAGTGTTGCTGCCTATAATGAATGGCAAGAAAGCGATTGGGTGCTAATAATAGGGGTATATTTGGTGGGCCCTGCAAGATTTTTTTTTAACTATACGTACCACGAGGGTATGAGCTTCATGTCAATCTGTGACGCGCTATGGGCTGAGTTTCCGTGCAAATGCCACAAAGATTTGCACAGGACGCAAGAAGCAGAGACCATACAAGTTGTATCTGATGAAAGCACACAGGAAGAGAGCGCGACCACAGATAATGATGATAATTTATTTTCTAGTGAAAAACAAGACGATTTGTTGGATGTCGAAGATGGCTGCCAAGAAGGCAGTAATGTTGATGATGAGGTCGATGACGAGCACAGCTGCCAAGGGTGCAGCACTGGCAATACAGAGGAGTCGGTTGAAGTGTTCGAGAGTGAAGACATAGAGAAAATTAGCGAATCGGGTCAGTCCAGTACATTCTTTAATTCTATTAGCTATGTTACAGAACATCAAGAGATGTCCATAACAGGAGAGAATAGTGATCACGATAAGGAAATAATTAAACACAACTTCGTTGATGATCAAAAATATATGGTAGATGTTGGTACAGAATTCACCGAGACACAGGAAAATGCTCATCTTATGTTTGGGACCGAAGTAATTGGGAAAGATCATCTCTCGTTAGCTGTTGAGATAGATCAGAAGGCTTGTAATTGTGTTCGTATATTGAACGATAATTTAGAGTTAGATGAAGGTGTGCTGAGTCTTCAATTTCGAACCTCGGAGATGATAGATAAGCATAATTTTCGGGTTCGAAAGGTTTTAATACAAAAGACAGTTCATAAGGTCACAAAGAACTTATTTCCTATTCGGTTAGGTGTTGGTAACAAGTTCAGGCGAATAACTAAAGGAAGTCTTAAATTAGAGGCTAGATTACATAGAAGCCCACGGCGTCATTTGGGTAAAAGGAATTTTGTTTTGTATTATATTATAATGTTAAAAAGAATTTTCAGAAGTATGTCTATTGACATAAATGGATGGGAACTATGTATTTTAAGGATTGTGTAATTTTTTGAACTTATTATTCTCATTCCATCATGTCTCAGCATTATTTTCATTTTGGCAGAACATGATGTATTAATATCTTAATTTTGTTTCATATTCTGATGATTATGGCGAACGGAGGAAGAAGAAAAGATGTCGATTACACCGACATCATCGTTTTGTTTCTAATTAGGAAGAACACACTCCAAGGTTTTATTAAAAGATTTTTTTTTTGGGAACTGTGATCCTTCTTGAGGGGGGATGATATTGGTCTAGGCTGAGACCAACTTTGCTAACGGGACATAGTCTTTGCAAAGTGTGTTTGTTTGACACAATTGGTTTCTGCTGATGTTTGAGGATCAACAGTTCGGTCAATATGGACCAGTAGGAAGATTCAGGGTCTAGACTTTTAAGTCATGATTTTTCGAAGTTTTTACCTTTGGAGTGGGTTCATGAGTCAGATGCAGTTGATTTCTTGCATTCTTCTGATTTTCGCTTCCTCTGACGTCATAACGTTCGTTGAAGTTTAAACCATTGTTGTGTGAGATCTTAGTATATTTAACCCCTTCTGGGCTGATGTGATTTGCCATGTCGATTTATTAACTTGTTAGGAGGCTGTGTCGCATCTTTTTCGCCAGTTTTGATGTGACGAGGTTTAAGCATGACGAAGTTAGTTTGTGTGGGTGCACCTTAGCACATAATAATATTTAACGTGATTGACACTTGTCATGATATGATTCGTTCGTCCTGACTTAAGCCGTCTTTTGCAAAAGGCAGACCTCATATTGTAAATGTTGTTTCTGGTGTTAGGTAATTCTTCTTATAGGTTTAGGTAGGTCAATTTAATGTTTGTCTGAAATGGATAAAACTAAACACTACGTTAGCCCTATTTTATCCAGTAGGGGCGTAGCTGATGTAGAGCCTTTACTCTGCATGGTTTGGATTAAAACCTTAGTGCTTTCAAGTTGCTGGCATGTTTAGCAGACAAGCATTAGATTTATATTTAGAATAGGTAAAAAAAAGACACGAGGGGGGCCCCGTGAGATGTCAAGGCGGGAGCCAGAAGATTAATATAAAATAATATGAAATACGTAGCCCATTCATAGGAATAATTACTCATTACTATCGTAACATGGTGTTTTATTAGTGCCGGTACCGTAGGCTCACCTCGGAGTTCTACAAGTTTAGTCTAGGAAAAAAATTGAGTAAGTAAAACAAAATTGAGTTTCTGACTGAAAATCTGTTTTGCTATTTTATTTAAAGCCTCCTTAAATAATACTAATGTTTAGGCATTCAAATAATAGCTTTAAAATGATATTTATTAAGTATCAATAGAATTAGAATAAAAATATTATTAAAATCTCGATTATGATTGTAAATGTAATGCTTGGGCATCCCTAGCTTCAGTGACACTGACAGCCCACTCCACGCTCACTTCACCTAAATTTTCACCTAGGTTTTTACAGAATCGACCGGCAGATGGTAAATAAAAATAGAAGTTATAAAATTAAAACCCAACTATGACAAAAATTAAAACGAGACAGAGAAATTAAAAATCCGAAGTCACACGTAATCTGTTCGATTTACAGATTAATTTACGTGTGACTCTGGATTTTTAATTTGTCTATCTGTGATGTCTTGTTTATACCTTTTTAGTTGATTGACTTTTTTGTGTGACGTCAATAGTCTATAACTAGTCCAACAATACCTCATTTGTCAAACTGTGATAAGTCGTTTAGAAGATATGGGGGAACAGGTGAACATTCTTGCATACATACATTCATAAATACTGGTCAAAATCATAACCCTTTTTTCTTCGCCGTAGTCGGGTAAAAAAACGTGTCATTTTATTTTCCAGTTGAACTCAACTGCGGGTGTAATATTCTGGGGCTGTGTGGCCGCTCTTCTACTGTGGCTATTAGCAGAGGCGCCTGCTAACAAACTACTTGCCCTGTGTCTGAAAAGGAGGTATTTATTTATTGGTTAATAATAATAGATATAATCTCGACTTAGCACATGAGGTTGTCGACATGTGGAATTTGAACTCGGCTATCACTGTGCCGATTGTCGTAACGGCCAATGGCCTGATGGCCGAAAACCTCAACCAACATCTCTCGAGGCTCTCGTTAGGTGGTTGGATCAAGGGCCTGATTCAGAAGCCAGTACTCTTCGATACGGCTCGCATTGTGAGCTTCCTGTTTCTGCAGCCCTAACTTCCCGTAGCTTGACCCTGCTCCCGACACCGGTGGACCTCTGTTTTTTTATATTTTTAAATGTTTTTTATATTATCATGAATGTGATGATAAGATGATGATGTGTAAGAAAATAAATAAATGAATTGATATAAGATAATTATATAAAACAAATCTTTATATGTAATATGATTACCGTATTATTTGTAGGTACTGCAGTATTTTTTTTTTGGAACTACAGTAATCTTATCTATTTCCTAGGACCAAGAATATAATGAATCAAGAGGCGAACCCGGTGACGGTGAGCCCTAACACAAGTATGAGCACTGTGCCAGCGAGCAGTGGACATCTGAACGATAACTTACCAGACACGATATATTTCTCTTCTAAAATATGAAAATCAGTTCTACAATGTTCTAATTTGTAGCTAGTTCTAGCATAAAATGTTTTGTTTAAAAACTGATTCTTAATTTATAATTATAAAGTTTATGAGTTTGTTAAACATACAAATAAAGTAAAGAGAAGATAATTTGCGTAAAATATTATGCGAAATGTATTATTAAGAAATTACCGTACATTTTAGGACATTAACCGTATAGTTCGGAAGCGCCCCCAATTGGACCCCAACACAAAAACCTCCGCCGGCTCGGTAGCGGATCCAATTGGACCCCAGAATTACCACATACGACACCCTATCTCGATTATGGAAATATTTAATATGCTACCCATCAAATCTTATGAATGTGCGTTAATTATGAGAGTTGGATAAAAACTCATTATGTTTACGCCATTAAATCTTTCATATTCAGCGTGCAAGTTAATTAATGAACCTATATAAAATTCAAGACTGTAAATACCATAATCACCATTTTGATGACAGTGGTGGTCGAGGCTAAAAAACATAAAAATTGGTGATTTTGAACATCCATACCCCACCACAGGGGCAGTGAATAATACATCATTTAATTATTCGACGAATTCATCCATTGTTCAAGTTAAATAAATAGTGGTAATGAAGTTTTGTGTTATCCAAAGACGAAGTTTCGCGCCAATCGTGCGTGTTTTCATTTTTTCTTTTCACGAATATCACTCATACACATGCAGATACGATTTAAAATGTGACAAATATTATTCGTGATATTATATACAACTAGAAAATGTCCAAATCTTAACATAATATACGAACACAGGTCCAATAACACGTATTATTCATTACCACTACTGAAAATGTTTTCAAAATCGCCGACCATTATACTTTTTTTTATTGTAATGATGTCCGAAAACGATTATGCCAAACGATTATTTTTTAAATTTCGTTCTTTTCGATTAATTAATATGTCGAATATAAGAAATCGATACTTGGAAATTGAAATAAAATTGTTTTACACAATAAATACATTAAGCACTGGTTAAATTAATAATTTATACTTTTCTAATGTTATTTTAATCGTTTTTCGGTTATTAGGATCACAGGACCTTATGGCCGGGCTAGGTACCTCATCTTTTGAATAAAATTTCGCGCCGGAATGTTTCTATAATTGAATTTAAAAACGGAATGCGCTCGCTGTTCAAAATTATTTTAATATATTGGACAATTATTTATTTTTTATACTCTTTTCTGATAGTTTGCTACAGAATGCCCAGTATACTTTTTAGGTAGGCGTAGGCTTAACAAAATTTTGTTTGGTAATGGTGATAAATTAATTCCGCATACGCTAATATTTTATTTTAGTTGTATGAGCTTGGTAGTTTTTGTTTTTATTAGGTTACTTTAGTAGGTACTAGAATTTTTTTTTTTTTTGTGGGAGTTTCCCAACGAAATTTAAGAAACTGACTTGTCTTTGTCGGACCACGCACAAAAGGGTTCCGTAGTTGGGATGAACATATACGCATGCACATTGCACAGCATTAATTTTTCGACTGCAAAAATAAGTTTGTATTTCTAGAAAAAACTACGAAAAACAAAGTTAACTCTGCAGTTGTAACCGAAAATAACCCATAATTCATTGTTGAAATACGGGTTATTTTCGGTTACAATGGGTTATTCACTTTAAAAAGAAGTCACTTATAAGCATCTTATCATTTTTATTATAAGATCCAACAATGCTACATGCTTATGTGAATAGATCTTTTTTTCGTCCCTCGATTGCATGTTGAGGAATGACACCCCTAATTATGTTTATCGTAATTTTACTAAACGATTTTTGGTGGTGTAAAGAATAAACCTTCTTCCAAATTTTCAACGATATAGTATAAATAGGTGTCCGAGTAAAATGCCTGTATGATATCTGAACCCATGGACGAACGGACGTGACGAAATAATTAAGAGGTCCTTTTTTACGGATTTTGGCTATCGAGTTTACAATCGATAGCGACTGATGTCTATGGTAATTTATTTAAAATACAATTATAATTTCATCTTATTGGGTATCAACACTATCACCCGAAAACCACACGACACACATGACAAAAACTTTTCGCAGCCGCCATCTTGGATTTACATTTTGACCTAACTATTGACTTTATCACCATCGCAAACTATGAAAACGACAGATATTAGGAAAAAAAAAAATTGCAGCCACCATCTTGGATTTTCATTTTGACTAAATTCACACTTTCCCTTTCTTTCTCTTTTGCTGTCAAATTAGAAGAAGACCGTCGCAAGTATGAACGCTTTTCCGAAAACTTTTTTTTTTTTTTTCTGGTTTGGCCCCTCAAAAGTGACTATTTGCAAAATCCATTTATTTACATTACACTTCCGTGTTTGGGTCACTAAAATGTATATGTGTACCAAATTTCAACCTAATCGGTCCAGTAGATTCGAAGCAAATTGGCTGTGACAGACAGACACAAGACTCGTGACATGAGTGATCCTATATGAGTTTCGTTTTTTCATTCGGTCGTACGGAACCCTAAAACGTTACACCACTTTCCACAGTGTACGTGTATGTACTTATTACTAAAATTAATTTAAAAAATAAAATAATTAATGTAAAATATACCAAAGAGTTTTTATTCAGTTTCTACAATTTTTAATCAAGTTTGATTATAACGAATATCGATTAGGCTGAGTGCAACATTTGAATCGAAATAGAAAAATTGGGTGAACGGTAAGCACTAAGAAGTGTCACGTCGCACCACAATTTTTGTTAATTTTTGTTCATATTTGATCGTGTTTTTTATCTAGTATAAGTATGAATAATGGTAAAAGTAAGAATGCAGAAAGAATGATAATATCTTTATTTGGTCCTTTTGCATATTTTCAGCAAGAGAGAAGATTGTTTATGTACATATTTTCAGGGAATCTGAGTTGCCTACTTTTTGAATAGGGGTATTTATACCTATTTTATACAACTTTCGCAGTCGACTGACGCGGTTTGACCGACCTCAACATATAATTTATGATATTTACCACAAATTTATTGTATAAAATAGATGCGGTAACATACTTTTTTTAATAAATTCGAATGCTGAAAGTTCATGTAAATTCCTGATTTTCATGACGGAATTCGCAACACCCCGTCGAGTTAGCTGATGTGTCACGTGTCAAAATCTTGTCGAGCAGAGAGGTTAAGTGGGCAATGTGGAGCTTTACATATTTTCCTTGTATGCTTAATTGCTGGTCAAGGAAATCATAATTTTGTGTAGTCATCGGATTAATTAGTTTTATATATAAGGTAGACATTAATTTTGCGTAGTGTTTTGAGCTTTGCTTTTTTTTCATATTGACATCGTTGTAAATAAAATCATCTAAAATATATGTATGTTTATTTAATTAGAAAACTTCAAAAGAATACGTCAAGATTGCTACACCAATTAAGTATTTAATTATTTAGTATGTAAGTGGATCCTGCACTAGCTAGTTAAATGAATGCAGCCCTTACGTAGCGCTACGCCGTAGGCCCTACGCCGTAGACTGGTCTACAGCGTAGGCCTACTACGCGCTATGATTTTAACAATTTTATTTACCCAGTAGTAAATTTAGTATTAGTATGCAATATGCATAGAACCGATTGCCAATAGTCTATATACCTTATACCCTACGCGTTGAGACAATAATTACGCGCCATCTGCATGTACCCGGCGGATCGGGGCCCTTTTACATATAGACGGAAATAATGATTTACTCACAGCTTACTACAATATTCCTTAAAACCAATACCACAGCTTTTTTTTTCCTCAAGGTATATGTTTAATGCCATCTGTGTGTGAATTGCGTTACTGCGACGTGGAGCTGTTTCCGATTTGAATCTGCTTCTGGCCGTGAAAATAGTGTCTAATCGGATCTGTAGATGGCGCTAACAGTTCTGAATGGCATGATACCGTATTTAGTTTCATTTCATCATAAACGATATTTTTTTATCCTTCCAGCCTTCCATTGTTTATTGGTTAATCTTTTTTGGTGGTAAATAACTTATGTGTCATAATATGTTACGTTATTACAATTTTTTTTATAGTACAATAAGTAACAAAAAAACATCACACATAAAGTGTTAGCTCCAAGACTTTTGTAGTTTATGTTAAATATAATATCACCTTCCACTAGTTTTGCAGAAATTGGTCAAGAAAGAACTAATAATATCAAGGAGATGGGTAGTAGTATCCTTTAATTACTTGAAATCTACGCGACGATTATTCATTTGGGGATATTTCGGGCTGCCTTTTTAGTTTTTATGTTCAATTGTCGAATCTCAGCGTAATCCTACAAAATTAAATTCATTTATTTAAAATTTGATTTTGTAGGATTAGTGTAGGCTTTACCAAGTTTTTAGACCTAAAACAGCTACGCGTATGCCTTCTTCTTATAAGATTTCCTTATATGTTTTCTATTCGTTAAACTTATAAGAGTAACCTGAATGGTAATAAAAATTGTTATATTTAATTTATGTTTTTTCCCAAATGCAGCAATGATGTTAACTAGGTAGTAGTACCTAATAATATATAGGTTGGGTTGGAAGTGTGTGTTAATACAGCAAAATAATGTCGAAAATAGCCATTTAAATCTTATAGATAATTATTTGCCCAGCTTCTGTAATTGTAGCGCAAATTATTAAAGTTGCACTTACACTGGACTAAAAAAATGACTATTTTCGACATTATATTTTGCTGGGGTAATGCACACTAAATTGTCTTGTGGCGCAGCAACAGTTACAAACCCAATACCTGTCACCTCCAGGGTGCATTTTCAAATTCAGCATCGTAATGCGTCAAATTGTAAAAAAATAAATTGTAAAATACTACTACACTTACAGGAAACCTAGACTTAGCAGTCTGTAATCACCGCCACGCAGTGAACAAAGGTCTTCTAATTTAATTATTCTAATTTAATTTGTGATTCGCTACATTCTGAAGTGTTCACTATCGTTTACCTATGCAGCCGTCTATGTACACAGTATAAACATAAGTGCAGGTAAATCAACAATGGGAGATTACATCACTATGATGTTAGCATTATTTATAGATTTCATTACCTTCCGACGTATGAATTTACTCTGTCGATTTATAATTAAGTGTTGTTTCATGTTGCTATGCTGGATTATGTTAGCTTTGCTGCAATTTTCAGGTGTTTCCTTTTGGTAGTTAGTCACTTCATCTGTGTAAAATTGGTTCGTGATACGAACCTTTGGAAATGAGTAGTCTAGCTTTCATAAGAGTACCTGAAAAGTGTCAAATTATTCGAATTTCATGTCTCAATGCCACATTTTGAAATACCTACAAACTAAAAAAAAGTCATTGATTCTCAACTAGGCTGAGAATCAGCACTCTTCGAACGTCAAAATTACATAAGACAGTCTTTCAAAAACACCCACCCTTCACCATTTCCTAGTGCTTAACTGGGAAGAAGAAGTGGGCAACAAACTCCCCAGCAGCACAGCTGTCTGTCCAGTTAGAGAAAAAATACGTACATAATTAGTACTACTTATAGACTTATCATGCGGAACGAGATAATACCTAACCTGATCCGTAATCGTTATTCGCCATTGTTAATAATGAAATTTGTGTAAGAGGATAACCCGATAAAGATACGACGAATTAATGTAGAAGACTCTTGAGTAATCCCAGCGGATAAGGTACTTACACTGGCCCCTTTCTACCTTTATGAGTTTTTGTAAGATGCGTATATTTTCTCCACTGTAGCATTGTAGTGGCTTAATTTTTTCTACTCAAGTGCTATCTGTGCCAATTCATTATTGTTTGTGTACTCACTAGATTTTAATTCGTTTGTTAGATGTCGTTGATGGTCAAATTATACAAAACAAAATTACGGTTATTTGACTATTGACTTGATTTATCTATAATTACCTACGTGGAATTGGAGGAAATATCAACAAAATACTACTAATTCGATTATTTTTTTCATAGCAATGGTCATTCGCTGATAAGTACGTAAATAAAAAACATCGATGTTTGTTTTGATTGCGTGACGGTCCATTTCCTCTTGCCACAAAACAGTTTGAATTAATTTTCATGTTTACAAACGATTGATAATACTGAGAATCGCATTTTACATACATGATTAGTAATATCTACAACAGCGTGCCAATGTCAACATCTGCTTATTTTGTATATCATACTTCGAGTCGGCGCGCGGCGCAGCGCGCTGCGTCTTCGTACATAACTACATATTATTTGATTGCGAGAATGTGGTTACCTACATCATTTGACCTTATTAAAAATCTGGATCCAGCTCCAGCAGAGCGCGACTGTGTTTGGCAACACAACAGCAGCGAACTCGGCGGCACATCATAATGACATAATTGGCAGGGGGGAGCGCAGGCGCGCGGCGGCGCGGGGGGGCGGGAGACGCGCGACGCATGCGCGGGTTTGACGGCCAAGGTCGAGGCCGAGCGACTCTGCCGCGCACCGCCGCGTTGGTAGGTTCTTCTCGCCCGGCGCCCTCTTTCTGGGAACCACTTCTGAGGGACAAATGCGCATAAACCGCCGCGAGTGCCATGTATCCCGAACCCCAGCACACCCATGGACTCACCGACAAAGGTAATACCACCATTTCCTAAAGCAATTCGCGTCTGCGTTCCGTTTGATGCAAAAATCGATCAGTTGTGTAATGTTTGTAATCACGCTTTCCACCTATGTACGTATACATAGCGCAGCTCTCGGCTTGCGTGGTTTTGCACGCTACAAATAAATTAGATGAACGATGTTATTCGATGCTCATAAATAATAACAGGAACTAAACGACAGATAGGTAACATTGCCGTAGGTAGTGCGAACAAATGATTTGTTCATTGCGCGAAATTGGTCAGCTCACCTTGCGCAGCGTCTCACGTCACTCGCTCTGCACGCTAATCGTCTGAGCAAACAATTTTGACGTTGTTTTGGGAACTGAATTCATTATGATCACATTTAAAATAAATCTTAATCCCACAAGGATGGTACGACGCATGTTTGCTTCGACATATTCACCGAATACCCACTTTTTGTGCAGTTTTTTGTGCCGCCTGCTAAGTATCGTTAATAGTGCTGGAGTCAAAGTACTCGTAACAAATACCTGTTCTTATATGATATTTATTTCCATGTGTTTGATGATGTATTGGAAACTCATTGTTATATTAATGGATTCCACTTTGTCAAATTGACAAAGTTGTATCCACAGCCGGCATTTTGCTACATCGCCACATTATTCAAAAGCTTATGGTGTCTAAGATATTTACAGGGCCCGTGTAGCTTGTTTACACAAGTTCTCAACCCCCAGTGGCCCTGGAACTGCCCATAATTTAACTATCAATATTTAAGGTCGCTTTTGAGGTAATCCCTTGTTTGTCTGTGCTTATGGAGTTACGGTTTGCGTCATACATCTACGTCGGCACATAGCTAGGTTCTGCGTTTATCCATTTTTTATTCACTTTACTTAGAATAGGTAGTACTGATAATTCTAAGGTTATGGACAACCGAAACTAGGCCTGCAGTGGGTGTTTAGGTTTTATGTTTGAAAAATAAGAACCTTAGGTAAGTAGGAAAGTATACCTTATCAGATCACTCAATAAGGACCATACTTTGAGAATACGATACGTGGTTTAAAAAAATTGTTGGATTGTGTTTTATTTCTGAAAGGTGGTGTTGCTTAACCTTCCACCTTTCTGAACAATTTTTTTTTTTTAGCGACTTCTATTTATTATATGTATATATAGATGTACCTACCTAGGTAGGTAGGTACATCTATATATACATATAATAAATAGAAGTCGCTTTTCATATATTGTGTGTGACCGCGTTATTCACCTAAACTATGTAATGGATCTACATGCGTTTTTCACAATTATTAAGAGAATTTATTCCGGAATGTTTATGTGTATACTAGCTTCCGCCCGCGGCTTCGCCCGCGCGGTATGTCGATAAGAAATAGGTGTAATGTAATCCACATTACTATTTAACTTAGATATCGCACACGAAATCTTGATGTTTTGACAAGTCACATCAGTATGGGGCGGGTTGCTAGTTACATAATAATTATTTAATCGATTTGATTTGGGGAACTAAAAAACAACAGACAGAAGGATGAGATTCTCAGTTCACGAGATTTCTGATTGCATGATTTGGAACCTAATTGAAGTGATTTTGAGTCCCATGGTTTTTGTAATACACTGAGTAGATTTGACTAAATTCTGACCATCACACATAAGCTGATATCGTCAAGAAATGACAATTTACGGGTTTATTATATACCAAAATTATTTTATTATATTTTCGTATGGACAACCTGAATAATGCCGTTCACATCGAGATGTACTAACGTACTAGAGAAGCTACGTCAAATAACTGAATTGTCCTATTCTTCGTATTGAACTTTAGTTCGCTGCAGCGCTAAAATAATAACAATTCGTCTAAACCGTACCTAATTTACCACAGTGCTAGATTTGCTGCGGAAGTGTATTTATTCTCGGCAAAAAGGTCTTAAGCGCCATGTAAATCACGGCACTTACGCGTTTTCTTCGACAAACTGCGGCGCGATCGCCGCAGTTGAACGAGACAAAGTAGGAATTTACGGTGTCTTCTCTAGTACGTTAGTACTTATATCTCGATGGCCGTTCAACTGTTGATTTGCCTTTTTCAAGGCCGATAACAATTAAAATTCTATTGTCTCGTTAGTAACAGTCTGAGGTTTATATGCCAAGTGTTAGTTCGCTAACTTGGCAACTTTTTTTAAAATAAGTATTTTTCTCTTCTACTTATCTACTACCTACTTACAAACAGTGTCCACATCTCTTTATATCCTATGTCCTGTCGCAGGTAGATATGCTGGATGAGATTTCTTTAGAAATAAGCATCAGCGTTACTTATTTTTCTGTTCCTTTCTTCTTGTCTGTTTATTTGTGTGTACATAAATGGTTAAATAAATTAATGATTTAATCTCAAAACTATAGTTTTCACTGATTATATTTTAGAACTAGCGACCCACTCTTGCTTCGCACGGTACGACTTGACAAAAGTAAAACATCGAGATTTCTTGGTCCTTGGACCTTGGTTATAAGTTACATTTAACCTTGGTTATAAGTTACATTTAACTTTGGTTATAAGTTACATTTAACCTTGGTTATAAGTTACATTTAATATTCTTGATTATAAGTTACATTTATAAATGTAACTTTTATTTACATAAACTATAAACCTTCCGGAATAAATTATTTAAACTATGGTGCAAACCTCATCAAAATCTGTTGCGTGGTTTAGAAGAACAACTTGGACATACAGACAATTAAACATGAAAAGCGACTTTAATTTATGATATGTATAGATTATTATTTTAAGAACACAACAAATCCCGCTTTGTAACCATTACATAAAAGGATATTCACAATATTCTTTCACAAGTCGAACATAACAAATTGCTTGTTATTTATTATCTTTTCCATATGTAACAACATATACCATTAATATTGACATTATGTTTATGTCCCCTTGTTTGTTTGTTTGTGTGTGTGTCTCAGCCCCCTCTATTTGGGTCAGGGGAAGCTGTGGGGTGCTTAGAGGTAGTGGGCGGCTCATCTCCCCTCTATCGACCGACGCTACCCGCCCACATACAAAAAAAAATGTTTAGTGACGTACCTTTGCAGAATAGTAGTAGTCATAGGCTCACAATGATATTACCGATGCCTCCCGTTCATTAGAAGTCTTTGTGACTTTGTGTTAGTAGACTGTTGTATTTTTGTTGTTAAGTATTGTTATATTGTTATTTTCCATATAAATATGTTTTATTTACATACATCCTTAATTCATTTTAGTTTAACTGAAGAGCTTTTCTATAAATCGCAGTTTTTTTTTTGCTGACTTTTTCGTTGGTCTAGTTTTCGCAAGCGCTACTGCTGAGCATGAGGTCCTAGGTTCAATTCCCGAGTCGGACAAAGTATTATTGGTTTTTTCCATCTGGAATTGCTCAGTAGCAGCCCGGAGTCTCAATTTGTGCCCGGTTGATGGCAATAGGCTCGCCCTTTATCTCATGGAACTTAAACATAGCTGTTGAAATGTGAGTGTACTAAGGCACACCTCCCTGCCTAACCCTTCAGGAAAAACAGGCGTGATGTTACGTACGTGTGTTCTAAAGAAATAGGAAATAAAATACAAACAAGAAAAATGAAGAAAGACCTTTCCAAGAAGCGCCCTATAAATCCGAACAAAGAATCCCTTCTCAATATCCACACTGTATTTATTTTATTTATGCTCAATTTCTTTTATATATATTTTTAGCAAATGTACAAATGTACCATACCTAGGTATGACTCTGATTTTACTTTGAGATAAATATGCCTCCACAATGTAACAGGAAAATATGCTATCATTTGGAAATAATTTTCATTGTTTGCCTTAGTTTTTCGTAACCTATATAAAAAAATAATGTAAGTATTATTATTTCTCAGCTTAACGGCTGAACGGATTTCGATGTTTGTCACAAGGATAGACCCGGGTTAGGGCATAAGATACTTTTTGGTAAAAGCTATTTTGTAACTAATTGCTGATATTTTATTTTATTGCCCTTTTCTCTTTTTAGGATTCCGCACCTCTAAGTAAAACGGAACCCTTATAGGATCACTCCGTTTTCCATCTGTCTGTCAAGACCCTTTACCTTTCGAATGCGTTGAAGTACCAACTTGAAATTATTATTTAAAAAATCTGGCCATTTATGTTAATCAACCGTTAATCAAAACCTACAGGGTACTTCCCGTTGACTTTCAATCCGGATATTCATAATAGGCCGTGTCACATGAGTGAAGCCGCGGCACAGCCGGACACAGCTTTGAGACAGAACCCTCAGGGCGCGAATCCTACTCGGAATTGTCCGGTTTTTATAATAATTATTGTTTATAATATTGAGAATAAGGTTCATTGAATTGAATATGTCTCCAGCAATCCGAAGAATTACGGCTGCTTCTAAAGCTCGTTAACACTCGTAGATAGATCAACTAATTGATCAAGCCCCATTGTTAGCAATTCTTTACAGTACCTACAAACTGCAGGAGCTTGTTGTACCTACTGACAATAATTGTAACATACGCAATATAATGAACGTTGAATACCTGTGATTATATCAGCCGATCAGAGGGCCTAGACAAGTGACAATCGCTTCGAAAGCGTTTCGTATTTCTACAACAACTTTCAACAGGATTGATAAGCTTGTTGATAGCATATGTCAGTCCTATACATTTTTACCTTTTCCATCATCATTATCGCTGATAGAAAGTCACTTTGTCTAGGGCCTCTGTTCTCTGAAAACTTACATTTCACCTGATGCTAAAGATTGACAGTATTGACAGATCACTTCACCTAAGTTTTCACGGTAAGATTTTTACTTAACAGACTAGAAGGACGTGTTTACTAGAAGCACTTTGAAGTTAATCACCATACATAAATTTCCGCCCATTAACTTTAAACTTTGAGCTCATCAAAAATAAAGATCTTACATAAGAAAAATATTTTTAGTTATCCAGCAAATGAAATATGAATTAAACATTTCAGTTTCCCTTACTAATCGACATGTTCCATATGGATGACATCCACACTCAAGTCGATAAACAATTTGACATTGTCAATATTGAACATAAAAGGATATAAGTTCAATGTTCTGTGATCACTGCGTAAGTGCATTAGAATAATATTGTAAACAAAAAGATGGAAAATAAAAAAATGAAAGTCGTGTTTCCAAAATTCGAGATTGGTATAAATAAAATAAACATTTTAATGGTCTCCTTGTGTAGTGGCATCGCATGACAAGCGGGCTCGATAGTTAGCCTAGGTTAGTAACTATTACGTAAGCTGCAATGCAACCATAGGATCGCATTTCAGAAAGATAACCCGTTTCCATATAAATCCCTAGCCAACAAACAAACCTTTGTTAGCATATTCATATTTGTTACATAGATAATATAACATTTCTAAAGAAGATCAATGTATCTTCTAAAACTGGAATCCCAGGTGAAAAACACTTTTCCATTTTTCTTAAAATATGATTCCTAATATACTCCCCTACCTATTTATACTTACCCTCAAGCTCTAAAAGTAGAGTATATAAACGTTTCCCAAACAAAGTATAGGCGTCCATTGATGGTAAAGCAGTGTTTACAAGAGGCAGGGCGGGTCAGCTGGTTCGCGCCGATCGATTCGCGCTTCGTGCGCCTCGTGAAGGGCAAGGCCAACTCCACCCGGGCGGCTGTGACGCCGACGAATGCCGTAACTTTATACGCAGTAGAACTGTAGAACCCTGGATATTATCTGTGTTCGACAGTATGTCTGCGCCCTTTGTGCTGTGGGTTGAAGATGTAATGATATTGAAAATGCAGGTTCTAATGCATATGCGTAATTGAAACTAAAGATGGAGAATTAGGAAGATTTTTCTTTCTTTGTTGTAGACGATAAATGATATTTCTTTAGAAGAAATAACAAAAGAAAGTGAAAAGCATACGTACTTATATTTTAATGGAGTCAATATACATTTTCAAATGACGCAACGATTATTAAAAGGTCAAAAGTCATTTTAAACATATCACGAAAAGTATTCAAAACAGGAAAAGTTGTTATAGAAGTGACCTTACTTTGATAAACATCATACACATGAGATGCTTACACACTTGGTGACTAAGCACTCACAAATGATCAATTTCTTATAATTCAGGTGTAAAAATTTTATCATATTGCACTTGAGTATATAACAGACACGTGCTGGTAATAAAACCATAATTATAGCTTCTGCTAAACACAATGCATTATTCATTAGCTGTCAATCACATAGGGAATTATTTATAACCGAACGGACGTAAAAGGAATGTATAGAGAAAATTATGTACCTACACAGTGGCAGAGTCCATTAATCTTTCCTG
Organism: Lithophane socia; assembly: GCA_947522985.1. Lineage (NCBI taxonomy): Eukaryota > Metazoa > Arthropoda > Insecta > Lepidoptera > Noctuidae > Lithophane > Lithophane socia. The sequence goes on along the minus strand of OX383270.1, from coordinate 7,798,381 downwards.
GACAGAAGTTTTGGTGCTCTTATTTTTATGCAAGCTCATTTAAATTGAGGTAAACTACGCATTTTTTACATGGCAGCTGTAGGCGTGAATGTTTTAGAGACTATTTGTGGAGCATTTGTTAACAAATTTTACTTTTGAAGGTTGATAAGGAAGGATCTATAAAAAATGCAAAATGAATTGACGGTTTTATTCCGAGAAAAATAAAGATGCGCCAACAAAAATATAAAATTGGTAAGTCTGAAAATGGAAAAGAAACTCCGAAATTAGGCAAATTCTGTAACGTGCACATAAGTTATTTAACAGTGCTCGGGGTCCCGTCAACCTTTGACCTTAAAAGAGCGCGACAAAGGTCAAACGTCGTTTGAAAGGCTGGATGATATACTTAACTTTATTTATAAATAAATGTCGATCTTACCTTTTGTTTATTTAAAAAGTTTTCCTTTTGTTTTTTTACAAAGTAAAACAGAGGGACAGTTGAGGCTAAACAAATAAACCAGAATTGTGAAATCATATTTTAAAAGCAACTAACTATGTATAATATAAATATGAACAAGTGTCGGAGATAAATTAATTCGAAGAAAGGAACTCGATTGTGCTACAAATACATCAAAGCAAATTCAATTAAACTCTCTGACTCAGTCGCAGTTTATTTGACAAATTCAGAATTGCTCCTTTGTTAATAAATTAATCAGTTTCATAGTGCTTTCACTTCCTAAAATATGTCCAATAATTTTGACTGCTGATAAATCACATCATGCATCAATATTAAAGCAGTTTTGCTACCGAACTACCCTGAAATCAGTAAAAGTATGGATTTTCTTTTACAGTTATTGTGTTACAAATTCAGTAGATTAAATAACGCCAGTGGATAGCACCAGGCCTGAACCCGGGTCTCAATTTCGTTTCCAATGAAATGGGAACGAACATAAATAGCATCTTCCCCTACCCTTTTGAAGAATCCAGACGTGACGTACATCTTTGCGGCATTTTACTTACCTATACAAGACTATAATTACACAATTTGATACGCCCATACCAAGTACTTAAGCGTCTTTTGTATTAAAAGTAGTGGAAGATAGAAGAGGAAAAATGAATAGTTTTCATTGGACATAAAAAAGATCAAAGTGGGTCGCGAACGATGATGAGGTGACAAGCTGACCACAACTCAGTCATCCATTTTCCTCGGGTGACTCCTACGTTATGACAATGTGTCATAAGATTTTCATTTTTCTTTAATTCTATCTATCATACCATCATGCATCATAAACGTTTTAGTGTGCATTGATTTATTATTAGGTTCGTTCACGTTTTTCTATCTTTGTAATACTTTCGATTTACTACGTGTCCAGTGTCCTTGAAATATGGAATCATCTGGGTTTTTTGTTTCTGCATTTCTTAAGGATAAGGAAAGGGGTGCCTCAATTCCATTTCATAGATACCTAATAAGTCGCTGTCATGGGTTTGTCCTGTTATCAACCATAGACAAAATTGGTGTACCTCAAGGTAGTAACTTAGGTCCAGTCATGTTAAAACAGACCGTTGTACACATCAGATTTTCGAAATATAAAGCTCAGATAACCTTTAAAATTGTAAAGGAAAATAACACAATATAGAACCTAATGGTTCAGTAGAAGCTCATAAAAACAAGATACAATCAATCTTGTTCACGCAAAGTTCAGTGCACTGTTATCAAAGTTATAAGTGAAATTAATGTTCGTGGGCTTCGTCGGGCACTTCGTAATAATACTTCTCAAGGTAATAAACTTAATAAACTTGTGGGTAGTTATAATTGGATCTCATACGTTATATAAGTTACTGACGATAAGCGTAGGTACTGTAACAGAAATCGCTAACGTTAAAGACGAAATAGAAGGCAGAGGGCTGAGTTTTCTAGTTTATTTCTGTACGTGTTTTTTTTTTGTAAACTGAAGATGAGGAGTATTATGAAATGTTTTAAATATATTTGCCGATAACATGAAGTGAAGGAAGAACGAGCATTAAGTACAGCCACCAAGTACATTGGTGATATATTCGTTATAGCAGAGATATATCGAGTTAGTGCTTGACATTGGTACCTAGGCAGCCCGAGATCTGTGTGGCCTTTAGAGTGGGTAGCGAGGACCGAGGTGCGCGCGCACTCAGATCGATCTCGCAACATCCCCCGCTGTTCACCCCTCCACCGCTCCCAGCACCCCGCAGCCTTCGCACCCCGACACGTGTAGGAAGATAGCTCATCACCAACGTCTGATTGTTTTATAACTACGATATCAAAATCAACCCGCTCATTCCTCAACTCCATTTATAATATAACAATTGAATACTCCACTTGTGATTGGAGCTAAGAATATGAATAGAATGGATTCTACTTGATAACATAAACGTGTAATTATCGAAGAAATGATTGCGGGCTTAATAAATCGCCGGTTGGTAACTAAAGTCTCAAGTGCGACCAGTTTTTATGCTCCACCGATATTACATCAGATGTGCCTCGAGCAAGCCGCGCACGAGCAAACACCATGATCACTCTCTGTTACACCGCCAAATTATAATACATCTATTGTATTGTTCACCAAAAATATAATATTTTGAAATTGCAAAATTATCCACGTCATTAATTAAAATTCCTCAAATATGGTTACCTATTTACAAATGTTTTGACATTCTTAACTGCAACACTACAACAACTAGACCATTACAAAAACGAATTAATTCGGGCAAACATCCCAACAAAAAATATATCATAATTATTAATTTTCAAAAACTATAATCCCAAATATTTTTCTACTGCAATTTGTTGGTTTTACAACGCTATCAATTATAGAATCGTTTGTTCCACTTACACTTCGCTTCTGTGTCATAAAAAGTAAATAAGAGAACGGAAACGGCGCGTCACCATCGCGTATATAGAAGCTGGCATATGGAATATGTTCGCATTATACATTTGAAGACTGGAATCAGTACTTTGTATTCTGTAAGTTGGGCTCGGGTAGTGGCGATGACGGAAGGATGGCGGGAGAGGGGCGGTGCAGCTGCCGGTGCATCACCATCCCCCGGCGGCAGGCCCCCCGCACCCCACGGCCCCCTCGCCGCGCCGGCCCATTGCCAAGTTCAATGCCAAGGTCATGCGCGCGCGAGTGCGGCTGCGCGCCGCAATGCAGGAGCGGCCGGCGGCAGGCAGCCGGCGAGCCGTCAGTGCCTCACCGACGACCGCGCTACACACCGCATCGCCATTTCCACACTGACGCGCCCCAGCGGGTCACCTGACTAACAATTACAGTTCCGTAAAAATTGTCACGTTGAGGCCTTCCGCGAGTCTTGCGCCGCACGAGCGTGGACGCAACAAAGTACCGCGGTTAGCTTATTGCCTGCCGGCAATTTCAGGTGAACCGTTGTGAAACCGAGTGCATATCAGCGGTGAGCAGATTGTATGGCGGTGTTACAGTTCTGCGACGTTACTGATTGTTGCCGTGAACGCCTCATGTGCTATTCCACTGACAGCGCTGTTGATGCCACTCCGTATACCATTATGCAACATTTCTTCAAACAGCACCTACGTTCTAGTAAGTTTCCCACAGCAATTTTCTTAACTAACAATATTTTAATAACAACGGCTTGTTGAGAACCCCCAGCAGGTACTGGAAGTATAAGCTGGTGTAAGTAAAATGTCATGTATCTTAACTTATCCTGTCTTCCAGTTTAAATAACTTTACGTTAGCATCTTTATCGTTATCGTTGTCCCTGAAATTGTTTTAAGAACCATACATAGCTCCGGTTACGCTAGTCTTTTTATGAATAAATAATTTGATCCGAACTCATCTGGGGCCTGCGCGTTCCGTGAACTAGCATCCATGTTTACTCTAAACATTAGACAGTCAATATTACCTATTCTACTAACTCGTGTGTCCTCTACATGACTCAATTTGACTCAAGCCTTATCACCGCGTCATGATCATGAAGTTGTTGTTACTAGTATCTAATGAAAAAGCAAATTTCCGCGAGCAAAGCGCCGCTTATACATTGTTGATGTTACCTTCAAATCCATTGCAATTTCGTGTGACGTCATTTTCGTCAGCTTTATTCTTGCATCTTACATAATGTGCAGGAAATTTGCACGGATCAAGCGAAATTTGAAACTGAGGTAGTTATGTAAGTAACATTGTCTGACCAAAAGAGAAAAAGAATTATAAAGATCGACCCGCTCAAATTCCAGGCCATAAAATGGCCCAAAAAGAACTCTAAGATTCATCAAGGGCATCAACTAAACCACTAAAGGGCCGAGCACAGCGGCGCGCTATGTATCCTGTTGTAGCGTTAGTTCGCAAAAAATGTCGAACATGAGTTCAAGGCGATCGGGTGATCCCAGCCGACGCTGGCTTTGGTAGGCAGGCACATATAAAAACTTAACTTAAGTATATCCCATTATTCAGATACTAGTAATATCCTCTTAAGGAACCTATGTTTACCTAATAATGTTTCGATCGTGGATGATCAATGGCGTGAAATGGCCTGAGTATACCTATAAGAAAATTAGTTAATAATAATTAGTAGATACTTATTTTCTAGTTGGATTGTTTTTTATTTTCTGTAATATCTTCGCCACTGCACTAAACCTGTCTAAAACGATAAATAAGATTTATTTACTTTTTTTCGTCAAACTCATTTAATTAATGGCTGAAGGTAATTTGGCTAAACTCTGCCAACTTCTGTAATATCCTGTTCTGCGTTGAGATCGTATTCTCATTCATCTTTGTCTTTTCTCTGTTGTTTTACAGCATCCGCTTTACTAAGTACCTCTTCGTTTTCTTAAATCTTGGAAAACTTCTTTATTTGCAAAAAATAGTTGGTTAACTACATCAAGTCAATAATGGATTCTTCAAAATTGATAGTCTGTTTACTTAGTAAATATTTGCAGTATTAAAGCCAAATTGGTATTTGAAGTACCTAGTTGTGCAAAAAGCTTGAAGACAAAATTAGAAATAGTGCTTTATGCGGCATTCATAATCAACTGTTTAAAGTTAATGTCTAATTGTTTTAAGTTATTAACAACGTTTTCCTCGATGAACTCGTACAGGTACGCAGTATCATGTAGGTACTGTTAGGAATGTGGGTAGATTGGATAAATACAATTAGAATTTAAAAGTGCTTTCGTTTAATTAATTGTATGGTCTTGTTTTGTATTTTACTCCTATTTTGGAAGATCAATTTAGTTCAACTAAAATAGCTCAACATCATTAATCATCACGAACTACTAGATTACGCGCCTTACTCTGTATTAAATTAACTGTTCCATGAATTTACATAAATTGGAAAAACTAACTTAGAATTCGTTTTTCTTGGTAGGTATTTAAATAATTGCTGGGAATCCATTTACGGTTCACGAATCTAAAAAATTAAAAGCGAAGAGAACAGTAGCATAAAAAAGTTAATTACGTCGTCGAACACTAACTTGAAGATAATAAAAAGTTTTGAAGGAATTTACATGTAGATAGATAGATAGAATACTCTCATATATGATATGAAACTCTCTTTGATATGTATCGTTTTTATTTATTAATTGTCTATTACAATTAATAAATACATGTAAATTAAACATGTCACGTGCTACGCAAAGTACATAGAGAACGAATGTATGAAATTAAAAATATTTACGTACAATTTTATGTATTTTCCAACATAGCAAGGACATCGATTACTTCAAAAATTTGTAACAATTGAGTTTGAGTTTTGATTCCATGATTAAACTGATAAAGTTAAATAATACGATACTCAGGGGCCTCCCACATGCTGATGGCGGCTTTACCTTGAACCCGCGCTCACGATGCCTGAATAACAATAATCTACTAAATAATAATACCATGCCTGTCTCCTCATTCGTCATTATCATTTACAACTGATTCAATTTTACAGTCAAGGATTTTATAAAAGAAAAATCACAGTCGATTCAAAGATTTCTGAAACAAAAGTAAGCAACACGAGGAATGACTAATCAGCACTCTTGGTATTATTCAAGGAAACGTTCAGGTTGGCTGTGGAATTTGAATTCCAAAACAAACGTGCTATTCAATACAAATCCTATTTTATTGTTCAGTATTGTGGATCTAAAACCGGATCGAGCAGCAGCCATCGATCATAATGCAAATCGAGTGAATGATGAAGTTTTTATATTGATTATGTAGGTACATCGAGCCCGTATGGTGTGTGTTTGCGTCTCGTTTTGCCACCGGTTACTGAGCTGAGCAGCACTCGGTCGGAGTGGTCGTACATTTATTTGCATTAACTAGAGTTTAGCATCAAGAACCACGTATTTCTATCAGCTGACGATCGCGCGCGTCACATTGACGTCTCATCGACAACATGGCGGCCAAGATGGCCGACCATTTGTTTATTTACAACAACACAAGTAGTTAATAGGTAGTCCCATACATTACGAGACAGGTATATGTATATCTAACATACCTACAATAAATTCATGATATATTCAGATAACAGCAAACACGAGTTTATCACACTCATCGATAACATTGTTGTATTCATATTATCAGACTCGTTTTGTCTTCGGTGCAAATATTCGAAGTGCAATGCAATCTTTGGGGTCTTACACTAGAAAAAGGTAACTCTGCTGGAAATCTATTGCTTCAATGGAACCTTGCTACTTGCGTGGAATGCCATGACATATACCTAAATAAGTAACAGAAAGCACGACATATGATTTAAATCAAAATTCATAGAAAAAGAAAGGCAACGCATAGATACCTACTAAATGTTGATAGGAAATAAATCCATAAAAGTCGACACATTGCATTGCAAGACGTACTGAGAGTCAGATAAGGTGCAGTACACGTGGGAGCGGTGTGTATCACACCGTCATCATCGATAAATAAACATTGCGGTTTGCCAAAGCGTGTGTATGGACGAGCGGACGACACGTGCCTATCTTACAAGATAATTTCACTATGTAATATAATATACCTACCTCCTTCCATTAAAGACGATGCTAGACTAAATTACATGGGTAATATTCCCTTAGACAGTGCTCACACTAACGTCAAAGCAGATTTGGCTGTTGTAGATCCAACAGTTTTATCAGCCAAAAACCAAACGGATTTATCCTGAGGATGCACGCCGTGATTGTTTTCTTTAGTGATAGTATCTATGTGAGAAGATAGTCTTGATATAGGTCAGGCATCTAATCTCTATCTAAGCTCAGGTGTATAACTTCTACCTGGGATAGATACGTTCGGCCAATTAAATGAAATGATTGAGGATTGAATTTCAATCAAAACGATTACAAATATAGCGGATTCTTCTGGCAGAATGTTCATAGACATTAGTATATATAGTTCATAGATATTCGAATAGAACAGGCAGAATCGACATGAAACATGTCAAGTCGTAGGTACACATACAGTCTTGTAATATATCCACCCATGTGTTGCAATATGCAAATTGTTTAGACATTTAATGTAGCGGTGTTAGAAAATACATTCGAGGCACAGCTAGTTGCCGAAAAAAGAAGATGTAAGCTCGGATAAATTAAAAATAATTGTGGATCATTAAAAATTCGTGCCAAGGTCAAGTCATTATCATCGTAACGTACGTAGAACTTGATTACGTAAAAACTTATTTCGTCATTTAACTAGTGCAGTGGTCCATTGGATGCGATTTAATACACAATGTCATACACTCATACCACGTCATCGCTTCCTTACAATGCTGAAACACTTGGAACCAATACAACTTCCGGGCTTCCGTACGAAAATTGAAAACTTTAAATACTACGGGCTGTCGAAAATAAATTTGAATATACGAAAGAATTTTGTTTAAGTCAAAAATATAGAATGTAGTGATTTGTAACACCATTAAAATCACTTGCCAAACGAAATGAAAAATCGATGTTTACGCATTATTACTGTGAAGTGACTGGACGTAGTCTTCAAGATTGTTTGTCCTATTAGTTTTGTTTTCATTATTTGAGTTGGGTATTCTTTTGTAAGAAATCAAAATATCTGTTGCAATTCGATTTACCTGTTTCTGCCATTTTATATTCATTACGAATTATAACTGTATAGAACTTAGTTACTGGTTCAAAGAATCTCATCGCGTATGAATTGACGCAAGTAGGTACATAATCAGAAATGATCTCCCGAGTCTTCTTACTTTATATTTAAAAAGTATTATTTCTATTTGCCAACTCAAAACCTAGAAGAATTTTGGAATCTTGACCTAGAAATCTTTAGAGGAAGTATGCGGAACACGCAAAACTCAGTTTGACGGAAGATACATTCCGAGGATGTCACGTAAGCAGGCAGTTTCCACATTTAGTTCAAATGGAGCGTACACTATGTACACAAACACATGGAAACCGTGTTGTACATGTGTGTTGTATACAAAACTAAGAATATCCACCATCATTAATCAGACATCGTATGTGTACGACACGCTCACTAATGCGAACCCTTTCTAAGCTTACACGTGCAGCATATCGATACAGATCGTGTGTGTAGAAGAGCTGCTTGTGTGTGCGGCTTTTGGCGTGTGTGTGGCTGGCGAATGCAGCTTGAGCGGTGCACATGCGCGGGGGGAAGGGCAGAGGGTATGAGGGGGGCACGGCCAGGGCCACGCAGACCTTGAGCGCGCCTAGCAACAGCGCTGCCAGCGCAGACTTGCTTATTTATTTCTGTTTTACTCGTCTGCACGTTTGCTTGCAATTTAAAACAGAACGTTTTATGGAGTCGTAATGGCAACCGACGGGAATGTGACCTTTGTGTGTATTTGTCAGATGTTCCCCTAGGCGCTGTATGCCGTCTCATCACATAGGATGAGAATGCTAATTTGTTTTATCATTCCTGTTTATCTTTATGTCTGAGATTTTTGCCTTTATAAGGAATGTTCATTCTGGTTATTTTTGTTGGCACTGCACTTTTTGATGCACTGTCAGAGCCACATTCTGCTACATGATGTATTTATATGAAGATATAAATACGAAAGGGAACATTAAAATTCATTGCAGGTCATAGCATTCTGGGGAGCAGTTTCATCAGATTAACAGGGATTGTACAATTAAGATTGACATCGGTTTCACGATCACGCCCGATAGACATGTACCGCTACGTGTTTCTTTATACCAAGGTGGAGATTTCGCTAATGGGAAACAAGTCTACACTTTACGAAACAAACCATTCTTAACAATTCCGAGTACATTTAAATGTTTGAATAACTGAGTAGCGATAATGTATCTACTAGCAGTACTTTCTTGAAGCACGTAGCATTTGATAGTTATAAATATCCATGCACGCGATGATATTTATATATTGGTAGAGTTATGCACAAAATTGTTGATCAAAATAGAAAAATACCAACTCTATTCCAGCATACTTATAAATTCAAGATAGCTAATAACTTAAAGGAAGAAATACACGTTATGAACGCAGGTAATGCCGAAGATGAAAACGTCCTAAATCATAACAAGACCAATAAACCCGTTCGTTTGACCAATCCTTCTTTTGATCTTATTAAACACACAGTCAGTCACAATGTGTTTGCCCTTCAATACGTTAAAAGGTCTCTGTGACTTTATTCAAACCTTGATGAGAATAATAACATGTAGAGCGAGCGACATTGTTGTAACTTGTGTGTAAAAAAATCACTTTTGAGGTAGACATAATTTGTTTTTGTTGTACACACTTGAAATAGCCTCGAATTCACAGCATTGTTTTCAAGTAACTACTTAGCTTATACAGATTCCTTTGTTAATTTATTATAATCTAAATTCAGATTTTATTGATGCCGATGCCGGGACTAATCGTTTCTGGAAAGTCTCAACTGCCATCTGCAAGTGGGTGCAATTCTTAAAATTGTATCAAGGTCTTACAAAACTGCTGATATGGCAACAAGTGAACATTTTTTCATTAGACTAAATCTCATAGATCCAATTAACAATCCAAAACAAGTAATTTTTCAAAATGATGTTCATAACGAAATATTACGTGTTACTGGAATAATTTTCGACAATAACATATATCCAATGATAGGTAATGAACACAATAAACATATCTGGAAGTTCATTGTCGTCCTTAAGATTAAGACCGCAGCTCCTAAGAGTATCGGATGTCCATTCAGGGTCGGTATGTGTCTCATATTATTAATTACCACAATTGACTCGTTCTCGACAATTATATACGCTGACTCGCTTTTTTGTACTATGTGTCTCATATTATCGTAATACATCATACACATGAATACTAAGGAGCGGTGAACAAATTACTGTTCATTGCCATTTTAAGTCTTTGTTGTTGTTAGCTCTGGCATTTTAATACTGCTGTTTTATTTCATTTCTTCTAATAAGATAACCAGTTACAGTTTCTAAATTTTTATTTCTTCATTTTTGTCATTTAGTATAAAAATATTAATCGATTGGTTAATAATACTTTTATTAAGTACTTACACCATAAAAACTATATATTTATAAAATATATTATTATATTATTATTTAAATTTCCAATTGGTTGTATCGTGAAGATTTGAATGTTTAGACTGGGTTTCGAAACATCTGCGTTATGTTGGTCTACCGCTTCCTTTTGTTGTAAATGTTCTTCTATATTTGCTACAGTTTACTGCCAGAATATTTCATTCACATGGTCATGTTCCAATTTATTCTTAGTTTGTTCAAGTTGTGTTTTAACATTTGTAACGGTATTCCTATATCTATTGTCTACGATTTCCAAGAAATGATTTTATATTTAATTTATACATGGTTATTGTGTGTATTCTAGGCTATACGTGTTTTGTTCGCATTAATTTATTCACATTTATAAAAACGTACCTACTGGCCAGTAGGTATGTACTAACAACACACAGATAAAAAATAAACTGACCCAGATCGTGTGTTAAATTAACAAACCCTGTGTGACGCCCTAGGCATCCAGGCTTCCCGGGGTGCCCTTTGACATTATTTAGTGTAGGCAGTTTCCACGCATGCGCTCGTCCTTGTTAGAAGCCAAGCGTCCCCCCCGGCCCCCACCCGCGCCGCCTGCCGCAAGCCTCCCCAGCGTGGGCTGATGACGCAAACCCTAGAGCCCGTGCCGATCACGAGATCTATATTTAGCATGGGAATTTGCTTACAAGTGGAAATAATAAATGCCCTTTTGTATCTTCCGGACCTCGAGTCGATAGATTATCTCTTCAATGTGAACGCAGAATTTAATTTGATTTATTTAGACAATTGTCACAACTTACGATAGTCCACGTGTAGCCGAGATGAAAATCCTTTCAGAATAATAACGACTTCCTTTTGAATTATGAACTCTAGCATTTATTACTTATAATGGTTCCCTTGATTGATTCCCTTGGCTTTCGCGGTAGCTAACTTTTCTTTCAACGCGATTATCTAATTACTCAAGAAACACTTGGAAGACAAAACACCGCCATCAACAACAACTTTGCTCAACTTTGTTTTTGCTATAACGTGTGACCCTGATTAGTTCCTTCTCACATTCTACGAAATATGATAAGAAGAAGCTGTAGGTACTGTATCATCAAAATCTTTTATTGTTTGGTATGACAAAAAGGCAATTCTAATTTTATCTAATACGTGCTGAGTCAAGACTTCAGATTGCTTTCACATTCAGATATTGCCGTTGCAACGATTAACCATTTCAAATTATTCCATGGAAAGTTAAATAACCAATTACAGAATACGATTTGCTTATCACAGTACCAATGCAGCTGGACACGTGTATAAATCATAAAATAACATTATCTCCGTGAGCGTCACCACACTATTTCGTGGGTAATATATAATATATAACTTATAAATAAATGATCAACGTAGTTGTCAACGTCACAATATGACTCAGCCCATGATTTCCACGCTACAGATCACCTCAAGGATTTTGATCATGTTGACTATAGAACCAAGGTCATGGTTCATTTTAAAACCAATAGCTGTTGTGTTACTGTGGTCTGTTCTCAAAATAGGTATCTGATGAAAGTGTAAATGAACCCTGTTCAGGCTAAATTCTTACGCTATCACTCATTAAAGTAATCAGTATAACGCATTCATATGTATTAAAACGATTTTAACTTTACATTTCACTTCTTCCAAAAAATATCATTTCATAAACATTATTAAATTGTATCTAATTGAAAAATAAAAATTAAACGACATCTTTAAGGTTATTAAAATTAGAATTTCGGGTTTAAGTATTCAAATGATGAAATCATAGCACTCAATGTGTAAGTGGAAATTAGCATGCAAAGGTGCGTTTTTTCAGCCATTTATTTACATGTTCATGAGATACTTTTGAACAGACTATATATTGTATTCCTATTTCTAATAAGGTAACGAAACATCTGTGTTATTACACCTCATTAGCTAGTTTTATGTAAGTGGTTTACGAAGAGGCTGCTGTCATGGTCGTGTGTACATAATTGTACGCTAGGTACTCTACACACTGACAATTGTAAAATGACAAACGTAGACTTCCTGCAAGGTGACTTGTGTTAGCAATGGTATAGTAATTTAAATTATTTTACTGTAAAACTGAATATGAGTCCTAATTTTACGCTTCGTTAAAAATGTTTGATGGAATATTGCTAACAGGCGTAAAGGTCATTTTTAGGATTACGTCGTCAACAAGGAACCCTTATAGTTACGCCATGTCCGTCTGTCTGTCCGTCTGTCCGCGGGTTACCTCAGAGACTGGTGGTACTAGAAAGTTGGAATTTGGTATGGGTATACCTACATTTCAACTACGCCGAAAAAGTGGTAAAAAAATCATTTTTTTCACATTTTTTTGTAAATGCATATAGCTGCGGCTTTAATATGTGACTGGCGAAAGGTGGCCGTACTTAGTACCTACTATACACCTCTGCCGAACCCTGCGGGACATAATGGCGTGATGTTATTATAAATGCCACAACGTACCTACCATTTGACCATAATCATAATTATCATCATCTTTATGTCAGACCATCAATGTTTACAGCTGAACAAAGGCGGGTTTCCCAATGGTCAACAATGAACATTCAAATGGGACATTCTGACAATACCCTCACCGCATTTATGATTGCAATTTGTTGTTGTCATCTGATATAAGGACATGCTAAATAACTTTCCTCTTCACCAGGAGATATTATCCTTCACTGTGTGATTTCCATCTATTCTTTCAATATTCCATCTGCAAAAAGTGGTGAATGTACCAGTTTTCCTCTTGTTTGTTCATCGTTGCGGCTGTAAAGACGTTTATTAGCTGATATAAAGTGAAGATGATATAAAGTGTGTGCAAGGCATATGGTATAGTCAACAATAATGCCTTACATTAGAGTTATATTTACAATGAAGTTATTTTTTAAAGTCTGTTTCATATGCCTTTCATATTATGAACTAGTGTAGTAGTAGTAGTATGAACCTGGGCGATCGAGCTCTGCTCGGGTGAAAGTACGAAGAACACGAATTTTACCAGATTATATCTGGGAAACTTCGTTACTTAACTAGTAGGGATTCAAGAAGTGCCAAAAAGAATCGATATTTAAAAAAATATATCTATCGATTTATCGGTGAAATTATCTATATATTCGAACCCATAAACTCCTATATTTCAACTTTCATCGAAATCGTTAGAACTGTTTTCGATAACGTGATTACAAATATATAATATGTTTAAACAAATATTGCTATTCTGCTTTGAATCTCGATTCAAGTGACAAATCATATTTCGAAGAACTCTATTATTTTTAGCATACTATACTAAATCTATGATTTTTACAAATTGACATTAAATCATCGGGGATTCACTTTTCGAAGCGATGTTTAGTCAATAGCGCGGCAGGAAACGGATGTCACATGATAGATATTAGGTACCTATAGAAAATTCTGTATAAAAGGGCAATCGTTCCTAGAATACCCGGCTCGGTTGCGGCTAAACAAATAAGTTTGTCACAGTATAGTGCTAGTTATCTTCTCCTTATTTGATTATACTGGTACCTACTAAAATAATAATAATTTAGAAAATAATACTAATCGTTTGGCTTACTATAGGCATGTGACGGAGGAGGGTGGAAACGCATGTAACTAAAAGAGTATAAATATAAATGTTGATGGATTGTGGGAGGAGCTCGTGGCTAAGTAATAACAGCCGCACGGGTCGATCCATCAGGTTAAGCTACGCTTGCCGGGGCTGGTCCATAGATGGGTGACCATCTTTACATATTGAGACTCCTCCGTGCCTCAGAAAGCACGTTAAGCCTTTGGTCCGGGCTGTCATTCGAGGATCTTTTACAGTATCGTTACGGGTCGCCAGAAGCCCGAAAGTCTGAGAACCAGTCTTACCAAGGGGTATCGTATTACCCTAGTTACTGGGTTGTGGAGGTCAGATAGGCAGTCGCTCCATGTAAAATACTGGTATTCAGCTGCATCCGGTTAGACTGGAAGGCGACCCTAACATAGTTGAGAAAAGGCTAGCAGATTGATTGGATTGTGTGAGGAATGACATGAAAGAGAACGGTGTGATTGATAGCGTGATGGTTGACAGGGGGGAATGAAAAGAGAAAATGTGTTGCACCGAGCCCAAGTAACATGGGACAAGGGCAGGAAGATGATGATTATGATACATACTAAAATATGTCCGTGGGTGTTCCCTTGTATCGTCATTGCAGAAAAAAACATAGGTATATAATTTTTTGTGGTAAGATATCTCTTGACTTAGCTGTAAGGTTCAGTACCCCCGTGGTACATAGTGTTTTGGAAACGGTCACAAAGACCATGTTCTAAGAAGTCAATTTACTTCTACTTATTTTGTAAGTGCCCGTAAAAGTTTGACGAATGTTCAATAATGTTTGTTTGAATACGTAATTTGTTAAATTGCGTAACTTATTTTGGTAACTGATTAAGATTAATTTGTTTTATTTTGACAGTTCAACAACATTTATTGCATTATTTACGTTGTTGAACAGTTTTTTTTTTTTCGTACTTTTGATGCTTAGATTAGACATTATTTTGGTTTAAACCGATTCCGATTCTGATTGATCATGTATTACGCAATTAGGGTAGAGAAGATAGTGGGATTCTTCATTATTGCTGAACTCTCCTTTAGTTTTAATATAATAAAAACCGGCCAAGTGCGAGACGGACTCGCGCACGTAGGGTTCCGTACCATTATTTATAAAAACGTCAAAAAAATCACGTTTGTTGTATGGGAGCCCTGTTAAATATTTATTTTATTCTGTTTTTTAGTATTTTTTGTTATAGTGGCAACAGAAATACATCATCTGTGAAAATTTCAACTGTCTAACTATCACGGTTCATGAGATACTACCTGGTGACAGACGGACAGACAGACAGCGGAGCCTTAGTAATAGGGTCCCGTTTTACCCTTTGGGTACGGAACGCTAAAAACTGCAATATACTATGTCGTTTATAGACATAATATGGATTAATTAGAGCCTTTATCATTTTAATTACATTATTGGCGCAATATTGGTTGTCTGTAATCAATTTGACCTGTCGCCCCCGTAGCGTCTAGTAAACCACATATGGCCGATTTCTATAACTTACGAACCGTTATTGGTTAAAATTAAGGCTTGTATCTTTACCAATAATGAAGCAAAGATCTCATCGCTTTGAATAGTAGTTCCTACCTTATGGACTTCCATAAGGTTGGAACTACTATTCAAAGCGATTAGTAGCTTTCACAGATAAAATAAGCTTACAAATCTATATAAATGCCCAGTTACCATTGGTAAGCAACGATTCGTTTTTGTTTAAAGGAACCGAAGTCTTTCAAAATAATTTAATTAATTACACACTTTTAATTAGACGATGACATTTTATCACTGGGAAATGAAAATGATCTATTAGGCAGAAAATTAAAGAATTTTTCTTTAATTTCCAGATGAAGCAAGACTTCAACGATCTACAGGCTGATTGAATCCACTGTTAAAGACTAGCGTGCTGAAGAAGTGCAGGTAAGATTAACTTACTTAACTTACTTACTTGAATTACTCCAGGTAAGATATGACTTAGCTCTACCGACATTCTCTACAAAATGTACAGTCATAGTGCAGTTCGGTTGTTAATAGACGATAAATCAGAACAAGGTAACACAATCATAAAAAAGAATATTTATAAACAATATGTGCACAAAGTATTATTATATTATAATAGAACAGTATTAAAACCTGTTGATTATAAAACACCTACAGATTAGATGCGATTTGAAACAGTGAGTCAGTCTAACGCGCGATATCACACGTATCTACGATGTACATACGTATATATGTAGGTATATTAACTAGGTATCAAAGAGGATATTATTTACATTATATAAAGAGCACTTTATAGACAGCAAGAAGCCATTTTGTGAGTAACAATCAGATATTGTGGCGCAACGAAGATGATTCTTACGGTTTAAGGCCGTTTAGAAGTAGATAGGTTTATTTTACATAGTTTGGAGCAAAGGAGGAGCTCGAGGCTACGTCATAACAGCCCCACGGGTCGATCTATCAGGTTAAGCTACGCTTGCCGGGGTTGGTCTGTAGATGGGTGACCATCTTTACATACCGAGACTCGTCCGTGCCTCGGAAAGCACGTTAAGCCGTTGGTCCCGGTTACGGGTCGTCAGAAGCCCGAAAGTCTGACAACCAGTCTTACCAAGGAGTATCGTATTACCCAGTTACTGGGTTGTGGAGGTCAGATAGGCAGTCGCTCCATGTAAAATACTAGTATTCAGCTGCATCCGGTTAGACTGGAAGCCGACCCTAACATATTTGGGAAAAAGGCTAGGCAGATGATGAGTTTGGAGCAAACCAAGCCATGGGCAATTCATCATCAGCGTCCAGCAGTCCATGTAGTGCAGTCTAGACATAGACCTCTCCAATTCGCTATACAGATCGCTTTCGTATTTTCTTTCTTTCTTTGTTTTTGATTCGTGGCAACTCTCAGCCAGCTACCAGCTATTGGCATAAAACAATAAATAATCATTTGTACCTAACCTAACTATTTTTATAAACATTGATAACATAACAACATAATGATAACGAGTAGGGCATTCCCATATTCGCCCAAGTGCCTACGACACGTATATTTTCCCGTATTTTTTGTCGCTATCATAAACAGTTATAACTTTGGGTTATTTTCAGGAATTTAAGTGCAAAATAATTAAATTTATAATATACATCGAGATCTATATAAACAAGCAGTAGCACAATGTATGTTTTTATTTGCTCTATTTTTTGTCATATCTTTTTTGTGCATTCACGATAACCTGTATTTCACCTGTCAGATTAAGAGGCACAGGTGATATTGTAAAATGTACCTAGTATTGAACCCACATAATGTCGATTATTTAAAAACCACACGATCATGTCAATATCATGAAGTAAACGTTAATGTTATGTTAATTAAATATATTTACGTAAAACTATGGGTGAGATTTTTTGTAAAATACTTATTATCACCAAAAACAACCGCGTCGAAATCGATCCATCCCTTTCAGTAAGAATTTATAGTGAACACTAACAAAGGTTTCGAATCCATAACCCCTTCACTTAATTAGTGCGGGACCAGGGGGTAGAAATACCACCCTAGCCAATTAGATTCGTTTAGGATATCCCTTTAATGAATACCTACCTACACCCTTGTCTACACTAATATTACATATGTAGGCGGTTTTTTTCTGGCTGGGTAATTATCAAATAACTTCTCCCGCACTGGGCAGAGCGGAAGGGCGTGTCAGATTCTTACTGATTAAACTAAAACCCACCCGTGTTCCTTCATTTGCCTGTAAGTTGCCAGAGGCCACGGTATCCTTTTCGGACTTTCTCGCGAGCCCGGCAGGTGTAAGAGGTAATCTCTGGAAGTACTGATGCGATTTCGAAAATTATGAAATAAAATGCCGTTTTTTTCGTAACACTAGCCAATACAATGCAGTAATCCTGTACCTACTTGCATTGTTTATAAACAAGAAATAACCCATAACTCCATATACAAGCTATGTAAGAAATTAACGATGCAGTTTTTAAAGAGTATAAATGTACGATCCATTCAAGGGTTAAACCGTCGCCTTATCGTGTTGTGATAATGATAATATTTACATCCACACGTGTAGATAATAGATATGAGCAATGTATAGTATAATATATGCAATATTATACTAAGGTGATAATATAGACGGCGCATGCGCGAAATAAATCGTCGGGGAAGTGCCACCACGTAGAATGTGAACTTCAGGAGTTTGCAAACATTTGAGTCCCTTGTATTACGCCATCTGCTAAAAGATCGGAAATCGGAAATGATAATTTAGTTGTTTCATTTGTTCATAATTAAAGTAAGTATGATGAAATGAAATGAATAAGCATTTATTCACAGAAGTTTTTTTTAAAGATATATTACCTCTGCCAAACTGCAAAGTAGTTTGTTGGTAGACGTAGCTCTTTTTTTTTGGTACTTAATATCATAATTTTTATAATAACACTTTTTTACATATTAAAACTCTTTTTACATTCTTCAATTTAAAAAACCTGACAAGTTTTTTTAATATTCTCTACATTGAGGCTTTGACAAAATATATTAAACTACTACGTATTTTATTTTTAAAGGTTTTTGTGATACAACTGATATTATCGACTCGTAGGTTATTAAAAATAATTGGGACTAAAAAATTTCTTCAACGTCGATCATAATTATTACAAATATTCTCATATTATTGTTCCTTTGAGATCTTGTGCGTATAATATGGTTTTTAATTCATTGCTACTGAAAAAACTACCCTCCGTGAACTCCATGAATGGGCAGCATTTAACATTCCAAAAATAAATCTTCGTAATCAATTTTTGTACAGCGGTTTTTTATCTAATAGTTTCTTAGATCTAATTTGCAATTTTTTATTTTATCCAAATATTTTTGAATTTGTTACCATAGCATGCCAACCCATAAGAAAGCAGTGAGTCCACCACTGCATGGTCTACTTCATGTACAATGTTGCCTTATGCAGCACAAAACTAGACTCGCGACAATCTAAGAAGTCCGTTTTGACAGCTATAAAAACGCTTTGTGTAGCGATGAAAAAAAAATTGGTTTCTTATAAACTGATTCTCAAGACATATCAGACATATCGATTGATCATACTTAGAGAGTTTGTAATCCACGACTTATCTACATTACTTAAAACTGATTCTCAAGGCATAACGTTTTATTAGATGTACGAGAACGAAACGTCAAAACGGACTTCTTAGATTGTTGCGAGTGTAAAGTGGTTGAATTTTACAAGCACATACCTGAGTAGGTAAGTCACATAAGTGTAGGTATAATGTGTGGTTTCCGTGAGAAGCTGTTGTCTATGACTAAACCCAAGTACCTGTATTCTTCCACTACCCAAATGTTTGCACACTCACTCAACGACAGTCCATCACTGCAAGGGACTGAGTGAGAATGAGTCATGTTCTTTATTGAAAGTTTGTTATGTATCAAACAAAAACCTATCTTTAAATAAAATCGATGTAGGTAATTGCAAAATAATCAATGAAATTACTTATCATTATTATATATTATTACTTATCGACTTCCTTTGGATAACGACTCCACCTCACATTAAATATCAGTAAATAAATAAACTAAACAACTTTACGATTAACCTAATTGGTAGGTGAGACTCGCTTTAAGATTATATTAATTTAAGAGTTTAGTTACATGTATGAATCATTGCCAGTTTGGCGGAATACCTCAACAAATACATACATTAGTGTGTATATCGTCCAAACCGGATGACAAACATGATAATTATGATCACAAAAAACAATCGAATGCAAAAAAGTTCTCATTGCCGTAAGCTTGGAAATATTTATGCGAAGAATAGATAACATTTTATAATAGATAACATTTCAACAATAGAATAACATTTATTTGCATATATCAGGAACGCACCTAACTACCTAGTCTGCCATATGATTTTAAGTTCATGAAGATGGTACTCAGTCCTTGTATAGTCTTACGAAAATAAAGGACTCTATGTTTTCATAATTATTTCGATAGGTCTAACTACCACCACACCGGTCCACTCATACCGTACTTCTAATGCAAACTAAAAGAATTTCCAAATTATATGGACGTGCTGGATAGCTAGCACGGGAAATAGAACAGGAAAATCGGTAGATAGGTAAATAGAATATGTTCCTATTCCATAAAAGAGACATACATTCTAGATAAGGAACAATTCAAAGTGTAAGCACTCCGTTTGTCTACAACCAACGCTACGAGTTTTCGGAGTCAGCAATTTTTCGACTCAAAAATTCAGTCAAGTTCAAAGTTTTCGAGGGGGATGCGACCAAACGGAGTCTATTCACAAAAGTGAGTGTGTGTGCAACAAGTGCACTTGTGTTGTGTGTGTGCGTTTCAAGGTCAAGGTCGGCACGTGGCGGGTCTGTCGGGCCGGAGAGGAGGCGAGGGTCGGAGGGACCCCTCTGAGGCGACGCCAACTTCCCTAGAAAATTATTAGTCATACTCAACTTACCCTTTCAAAGCTCGATGTAATTTCTGTGGGTGAAAATAATTTTAAATCACTTGTTTTAGCAAAATGTCTACGTCCGTAGTCGAGCTTTTATTAGTCTGTTTTAGTCAACTGGAAAATAAAAGAAAGTTAAAAATACACAAAACTTGATTTTAACACCTTTAGTACAACTTTATCCTTGTTTGTTAAGGAAAAGTTAAAAAAGGTGGATAAGTTTTAATTCACTTATAGATCGTCACGCAGTTTTTAACTCATTATTATGCATAGATTATGCTTATTAGATGAAATTCTTAAAAAAATATTAGGTGTTGCAGAAATTAATTTGACGTTCTAATTATCAGTTGCGCGCCGATAAACGTACCTAATTAAGTTTCTATCAATTTTTACAAAATAAATAGGTATAACGCTTCGACATACCAACATACATTTTAATGTAAATGATACTTAAGCTAAAGGATTTTTTTGTTCTTTAGTTTCTAGATGATTATTTTATAGATATAATAAACCATTAAGCAGCACCATTTTAAAAATTCACTAGCAATATTCATAATACACGTTGTAGAGGAAAAGTAAAATGTCGTAAATTTTCAGTAAAATTGCCTAAAATGATCTATAAACTGTCACCGGAAGTCATTACCTTTCAAGCCCTGCTTGTACTCAGTCTAATATGGATATCATAATTATTCATCCTTGTATGCTTCGATTATTCAAAAATAATATTTAATAAAAGACAAAAAAAGAATGAGCAACCATGACAATACATACTAAAAACATTATTATCGTTATCAAACTCTTTACAATTATATACACTTCTCTCTCCTATTTTTCCTGAAATATTTCTTCAGTAGGTCCTCTTGTCCCAAGTTTGTTTAATTTTATCTCAAGAACTGAATGTAAACAGTATCAGTGCCATCTATGTTCATCGCGCGGAACAAGAGCAAGTTCAGTCCTTATGAATGGTGCACACCGACGAACCAGTTGACTTACTTGACGCAGCTTTGTTTCCTGCGTTCAAACACAGATGGCGCTGATACACGTTTCGGTGAAATAAAATTTAGGGTCGCTTTGAAATGAAAGAAGATTTTTGGAGAAGTGAAGAATATAGTACGAAGCTGAAATGAAATGTGAAGAAAGTTATAGAAAATGATAGAGCAACGGGCTATCGAACGACCGGGTGCCACGCTGTGCTCTCTCGGGAATTAGTGCGGAGTGAACACAGCTGGTGGTATCTCAGTTGTTCCCTAGTTCTCCCACTCTTCGATCGGCAGCCGAAGATGGAGAAGAAGAGGAAGCTTGACGAAGTAGGAGAATTCTGACTGTGAAGAATCTTTGGATGAAGGCATGAAGATTTCATTGATGAACATTACATTTTTTATAAGTATTTATTTTACAACACACACGCTACTTTCCCTTTTGTTTTAAATGGATCACAATCACAATATTAGCAATATCATAATTTCTTCGAAGATCCTTCTGAGGTAAAAAAGCATCATAACATTTAGATAAAACTAAAATAATTATGATATATACTTATATACGAAGTGAACCCTAGAAAAACCGATAGGTACTCAAACTCAAAGCATTTATTTCAAATAATTAAAGGTACTTTTGAATTGTCCAGGAGATAGATACTTAAATAAATACTAGAAATACCAATAGTCTGAATAAACTAACAGCTATTATCGAGACACCAAAATAATCCCAACGTCAAAGTATATGCGCTTGTTAAACTGTCATTAATATCTATTTTAGTAGGAAGTGTTCCAGATAAAGGTACCTACATGACAAATTATACCTACAGCGGATAGTGCGTAACCTAAATGTTCGTCTGGTTATTTTTAAACTGTCAAAAGTGAGCACATGAGGCGTATACACCTTGCGGTCACTATGTGCTCACATGTTTATGTAGATTTATATTTAATTCACTCGATTGGTATGTATTTAACCACGATTAACGGGAATGTAGATGATGTTAAGCAGATGTGCGTACGCGCAGGTCGACGGTGTGACGCGTGACGTCACGTTGCGTGTTGCTCTTATAGCGTGAGGGAAAGTTGTGTGATAAAATGTTTGTCGATTCCGACTTCGAAATGTTTTTCTACAAATTATACATGTTCAGTATTAATTGTTGTTGTTTTAGTGCTTTATTATTGAGGTAGTTATTGGTAATTGTTTTAATTGTATAATTACTTTTACATACGTTTGTAATGACGAAAATTGAAAAAGTTACTAATTGTAAGTGTCGGAATGTTTTGTAGATGGTAAGCATATGTGTCTTTTTTATCGATTTTCTCATCCATGAACTTATTTATGAATTACTCATCTACCTACTTACCTACCTAGAGATCTGAAAATGATAAAGTCACCAAAATGTCTCTTTGTAAAGTAAGTACCTACGTACAAGATCATTTATTTTCATGTCATCTACATGGCAATTCATGTTCCTTTCTCGTTACATAAACAAGTTTATGCATCGACTCATGCGCAGGTCACTGGCTTTTTACGAAAACTACGACTTTTATTAATGACATCACTTGACGTGAAACTTCTCGCAGTGGACCTGTTTAATTTTTATAAGGTTGTACAGTAGGCCGCACGTCTTTGGTAATAAAACCAGTACGAGTATAAGGTGTCCTCTTATTACCGATTCCTATAATTTACGGACCGTTATTGGTTAATTTAAGACTCTTGTACTCGACCAATAATGAAGCAAATACCTCATAGCTTTGCACAGTAGATCCTCCCTTATGGAATTAGCTATCACAGGTAAAATTAGCTTACGAATCTATTTAAATGCCCAGTTTGTCAATAAAAAATGCTACCATTGGTAAGTAAAACGATTCGTTTTTGTTTATAGGAACCGAGCATCATTCTATTCAAACTCCGTACTACGCTAGGATAGCTCAAGGTCAAAGTGTCAAAGTCACCGACGTGCAGCCTACTGTACCTACGTACAAACTTGCACTTTACTTAAGTATTTGTTTATATATGCTTATGTATATTACGAACCAATATAAATGTTCATATTCTCGGCTAACTACAATGAATTTTCATCACGAAAAGCTACGTTTCTAGCGATCATTCTGAAATCTGTCATTGTGAAAATCATAAAATGTGCGTCTTCTTTGTGGATTGTCCTTTATACAATGTGTAATTGAATTAATGCACATTATGAATGTAGTTTGTTCAGAATCGTCTTACACGTAAGGTAACTTTGTATCCCTAAAATAATAAAAAACTAAGTAGGTACGTAAATTACGGTCACACTTCCACTGCACGGTCAAAAAAAAACAATTTTATCCTACAATCAATATAACTAATTAAGCAATTTTTTATACATAATAATAAAAAATCTATGTTTGTATTATGATTTCATTTATTTAATTAATTACATATAAATTATATTTTTAAATACAGGGTGTTAGTGTAAACACCGTAATCCTTGAAACCAGTGGTTTGGTTTCATTACAAAATGTAAAATCAATGGAAAAATACAACTTTTTAAAGAAAATCTACATTTTTCCACAAGAATATTTCACCCTACACGCAACTAGGGCAACTACTAAGGGCAACGAACTTGCGTCTCAACACGGTGGCAGGCGGTTGGCGGGAGCGGGCGGGGCGCGCTGGACGTTACATGACCGGCCGTCAGCTATTTCGCAGCTCTCTCGAACGCGTATCCATGAGTATCGGGACAGTGATGGATATTTACTTTTTAAAATCTTTTAATGAAAATAAGGTTTTCTATTTGTTGTTACTGGGTCATTTATTTTTATATTTAAGTCAACTACCCATGGTTTGAGTGACAATGGTGTTTACCCTTGCATACTGTATATGAATTAAAAAATATATATATATTATTATTATTCTAATTGTGGTATTTGGTGGTGTGCGTTATTTCTGGGACATGTTGTATTTTATTCATTATTGTATATTTGTATTATACCTACTTTTAATTACAAGATATTTAGATTCCATTATCAATTGCATTTTTTCTAGTAAATTAATTTACTTCATCATTTCACACAGTGAAATTAAAATAAACAAATGTTGTTCAGTTTGATGGTCTGCACTCACCCTTAAATTTGAACACACCTTTCTAATACAGGCTGTAGAACCCATAAAATACCTACATACATTCTTAAACATTAACTTTAGGTTCATAAAAGAATTATACACACAGGGGGCCTAAAACGGCCACATTAGCAATTCCTCTAAAAGCAATCCATTTCCTGAATTTCCAGCTGTCTTTAGCAATTCCTCTAATTTGACACAAAAGCAATTCATAATGTGTGGACCATTTTACGAATCTCCATAGAAAACTGTCAAACAGATGAAATAATTCGTATTAAGAATCGCACGCAGATCGTATGAATTGTCAGTTTGTGACATTTTACGATGATTCATGAAAATGTCCTATTATGACTCTGCCAAAGTGGCTGTTTTAAGCCCCATTTCTAAAAGTATTAATATATAACTATGTTACTAAAAATAGTCAGTTACCGGAAAATATCAATAAAAAATTTCATACATTTCCGTCAATTTACTTTATAAAATGATTCGATTTCTGTACGTAAACGTTTTGAAAGTAAAATGAGCTATCATATTAAGTCATGATAATTAACTCACTGTCAATGTGTTCGCTGAACGATTATTCAATTTTTTTCCTGTAAAAACTAACATAAACTAAATTTTTCACGCCAATGTCAATGCCAGCCATAAAAATAATGAATACATACATTTTACGGTACCTACATCACTCGCGGTACTAAAACAAATAGAGGAACAAGTTTTATAGTTATTACGGAGCTAGAGACAGAAACAAAGTTAATGGACGAAGTAAACTAATATACCTTCCTTAATTTCAGTGGGCCTAGTGCAAAAGCGTGAATAAAATGTAACGTAAATTCGAACGGTTTTTAAATGAAAAAATCTCGACCACAAATAATTCAAACAGTTGATGTTTGAATTATTTGTGGTCACCCTATAAACTAAATTGTTAAGGAATGTTTATTTTATTAATATCTTTTGAAGTACTGAATGTGTAAGATGTTGGAGTACGCCAATATTTAGTAGAAACTACTAAATATTGATGCTATCGTTATCTGATTTGATCAACTACTTTAGTAGCTACGTACATATATTTTATTTGGATTTTTGAAAAATCATAGTATTGTAGCTATCTCAAATTCAGCCGTACAAAACCCATTTTTGTTTTGTATAGATTACGCAAAAGTACCCACTACTAAATCCTACCAAATTTTCAAAAAGATCTGGCCGCTAGTTTTTGAGTTCTAAGGTGGCTCCTCAATCCAGATGGTCTAAATTTATAACGTACGTAGCTACTAAAGTAGTTGATCAAATCGCAAACAATAGCATGGCGTATTCCAACATCTTACACATTCAGTATTTCAAAAGATATTAACAAAATAAACATTCCAAACGTTTGGATTGAGGAGCCACCTTAAATTCCCTGTAACATTTTAAGGGTTTTACTACAAATTCCATGATCGGGGCTACAAATTCGGATAATTTACTACTAAATATTGGCAGTACCCGCGTTTAAGTACGAGACATGGCTCCTCAATCCATACGGACACTTTGGAAGGGGCGACTAGAATCAATATTCGTAATAGCCCGAATTAGGTTCGGGAAAGTTTTTACCTGTTAGACCTTGATATTATTTATTCTCTACACTCATATTGCCGCAATACAAATCGCAACTGCATCCCTACAAAATGGCAGTTGTCCTTCATTTAAAACCGGAGTAACAAAGTAGGTATCGCCCTTAAACTTATAGAAGCACTAAAATCTTGAATACCTTAACAACTGAAACCTATTTCTCATAGAACCGTGTGAACAGCCTCGTTAACCAAAGCTTTTGGTTATTTCAAATTTCAAAGTGATTTTGTGTCACCCTTACTTTAAATTGGACAATATGAAAGTAAATCTTGCCCGTAGATAGTACTAGTGTTTGGAATAAACCGGTTTTTGCTAACTTGAAATAATGATTGACTGTACGGCTACATTATTCATCCATTATCTGTTACGTAACAAAAGAAATAGATCAAAATAACTTACAACTTGCAAGAAACATACCTATTTTATCAGAAATTGCAACAATATACGAACGAAAAGAAAGTAAGCAACTCTACGGAAACAAAATTAAGTAGAACCGAACTCAGCAATCAATAATAAAACCCTTCATGAAAGCAGTTTATCATAAGGCGATCAGAATCTAACTAAATACTATTAATATTTTTAATTATGATCCTAACTAATATTAATTATAACTAGCTATACAAATAATTAATAACTAAAATATGGCGTCGAAAAATTCCTCCGCATCGCTGTCGGCTGGTAGTGTACCCAAGAGACTGGCGGTATTGCCACGTTGTATGGCAATGCTTAGCCTCTGACCAAGGTAAAAGCCAGTCCTTGGGTCATGGGAAGTGTCAAATAGCCGTTTGGAGATTTCTTTGAACAAACTATGAGCACTCGGACCCCACGGGCATACAGGGTTTCAAACCCCAAACGACTCGAAAATACCTGTAAGGCTATTATACTTTCGCCGCTTGAGGTTTTCCGCAGCCGCAGCGGCAGCGCCAGCACAGCATGCCAATAGGATTTCATTAGTTATGTAATAGTTAGTTGTATAATATATTGTTTATAGTTTATCAACTTGAAAAACATATTAAAAATCAAGATTATCATCCCTAAAATCAATTCAAAAGGTTCACGAAAGATCCGCTGATATTGATGCATTGCACCTCACCTCAACTTGTCAAAGATTAGGCAATGCAGTGAGAGGGCACCGTCCAGGTGTCCCAGTCCCCAGTTAATGGCGACTTGAACAACTGGCTGACAATCAAAGACTGATAAAGTAATTATCATCATAATTTCTGCCAAAAGACGTCCACTGCTAGACATAAGCCTCCCCCAAGATAAAGGCTAGCACAATTCACCCTACATATTTTGCCATCAGTAAATGTGCGCATAAATTGTGAAAGGAGGAGCGTTGGCACCCTTACTAGGATAACCATGTGCCACGAAAACTAGATAATAAAGTACTATATCCTAGTACTAGACCTAGACTAGACTACCTATTGTAGAATTAAGATATCCTAACTTTATTCTACAATAGATAGTCTAGTCTAGGTCTTTATGGAAGGATACTGATCTTGATTTGTATGCCAAGTTAAGAAAATCGTGTTCTGATAAAACAAGTAAGATGAAAAAACTTCAGGAAAGTAACGAGAAACAATTTAATTTACTCAAATTAGCACAGGTCAGAAAAAAGAAAGCCTAAACTTTACGTTTACATAATCATTTAAAAGTAAAACAGATGAAGGATTATTATGCCTGACCTGATGTATGAACGTTAACGAAGCAAAAGGGGTATGTTAAGATCGTAGCAGGTGGCGTTTTGTGGTTTCTGCCTACCCCCATGGGAAGAAGGCGTGAGTTTATGTACATTATGTAAAGGATTAAATTGAAAAACAAATCTAACAAATAGGTACCGTTGCATAAAATACAATTTTGCGTTACATTTCCCAAGCCCAACAGCAAAACAGATCGATACAGGCAAACGAGAGGAGCCCAGATTTTCTAGGAAATGTCGGAGCTGGTTCGTTTGAAGGACGCAGCCCGGGGTGGCAAGGGGTGTTGCACTTAATACATCGCCCCTGGTAACGCCCGGCGGCCTCGCCCTTTGCGAATGTTGGGTCCAGGAAGCAGGGGTGGTGCACCCATTGCATCTCCCCTGGATATCGCCCGACAAGGCCTCGCCTGGCCTGCCGTGCGCGAATTTTGGGATTGAATTTCTCTGACGGATACTGTATAGTGCTCCCACATAATTTTGATTATTTTAAGTTCAAAATTCGAATGACAATTCACGCTTCACTATGCAAAAACAGACATTTCTTTCACTGATCATGACTAACTTATCATGACCTATGAAAATGCTTACTTCTTACTGTAACCAAGTTAAAGTACTCAATTAATAAAAAAATACACAAACAAAGTTTATTTGTATCGTTTGTTTTCGTTTTGGTTTCTTCATTGTAAAACCGTCAGTAAAGCAAATAAATTCAAACGTATAAATCTGCCTCGAGCCACCCAAGAGAGCCGCTATACTCGTATTAAAAATATATTCTCTCACAAACGAGACGCTTTAGAGCACCACAAAGATTCTGCTGTCCAATCATTCTGACATAATCTGTATATTACCTACTCTAAACTGTCTCAAAGACATGAAGTTCTTGCCTGTTGGCTGAATAAGCACTGAACATTTTTCGCCGGACACATGGCCCCCACACACGTTATAGAACATTTCTAGACGCTTTTCCTACTACCTTGATATTTACCGCTCTCATTTTTATCTCAATACAAAAATGCTTCGACACTAACGATCGATATAGGTACAGAGGGAGGCTAGGCTTTCCGAGAGTCTGCGAAGGCCGTGGGCTGCGTCAGGGGGTGCAGTGGGCGTAAATGGGGTGATGAGTGGGCGCAGCTAGGACTCACCCGGGATCCGAGCCTTGGGTGTTGTGCCGCAGCGAGGAATTATACGTAGGTGGTTCGTTTTCGTGATATTCGATACTAATTCGTTATTTATTTTCCGGTGAAACGTCTTTACATTTTTGCCATCAGTGGACTTATGTATTTAGACCGTATACTCTTAATTGCAAAGGTTTATTGTAGCGTATGCACCGTTCTTTATATTCCTAATTCGTTCGTTATAGAAACAAAAATTGGCTTAATTTTGGAGGGAAAATTTAGACACTTAGCTTTTTAAGCAGATACGTTATTACATAAATCTATCTTAAGAAAATTAAAACGTTATTGTATATTTATTAAACGCAAAAACCTTCTCCAAAGCAGATCATAGTTACATGAGTGAAACAAAAGAATCGATATGGGATAGCATGCACAAAATTGTAAAAAATGAAATTGTTAATGAAAAGACGGAAAACACTTGCTGAAAGGAAAACTGACCACAACTCACCGATTCACACGCAACATATAAATGTCGAGACCACAGTGCTTTCTTAACAGGTTATTCACGCCGTAAAAGTGCATTTTTATGCATCCTTTACCAACCTCTCTCAGTTTACTGATGGATAGACCACTGTCGGTTTTTGTTGCAACCACAAAGACATAGTAAGAAAATCCTTATAAGAATTGGGACTTGTCCCTCTCGATTACAGATACTTTTCGTCTTTGTATTCCTCGTCAAATCTTCTAAAAGCATACAGATTCGGCCTTCGAAAACATCAGAACATAACTTGATATACATACACCAAAAGTGCACACAAACAGTTACATCTATCTCGTTTATTTATGCGCGGACATCACGGCCGATCGATACAGGGGATTGGGAGGAGGCTAGGTTTCCCCGGAATCTGTGGAGGTCTGTATCTAGTACGTAGGTGGCTCTATATTGAGCTACAGCCCTCACCCGGGCGTCCGTGAAGGCTTCAATGCAATATTATATAGTAAGACTCTTGACTTTAGATACTAAAAGTAGATGTTAAGATCAGTTTAACGGTACAAATAGGTCTAATGTCCGTTCTTGAGACTCTTTGTAATGGAAACAAAGCATCTAAAGATGACCCAGGCTACATAACCACATAAATAACACCCGTCGACCGTAAATTGTCGTGTGTAATCTTATAAATTACAATTATTTAGCACACATCACATTACCTTAATAAGATAACATCTTGGCGTCTTCGTGTCTAAATATCGTTGGCTGAGGAGAAGCTGATCAAAGCCAAGAGGCATGCCAACTACCTCTGGCACATCCCTACATTGCACAAACACGCGTATAGCGGGCAAGGGCAGACTGATAGTGTCGTAATAATGCTCACATTGATCTATGACTTTCTGTAATCTTACGCAGAACGATATATTATTAAACAGAGACGTGAAGAACTGCAACGTCGTGTGGTGATTACGGGGGGACTGTCCCTTTGGACTTTCTTCGGGTTGCCAGCTTAGATATTAATATTAAAAATAGGTGCTTGATAATGAAAACGAAGTATGGAGCAAGAACAAGAAGTGTCTCCAAACTTTTCACGACTCATAAAATTCCGATTATCTAATCTTTCATTCATGTAGAAATTGTGACTAACATGTGATAATACAAGAACACATAAAAGCATCTATATGACGTTTATGAGCAAAATTAATAAGAAAATACAACTGGAGAATAAAATAGCAGGAAAGACCTTGGCAGCTAGCCAAACAGCGCTGCATAGACCTGGACTGGCCCAGCCTTGACACCAGAATGCGCCAGATGTATTGTTGAACCTTGAAGTACTCGGAGCTGGCTTTGTCCTCCAACTACATGCCGAATCTTCAAAAGACGTTATGCTGGGAAAAACAGGCTTGAAAATATTTTTATTATAACAATTTAAGATCGCACTGCGTTGCTCTAGAAGATTCTTTGATAAATAATTACTAGGCGGTCAATCAACGGTTATCATTATGTGTCCGCATCATTTACTTCCTTGTAACGCTTTTAATATACTTACAGCAGTTTTTCCCGATACATATTACATTATATCTGAAACACCACCCTCCCACACCAGTTTCAAGTTCAGGGCCGCTTGGTGCCTAGAAGCAACAGCTGGATCGATCGGGGGCTGCAGCTCTGCTCTCGCATTGTCATGGCGACCTGCAGCCGTGACCTGGAGGGTGCGGGCGCGGGGGCGCGAGGGGGCAGGGGGGCGCGTGGTCTGCGCGCGAGGGGGGGCGGAGGAGGCTTGCATCGAGCCGCCCGGCTGCACCGAGCAGTTATTTCGGTGCAGCTGGTGGGCCGCAGTCGCTCGCCGCGCCTCCGCTAGCGCGCGCGGCTCGTTTCCACTTGCATCGGTATACACCACTGTGCTCCGTCATTAAATAAATCGGCTTCATTTGCATTGTGCGTTCAATATTTACCTCGAAGTAGTGGTCTCGTGTCTCTGCCATACACCTGTTGCACTGGCCGCGCTCTCGCAAGGTGAAACCTCGTGGAAAACTCTTTTTCTCGGTAGCGGACGCGTCTACTTTCACCGTTCACATTCCGCTACACCAGGCGATTGCTCTAAACCAGTCTTCGTAATAACTTTTGATGTTTGTCACGTGTCAAAATTGGGTTTAACTAGTGTGCGATAACAGATTACTGATAAGAACTACATATAATTGTTATACAATGTGGTAATGTATTATGTTATACGTTCTAGCTGTGTTGTAGGAATATAGGTCAGTTAGTAAGGATCTGTGGATTTATCTGCGATATAACTCATACGGAAGATTTAGATCAACCGGCTTTATTTAGATATGTAATATTGTTTATGTTAGCTCAACCGCTCCCACCACACATTCGTGGCATTTGTTTAGAATTACTTTTATAACCAATCAATATTCTGTTTAGATATTCATTTAGATGTACATACAAGTTCTCGTATGCGAACAGTAACAACTTATTCATTTAAAATCAATCACTGTTATACCTATCTATAAGTAAAGCATTAGATCATAGATCATGGCAGTGTCCTTTGACTGAGCTGACAAAGTGCAGATGTGTTCGTATCATTGTTTCCAACATATCTAGGATGTCAGGGATGACAGTCAAGTCGAGATATGCAACGGCTGGCATTTGGCCAGGGATGCAGCTGCGAAGGTCGCGCTGGGGGGAAAGTGGCGGACTGAGGGGGCCGGGGAGGGGGCGTGGGGATATGGCGAGGTCGGGAGCGTGCGCGGGGGGCGGGGGGGTAATGCAATAATTCACGGCACTACAGCGCAGGTGCATCCGGGACCTCGGAGCTACCTCGATATCTATCAAATCAGGGAGGCGCCCAGTTCTTCCCGAACCTTTGGTGCATCAGTACCGATACAGAGTGACATGATGTTATCAGTGATACCGCAAGGTGATCTTCATTCATTAAGTAGATTCTAGTTCATTATATAAATGTTGTCTATGCCTGTTCTATCGATTTGTGTCGTGTGAAACTGTTTCCAAGGGAATTGGGTACTTCTTTTGTATTTGTTTCAAATAGTATACAACATTGTTATCAATCCTAATTAAACATAAAATTGATACGTGTTTAGTAATGTAGTGTAATGTAGCATGTTTCCGCTTATTTACCTTGTTCAAATATCATTTGACCTATTTCATAAATTCATTTCAATAATTGGAATTCTGAAACATCTCGTGAGAATGTACTGCGTTCGTGTCTATCACCTATGCAATAGAACATTGATTACTTGATTAGTTTCCAACTTAACTTATTAAATGCATTCCTGTGTCTTCACTTCACTGCATACGTAATCGCATGAATCTGTTTAAAGGCAAAAAATACAAGTTTGACTGACAACTCTACTATCACTTTCATCGCTATCGCTCGCACGATCCATCGCCGAGACTACCACGTAAACACGTCACATCTTTCACTGCTTCACTAATGCGATAGAAAGGCAGTTTCGACAACTCGTACTAAAATTGATGTGAAATGTTAAACCGGTCTCCAAAAGTTTCGCGTTTTCGTAGTAGTCTCCGTCTCCGCGATTGCGAAACGTACGCGGTACGCATGTAAAGGCAGGCACACACGCGCGCGGTAACTTTCGCTCGCGGGACCGTTGACCGTGGCTCGACTTTCTAAACCATGTCGTAACGTCGGTGATCGCCCGGCCATTGTAATTCACGATACGCCTCGACGCTACACGCAATGTCATTAGTACCTTTTTTTAGTGATGTTTTCGCAAATCCGTAGAAAGTGCGCGCGAAAGAGTGAGTTGTAATTGTTTATGTATTGGTAATATCTACATAAAATAACTGCTACCTATTTCTGAAAATTTAGAAATATTGTCATTTTATTTTTTTATTCAATAATTTAAATATCCAAAAAACAATAACAATGTTTTAGAATTCCATAGAAAATTAACATCAAACATGGGCATGCTACACAAACTCTACGAGTCGAAAAGTAAAGGGCTACGCGGCCGCTTCCTTGCTACGCGGCTGCTTCCTTGCTACGCCGTAGCCGTCGTAGAGCCTAAGCGCCCTACGAATCAAGGACGTTTGAAAAACCGATGTATCAAAGAGTACCGCTAATGATTCCTAATAGCTGTTAATACCGCAATCATGGTTTCATGTCGGACAAACGCTTTTTGTTGGGCCGTCTACAGCAATATATTTAGAACGTACAATTTGATTTTTTTACTGTCCTACGAGTTCAAATATATTTTGTAGCATGAATTTCTGTTGTAACCGTTTTTTTGTTAGGAGTTTATAAAATCAAATGCTAACAACATCGATTTATTTCAATAGTTATTTTATGTTACCAGACTACCAGTTTCTTTCAAGTTTAATTTGACCATCTCACGGAATTCATCGTATCAACAATAAAATCATCGAGTATCGATCGTACTCGTGTTAAGACTAGATATTACTAAGTAATGTCGTTACCGCATACCCTTGAAACATTTGACCCTGGTTAGTGTGATTTGACCCTGACCGGTCCTAGGGAGCCTAGAATACGTCCTTGGGCGGTATGCCAGCGCGTCAGCCCCCCCTCTGCCCCCCTCTCCGTGCCCCTGCGCGGGACGTGCGCGCATGAACAGGAAATAATCGATATTGCCAATGCACACTCGATTATCGACTTATACGATACTCGTTAGTGCCATTCGAGACTTCGAGTCTTTCATTTGGCTCGGTAGTTTCTTTTGCAATATTCTTTAATAGTTGCTTTTAGTTATTATTTAGCTGCATTTGCAATCGTTCCGTAACTAGAACCTTACAGTAATGTATGACTGTTAATTAACATAAAGTACTATAATATTTGCCAAGCTGTCGCAATAGTTTTACACTAAGTACTTGCAGAGGAAATTGAAATATACTGCCATCCTTTTTTATCGGATATGTTTTAACAGTTACTTTATTTATTTATAATTACTAAAGTACTAAAGTTTGTTAACCGTCTTGCTAAGTACCCAATAGAAACGTTAAAGCGTTTATTTCTCGAGAAAATGTAAATAGTCTCTCGTTGAGCGCGCTAAAGAAAACCGATCGTAAACTGAACGTGAGAATGACACACGGGTATCTTGCTTCGGGCCCAGGAGTCCGAAAATACACCTATGTTCCCCCCGCGAGGCCTGCCCCTCCCCCCAGAATAAATGATAGCACCTAAGGTTTGTAGGTCGGTGCATTACAGCCTGATTAATTAACACGTTTGTTCTGATACAGAGCCAAATGCATAATATGTAGAGAGCAAACAACAACATTATGTAAGTGAAAACATTCGTTAGTTGTGGACATAATACTGCAGTTTTATATACTTTTGTTTCTATAAAGCGCTTACTTTAATCGAAATATTTCGTAACGTTGATGTAGTAATCGAATAGACAATATTATATTTTATTTCTCGATTACGAAATAATAATATAACTCTGGTTGAGACTGTCTTCTGGCAGTGTGTGAGATGTCATTCTCATCTTGAGAAATGGAGCAAAGCTGCGGGATTCGTTTATTTTTGAACCGAAAAAACATCATTTTCTTATCGAAATGACACTTCTGAATGCTCTTCTGTTCAAGATAATAGAGTTACCCATTAGTGTAGTAGCAAAGAAAATTGAATACAACTGCGTGTTCTAGGATTTCCCCGACTAGATTATCTAGCCGTGACGAGAACAAACGCCATTGTTAGGAAAAAAATAGGCTTTTTGTATCTAATACAATTTATCATTCCAAAGGATATAATAAGTGTGTGTAAACAACAAAAGAAACATTGCAATAAATATTTAGATTTAGGTTTACAATGCATAAGTGTGTCGCGTCCCTACAGGTCATCAAGACCGGTAACTCCCAATAAATGCGCGCGGGCAACAGCTGATTGTGTGCTGTGGATGCATACGGCGATCATGATCTGTGCACACGTGGCAGTGACTCAGATTCGTAGCTCGCGGTTTAGACCGGCGCGTGAGTCACGCGGCCTTGGGCGCGCATACTATAAGCGTAAACCCGCTAAACGCTGAAATATTATTTATTGGTCCACCGGTACCAGCAGCAGTGACAGCAGACCGAGGCCGCTGCGATGACAGAACGCTGACTATCTTTATACTGATTTGATATTGCGAAAGCCGGGAGCTACCAACGAGACGCGTCCGTCCGACAGCGGTTGTTTGCAGGGAAACGGAGCTTAACCTGACAACAATTTAGTCACAAAGTAGTTTGACCCTAGTCAGGTCTTTATTTTAACTTGACTTGTCCCCGGGGGTATGTAAGTGTTGTTTTCAATTTAAACCTGGCTATAAAATAATAAAACGTGTCTGCGAAGTTTTCGCGTGTCGCCGTGAGTTGGCCGTCGAAATGGAACGTCTATTTGTGGAGCTCGAGGCCCGCTCGCGACAATATTGTAGCCGACATACGAGCCTTACTCGCGACACTTAACATTTCTTTACCGTTACGATACTACAGTTTTAGGTAAAGCCGATCGGCAGCTTTTTTATAAAATATCGCGTAAAAAACCAATTCATATTTCCAATAGTCTATCCTACAATCTAAATGGAGTGCAATCATGCAAACAGATGGCAGAGTGCGTGGTGGCCTAGTTACCGATGCATCTGGCGCGCGCGCGCTCTTATCTGCACCGCCCGTGCGATGCGCGCTCCTCGCTCCTCGATGTCCTGATCGCGAGCGATACGTTCTCCACTGTCTACAATGGAGCAGACAAAGTGGAGCGTGGATGCGCTAACGATGAAAGCGAGTACACATACAGGCGAAAGTGATGTCTGTGAAACCAGATGGAGGGATATGTGGTGGGGGCGCAGGCTCGCCGGCCGGCGGCGGCGGTGGGAGACCGGGCTCGCCGGCAGCAGCGTTGCGTCAACTGTTGGCGCGGCCCCGTTGGCAGCGCGGGCGCGTATTTCAAGCCGGGCCGCGCGCTGCACCGACCGCTTTGCGAAACCGTCGGTTATGCAAGGCGTGCCGCTGCCAACTCGCGGCTGCTCGCGTACCGCCGGAAGGAAAAGTGGAACGCGGCGCAGTGGTGCGGGCGCGCGCGCCGCCGCTACACGCCCGCGACTCCAGTGAAGTGCTCCCAGTGTCGTGTCAGTGTCGCTTCTAGAACGTTGGAATTGTGTTGCGCAAGTCCTACGCCTACTGCGGGATTATTTTAAACTAGATAATTACAGGGGCCACGACCTCGGTCCTCGGCTCGGGAGTGGAGTGCAACCCCCGGTGGCTGTACATACATGTGTAGGTCGGCACGTGCTACATCACGGTGCACATCACGTGCTCAACATACATAATCCAATAACTCATAATCGCTGTGCATGTTAACCCTATACATACATATACATATGGTCAGATTGTATGTATTTGTAATACACTTAAATATCTTAATTCTCCACTAGAACGCTTTGCTTTTCCTGTGCATGAAAACTTGACTCTTTCCGTTTGTATATTCTATCGCATATCTTTCACAAACTCTCAAAGTGGAGAAACAAGAAAGAACTGCTCTCTCTCAGTCTGAGATTGTGATCTTGCATTGTGTAGATTAGATAGAGTTCCATTCAGCATAACGTTCTGTCATATGATAGTCGATAACTTCCAAAGCGACAGTGTTGTTGAGGGCCAGGGTTGTTCCCCTCGCGATCAACTCGCTTGCAAAGTGTGTAAAGTGAACATTTAGAAACCTAATGCTGGCCACTGACACGTCATAATGCCAGTTTCTTGTTGCGAAAACCTCCGAGTATGGATAGCAATCAATTATAAAATGTTTGTAATTGCAATTACTGTCGGATGCGAAGTCGGGCCGAGAGGGAAAGTGTTCGGTGGAGCGTGGAGCAAGGCGGCTTCCTCGCGCGCGGGCGCATACCTCGCGCACCACCGGCTTCAGTAAAAGTAACCAGCCAGTATATACGCATTCTCACACGTCCATACTCATTTGCGATTCATAACATATAATAATCAGTCGTGTTTCAAATGCCTTGTGATGCGGTTCCTTACCGGCCATGCGTTCAAGGACATATTAATAGTGCCGCCAATGAGCGGACACATTTATCATGTATGTAGTCCCATGCGCGCCACAATTGCACAATGCAGCTTATCTAGCGCATGAGACCTTACAATTATTTGTCCTACTTTCCTAGAGCGTTCATGTTCAGCCGATCTTACGATTACATCTGTGCACTTTCAAGCGGATTGATTGTCGTGACATAATGCCAGCCGCAAACGAGTTTGTATTCATGGTACATTCACTCGCAGCACTAACGATTTCAACAAATGTTTTATTCATTAAATAGTTCCAATAGAAAAATATTATATCGAGTCCTAGGTGTGAATAGTTCGAACTGATACTGCAGTGTCACCTAGCATCCATTCATCTCTGTCGCACTTAAAGAATTAGCGTTTATAAATAAAGGGATGACGGTATGATCAGTCCGTGAGTAACAAAGTGCAGGACGGTTGCATGTTATTACGTCAGAGTGCAGTGTTGCGCGGGAGCATGCGCGGAGGCGTTTAGTACTAAAGCCGTATAACCGCGGCGCTTGGAGCCGCTCGCCGCCCACCGAGCCCGCCACCCATGGGGATTTGTGTCCATTGTGCCATTCATCAGGGTTTTATTACATGCAAATGCATATTTTAGTGCATTCAATTCTAAGCCAGAAATAGGTAAAGTACCTAATAATGCATAGGCATGGAAACAACAAAACCCACCAAACATTTTTATACGCGGACGTGTAGCATGTTAGTTCATTATGCATGCAAATTAAATGCGTTCGCGTAAACAAAAGCGCGCGTTTCCTAAAAATAGTTTACTATTACGACGCGTAATATAAAATGGTGCATAGTAGCGTATCTGTCGTGTACCTAATACAATTGAAGCGTGAGTGTTCGCTCCCTCGGATGGTGGACTGGGTCGGTCTCTCGCGCGCAAGGCCACCGCTGTGACCCACTTGCCGGCTCACCTTTGTTTCACATTGTGCCAAGCTAAACAACACCCTAACGACATCACAGTCATTATACCAAGAATCGCCGTAAAAACTTCAATATAATTACATACCTGGCTAAGATTCTAGTTTTAATAGCTATTGGACAATCGTTTGCATTCATCAAACGCGGTGGTATTGGCGCAGAATACATAATAGTACAAGTGTATTGGTGCAAAATAATTGAGAACGTCTTTAGTTCACTACCGAAATCATCCTCAATCAGTGTGATTGGATTGGATTCATGTGTAACAAGCTATAATGACCGGAAACAAACTAATGACCGAATAAAAAGTACAAAACCGACTGTAGGTGCTGTACGCTTCAATAAAAAGAAATTTAATAGACTCAAATCGAGGCAAAAACAACTACTTATTTCATTTAATTTCAAAAGCAAAACTTAAACAATTTTCTATTTCTGCCCAGTTTCTTATAGAAAACGTGTAATTACCTCCGCAGAACTTAAAAACTATTCAACTGCACCCAGTCATTCTATTCTATACTTCACACGTCACATGCATAAATTAGCACAGATATGCAGTTGCAGTGCACATGCAGCTCACTTCACGGTATTACGTATACAAATAAACTTAGCTATTATAGATGGCACACGTGTCAAGTAACACAAGGTCTCGTCTCCATTGCAACATTACGTCATTACGGAAAAACTTATCTTGCATCGCTACACCCACTTTACAACGATCTTTGCAACGGAGATTTCTTCAAACAAATTTTCCATTTAAAAAAAAACTCGCACACAATTTTGCCTAACACTGTATGAATCTCACAGAATAAAAAGTAAAAAAAAAAACTAAATATAAAAGTACATTGACTGATCCATAAGTAACACAATAAAAAGGTCATTCTTATTTGTCAATGGAAACGAACTTCATAAACAATTTGTGTGCGTAAAGGCACAACACAAATGATTGCCTTGATCTATGCCGCGTTGATGAAGCGAGTTGTATGTGCATGTACCTACCAATCCAGTATACTCGCTGACACATCTTTTAATAGCTTTGTTAATGTAGCTATTGATTAATATGAATAAATAATATTGCACATTACTTGTATGACTAAACAAAATAAATACGAAGATCGAAGTTCAAAGTATGCAAGTTAAAGTTTTTCTTTCTTTGATGCTTATTTACGGTTAACTTTTTGATTAATACATTTTTCACTGCCATGTTTAATTTTGTCATTTCCCAGAGTACCTACTTTCCTACGTATTAAATACCTTCACATCTTTTTCTAATGTCTAAGTGATTTAGACAACATACTAGAAAGCGGGTCGGTCTACAAGGCTAAGCTATGCATACAAACAGGTTGATTCGTGGATAGGGAACCATCTTTACATACCGAGACTCCTCCGTGACTCGGAAAGCACGCTAAGCCGTTGGTCCCAGCTGTCATTGCAGTGAATGGCAGTTGAATGCAGCTAAAGATCAATATTTTACATGTAGTAAAATACTGGTATTCAGCTGCATCCGGTTAGACTGGAAGCTGACACTAACATACTTGGGAAAAGGCTATACTTAATAGGTAGATTGATTGACCAGAATGCGATTATTTTAACAATAGGAATCAAGGCACACGAATGCAAGTAAACTAATGATATATTGCAATCATAATGCATTTACGAGTACAACATTAAATGAAATTGATTGCTAATCTTACAATGAAAAAACTTAAAATCAGCATGACATTTTTGCAAAAAGGTCCTGATAAAAATAATATTGATCTCGATCCTTCATTTATTATCATAGTAATCATATTTAGAATGCAGAACAATTCTTGTTTCTCAATGAGGAAATAACAAAATGAATAAACGCATAGTCAAGTGTTCGTGTTATACACGACAGTAGGTACTACCTACCTATCTATTTTTATATTTACAGAAATCTGTATTTTCCTGTAGAAGTGTAGATAATGGAAGCAAAGCATAACCATACCATTTGTTCATTGGTTTTTATCATAAAGGCTCCCATAAAGTTTTCATAGAAATTGATCTGCAAGAGTCGCAGTCCTTAAAGATTCGAGATCAAATGTATGGAAAAAATTAATTAGAATTTCTCTGTAAAAATACATCCAGAATGATAGAGCGAGCATATTAACATATTCAATTTCAATTATCATTAACATAATATTTCTCATTTGCTTTCATAAGAAAAAGAGAGAATGTTTTGCATCAGCAATGTCTGCACTATTCCCTCACTTTGCATGCTGAAAGTGTGTTAATTATAGCACTCATAATATAATTACAGTCACTAAGTACCAACAGAAGTAATTAATGCACAAATACAAAATTCTTTCTCAACATTTCGACGCACAAGCTCTGAGACGCGTCTGCTTTATCAGCCCTCGTTATTAAAATGTCACGCTTTCACTCGACACTTTCGTTTTGAATATTTTAAAAATACACAAAGCTTTCGAAATCCGTGGGAGATCTCGCTACATTCGAGTCTTGTCATACAAACGTAATAACATCAGCGGAAAGTGAGATCATAACCTCGACAAATGTCATTTTCCTCGTGCTGCGAAAATTAATAGCATAAAAATTCTGAATATGCGCGAGTCAGTTGTTTTATTAACATTCTTAGGAATAGTTAAATGCTCGTAAAAACGAAAAATGCTGTTATTAAAACTTGTATGACCGCTCTTCGTGAAAAAGGATAGCTTACTTACCACTGTAGTGATTCCTCTTCATTATCGATAATGTAAAAAACACGTCTTGAATATCGATACCTTCGATATCCAGATTAGTAATAAATAATTAATAATCCTCGGTTTCCTCAGTGTGGTATCTATTAGAAGCCTTGTCATTCATCGCATCCATATCCGTCGATGTCAATCGTATGATGAAACGACACCTCTGTACGCAGAATAACAATCACTTGCCATAAACACGAATTAGATGCACGATAATTTACATGAGGATTTATTATTATACTAGCTTTTTCCCGCGGCTTCGCTCGCAAAGGGGTCGGAAATTTTCCCACAGAAACGTACTATCGTAACGCGGACGCCAGTAAAGCTCCCAGTTCCCATGATTTTACCGACCGACATGTTCAACAATAATCGTCATATTTCGGCCAATTTACACAAAACCCTAATGAATTATACATCTTCCTCATGAATCACTCCGTCCATTGATGAAAACCGTATGAAAATCCGTTCGGAAGTTTTTGAGTTTATCACGTTCAGATAGACAGACGATTTCGGAACTTGATTTTATAATATGTAGTGAGCTTTATATCTGTTAGACTAGGATTTTAAAAGGTCACTTTATATCAAATCATTCCGCACGGTGCGCGCACAGAAATATAGAAAGGAATCAAGTTAAACCCAATGGCGTGGCCCACTGATAAAGAGCATGCAAAATCACAGCATTAATTTATACAAAGCAAAAACTAACCCTATCATCGCTTAGCATTAGCACTAACAAACGCTTTTAAAACCTGCAAATAACAAAGTCCTGTGCCAATGAGTATAATATGGGGACACTAAGTGACAAACGGCAAAGACGTTCCGTATGTAGTGCATAGACTGTGTAGTGCTGCCCTTCGTTCGTCAGATATCGATATCGAAGTTTTTTACGCTCCGGAGTTCGTGCCAGGAGTGCGTTTGCAAAGCACGCTACAAGTTTGCGTTAAGGCAAAGTTGACACTGTAAATGCACTATCTGGTACGACACCCCGGAACGTGTAGCATCGCTCCTGACGAGACAACACCAACCACCAGTTCTATGAACTGTTATGAACTCTAGTGAACCGTTTTTTTCTATTTTCGAACATTCTGCACTTAATTATTTATATTTTTTCCTATTTTATTGTGTTTAGTTTTATATCTCTTACGCTTTACAATTATTTTCGTAAATTATGTTTTAGAAAACCTCTTGAGTTCATTGTTCGCTTTATCTATTTTATTTTTAGTCATTGTGTCTAATTTGGCTTTTACCTATTCCGTATTATTTTTGTATACTAAGTATTATTTTATGTAAGCACTTATGTTCATTTGATTGTATTTACATATTAGTTACAAATTGTTGATTTGGTTGTATTTTGAATATTTTTTATGGGTTTTTATTACAGCTTTCTTCGAGATTTTTATTGTTTTATTTCTTTATTATATTTTATTTATATAGAAACCCCAACCCTGAGCATATAATAAACACAGTAGATTAGTGTTATTTTCTTATTAGCATGATTTTGTAGTGTCAGTAGACAGTAGCCATTTCTAGTTACAAACTAGGTATGGTGTATACATATAGGTTAGTACATTGACAAAGACGTAATGGTAGGAAGCCATTGTGGCGGTGGTTCCCTCGTATAGCCTTCGACAGTAATTATCGTCGCTCGCCGCACTATTGCAGTCGCTTGGGAGATTTATAATTTTTTTTCCGCCATGTTACTCTGTCGTAAGCGTGACTTGTGAATTTTATACTAGATTTCTAAACAAATTAACACTTTAGTCAAGTATAGTAAATCACAAACATTTGCTGTTTGTGATTTACGTGTATCAAAATGATTTTTTAACCTCTGACGACAAAATATAATTTAGAAATATAACGATGCATCCTATGATGGCTGGTTACATCACTACGGGACCAACATCAATCCACCTGTTCGATCGAGTAGTTTATATAAACATAATATAGGTATTGTGATCGTAGTGGAGAAGGCCGATATAAATCAGGCCCAACTGGCACAAATATGAGCGAGCGGAGCATTTGAAAGCTGTCAGCTGTTGCCCACACGGTTACAGCGAACTATTGGCCACGGTATAATTAGAGCCACGTTGAAATAGCTACAAACAATGTTGCGCTCTCATATTCATAGTTCTGCACTATTCTTATGCGGCCTTGGTATTCTTACCGAGTTACTAGTACTATTGCCAGCGCAGTTAGCTCCATGGTTATCTGTTGTTACAATTTACAGGGGGTTTCTGAAAACAACATAATTTTAACAATTATTGGTCTATAGACAATATTAGGACATTATTAGGAAAAAAATGTGTATTGACTTCCCTTAATAGCTATGTAGTCAACAATACACAATTTTTTTTAGAACTGCGCACACGCATCTTTGCTTAAAATGAATGGATTTTACAAATACATTAAAAAAAGTTAGGTGGACCCTACCTAAAAAAAATATTAGGTCATAGTATAGAGATGGTAAGAAAGTGCCAAATCCATCATTCTGCATGATTAAAAACTTATCTAAGAATAAAAATAAAAGAGAAACAGGAGTTCGTACGTGACAACGGTTTCAGTATTCATGGTGTAACATCACAAGGCCAGAGGCAATACAATTAATTATATAGGC
The DNA here is from genome assembly GCA_947522985.1 of Lithophane socia. NCBI lineage: Eukaryota > Metazoa > Arthropoda > Insecta > Lepidoptera > Noctuidae > Lithophane > Lithophane socia. The sequence goes on along the minus strand of OX383270.1, from coordinate 7,754,581 downwards.
TCTCTATATTGACCATGGATAACGATACACCAGTTCCATTAGCAAATGAATTAGTGGCAGCAGTATGTTGTTATACCACACGCAGAACGATGTTTCTCCCTATACTTATTTTTTGTTCTTCATCAAGGTTTTCAGGTATCCCAAGAGTCGACCTATTCTGTAAAAACGCCGTGAAAACTTAGTTAGGTGAAGTGAGTTTAAAGTGAACTCTCAGTCAACTGTCATAAATGGAATGACAGCTCAATCACATATAGTGCGTTTCATCAAATAGTTCCTATGCCGTAATGTTGGCTCTACTGTTGTAGAACCAATACGAATACGCTACGCCGCTACGGCGCCATCTAATATATTTATGAAACGCACCATAAGTTTTCATGGTGAGATTTTTACAGTAGGTACCTTCCTATTCATGAGCCCAATTTTAACATGGGTCCCTTAAAGTTAAACCTTTATTTGTAGAGAGCTTAAAGTTCAATCACGAATAGTACTTCCCAGCAGCGGCGCTACGATTTCACTTCGAACGGAAAATTCACACGCACATGAGTTTCTATCACTACGACAATATCTTACAAGTATTATAAGTACTTATAGTACGTGACATTATAATTGTATTGTGTAGAATCAGTGGAACGATGTCAGTGGGTCAAGTGTGGCCGGGGTGGCTATGCGCGGGCGTTCAGGGAAGCCCTACGACTAGCCTTGCATTGTCCATAATCTCATTTCGCTATTGTATTCACACCTTATATCCACGTAATGCAATCACTTGACGACGGTACTGAGACGTTGTTGGCAAACATTATCTTATTTAATATAGGGTTAGTTAGTCATCTTTATTTTTCGCATTACTCTTTCGTTTCACCAATATCTCACCTGAGGGCCTAGACAAGTGACAATCGCTTCGAAAGCGTTTCGTTTTTCTACAACGACTTTTAACAGAATTGACATAGGCTTTTCGATAGCTTATGTCAGTCCTATACATTTTTGCGTTTTCCATCATCGTTATCGCTGATAGAATGTCGCTTTGTCTGGGGCCTCGGATATATGGCTCGGTGTACAATGGTGCATCATCTTTTATAGACTTAAATATGCGTTTATAATTTTTCTTAATAAATGATTTTATTTTTGGTTTGTTTTATTTTATTTTTTATCTCAACCCCCATCAATGTTTACAACACCAAGTTATAAAAGTATCCTCGATGACTGAAACGCTGAAAATACATAATCTTAATTTTCTCTCATTATCATTTCACACAACATACATATTTTATACGAACGTTTTATGACCGAATCGAAAGGAATCATCACGTCGTTTATTATCATTAATTATAATGTATAGGTACGTAAAACCTCTATATAATAATATACCTACAATGCACTGCTAAGATTACTACGTACAGTAAAGTTTTATACAAAACTGCTTTTATTTCTGGCATCTTAAATCTAATGAACAGAGTAGCAGATTTTGGACCGAAACACTTATCAAAAGCCATATTTGAAAGGCTTTCACTATAATGAGTTCTCCCATTTTAGGAGGCCCATCCAATCAGCTAGATAATTAAGAGAAATCGAAAGGCCGTAGACTGAACAGACAGAAAGCGCACATTACTAAAAAGGTAACAAAAAATCTATAAAAGAATCTGATGAGCTGCGCCTGCAACTTTGCCCGCGGCATAAAACTACGGCTTTTTAGTCTGTCTTACTAGATCTTTAGTTTAGCAGTGAAAATAGGCAAATAGACCGACAGAAACACTATAATCCATACAAATATTATAAATCCAAAGAAATTCTGTCTGCCTGTTACTTTTCACGCCATAACAGCTGAACGGATTGTGGGTACACAGGTAGACCATGACCTGGGTTAGGATATAGAATACTTTTTATCCCGTTAATATGTTCTCGTGGGATAAATTCCTTCCGACAAACGCTAGTTAGTATTTCTAATGTTCTTCGTTTCTAAATATGATAAAACTGATAGATAATATGGACTCAGTACTACGGAGTAAACGCTTAGCAAAACATATACTTATGTAAATAGATACCTTATAACTGAAGTATGTAGGTAGCGCTGTGATTCTAAAGGTTGTGCCACTGATAAGTTAATGGTTATTAATATCTAATTACAGATAAAGAGATGCACAAGTACATTGACAAGTACCAACTCATTTTATAATAGATTAGAAAATTTATATAGTAGGTATGCTGTACCTACCTATCGTTGTTATTGAAATCAACACGTGTAGTCTGTAGACTAATATAAAGTGCAGTATATTGAGACAAGTGAATAGACGACCATTTAATGTGATCATATCATGTTTGCTTGTAAACGATTAGTGCTTGGCATGTGCCTTCTTAGAAACAGTGAAGTGATAGTAGGTAATGTAAAAGTGATAAATAATAAATGTAGATGTAGATAAATAATAAACATAGATCTTGTTCACCTTTATCCACGCAAAACACAATGATTTGAGTAAGTATACGAATTATGGCACCTCTCGAAACACGTACAATAATTTAGGTTAGGTACAAATTGCAGTACATGAGTGACAAATTACTTGCCAGTCACCTTCGAACACGACTGAAACTTAAATAACTTAATATTAAATCAATAATAATCAATCGTATATTTTAGCTGGCAAGATTTAAACAGATGACTCGTAACATTCGCGACCAGTTTTCCTTGTATGTCAATTAATTAGTAAGATGCATTGCGATAGCACGCAAGTTAGCTATGTTAGATGAAGGTAAAAAGGTCGACACTATGCCAGTAACGCGGTGAGTTTGGCGATTTTACCAATTAAATATTTAATGAGGTGAAAAACTAGATACATTCTGATACGAGCACATACCTAATGCCTACTACTACATATCAAGGTGGGTACTGCAAAGGACCCGAAAATAGACCGTAACAATAACAATACAAGCATGAATTTGGCGATAGCCAAGTTCTGAATAAAATAACAAGTGACTGTCACCGGAGATCCGGTTCGTTTCTGTGAAAACTTGCACATACTGATGAGGATACCGAAAACGAGTTAAGGAAAGCGTTGAAGCTGAAGTGTTATTCGGAAATCCCCTGTTTGTAGGCTGCATGACGCTTTCATATACGATTTCGTATTAATACGCACTAAACACGTCATCTCTCAAACTTTAGACCTACCTAAGTATGAACTTGGGATTGGTAGGCTCATTAAAACAACGTAGGCACCTGCATTTTAGTTTTTGGTGTGAACACGAACTATAATTATGTAGGTACTTATAAGACTCGGCGCAAACGAGCCACCGACCACAGCCACCGGTAGCCCAGCGTCAAGCAGTTCACATACTTTTTCATACGTTTTGTATGGATTCATCGCACGCGTGTGGCTGATGACGACCACCCGCTAAAGCAGTACTCAACAGCGCAGCAAGAGGCGACAGCCATTGGTGGCTGTGGTCGGTGGCTCGTTTGGGCCGATCCTATTAATAAGTCAGGGCAAAGTCTGGGAGCCAGCCAGCAAGATGGTAGCAGAGGAGCTAATCCTAAGGTACGATAGACGTACATTTAGGCCTAAGTATCACACGGCAGTTTAATACTCCCATTGCAGCATCAATTATGAGCGCCTCTGTAGAAATTCCTTTTAAAAGCGTCAAACGAAGAGCTAACTTTGCTGGAAACAGGAAATCCTGTTATTCCTTATTTATTTCAAACGTACTTGGAGCATGTTGAGAGCAATCGTGTTTCCAACTAAAATATCAAATCCATGTCACGAGTATGACGAAATTGAACTCGTGTCCACACGCCTACGTCGCTGTCGATACAACGTGCAACTCCGTAAGGGAAAAATACTGTTAAGAAAGAACGATACCTACCTGTATTCTGAGCCTTTCATGTTCATAATATTAATACTTAATACTAGGGAATAGGGATGTAGTTGATCCCCTATGTATTAACATGGCTTTGAGTTATCATATTTTTAATGATTTGTCTTGGGATACTGGTATCGATTGATCATATTACAGAAGCTAGAACTGAATATTCAGGAAAATCTGAAAGAAGGTTAAGTGTTCTCTAACATAGTACCTACCTAGACTACATATTTAGGCAAAGAGCCCATATTTTTAGAAAGAGATTTCAAGGCCCTCCTGTAGTCCTGAGGAAATCCAGTAAAACAATATACTGGAAAGTCCTGAAATAAGATGGCAGAAAGACACACGAAATATCTTTATATTTTTGTTTGCAGGGTGTCGCGGTGAAGCGAACGTGCTGTAAGCGAAATCAGCGCACGAGTCGTCAGCTGAGAGACTGCACGAGCGCAGAGAACACAACAATACCTATGAAATAACGACTAACATATGATTGTTTTCTATATGATAAAGAACTCGTACCAACAGTTACTTACCTAGATGTCTATGTAAATTTTTGGGTTCGAATCCCAAGCAGTTGTAATCAATTCTTGTAGAATTAATAAATAACCTACGAGACTTTGATAAGAAAAAGGAAAGCATAATCATAAAAATTCAAACTCAAACTCAAAAACTCAAAGCATTTATTTCAATTAAACCATTTACAGGCACTTTTGAATTGTTAAAGAATCGGTCAGTTTGTCAAAAAGTTGAAGCTAGTTCCCATTCCAAATCGTAGATCTCTATGGAGAAGAACGGGCAAGAAACTCCAAGGACACTCTTTTAAAAATGGATATAGATATTACAAAATCCTGTATACAGTATTCTTGGTGCTTCTCTAAGTGAGAACAATGTCAAATGAAAAATAATCAAAAACAATTTAAACTAAAAGATTAAATACTTACTCGAAAAATCGTCGGTAGATAGGTAAGCAACTAAGTCAGTAACTAGAAACTTTATTTATTTATTTACTTTACTATTGGATCTGCAAAGGTCCCAACTGAAGATGCATTTTAGATCCTGGTTCAATTCCCGGGTCGAGACATCTAAGAGCCTACTTCGCCTTGAAGGATAATTTAAGGCTCGTACCCTGTCCTGCCCGATCATAATATGGATTTACGCATCTCTGTGGGGAATGCGCTGGATGCGAGAAACACAGAACCGGTCGAACTGGCGGTGCTTGGAGGAGGCCTATGTCCAGCAGCGGACGTCTTTCGGCTGAAATGATGATGACGCATCGGGAAATACAATGACAGCGACCGCAGTGACGGCGGCGGTTCCTACGGGTTCGATTCCCACACACAACAATATACCCACAGTGTTGCTATTATTATGCAAGCAAGATGTTTAATAACTTATTATTTTACAGGTAGCAGGTAGAGGCGACATAAAACCTGAACGCGACAATTTTTCTGAGTAAAAATTATTCTGGACGGAACAAAAACTGATTATCAATATGTAGTTTAAGTGTTATCCTAACTAATATTAAAAATGCGAAAGAGTTTGTTTTTTTACCCGACTGCCCCTGAAGGAGGGTAATTTATTTGTTTGTTTGTTACGCGGATTGGATGAAATTTGGCAGATGGGTAGACCATGACCTGTAGAAGGACTAGATACTTTTCATCCTGGTACTTTTCATCAACAGCTAGTTATCTCATATAAAGATCGCGAACAATGAAGAAATTCAACAAGTTCAAGCAAAAGATGTTGCCTACCTTTTCTGTTTATCGTTTCATAAAACTTTTAAACATAAGACACAGGCTCTCATCTCTTCCATCACGACTCCGCAACGAAAGAACACCACAACGCAAGAAGCAATGACGCAAGAGACAAATAAATGGTAGACCGCGTTGGCAGTGTGGTTAGCTGGTTGTTTACATAACTACAACAGCCACTATCGACACTGCCTCTGCGTTCATCCTAATGCAACAACGCCAGAAGAAGAAAGAAGAATGAAGATCCTCCGCTTTTGAAATTTTGTTTCTAATCTTCAAGTAGCTTGCACGCAAGGGTGCTGGGAGCTTGCGTCATTGAAAACAGCGCTTGCGCAAGTAGTCATAGGTACCTAATTTTTAATAACGAACTAATTATAGTAATTATCTACTACTTGGCGTGCAAGCAACTTGTAGGTATATATGGATGGTTACCTACGTGACTTAATTTTTTTTTTACTTTTCTTGATACTTAATTTTTGGTAAAATCCATACAAATAAATCCATTCCTATCGATACGCCCCTTAACCCAGGAGAAGTTTCTAATATCATCAATAAATATGTGCCTATATACTTACCTACCTGTGTGCAAATATTTTCATGCTTTTCATGAATAACCGGTTGAATAAATACCTGTTTCATATTTAAAATGTGTTATTAATGTATTAAATAAATATGTTTTGTTAATTGTATACTAATTAAACATTATATTATTGTATATTGTGTGTCACCAATAATAGCGTGACCACAGAGTACTTAATATAATATATTAGCGTGACTGAAATAAATTCGCACCTCAATAGCTCCATCAGGTGCATTTACGGGAGGCGAGCCAATTCGCAGCGCGTGTAACATCATCATATTGTATATGTATCTGCATTTCCACTTATGTAGAAGCTGATGTCATACCAAAGTATCAAATTAGCTGGATGATATGCAAATTGCAAGAGCTCTGCGGCTTGCTCATAAAGTAGGCACCAAAACTTGGATTTGGGCCACTTGCATCCACAGATCACCAGCGACCTTTACCAGTGGGATAATTGCGTACCTATCTAACACAATGACAATGTCAATGCCTAATAACTTATACATTGCATGATTTCCGTTGCGAGCAGAGGAATTTTTCAAACATATTATGAAGAAATGGATCAGCAATTTCCGTCAAAGTCAAGTTTTCAGTTTTATTTTTAAAAGATATGAGGTAGGTAGATGCTCTACGAGTTCTGAATGACTAGGTAAATCTTCATTGAAAAAGGTAATAAATAGATAACTGTTCATAGGTATTCATTGGATTGTCCAAACAAGCTTAATTATAATTGTATTGTAACTCATTTTACTGGCTATAAATTATGTGTTAATTATTCATACCTACTCATAAAAATGTGTTAATTATTCATACCTACTCATAAAAATGTGTTAATTATTCATACCTACTCATAAAAATGTGTTGATGATAATTAGATCATGCATATTTATTTGTATTCGTTTTATTTTGTTTCCCTTTTTTGGTAAGCGGGCTGTCTGGAGAAACGTCATTGGAAAGCTATTGGACGCCCGCTGCAAAGTGCAGACTTTGGGTGGCCTCATAGTCTGATATAGGGGATAAACAAAATGGTGACTGCAGAAGCTTAACATACCTACTTGGTCAAACTCACCCCAAGCCAAGTCAAACAACTTTCTGTGATTGTTCACACAGTGTAAGTTAGTCGCGGACCTCAATTATTTGTACTTACAATAAAACTTGCTAACAGACATTGTGCAGGTGTGTAAGTATAGTTTGATATTTCGAAAAGGTCTAACAATTATAGAATGACAATGCAGACTGCAGTTGCAACTTTTCGTCTAGACATGCAAGGATACTTATTGAAAGTTGGTAATGTTGAACTAAGCATCTAACTTAATAATGGCCAATGACCGTAAATTACTTAATTATGAAACGTTCACTGGCAACGTGATCAGACAGGTACTTATAGTTTATGTAAGACTCAACTGCACCATATTATCAAATCAACAAGCAACTTCTGAAACGTGGACAGTAGGTAGAATCATTATGAAAAACCAGTAGGTACCTACATAAATAGCTAGGTGTACCTACAGCTATGGTATCTACCTATTGGACCTCAGTCGTCTAGGGCCCCAACCATAAATTCAGGACACGCTGACGACAGCAACAAAACAATGACTTAATCACAGTAGGTATTAAGCTCTGGAGTTAGTCGAGATTTGTAGAGTGGATTATTTCGGGCTGGAAATATCCGGGATAGCGTATTCAACGGTTTCGGGATTTAGTTTTTGGTATTAACTAGTAGATACCTATCAGTTCTGAAGAAAAGCAGCTCCATCCCCTGCCTTTTTATTAAAAAAAACAGTTTAATGTGGATCCCATAACGTTGGAAATCTGATTTATAACAGGTCGAGTTAGCCTCAAGAATACTCAACTATATAGTTGTCGACATAACAGTAGGTGCATACAACGCAATCTGAATAAATATGAAGGAGGCATGTTGTAACTTATCATTAGTAAACAAACACTCGAATGTACTGCTGATAGATAGGTAATATACCTGCGCCGTGATATACATGCGAAACAACGCTAATGACATACAAAAAGTAAAAGGAAGAAGAAAGTGATCAAATCCTTTGCTGTATATGTGGGTACCGTATGTTTGGCCACTTTCTTCGTTTATAACGCTTTCGTTTTTAAAATAATCTTAGTTGCTATGGCTAGGTAGGTAGGTACCCCAGTTTACCTACTTGTCGGCCTATAGGTAAACAAACACGGATAAAGCATGAACTTAGACCTGTCGCGATCGCAGCCCAAGATTATGGGGGGGGGTCAACATTGGTGCCGAGGAATATTTTTAGTGAAATGGTTACCTAATTGATAAGTAGGTACCTACTCTAAAAACGTTTTTTGGATATGGGTCACTGTGTCTAAGTAGGTACCTACAGTTTTTAGTTAGTAAAGCACGTAAATCAGTCTCTCGACAGCTTGAATGATTTTGGGAGGGGTTATGACCCCCAGGACCCGCCTATCGGACCGCGCCTGACTTAGACTACCTTCCTGTCACAGTCACCATCACCATGCTGAGCAGGTGGATATTGACGATCCAAATTTTAATTAGAGCATTGCTTATTCGTAGTCGTAGAGTATGCAACATCTTGATGAAAATGAGGTTGCCAAATTAATAGGCCAGACCTGCAATAATTTTCAAGCCCCAAGCATTACATCAAAGGTATGGATCAAACCTATTATGATGGTGTCCTACACTTAAGGCTCCCACAAACAGGCGAAACGACGATTCTGGTAGAATAATTTTCATGAAGTTTGGAAATCGTTCTATTACAGTCGCGTCGCGCTGTCGTGTTGCGCCTGCCTGCGGGACCCTTTATAATAATACCAAGGGTGGATCCAGTGGGGGGGCACAAGGACGCGTGCCTCCCCAAACGGTTTAAGTAAAATCCTGAATCCATTATTATCTATCAAGACATGGCTTCAGTGATGAACGCTGAAGAAGTAGGTAGGCTTCCGACTATAATATTTTCATTGAAAATGAATTAATCCCAAAAACAGCATAGTGCACAAGATATGGGAGACACCTTTTATCTGGTTGGCCTATGTGCCCCTCCCAGAAATAAATCCTGGATCCACCCTTGAATAATAGATACTGAATAATTTATTCCCTAAGACCAAAACTTTAACATGGTTGGTACTAAATTTGGTATTCATAAATGCTATAAAACCATCTGATTGATTAACAAGATCAACTAAAATAGCAGACGGTGTGAAATTGAAATTAGCACGACGTGATGTCGCGACGCTTTCGACACCGCATAAAGCATTATGTAAAAAAAAAATTAAGTAATAAAAACTAAAACCCAACTACGACTTAAAAGGTATAAACAAGAGACCACAGACAGACAAATTAAAAATCCGGAGTCACACGTGTTAGGGCATAAATCGAACCGATTACGTGTGACTCCGGATTTTTAATTTGTCTGTCTGTGGTCTCTTGTTTATACCTTTTAAGTCGTAGTTGGGTTTTAGTTTTTATTACTTAATTTTTTTTTTAATTCTTTTGGGGTTATAATATATATATATTTGAAATGTGCTCATTAAGCCCTTTCGTTTCATACCCAACATGGTACGATTAAACCATATTTTTTTTTAAGTTCCTCACTTTATGTCCTCTAGAGGGCGCCATTTTTAATTTAATGTGATTTCACATAGCCTATAACCTGCGGACAATCACGACGCTTCTAACGATACCACATTTGTCTAATTGTGATAAGTGGTTTGGAAGATAGGAGGGAACAGATGAACATACATACATACATACATACATACATACATACCGGTCAAAATCATAACCCTCCTTTTTTCTTCGCCGTAGTCGGGTAAAAATACTCTAAAATCATATTTCTACGAATAGCCTTCTTTTGTTTCACGAAGTATAGACCTAACATCACCTACTGATTTTGCCTTTATCCCCAATTATTTCGGGACCCGATAGATAAGTACTTCTTATCTATTAGTCTTGAGAATAGCTGAGAATGACAATAGCTTATGGCTGTTCTGATATAAGCGATATCGCTGTTGCGCCCGGAGCGATAGGTCCGCAGTCACTTTAGACCAGTACCTATCGATACCGAACGCGACAGTGATGTCGCTTATATGATATCTGAATAGGCCGTGCCGTTAAAATATTAGCCAGTCATATAAATGGTACCGGAGCTGACTGTTCAGGACGCGGAGAAAGTTATGTGGTGGTGTTGTAAGGAAAACCCATCTTATAATATGCCCAAAACATCTGTCTAGGAACAGCGTAACGGTCACACATCTCAACTTGGAAACGGATCGTAACCGTAGCAACTCGAGCCGTTTCGTATTCTTTGTATGAAACTCCTTACTGAAAAGCACATGCACTAATCGGAATAGTAACGTAAACGATTCGCTTCGGGACAAGCTCACGAACCGCGGTGAGGCGCGTGGTCAACCAGCGGTCCCCGCGCTTACGGCTCGTCGTCCCCGCGCTTAATGCCTCTCCGTCGCCGCGCTTGCGCCTCTTTGTCCACCCTTGCCCCTCTCACCCCTCCCGCGGCCTGCCTGCAGCGCACTATTCTTGCCAGCAGGTTAACCAGCGGTCGGCAAGCCGTAAGCGCGGCGCTGCCTAGCTGTAGCTGAATCAACGTATCGGAGTTGCTGGTCCGCCTTGGTTACGTGCTTACGTTAGGTTGACGCCTGTTTGACGGCGAGGCTAAAGGCGATACGGTGACGATCCCTTTACGAGTTGATATGTATGCTATGACCTCGACTCTTAAGTACCATTTACACGATGAATATTTCTTGCCTGTGGTGTGGCATATAATAAAATTGAAGCTACAATTTACCTACTAGCATAGTCTAAACACTATTTAGAGGGTGCAATTTTTATTGTTCCTTCAACCTATGGTATATCATAGGCAGTCAGAACCAGTCAAAAGCAATTTACCAGAACCGAGAAGTAGCTAGCAGAAACCACTTGAGCTAGATTACATCTAAAACTGGAGCGCTCCTAAGGAAATTGAACATGGAATCGAATGAATGAAAGCATATTTTCAGCTTAGGACTGGACATGCCTTTCGAATCATTGTGAAGAATCGATCAGTCAGTGCATTATATTGCACCCAAAATACTCTCAATCGATTTAATACACAATACATATTGTAAAACTCGCATTTTTATGTGCTTATTAGGTTTGCTGGTACGCACTGCAATAATACAGCAGGATACCGATTCAATAAAAATTGGATCAGTGGGTAACTACTCCGGTTGATTGCACAAGTCGATTTTATAAATGTAGCCTCTTCAATAATTTTCACACATGATCAAAGTTTTGTTGTAAAGGATTAGGTCGTTTGCGCAATCACAGGTGGGCAGACATTAGGCTAAAGAAAGTATGGTCGATATATAGGTACCTACTTCAATTATTGAAAACGTCTGGGCTGTTCGAGACTTAGATGAGTTATTAACCAAGCACATAGGTTTTATGCTTTAGAGGACATGGTGCGAAGTCAATGGTTCAGGACAATGTCATTTAGGGATTGCTCGAACAAAAGAGGATGAACGAAGCGTTAACTCCATGATGCCGCCAATGACGAGAGGTCGATAAGCTTCCGCAAGGGTCTTTTCTGGGTCCGCTCCTGTGTATTTTCATAAAATGAGGCCCGGCTGCAATGCTGACAATCTGTGCGTTCGGTAAAACTACTAAATCTGAAAAAACGAAGCTCTTCGATTCCACAAATCCTCACACAGCTTTTTCGCCTTTGTTTATGGGAGGTATAAGGTTAATAAAGATACATTAAGAGTCAAAATTTCTTCATGTTTATTTCATTTTTTTAAACATCATCATGTTACACACATTGGACAATAAACTGTGAACAATTTCAGGCATTCAAAGAGGTAGCGGTTATCTAAATTAATTGCTGCACTACAGGCATGGGGCTGACTCGGACATTTCAAATACTTAAATCCCCAACAGATCTAACACCATACATTATTTATTATTAATAAATGCTAAGTGGAGAAATGCCTCCACAATTTGTAATTATTTGAATTGTCCGAATTAACTTTTGCTCTGTAACACTAACACTACTATTTACCACATTTCGCGAACTGCTAACACCGATACTAATAATTTTAGCCATCTCTACACGCTAATACATTCAGAACCATTTCAAATATCCATACAATCATTCCTAGTCGCAATATCTATCCTGTCGAGCGATATCATTAACAGTGGTGATCCTTTTATATAAGCGCTATACTTCTAACAAGATTACCTAATACTTAAGTTGTATATATTGTTGTATATATTGTTATATATATAATTATTTGTGACATTAATTTTAAGTAAGAAAAATACTTTAGTTTATAATATTAATTTTTGAACTGGGATAAGAAGACTGACACTAGTTTAAAATTATTCCACTCAAAAGATCACCGACTGTTTATAACATCAGTCGTTAACAAATTCCAATTATTTCCAATAAGTTATTGCCCAACATGAAGCTAGCAAACACGAACACCAACGAACTATGACGAAACGCGCCCATATCGGCTCTGCGGCATACCAGGATCCAATGTATACTGCCAATGACGAACAGACGATGTAAAACTTATAAACGATACTAATGAAACCTACTTACATCATCACATGGTAGGCGATTGCCATGTGAACATGTTCAAAACCTTCGACGTCCGTTCTGTATCTACAATAACCCTTAAACTAAAGGTGCAAAATATTTACTTACATTACGTTAATCTCCCTAAGAGCAGTCAATTCGAATTGATCTACAAAAAGTACAAACAATAAATAAAACTAGCACGTAAAAATACATAGATACATTTAGTACAAGTTCCTAAATCTATTGTAATTTGTATATTGTTATAAAACGAAAGTGCAGGTACTGCATACGGAGAGTTAAGCGTATCCGATACATTACTACCGTTCGCGTGTAGGCCGCGGCCATCGGCCCTCGATAACACAAACTTAACGTTTTTTAAATTGTATTTGTATTTGTAAATTTGTATTTTTATTAATGAACTAGCGACTTCGCACGGTTTTTACGACAAAACATCGAGATTTCTTAATTATATGTAACTTTAACACGTATTATTTCCGGAATAAATTCATCAAAAATCTGTTACATGGTTTAGAAGAACAACGCGGACATACAGACAAACACGAAAAGAGACTATATGTATATGCTTGCTCTTGAGCTCGATAACGCCTGATGGAAAGCGATGAACGAGTTTGCCTAGAAGATGCCTCTTCACTCTTGCATGGAAGGCAAACGGATTATATATGAAACAGTAGACGCTGGAAGAGAGTTCCAGCTTATGTTTATTGTCAATCTCAACGAAAACCGAACTTAGGCTCAATAAGCAAGATGAATCTCATCAGCGATGGAAGATCTGCGTGATATCTTAGAAAGCGAGTAATTTCTTTTCGATTTTTGTATTCAGTCGACGTTATTATCGTCGAAGTATAGCAATAGTAAACAACTTACCAACTCCAGATTTTAAAATAACTTATCGACAATCGTTCAAACGTGCTTTTATATCGAATATGAACATAAAAGCGATAACATTTTGCCGTGTATTTCGCTGCGTAGTAGACCCAATCTATATTCCTATGGGAACTTGACTCTAACAAATTATAAAGTATACCTACTTCCATTGGCTAACACAGATTCGACAAGAATATACTGCTCTCCTCTCGTCTGAGGGATAAGTCTACGACATGAATGCATACAGACGAACCGTGGCCGCGGTCATACAAACACTTAACTAGCGAACGGTAAATTTATATTGAATCTATATTTCAAAAATATACAATTTACAGGCATTTTCTATTAAATTGCTTGGAATATTAATTTATCTCTGTATAAAAAAAGTTACATTATTATAGTAAATAACACTTAAAGAAGCTGAAATTACATTTGAAACATGTTACTGAAAAACACAGAATCATTGAAACGAGTTTAAAATAATCGCACATCCCAAATTATTCATTCATCGAGATAAATAAGAATTAAAACTTAAATTACACCAATTGATTTCAATACTAGCAAAATATATTTTAAACTGAATCGCTTCTCAGCCATATACAATCACATAAGAATTATTTAGGAACATAACAAATTTACAAAAATATTTCCTTATTTGGTTCTGTCTCTAGCACTATTTATTACTTTTGACGGTACAACACATTGTTTTAAATAAATGTTATAACATGATATGACGGCAGTAGCACTTGCTCGGTCACTATTATTGTTACATCTAGCATTAACTTTCCACCATGTTAATTGTTCCAGTCTATATTGCTTTTATTTATTTATTTACATTACATTAATAACAAGGACCCGCTGTAGGACTTGCGATACTAACTACACCACTGATGGGCACTTCCATTATCAACTTAAACGTAACTTTAAAATACGGCAGAAATTGATTTAATAGCACAGTGGGCACTTTACTGTTTTTTTCGCAGTAATAATATGTCAACTAGCGTTACAATACTATTATTTATATGACATCAATTTCGTTTAGTGTATGTATCACTATGTTTCAATAAGACAAAGTTGCGACACTCAGGAATTATCTGACGTTCATCCACTCACACCCCACGTTACAACAACTATCCATTTAGCTAAACACCATCAGAGGCCGTATCAAGAAAGTATCACCATTGTTCCGAAAGGGGAATGGCGCTATTTGTTTTGCATAGCTTCATCTCTTTCTCGCACAGGAACAATTATGACTAACACTTTCCTATACGTCCCTAGAACTTTTCTAACTCCACTACAGATAATGCTCAGTTTACATTATACACTGGCCCGCATGCTTAACAATTTACTAAATAGTTATTACTATGAGTAATTAAATTTGTACTAAGCGAAGTCAAAGGCGGCGTTTTACAAAAAAAAGTATTAATTATAAATGCTGATTGCCGTCTCACATCAGTTAACTCTTATTTCTATTGTTAATCTTGGTGTTATGAAGTGTATTTATCACGTATACGAGGAGGGTTGATATTGAAAATAACCGAAAAGTCTTAGCTGTTCTATATTTAAAAATGATCGATATTGTGTTAAAGATTCTCAGTTTCACAATGAAGTATCTGATTGTTTTCATTACTCTGTGTAATACAATACAATATAATAATGGTTACCCCATTAATGATCAGAAGGCCAATTCTCTTACTTAAAAAACGTTCACATTCAAGTCGCAATCTGTCAAACTTGTCAAAAATTTTGGTAAATTGATGTTTTTTTGACAGATTTCGAATGCGAAAATTTCAAATGACTTTTACCGCTCTGGGCGGAGCGGGAGGGCCTGTCAGACTTTTACTGACTAAAGCCCACGCATATTCCTTCAGTTGCCTGTTGCCAAGGTCCCGGTATCCGGCCCTTTCGGACTTCCCGCAACCCTGGCGGAGGGAATTGCCCCGCAGCTACTAATACGTATACTCATTAGCACAGGTACAGACCAGAGGGCTGCATGCATTAGTCATCCAAAAAAGTAATTTCATGCGTGTGGCGAAACCAATGAATAGAGCCGTTGTACTACATACCCATGAGGATACAAATATATATAAATAGAAGATTTTAAAAAGAACTGATGTAGTAGTACATAACCAAAAGCTTTCGGGTTATTTCCAAAATTCTTGTAAATTATTCAGAATGCTAACTATAGAATAAATAGACGATTATATCACTTTATATGTATGTGTTGTCTTATGCATAAGAGATAACATATATCTATAAATATAATACGCAACTGCATGTATTATAAATTATGTTTTATAATAATAATCATAAATCATTCTCTCAAGTCACACATTCTTGTTTGAATATAAGAGAGCTCTCATACTAACACATGCGGTTTAAACAGATTTTTCAGTATAATGTAAACGAGCGAATAGAATGGGCGAAGCCAGGATGAGGAATTACAGTACAGGGTCAAACCCAGAGTTGTTACTAACACAGATAATGCCTATGCTTATGTCAATTGTAACCACACTGGTCACCAACTCAGAGTACTGAGTTGGCTTTCCACCTCCCCACAGAATAGTACAGAAGGCGCACTTCGCATTTTAATTATGAAGCTATAAGTATGCGGCGGGCTCGTCTTGTCGGGCCAATTCAGTGAGCGGGACGTAGTCAGAAGATATAAGAGTTACGCGATAGAAAGAGAGGCAACTTCTAGGTGAATATAACTGTAGGTAATTAGCGCTGTGCAACCTGAATTGCACTTTATTGTATCGTAGCAAGAGTCGCTTTTTATTAAGCCTCTAAACAACTGGCCGGAGCACGCGCTATTAACTAACTAATTAGTTATTGAACAAAGTTGTTTACCGGTTAAATGCATTTACGGAGTGAATCTTCTGTACTATTCTGTGACCTCCCTGACAAATCCCTGAAAAATTGTGTATACAGCTGACAAAAAAGCAAAACGGTAAAAACTATGGGGAACTTTATCTAAATCAGATATTTATAGCAGTTGTATCACTCCCTCTACGGTCTCTGCCTTTGAGAGTGAACGAAAAATCATAAAATAAAACCTTGAAATTCCATACATTTCTAGGTAGTCATAGTCACATCCTCAAATCCTGGCCACGCCTACAAACACGATTCCATACATAATGCCATTCTTAATCCTTGCTTAAAAACCATTCTCCTACGTCATAACAATTTACCTAAATTAATCTAAGACAACTATTAATGAAGGCATGACGCAAATGCTTCTGGTGACCAATGTTATGATTCAAACAAATGCTGTGGTGGTAAAAATTTCGAAACTATTTATTTTGATTATTATTTATGCTGTAGTTTAGTATCGCACACGTTTATATTTTGGAGGCGCTGTCTCTCTAGCATTTGCCCAGCGGTGATACTTGTCGAAGAGATGAACATAAAAATGCGTGTACACCAAAAGATTATAAATAAAAAAGAATAATATTTCGTTTTTCATTTTTTTTTATAATACTTGTGCGTAGAAAGTCGGAATACAGAATGTCATGCGCATTTTTGATTCAACTTTTTTTAAATTAAATGTTCATATTCTTTACGACTAGCTCAGTTTTTTTTAACTTCTTTAATTGACACTTCTGAGTATCTATGTAACTTTGGCCACATTCACAACTCCGTTTAATGTTAATAGTTTGGCCAACAGCTAAATGAACAGTTAGGGTCAGATCAGACTGCAACGTGAAGCGACGCGACGCTGCGCGCACTTTTAACAATTATCGAACTTATTTTCTTCACGAAAAGGTATAATTTCAGTGTGAAAGTTGACACGTGTCAAAGTACGCTGTACCTTATTGTGTAGTACATAAATTCGATATTGAATCGGATCTTAAAAAAGTGCGCGTTGCGTCATGTGTCGGTGTGAACTGACCATAGGAAAAAATACAAGATGCGTTTTCGAATGCTAGGTAGTAAGGCTCGACCGAGATCTCGGTCTCGGTCTCGGCATTCTCGGCTATAAATCCGACCGAGAAATCTGTCTCGGTTCTCGGCTAATAATAGCCGAGATTCTCGGTCATGGCCGAGATTGTAACTTTGTTCGGAATGGCATTCAAATTTTACCGCGCGCGGCCACGCTCCGCCAGCGCGAAGTTGATTGGTGTAAGTAAGTGCGTGAGAGAGATATAATATAATGTTATTCAACTTTGATTATTAAAACAGTTAGTTTTGTTAAGCAGAAAGTACTGTATTAAAAATATAACAGCATTTTTTTTTTTTCACGCATTGTCTCTCTCGGTCTCGGCTCTCGGTCTCGGCCGAGATATTATTTTATTCTCGGTCTCGGTCTCGGTCTCGGCCGAGAACGAAAAACCCATCTGGTCGAGCCTTACTAGGTAGTAAAGCTATTTTTTTTAATTAGTGGCGCAATTCGACTTCACTGGGCAAAGCAGCGCGAAAGATGTATAATATAATTATGTAAACATGTATAATTACACCAAATAGTGACTTCAGTCTAAAGACATGAATTTAAAAGGATGTTCATTTTTCTGGAAGAAGATAGGAAGAATTTTGTCTATGGTTTATTCAATAAAAGAAGTTCTACACTAAATTATAAAGAGAAAATATTTATATTTTTGTTTGTAATGAGTAAACTCAAAAACTACTGGACCGATTTCAAAAAATCATTCACCAGTAGAATGCTTTATTATAACATAGGCTATAATTTATAAAGATATCACGCGGGCGAAGCCGCTGGCGGAAGCTAGTATAAAAATAATTCTAATAGACTGAAACACCAAAGGTTTGAAAGGTAAAATAAAGTTAAAATGAGTATTTCTTTTAGCGATTGTGATAAACGTTAAAAACTAGCAATTTGGAAGATCTGAATTTGAGGCGAGGAAGGAAAGTTAGTAAGTATGTATCTATGCAAGAATTTTGTCTATAAACTAGCCATTTGTTTGAACACAAAATTGTTCTTCGTATATTAATAATGCCGATTTAATACCTTTGAATCAATGTTATGGCTAGATGACCAACATTGATAATCAAAAACTTAGTAGCTGTATTTTGCTGTAAATTCAAAAAATGCGAAAACTGCACCAATACAAGATGCTGAAAAAGTGGTAAGAATATCGCGCGATGTTATTTATTTGGCGGCGTCCTAATTGGGAGCGATCGTCTGTTGCTTTGATTACATGATCGCACGATCAAACGCATCGTACGATCGTTATTAAGCATTTCATGTGCTCGCACGATGCATGCGAGGTTCAAATGGGACACTCTGATGAAATCTGTATGTTTGAACTCATGGCACGACGAGAACGCATCGTGTCATCGTGCGATCTTCGCCAAATAGGACGACGCCTCTTACCCGCATGCGGTCCTCCCACGTCTTACGATTGTTATCTGCGGGCACCGGACCGCAATCTCTCGGTGAGTTTTAAACGTTATATATTACTGCACAAGTATATCGCCACAATATTGATTCCAAGGTAACATCCGAAATAACAATCATCAATCCGAATCACAACCCACACATGTTCGCATACACATCGCTACACAGGCACACATACAAAAATTAAAGCATGAAGAAAAATATTTCCACCTCTTGAGACTATGAATATCGAATTTGTTCCTAAGTTTTATAGTACATAGTTTATTATAGCTTAACTTATGAAGTGTAAAGTTACTGTGTTATGAGGGCACGCGCGATGTTATCTCCATTGGGAGGGACGTGGAGACCTGCATCTGAAAGGAGGGACAGAGTAATGGTATTGCATAATAAACCGAACGATTTCCTACATAAAATACAATAGACGTACAAACCCGTGCGCATTAACATAGCACCTGGCCCGGAACTCAATACTCCGCTACCCTACCCGCTCGGCGTACTCCGCTACCCGCGCCGCGCCCCGCCGTCGCCGTGCGGGGCGCGGGGGGGCGCTACAAACGTCATTGAGCCAGGTGCCATGTTAATGCGCACGGGTTGTAGATATATTTAGTAGCCTATTCCGCTATTCATCAAGAGTCATAAAAACGTGTTGGCACACCGAGCGCTGGACGCAGAGACGCTCTGCGTCCAGCGCTCTGTGTGGCAACAGGACGTGTTCTGGTTTGCAAATGGTCAATCGTCATCCTAAGGATTCCTCATTGAGAGGTGAAACACGTGTCGATTTCTTACATGGTTTTTATGACTCTTGAAGAATTAAGCGGAATAGGTTACTAAAGGAGACGTTTCATTTTTGTATGGGACTTCGGCCATAACATATACACTTTAGAAAACCTGGGAAACGAACCCCTGATTACAATAAAGGCATTATTTTTTCATAATATCTAATATTTTATGGGCACTAAACAAAAACTGAAAAAGTTTGACGTTTGTCAGGAGAAATACGACCATCGACTAGTGTTGGGTAACTCGGCACACGTGCTAGCACAGTTGTGCTAGTCACTTGGATGAAAAGAATCACTCACTCTTTTTATTTTGATGTGCTAGCACACACCTCACTGGCACAGATTAGCTGCACACAGAACATTTGTACAATTGAGTTTTAAGTCAGTCGATCAAGTCACTCACTCTTTTTTTGTATTTTGATCATTTATGTCTTCGTTCACTGTTGCTAGCACAAACACACAACACAGCACTCACCGCGCGTGTGCCTACTCTACTGCGTGTGCCGTGTCGTGTCGTTTTGTCGTCACTACTCACTACACACCACTCAAAACACACGCGACTCGCGCGGCGACTCGGCGAGTCTCGCGACTCACTCGACACACTCACAGCACGTTCGTGTTCACAAGCCACCGCTGCCTCGCCTCATTCGTGGTAGCACACTTTGTAAAAGGAGTGCCATGCACGATCCTCATTTTAAAAAGGTGTGCTACCCATCTCTACCATGACAGCCAGCCATGACAGGTTGGTTGGACAGATGATGTTTAGATTAACTGTCAAAGATGATGTCTATGACAATGTGTTTGAATTTTTCGTCCAGAAATACCTACAAACTCCAAAGTAGTTTTTTTGTTTATGATGAATCACACCGCACACGTTGTAATGAATCAAAAAACGTTGTTTAAGGTATAAGATATCTTATTATCTTATCGTAATAGCACAGAAATACATGCCTTTCATATTTATTTAAATAACGTCTACGTGATATTATTTTGTTTTAATGTAACATGACTTCTGGACGAAAGCATTGTGCAAGTAAGACGACGCCATGATCAATAGAATATGGCAATAATTTGATAAACTATTATTTTTTGTGCCGAAGAAATCAGGGGAATATTCAGGAAAGAATATTTTTCCTCATTTCGTGGAATTTTTGCCTTTTTTTTCATTACCGTACAGTTTATGGCCGAAAATGAAACATCTCCTTTATAATGGATTTCCGCAAAGTTACGCTTGAATCAATTAACTTAGATTTCCTACATACAGATTACTCAGTGATCTAGCTAGGAGAGCAGCGATTCACCCAACAATTCATTGTACCTACACCGTGTAATTAATAATGCATACTTTAGGAATGTGTTTATGTATCTTTATGGGTAGTAAATCAAGTTATTTATTTAGATCTTCTTGTGAAGATGTTAAATGGCCCTGGAAAATATAATGTTACGATACGTTTTTAGGACTCCTTACCTCAAAAGGAAGAAACGGAACCCTTATAGGATCACTTCGTTGTCCGTCTGTCAGTCTGTCAAGACCCTTTTTTTCAAGAATGCGTGGAGGTATTAATTGGAAATTACTATCAAATACGTGGTCCAAGGTTCCTTGCAGCTTTAAAAAAAACAAACAAATATCGACCAGTTGCAACAGTTGAAATAATTTGAAAATAAATAAACTTCCATTAGCTCGAGAGCGCGTCTAAGCGGAAAGAGGCGCGCGTCTCAGGTTATTCATAACTTTATGTTTAGGCACGCAACGTTGATATTTATTTGACAGTGAAAAATGCTCTGCGCTACGCTCCGCCATATGTGCGCCGCCGGCCCTTAGAAACCTACCTTGGTCTTAGCGAGATGCGGCGAGTGCGTGAACACGCAGTCGGCGATGGAGTCGAGTGCTCGCTCGTCGAGCACTCTCTCGTCCAGTCCGCGCTCGTCCAACACGGCTTCTAATGCCGCCGCTAACTCTGAGCTCTCCGCAAATGCTGCGCCGCCTTCCGCTGTACAAACAATTATTGATAAAACCGGTCACACGTCCTACAAAGGTCTGAAAATGAAGGATGGGTCCCACTGAGTTCTAGGAATAGACGCGAAAATGAATGGATCTTACCTTGATTAAAAAACTCCGTAAATGCTTCATCAGGTATTTGACTGAGCACAGCAGGATCCAAAATGTCGTCCGGTGGTACGTGTCCAACTTCTACTTCTGAAAAGGAATGAGACATTACATAGATTAATTCAAATTTCCGCGACAGGACTATAAATACAATCACGATTGGCCATTAGACATTGACTGAATAACAAAAAGCAGCGATGAATTTGAGTATTCTGCGTGAGGAATAGTAGAGGAGCGCGTAATTTTCGGCTTCCAGTGTAACCGGATGCAGCATTTTACGTGGAGCGACTGCCTATCTCACCTTCACAACCCAGTAACTGGGTAATACGATACCCCTTGGTAATACTGTTTGTCAGACTTTCAGGCTTCTGACGACTCATAACAACTGTCAAACATCCACGAATGATAGCCGGGACCAACGGCTTAACGTGCTTTCCGAGACACGGAGGAGTCTCGGTATGTAAAGATGGTCACCCATCTCCGGATACACCCCGGCAAGCGTAGCTTAACAACATGGATCGGCCCGTGCGGCTGTTATTACTTAGGCGCGGACTCCTTCATTTTTCACCCAGTCCATCGTATTTATATTTTCTTTGGTCTTCCTTTACTCTTATAGCCATTCATATCGATTTTCGTAGTATGTATCATCGATAAACTTACCCAGCTCATGCGAATCGCTGGCGACTGTAACGTACTCGCTCTCGCTGAGGGCACCCATGGCCGCCTCCTCCGAACTGTCGTACGTCGACGAGTTCGAACACACGTTCAGTTCTGTAGAGATAAACGTGAATATAATGGAATATTCATTTTAAACAATTAGAGAAATGAAGGATTTCAGAGTTCCACAAACTCAAACTCAAACTCAAAGCATTTATTTCAAATAAACCAATTACAGGCACTTTTGAATTGTCAAAGGGTCGGTCAGTCAGAAAATATGATGCTAGTTGCACACGATAATGCAATACTGCGATAATGTATACGGCGTGGTTATGCAAGCAAATATTTTGTGTTTATTTTCCATATTTTGTGATTTTTATCTTAAGGATCGTTTTCACTGTTCTTGTCATGCAAAATGCAAAATGATGATTCATTCATGAATTCGTCCTGAAGACTGAAATATTTTGCTATCTTGAAATTTTGTTTTTCACGATGCGGTTACCACCCGCAACACTTCATTTGGGGACTGCAAATATCGCTTCATAATATTCAAATAATCGCAAGGGTGGCTCAACATGCGTTTAATGGTATATTCTAAAAATATTTTTTGATGAATATGTAAACAAATGGATCAGAAAATTACCTTTGGATGCCAATTTGTAGTGTTAGTTACAAATTGAGTGCTTTTATTTGATTATTTGAATAATTATAACCTGAAATTGTAATTTAAATCCCCTTAAAGATGTTTTTAATTTTAAAATTGAGGTTAATTTTATAACTTCAATTTTTGCAGATGATTTTGCATAATTTAACATGTAATTCAAACAATAAATTGTTGAAAAAGTGGTGAGATATAAAGTTGAAACCTAAATACAGATGAGTGTGTTACTAATTCCCTTTAGTGAGTGATTGCGTAAAAATGTAACCAAAGTTTGTTTACACTTTTATAAGATACTATTGGAACAGACTATAAACATTTAGCCGCGTCTTCTTTAACACGTATCATACATACCCGACAGTGATTGGTCGGCGCCAAGCGTTGGCTCGGCAGTGGGCGGCCTCAGTCGCGCGGGCGGGCGGCGCCGACGCTTGGCGCGACGCGGCCCGCGCGGCACCGTTGGGCACGGCCGCTTGCGAACCACTTTCTTAGGGCGACAGTCACGCGCTAACTTGTCGTAGTTGTCCTGTGATAAACAAGATTTATATACTTAATAAAAATTCTTAAACTCAATGACAGACAAATTACGGCCTAACCCAAGTTCCTTAAAAAAAACGAAGGTGAGCACTAAGGAACAACTTAAATATTCGCCCCATAAAAGGGTAAAATAAAAAAAAATCAAGCTTGTATGGAAGTTCGACATTTAGGCCGCTGGGAAATCCCATCTGGCGCATGGCTTGTAAGTAAATATTTATGTATGGACTGAGAAAAGTGAGATGGGCCTATAATTCCTTAAGCCTTAAAAACGGGTTTTCCACCGGCCTTCAGAAGTTCGGCCGTAATTCCGTCATCACAAGCTGCTTCAGAGCCATTATAATCTCGTGCAAGCTGACGTCCAGGATGTCTTCGGTATAGTGTCGGGTCAATCTAGCTCTTGTGTCGTTTGCCAGATTCGTGTTACTGGTTGACTGTGGTGTATAACTGACAGATACTTATAAATCATTTTCAACTTCGTACTAGTCGTAATAAACGTCTAGGTTGGGGAACACCGTCCAATCTGTTATTGTAGACTGTACTTGAAATATAAATAAATTTCAAATTTGAAGAAGTTAGAAATTCGAGAAAACTGGCACTAAGTTCTCATCCAGCATTCCCTGGCTGGCTTCTGTAATGTAAGACACGTACCCTCTTCCAAGCATGCTCGGCACACAGCGGCGTCTGGTCTGCGAGTGGCAGCAGCGGCTGGTTGCAGCGCGCGCCGCCCGCGAACACGGCCGCGCACGCCGCGTACAGGCGCTGCTCGGGCGCGCGCGTCACGTGCGCCAGGCAGTAGCGCGCGCACGGCAGCGAGCCGCGCCCGCAGCGTTCGGTGCCGCACTCCCCGCTCGTAGTGCCGCCGCTAAGCTCGGTGGAACCGGTCTCTCCTCCCGACCAGCCAGTTTCTCTGTGAATAAAGTAATAATAGCACAACTTAAAACCTATCGTCCGATTTTCTCTAGTCATAACTTATTGAAGTTATGACTAGAGAAAATCGGACGAATCAAATCAAAAATATATGATACTGTAGTTATTGAACTACAGTATCATATATTTTTGATTTGATTATTTTGATTATAAAATCTTTTTATTCTTGTTTTTTTTTGTGATTACGTACCTTAGTCTCCTGCGTTCCTGAGAAGTCAACACGGAAGGCATGCCACGTAGCGCGAGCAGATGATTCACCGTCTGCGTTGGAACACGACCTGACGACCCTGATCTATTCAGCTGTTTCTGTGAACATACATGACGATATAATAGTGATGTACTAAAATATAAAAACATAACATGCAAATGCAAAAGAAACGTACGATATTGGACGTTGACATTATACTACTTTCATTAATAACGTGCACCGATGCGATAGCGTGGTAGAAGAAGGGAGAATTATTTTATCTGCTAATGCTAATCGGGATTCGAAACGATGCTTTTAGCCACACGAATTTTCGCTCCTTTTTATTCTCCATAACAATAGAGCGTCCTTGTCAAATTCCAAAGTCGCTGGTTTTAATTTTTGAAAACAAATCTACTTCCACACACTGATAACTCGAAAACACCCCCGCACATCCACTTACTTGTCTCCCACCAGAACTCAAGTCACGTACCAGCGACATTATAAACCAGGATGTAATCCATTGCGAAGTTGTAAGGAGAGGCTACCTTGAGTAGCGAGGCGAGCGCGCGATGGTTGCCGTGGTGCGCGGCGAGCGCGAGCGCGTCGTGTGCGCGCGCGACGTGGCGCCGTAGGGCTGCGCGACGAAGGGCTAGTCGTGCGCCGCGGGATTCCGCTGCGCTTTCTTCTACGCATGCTGATACGCCGCCTGCTTCTGCTGGAGATTTATATTTTGATAATGGTTTTATGTTTACGGGATAATTAAGTAGTTATTATTCATATTTTTTTGTTTTAAGGTGTTTTTAGGTACCTCTAAAGGAAAAAACGGAACCCTTATAGGACATCTTAGTTGTCCTTCCTTCCGTCTGTCTGTCTGTCAAGACCTTTTTTTTTCAGGAACGCATAAGGTGTCAAGTTGAAATGAATATCAAATACGTAGGTCGCAGCACCTTGGAGCTCTATAAACACCAAGCTTCTAAGTCAAAGCAATAAAAAAATAGGCCATTTATGCGTGTTCTTATGCCAATAAACGCATTTTTATTTCTTTCTTTCGAAAGGCCAAGTATGAGGTAGGTTCTAAATATTAAAAATATAACTATCAACAAAATACAAATTACAATAAAATCAAAATCGCAAAATCCAGCTATTATTACAAATGCGAAAGTGAGTTTGTTTGTTTGTGCTTAAATGTTAAAACGGCTGAACGGATTTGGATGAAATTTGGCACATGGGTAGACAATGACCTGGAGAAGGACTTATGCTACTTTTCAGCCTGGACCGCAGACGAAGTCGCGGGCAACAGCTAGTTCATAACGAATATAACCAAAGCTTGGAAGCTGGCATTTTTTTTTTATTCTGCCTTTAAGTCTGCACCATAACAACTACCAAGCTATACCATCTATAGATATCAATGCAAAAATAAGTTTTGAAAATTCTATAGTATTTAACCACGTTATTAGTCAGTCAACTACTCTAATCTATTGTGGGCATTAGTCACAAAATCCAGCCTATTCAAGTTGAGTCACCAATAATGGAACAGTTAGCCAATTTTACGCACAATAGTCACATATAATATACACTGATAATATTGTGATGCACATCTGCACAATAAAAGAACAAGGTATGCAAAATATGTTGATTTCGAATAAAGATAAAAAGTACCAATACTCCAACAAGAATATCGTATTTTGACCTTTACACTCCGTATGCATAATAATATGTATAGTATTCACTTCATAAACATTTTTACTCTTGTCTTGTGAGTTGTGAAACAAGCTGAATGTGAAGTGTTCTACCAGTTTACAGTAGCTCACATTAGACTGCGAAACAAATTCCTAATAAAAACTTAGTTGGATAAGCGCCCCGCCGTTAATATGGAGCATCAAATTTTAGAAAAAGTTCAGCTTTGTAAAGCGCAGTCTACACTGGGAACGAACCTAAGTTCGTTTAGCTTCACACCGCGAACTATGAAAAGTATGAAAAGACGCGGTAGCTACATGAGCGCAGCTAAACTAACATAGCTTAGTTCCCAGTGTGGCCTGCGCTTAAAGCGTCGTCGATAGAGAAGAGAGGAGAATCTTGATAACATTTTAAACATAACCACGCCTGTAATCCCCGAAGGGTTAAATAGAGGTGTATCTTTAATAGTACACCCAAAATTCGCATATTAAAGTCTACATACTTTGACAATGTCTTACCAAAATCTGGCATATTATCATCATCACTGCTGCTGCTCTCGATCTGTCTGAACGCTAGCGGTCTGTCACCAAGTGGCCCACATTGGAACAGCGCTTCGCCTGGCGCATGCCACGCGTCATTTGGCATCGGTACTGCACGTTTCGCCGCCGGTATCCGCTGTAACGCCTCGTGCACCGCCGGCCCACGGCCACGGCGGGGTTTCGCTTGAGAAGTCTTACCTGTATAAAGTTATCATTTGAAGCCCGACACAATTTGATAGGGAAAGTTCCAAGAAAGTATTTGCAAACCAATATATAAGTAGGTATTTTTTTTTTATTTGACTAAAATAACATGTAATTCAGTTTTCAAAAGATATAACTACTTTAAATTTTAAAAAAATGCAGTTTTAACAAATATTTTGTTAATAATATCCAAACTATTTGTGCGACATCATAACAGGAAGGAAGAACTTTAAATTCGCAATAATGAACTTAACTGAAAAGGTAGTAAAGCCAAAAAAATAAAAATAAAGGCAATGACTTACCAGATGAAGCTTTTTTCGGAGGAGACACTGGAACCTTAGCTGGTGGTGGTGCTGGCGACTCGCTTTTAACAAGTACAGATGCATTTTCAACCAAACCTTGCTCTCTCTTAAATACATCTAAAAATGTCTCCACACCACCTGTTTGCTTGGAAGTTTGCTTTGCATTATTTGTAGTACTACCACTATTAATACTGTTTTTCGCACTTAGGGAGGGGGCGGTGGCAGTGCTTTGCGCCTTAGGGCTATGAACACTCAGTCTTCGAGCTTCACTAAACGATTCCGACCTTGCAGGCTCCTTCACTTGAGTTTGATTTTTAACTTTCAAAACTTTGGTTAGAGTAGTCTTACTGTCTTTA
This sequence comes from Lithophane socia, assembly GCA_947522985.1. NCBI lineage: Eukaryota > Metazoa > Arthropoda > Insecta > Lepidoptera > Noctuidae > Lithophane > Lithophane socia. The sequence goes on along the minus strand of OX383270.1, from coordinate 7,726,652 downwards.
TAGTTTGCAATCGGCTTGGCCACTGGTGGATAATGCCCATTAGATACCACCTCCTTCTTGATATCCTCCTTAATATCGCCATTTGTGAATGCTCCTATGAGATCAAGCTCTTTACTCGGACTCTCTGCTAACAGCTTACTCTTAATATCAACATTATCAGAAAACATAAAATTATCTTCTGTGTGGCTAACAGTTATTTCCCCAGCAATGACATCGGAGTCATGAAAGGTGTATAATTCGTTGGGATCAATTTTAAATTTGGAGTAGAAATTGTCATTGAGATGTATGTATGCCTGCTCATCCCCTGAGTTGTCATGTAGGAACATGTTTACTTCACCACAGCTCCCTGATGACACACCCTCGACTGCCATTTTATACTGTGTGGCACAACTCGCCTCGGATATATTTTGTGGAATACCACTGAAGCTGAAAGCATGAAAATAATCATATTTATTTTATGACTTATTTATATCAGTACACCGGAAATTACTGTATGATGTATAAGATTTATATAAAACTACACAGTACACTTGTTCTGGTAATATTTCTGCTTTAGAAAACCACGACTATCAACATTGTTCTGCATCATTTGAACACAATAATTTCAATTTAGGTGTGTTGATGATTGTAATCTCTATTGAATCAGCACATTAACAATAAAATTCAGGAAATTTCAGGAAAATTTGCATGATTTTTATTCTTAATTCGTTTTTTTATTTTTACATCATATAATAATATGCAATCAAGATTACTAGGATCAATGCTATAGATTTAAGTACCAACTCTATGAATGTTGTACTAAATACAATTTTCTCATAGAACAACCCTAATAATCCACAAACAACATTCAAAAAGGTTTATTTAACAGTCATTCCGTAATGCTACTAAGATAAGAAGCTTGAACACTATATTAGGCACTCAAAACATTCAATGTATGTTAGCGGTTAGCACTGCAGGTGCAACATTTTAACATACAACATTATCAGGCGAGACAACAGAATAGGTTACACCCATTACACACTATTTAGGGAGAAGTAACCTCCAGTGGGTCACATTACACCTACAATATGAGCATACACAGCTTTATTATATTGGTTAGAACTTACCCCACATTTTCTGAAGCACTCAAATAAGACATACTGTGTTCATTTTACAACTTAATGATATCAACAATTGTATTGCTATTAAATGTGCAAAAGTAAATTTGGTCCCTCTGCTTCATACTGCAATAGAAAATATGGTGTATTATGTCGAGTGCATCCACATACGCAGTTTATTCAATGTTATTCTTAACGAAAACACAAATAAATACTATCTTTATTATTGTAAAGATTCTTTGAATTGACATCAAAATGACATATGTCAAGTTCATAATTAACCAAATTGTCTGATAATTTCCTTATTTCTGTTGATTATTCCAAGCCTAGACTAATACGTGAAAATATTTATATAATTGAAACCAAGACTAATTAAGTAATAAATATTGATAAACGAAGATTATGAAAAGCAAATCTCACACGATAGCTTGTAAAATATCCGGCTCATCTTTTTGTTGAAATTATAATAAACTGGATCAATGAAAAACCATTCACTTCTGTAACTTATTTAATGGTAAAATAACAGTTTGTAGCTTTACATAAATAAAACCCAAATCTTTATTCAATAACATAAA